>CM062817.1:841810845-842410845 GCA_031772625.1 Pinus tabuliformis | reverse complement strand
AAGAAGGACAATGCCAAGATGAGCATCACACAATTGGTCGAGAAAAGGCAGAATGAAACAACAGCAGTTGAGGTAAGGGTAGTGCATAAAGCAACACAGAAAGGCATTGAGTAGAAGAAGGCCGCACAAGCAGTAGCCACAACACAGGAGGTAGAGGCAGCAACCACAAAGACAGACGAGGGCCAAGCAACGTCCTTGCAGTAGCAGGAGGCAGAGGAAGTAGAAATAGTAGAAGGGAGCATGGACCCAGGGACCACATCCACATAGCTAAAGCACCCACACATGCCACAATGAGTAGAACTAAGGAAGAAGGTCAAGGCCTCAAAATTGACCATTGACCCTATCACCTTAGCCGAAGGTGGTCTGCATGACATCAGCGAAATGATTCACGATGTCACAAATGAGGATCTTCGGGATTTTATGCAGGAGCACCAAACTGTGTTGGCGGCCCTTAGAGCATAGTTGCAGGAGTTACAGGTGCACCCCCCTCAGGTGGGTACCCTTTCGATCCACCTCGCAGTTGGATCCTTGGCAGGAGAGCAGATGCTACACGCACAGATGGAAAACACAATAGTGTTTCCGAAAGGGGCCCTAGTCACAACGAATGAGACCGATATATTTTTGATTAACATGATGAAAGGCCTTGGCCTTAATTTGGTTGCCCTTCCACAAGAGACACTGTATCTGCTACACGATGGGTTAACGGTAGAGTTACGCTCTAGGGAGAGCCACGCAATTCAAGTTCTTAGCGATCAGAAGATAAACATGGAATAACTCGGCTTGAACGTGACCAATTGGTGTCACAGAATCAACAGTTGGTGCAGGTGATAGATGACACTTGCCGACATGTCCCAGATTTGACCATCCCAGTAGATATACCAGTAGAGGTGCAAATCCACAGGTTGGCAACTAGAGTCCGCGAGACTAGAGAAGAAATGACCAAGGTTTAGTTGGAGTTGAATCTTCAGATTGCCAAGCTACAGTTAAAGGCACAGCCTTCCACTCCCCTGGAGGTCCCTGAATAGCACCCTAGCGCTATCACAACGGGATTGGAAGAAATTGGAGGTGCATTGCAAGACTATACCACTTTTTTGGAGAAAGCACTTGAGGTCCTCACAACTCTGCAGGAGGACCCCAACATCTAGCACCTAGAGACAGAGGCACAAGAACTCCAACAGCAATACGACAGTGTCTGAGGAACTGCATAGATAGTAGTCCTCAATCAGTGGCTTGCGAGGATGCAACAAGCTAAGGCACAGAAGGAGAAGGTGGACGTGGCGTGATATAATGAGGCAGTTCTCAAAGTGTGCGTCTAGCCGTGGATCGACAAGGCTTTCACTATCATGGCAAACATCGAAGGAAAGTTCATGTACATACAAGGAATGTACACATTAATGCAAAGAAGCACCCCAAACATAGAGGTCTCAAAACAAAGGATGCAACAGATTTAGCAAGCAGCGGCTCAGTGTGCTACCGACATCAGCACAGTTCGAGGATAGTTGAAGGAACTCCATGCCAAGATCATCGCGCTAACAGAGTGACTCGAGGGTGAGTCATGATGTTTGTTTTGGGGGCTTGTTGGGAATGTAATCCCGATGAGGCATGTTTTGGGGCTCAAAGCCCAAGTTTTGACCCAATATTGTTGTAAAGTCTCCACGAATTGCGGACACGGAGCGTGAAATGTATGATAGAGTCACAAAGTTGTCCGCCCTATTCTTGTAAATGTAATGTTGGCCTACGCATGGTCCACGGACCATGGGATTGTATAAATAGAGTGAGGCTCTAAGTGTAAAAGAGAGGAATAAGCGGAAAAGAGGCAAGGATAGAGTCTAAGTGACTAAGTGTGTCTTGGGCTAGAGGGTAGGAAAAGGCTCTGCAGTTGAGTGCACGAAGGCCTAATAGTCCGCAGTTGAGTGTGCAGACCCCTATAGCTGAGCGCGCAGGGCAGAGTCGAGTCTGTAACCGAAGAAGAGATTAATAAAGAAAGGTTTTGCTACCAATTCCTGTATCTATTCTTGGATTAACGCATGATTGATGTAAATTGCAAATATATTGTTTGTTTATTGTGCGCACATGTATGAATGATTTATATTTCTAAATGTAACTTAACACATACAAATAAGCTAAGTTAATCAACTAATAGTAGAATACTAGTAAGGACTTGGGTAACAACAGTGCCTGGCCCCCAAGTAGGGTTGTGCGAAGGCATTAGTTCTAGTTGCGAGGTACGAGATAGTGCACATAGCGACATGCGTGCAGGGTCTAACCACAAACCACTTGAACCCATCAGACATCTCCACGGTACAGAAACCTGGTTAAAAGGCCATGCCATACTACTTCGAGTGAGACCTCAGTCTGCGCTCCGCAGACTGTCACCGAAAGGGCCAGTAGTACCGGGATTTGTTTGGCTAAATCACCTCTGAACTTTGTTCAGGTCCCAATAAACCAACAAAATGCATTCAACACATCCGCCAATAGGTCCATGATATATTGGACAGATCCAATCCTAAGTACAAGTAGCACCATGATCAACATCGAGTATCGCACAAGTTCCAAGTGGGCGACAAAGTTTGGTTACATTTCCATAAGCAGTGCCTCATTGGACCCCACCGCAATATTTGCCTACTCTGATATGGGACATACACCATCACCAAGACTATAGGGGGTTATCTCAACATCCCATCATTCCTTGGTTTGCACCCAGTGTTAAATGTAGACCGCCTTTGGCCATACCTTCCACCATTGTTGGACACATCCGAGATTGCAGAACAACTCACACCAACAGAGCTAAATCCAGATTGCACTGAACAGGCCGCAAATGATCATCTCATGGATCTGTAGATCAAGAATACTCACCAATAGAGGATCTAGAAATCTCTGGGTTGTGAAAGCAAGCTAACTCCTTCACCAGGGAAAGTGGTTCATGAGGGAATAGATTCAGCAGAAATTTCCTCACCTCATGGAGGCTCGGCACACAATGGGGACCATTTCTTCCTAAGGAGGGAGGATTGATCTAGGTGGATATTGTTTGCCACCAAACTATTCCACCTAGACCCCAAGTCGGCTTCATCTGTTTCCTTGTTTATTTCAACATTTACTATTTTTAGCAGTTTTTCGGGTCGTGAACTTCCGGAGCAGTTTTGATGCCCTAAACAATGTTTTTTTGAGGTCCGCAGCAAGCCCATGGCCATAGGTAGGGGCCTATAGAAAATCATGTAGCACTTGGAGAGAACTTTCCAACAAGGTATTGTACACACCAAACGAAGATAATATGACCAAGTTATGACCCTGGGAAGTTGGCTACCCAACTAACACCAACGAGGCCCACAAACTTTTGGTGTTCCATCTCCTAGGGTTAGGGTTTTGGTTGCTTATGGTTTTCCCTTATTGGTTTCTTAGGGTGAGGTTCAAATGTAGTCCTCGTCTCTTGAAACCTCTCAAAAAATAAACAAAAAATCTCAAAATTGAAAGGGAAGGTATGCCTCCCATGTCTCAAAACACGACATCTATCTAAATCCATGAAAAATTTCCTCACAGAAAGGCAGACCATCTGATACAATGTTGCACCTAAATCAAAGAATCAACATAATATAAAAGATGGAAACTCATGCATTTCCCATCAATACTAGAGCGTGAAATGGTGGTGACTAATAACGAGAGGCACCTAACCTCCTCTACAACAAAACAATACATTTGTAGCTATCCACCATGAACCTGAAAATATGATGGATAAGCCACATGAGGTCTGACATATCTCTGAGTGTTGGCAAGCTGACTCTCAGTTGCAAACCCATGGGGAATATCATGGAACTAGGTGAATTCCTCCCCTCTCCTATATAGGCGAGTGATAGAGTATATGTCCTCCTCAATGGGCCTCTACCATGCCCTAGGACCAGCACGGAAATCTTTCTCCTAGGCACTCCATCAACAAATCATTTGCGTCAATAAGATAGAGTGTGCCTTCAGGGATGTAACCTCCTCATAGTACTTGGGGAGGCTTACATTCCTCAAGAGAGCTTAGGTGGTTGTAATAATAGGGAAAGGATATAAATACCTCTCCCTCTCTTTGGCCTGCCATGTTTGGACCATCTTGTATGGGTCCACTTGCTGCTCTTACTCCTGTTGTTGCTCCCTCTACTGAAATCTCCACTACATGATTGACATATAAAACACATCAGCCTCAGACACAAAATACATTTTTTATTACTAAATGAAACATGTATTTATAAATATGATAACATAACTTTGAATTAAAAGAAAAAATCATCGATGCACTCAAAACAGAGTCATGCACCAGTGCTAGTGTGCTTTCAACTATAACCGCACTGATATCGGTGCACATCTAAGTATGACACATCATTATTGGTTCACAAATTTCACTTTTGATAATGGTATGACACACTTGTGCACCAGTGTGCAAGTATAACCTTTGCACATTGGTATGGAATGTTCGGGTTATCGAACACACCGAGTTGTAGCTATATTTATAAATATTATTTTTGCGGTGAATTTGGTAAATATAAACACTTTGGTTGTGATGCACCGACTTACAATTTTTTGCACCTTTATTGGTTGTTTTCTTTTACAAAATTCATTAGAACAACAGTGGTGCATTACATTCATGTGATGAAATGGAGTGCACCCTGTAAATTTATAGTGTCATTGCTATCGGTGTGAGTCAAACATATTGTGCACACCACGTAGTGATTTTTTTTTTTTTCAAAAATAGTGGAAAATTTAACTTAATTTAAAATTATAATCCAATAAAACAATAAATTAGAAAGAAACATAGACATTACCTAGACATTTAGTCATCGAGGATGCATTTTGGACATGTAATGGAGAAAAAAAAATTAACATGGTTTGAAAAAATTGGAAACTCAAATAGTGAGCATGGAAAGGATGTATAGTGAGAAAGAGAAGCATTGACATTAGGGCACTTTCTTGTGGCAAGAGTGGCACCGACACTTTAGAGCTCTCCCACATTATAGATGGTAAAAATGAAAATTAGTGTCAAGGGGGGTTTTTATTTAACCCTCCTCCGGTGCATTTCTTTAACCACACAGATTCGAGATATATCCAAAAGCATCACATTTTTCTTTAAAAAATATCACAGTTCTTTTATTGAAATGCCTCCGGGTGTTTCTATACAGGTACCGCACCGGTGTTATGCTTCACTATAGAACCGATCTTTTTTTAGAAATTAAAAACTACCTAACATTGTGCTTTAAAATATGCTCCTTGGAATATGGATATGTTTACTGCACTGGAGCGCCACTGGAAAATAACACTGCATTTCTCTAAAATTTAAAACTACAGTGGTCCTCCTTATTGGTATGCATCAAGAAATTTTATTATATGAATGACATTGGTGTGGTCGACTATTCAAGCATTACTGTGTTGTGTTATTTAGCTGGTGTGGTTTTTTATTTTTATTTTATAGAAATAAATTTTTTACGGTTACCATGTTATATGAAACATTGTTTCTCATATGTATAGTAAATCATCAGTGCATTTGTATATTTTAGATGCAACATCTAGAAAACATCGACTAAAGCATCTTCCTACCCATCTCCACCACAAATGGATTTTTGGGCTAATTTTATAGGGGCCTCTACAAAAACTTTTGCTAGAAGGTCTTTTCCTTCTAGTGCACTATTCTAATAAAGACACATGCACATACATATGAAATAATCATTAACCATCTAGAAAAATAGTTCACATAGAAATAACGATAATTAAAGAAAATATAACACACATTCAACAAGATGAGCAGCAAAGCTAGTGAAATAGTTTGATTCCTTTAGTACATAACAACATAAACAAATACCACAAACATCTAAAGAATAGTATTACAACATTCAGGATATATGCATGAAAGTCTATTGGCTCAATGAGCTTATGTTATTAATAAAAATTTCCAATATACATTGTTATAATGAAACAACACTAGCTCTGATACTGGAGCATTAAGCCACTATTTTCTCCCTGAAAGAAGAATCTTCTCTCTAATGCTTAATTTGAGATGCCAAGGTGAAAATTATTTTTCTTGAGGCTTCTTTTATAACAAGAGGGATAACCTTTCATATCCCCATGATTCTTGGACTACCCTCATGACTCTTGGACTTCTAATATGACCTTTGGACTTCCATAAGACTTTTGGACTTTTCCTAGTGACTCTTTCGTCCATAGATGAATCTTGCATTTCCAAATATTTTCATTACAATATTTTCCAAAATTATATTTTCATTTTCCACATCACCATTTGATGACAACAAGGCAAGTCATTGAAATTGATGACTTGGAGCTCAATGAAATATAACATGAAGTTCTTTGAGAAGTGACAACACTACCACTATGTCTTCAATACTTGTAACATATCTTTCATTGTGATTTATTCTTACCCTCCAAAGGGTTTAGACAAGTTATGGAGTCTTCATATGTCAGCTTCATCATCATAATCCAGCATTGCTTCAACTGTCACAACAAGGTGTCTTTATGCATTTGTATTTAATAATTCATTTTTGAACATATTCTCTTGATGTATCTCCTCAAACATCTTATTCCACACTTACTGAGAACACCTACAGGTAAGGATCACTCATAGCTAGCAATCATGAGTCCATAAATCCCCTACCCTACTATGATTCATGCAATATACTGATTATATATCAACATTGTGCAAGGGAGAGAGAGAGGGACCTTCTGGGTGCAGTGCACACTTGCAGGAGATAGGGAAGCGGGGATTTCTCACTAAGACTATTGTTGAGCCTCATGATTTCTTCATTTTGACACTTTCCCATACTTATTTTTCCCTTTCCTTGTCCATCATCATCAACTCAATAAGCATAAAACTACAAGGTTTTTGACATGGTAAGGTATTTAATTGTCTTATTTTTCATATTTCATAATGTTCCTTATTATTAAGTTAATATTTGTATTGGCTACCGAATTTGCACGATTCTGCAGCTAATCTTTGTTTCTGTAGCCAATTCCATGGTTTACTAGGATCGAAGGTTCTAGCTAAGAGGAGAAAGATATGCACAGGTGGAGATTGATCCCCTTAATGTTTTCCTCCTATTCATCTGAGCCAAATCATCAAAAGGATTGTTAGATTGCATGGTAAAAGGATAAAGTCAACGTGGTTTTTGAACAGGTGATCGAGAGTCTGAAAATCCTACGCTTCACAATTTTCTTTGTCAAATAGAAAATTGTGAGCAATGATATGTTGGTAGTTGTTAGAAGCTTAATTTAGAATTCTCTTAGCTAAGGTAGGTGTAAAAGCCTCAAATAATTATTGACACGGGATTTTATAAATACTGTGCAACAAACATGAAAGAAGGTTGATTTTATTTATGTGACAGTGATATTTTGAAACTCTGTTTTTACTCTATTCTTCGAGATTCCAATGCGTAGTTGACTGTTTGATTGAAGTTTTATGACTGCCTGTTTGTGGAGGGCCCTTGCAAACAGAGAATATTTTTCATTCATATATCTTTTTCATTTGTTCATATGATTTTAGAATTGGTTTGCAACCTTGATTTCATTCAAATAGAAATAACAACATTTCATTAATCGTTCCATTTTAAAATTAATATATAATGATGTTTATGATAATATAATTCCTTTTCATATATTTCTTTATGGCTGCAGAGTGTTTCATTTCAAGATTTAATAGATTTCTTTAGAGTTTCATTTTACAGTTTTTCATTTAAAGTATGTGTGATTTCTTTATGATTTTCATTTCAAAGCATTCAATTTTATAGTATGGGTGATTTTGTTATAGCTTCATTTCAAAACATTTTCAAATATGAGTGATTGATAATGATAGATGTGTGGTTTTTCATTTTGAATAAAAGTTAATTTCATTTTGGTTTTATGGAAAGGATTGCTAGAATGTTAGATGATCGATTATGATTTAGAGATTAAATTTGTGTTGAAATAGATTAGTTAAAAGTTTTCTTAATAAGATAGTGTGAGTTTTCTTTAAAGTTCATTTTAGCAAGTGTGAAGATCATTTTTTATTTCATTAGAAAAGAGTACGAATATTTAATGTGTTAAAATCCATTTTCTTTGAAGAGTAAGATAGGAATAAATTGCTTCCTTAGAAGTAAAAATCAATAGCTTATACATGCACACTAACAATATGATTTAATAAAAGGACTTCTAGCATATATAATGCACTTGCACTTCACAATCTTACCAACTCTAGTCAATAATTGATGTAACAATTTAAGACAATTAAATTGACAAACATTTTGGCATCATTTTTTGGGGAAGTGTAAATAGAAGTCTTAATCTTTTTCATTTTGATAAATTAAAAAAAAAAAAAAAGGAAACCAAAAACATGATATGCATAGGGAAAGAGACTCTAGGGGTATATTTGTAGGTATAGGAAATAGTTTAATTCCAACAATGCCACTCACCCCATCATGACCTCGTAGTGCCACACCACCCATACAAACTTGAATTCCATCCATAGAAGGAAAATACGAACTCCCTAAGGTATTAAGATCCAAAATCCAACCTAGATATTCACCAACTTCATCAACATAAGCCATAATAGAAGAAGAAGATC
The DNA here is from genome assembly GCA_031772625.1 of Pinus tabuliformis. Taxonomy (NCBI): domain Eukaryota; kingdom Viridiplantae; phylum Streptophyta; class Pinopsida; order Pinales; family Pinaceae; genus Pinus; species Pinus tabuliformis. The sequence continues at coordinate 842,402,267 of CM062817.1, read as the reverse complement.
CCATATCTCCAACAACAGGAGCAATTTTCCTATCTTCAACTGGAGAACAAGTTCTAGCTCAAGAGCTGGAAGTTCCTACTAAAGAAGAGGAAGAAGAAGCCTATTGTAAAAACCATTGATAGAAGAACTAGAGGAACTAGAGGAAGTTGAAAACCCAATCTTGGAACTCGAACCTTATATTAGTTCTGAAGAATCTACAATTGTTGGAGAAAGGGAAGGATAGGTACATAATTTGAATGATGAACAACCTAGGATTGAAGGAGGAAGAGGAGGAAATAAGGGAGGTGGAAGAGGTGGAGGAAGAGGAAGAGGAAGAGGAGAATATATAAATCCAGAACCCTTTGGATTTCCTATCCTCGATGAAGATACAACTCTAACAATGAAAAATATCTCACCCTCTATCCTTCCAAACTTTCATGGACTAAGGAGAGTGTTATAGACATTTTTGTGCCTCGCAGCATGGAGCATGAAATGTCAATAATTATAGGGATCCTTAGTCCCTAAACATGTTGTTCTTACCCCTAGAGGAACAAGGTCAGCAAACCACAGCACTTCCTATCAGTTCTCCACCTGAAAACACTCAAAAACAGGCTATTTTTGGATCATGTCAGCTGCTCCACTGAGCATCTGCGCTGAATGTCAACTGCTCCTCCTTGTACCTGCGCTGAAAGTCAAAACCAATGAAGGCTACATGTGCTGGGCGAGATTGGCCAAGTGGCACAGTCATTCTGCAAGGTGTCAACTGCCCAGGAAGCTTCCAAACTGACACTTGGTTCAAGGAATTCGCCCTATGATGAGTAAGAGGTACTTGATCTCCATGTGGAAGCAAGGATCTCCAAGTGGACTCAAGAACTGAAGTTTAACTGAAGAGGGAGAGGACACAAGGCAGCTTTAGGTCAGTCTCAAGCTGACTCATCCTTTCTCCAAATCTCCTATATATAGAGCTCTTCTATGAGGTCTAGAGAGGCTGGAATTTTGTGCAAAGCAAGGAAGTGCTGTTGGTTTACAGTTAGAGCTATTGGGTGATTGCTTTTATAGAGGGGAAGAGGATATTTCTTGCTGCTGGGGAGGTGCTGCTGGATTGGAGCCATTTATGGTTGTAACCTTCTCAGAACCTTTTTCTTCTATCAATAAAGCTTTGATGTTCTCCTATATACTTGTATTGCAATGATGTATTGTTTTTATCTGTATATTTGATTCATTCTAATCCATGCATCAGTTATGAGTACATGTTTCTTGTAGTTTCCCTCTCTTGTTTTTGCAGGATCTTTGTGTAGCTGGGCTGGCAAAGGGAGCAAGGAGCTGGGAACAAGAGGCAAAGAGAGAAGACAGGATCGACAAAAGCGAAAGACATCGGTTGGTCAATCTTTTCTTCCTTCTCTGTACTTTCATAAAGGAAAAATATCAAAGCTTTACTTTCAGTTGTTGCTAAGGAACTATCACCCTTAGAGTAGGGATAGGGTCATTCCGAGTCAGATACTTTTCCCCACAACAGAGAGAAGATCCTAAAACAATTCTTTTTGAATTTGAAGTCTTGTCTAGATCATATGATTATCTGCATGATGCTCAAAAGTTGAAATTATTCCTTGTTGGAATTATGATACATATGTTGTACTTGATAGCAACCCACTCATCTCAGATGATAGATTATAGTGTAGCAAAGTTCACACACTTTCATGAAGATAAAAGTTTCTTTCATGTAGAGAAAAGTTCACGCACTTTCATGAAGATAAAAGTTTCCTTCATGTAGAGAAAAGTTCACGCACTTTCATGAAGATAAAAGGTTCTTTCATGTAAAGAAAAGTTCATGCAGAGAAAAGTTTCTTTCATGTAGAGAAAAGTTCACACACTTTCATGCAGAGAAAAGTTTCTTTCATATAGAGAAAATTTCACGCACTTTCATGCAGAGAAAAGTTCCTTTCATGAAGAGAAAAGTTCAAGCACTTTCATGGTTGGCTCATGGTATTAGTCCGACAGTTTTTGATCCTATGGTTTTGGTCCATGGTATTGCATCCAAAAGTGTTGACCCCAAGTATTGGGTTCATGGTATTATGTTATTATGGTTTTGGACCGTGGTATTGTGAAAGGCCTAAGACTATAAAAGAGGAAGGAGATCATTTGGCAAGGCAATTAATCTGAATGAATTGAATATCTAATAAGTGCTAGATCTGAAATATTTGTGATTGGGGTTATGGTGCAGATCTGGATCTGAATGAAGGAGGAACCTTAGCGCATAAAGAAGGATAAGTTCTATTTATGGGTCATAATCTTTAAGCTTGAATAATAGTATCTTTGTATGATTTTTATCTGTTATATGAGGTGCATGCTTGATCTATAAATCTGACAATCTGGGTTAATTAGTGTCTGAATATTTGAAAGAATGAATTATTCTTTATAGATCTACATGCAGGTTCATTGAAGTTAAAGAGCGTATACACGTTGGTTCAGTGAATGAAAACGGCGTATACGCAGGTTGGTCCAAACACAGGAGCGTATGCACGCAAGTTTCAGGTTGTTGAAGTAGCGTATATCTTTTAAATTATGATCTAGTTGCCTCTGTTTATTGCTGCAGTATTCTGGGTTCAGAATTTGGTGTGTGGTTTCTGTTACTGTGTTCTAGGTACAGATGTCAGAGAAGTGTTTACTTGATTCAGTGCTAATTGGGGAAAAGGAGATTGTTTGATGCAGATGATTGATTGATGTTCATGGATCCAGTCTGAAAATTTCTGAAACGTGGTCCCTGGAAGAAAGAGAAGGTTGTAGCCTTCAGTAGGCCAGCACCTACGTACTAGTATCTTGGCTAGTACAAGAGCTAAGGGGGTTGTGGCTCCCTTCCAGGAGAAGCTGGAAAACGAGAGAGGGTTGTAGCTCTCTGCAGGTTGTAGCCTACGTACTAGTAAAGGACTGCACCAGTACATTGTAAAAGGAAGTTTCTAATTAAAGAAATATAGAGACGAATTGCAGCAGGTGGTTTTCACCCACATTGGGTTTCCACCTTATATCTTTTGTTCTTGTGTGTGACTGTCTTCTGTTCTGTTTTACTGGTCTGGTTACTGTCTATTTCACTCAGATACACAGATTAATAATCAACATCTGAAAGATAAAGTAAATCATAAGTTTGCATTGTATACGCAGGTTTCCTTCTACATAGTTGCGTATATACGTAGGTTTTACTAACTGAAGTAGCATATATCCTATGAATTTTAAAAAGAGAATATTTGGCTTGATAATACTGATTCACCCCCCCTCTCAGTATTATTTCCAACAATTGGTATCAGAGTAGGTCCTTCTAAAGAAGCTTGATCGCTTGGAGGAAGATCCATCATCATGAGCAACTACGAGAGAGAAGCATCTATCAGGCCACCGATTTTTGATGGGAAAAACTTCGTATATTGGAAGGTAAGAGTTACTACCTATCTTCAATCTCTTGGTACAGAAGTCTGGGATATCATCGATACAGGGTACACTTTTCCATCAGCAACTCCTACAGATCCAGCTGAGAAGAAGAAATATGAAACAAATGCAAAGGCAGTCAATACCCTATTAGGATGTCTATCTCAATCAGAATTCGTCAAGGTTATGTAGTATAAATCCGCAAAGGAAATATGGGACAAGATTGTTCTGAGCTATGAAGGAGATGAACAGGTCAAACGAGCAAAACTTCAAACCCTTAGAATTCAGTATGAAAATCTCAGAATGCACAATGATGAAAGTGTGGCTAACTATTTCCTTCGTGTAGATGAGATTGTTAATTGTATGAAAAACTTGGGTGAAGAAATAAAAGAGGCTGTTGTGGTTGAAAAAGTTCTAAGATCTTTGTCCCCTAGGTTTGAATCTAAAGTTTCTGCAATAGAAGAAAAAGAGAATATATGAAACCTTACCATGTCACAGCTGCACGGGATTCTAACTACTTATGAAATGAGGAAAGGAGGACCATCAGACAAGAGAGAAGTTGCTTTCAAGGCTTCAGGCAAAGGAGACTACTATGAGTCAGGACACATGTCAGAAGAAGAAGAAGAATCAAATTTTGTCAAGAATCTTCAACAGGGTGCTGGAAGATTCTTAGGTAAGTTACCTTTCAAATGCTTTGCTTGTGGAAGAGTCGGTAATTATGCTGCCAAGTGTCCTGATAAGGATAAGATTGACAAAGGGAAGGAACCTATTAGATGGAACAAGAAACAGAATGCAACTAAGAAAATTTACTACACTCATGAAGACAGTGATGGCCTATCAAATAGTGACGAAGATGAACGAGGTAATGATTATAAACTTTTAATGGCTTTTGAAGATGATTATTACATGGATGCTATAGATGTAGATGGTTTTTATGAAGAGATTTCTAGACTCAAAACATGTTTAGAAGAAAAAGATATAATCATTGATACTCTGCAATTCCAACTTGATGAAAAGAAAAAAATTCTTGAGAAGTTAGAATGTGAAATTGTTGGCCTTAGAAAAGAAATTGAGAAAACAAAGGCTCTTAATCTTAAATTTGTTAAAGGATCTAAAACTCTGGATGAGATTATCAATGTACAACGTTCTCCACTAATCAAGATAGGTCTGGGGTATAATGGAGAAGCATCTCAAGCATCCACCTCAAAGAGTTATCTTGATGCAGCAAGGAGGAATGAGCAAAAGCCCAATGGAGATCACCAGGTAAAACAGGGACGAATTACATCAAGAATAAACAAAGACTACCAGGTAAACCAGGGGAAATTCATCTTAAGGGTGAACAAAAGCTACAACCAGCCACAGGTAAAAACTTCTCAATTTGCTTCAAGAATGGATGACAATAGAAACTACAATCATTTGGCTGGTAGATTTGATAATCGCAGAAGTTTCTTCAATGGCCAATGTTTCTCTTCCCATAACTTTGGTCATAAAGCAGCTCAATGTGTTTCCTATAAGACAATCATGACTAGAGAAGCTCAAAAACAAAAAAGTATGACTGGGATTACGAAAAGGACCTATAACAACTTTTTGGCCCTTGAAAATGAAATTGAATGTTCTATTTGTAATAACTTTGATCATGAAGATTCTGAATGCAGGAGCAGGTTTCGGCAGACAAAGGAACAAGCCTCAAGCACCAGAACATGGAGAATAAAGGAACCACAACCAGAAAGATGTGCGATAGCTTTTTATGCAGAAGGATAGGAAAATCTATGGTACATCGACAGTGGATGTTCGAAGCATATGATAGGTGATAAAGAAAAACTTGAATCATATAGTGTTTTAGAAAAGGGAAAGAATGTTTCTTTTGGAAATGATACCCCTGCAGTCATAAAAGGAAGAGGCACTGCTCAGTTGAAAGAAAAGGTCAAAGCTGGAAATGTTTTGTATGTTGATGGCTTGAAGCATAATCTACTGAGTGTCAGTCAGATCTGCAATCAAGGAACCGAGGTAATATTTCGATCAAATGGATGTAGTGTTCGTGATCTTGATACAGGAAAAACAGTGATCAAAGGTAGAATAACTCCATATAATATATACATATTTGAAGAAGGACAACAACAATGCTATTTGAGCAAGGATGATGAACACTGGTTATGGCACCGGAGGTTGGGGCATCTAAGCTTTTCACAAATAAGGAAAGCATGAAAATACCAGGCAGTTCGTGGTCTTCCAGATATCAAAATTCCAGACAACACAATATGCAAATCATGTCAGTTTGGTAAGCAAACCAGAACTAACTTCCCTGAGAAGGAAGGATCAGCTAGCAGGCCTCTTGAGCTAGTCCATACAGATGTATGTGGTCCATTTAGGACAAGGTCACCTCAAGGAGAAGAATACTTTATATTATTCATTGACGACTTCTCCAGGATGGTTTGGTTAGGACTTATGAAGCACAAAGACGAAGCATTTAAAAAATTCAAATCCTTCAAAGCCTTGGCTGAAAACGAATCAGACCACAAAATTAAGTGCCTCGAGTCTGACAGAGGTGGGGAGTTTATCTCAAATGAATTTTTTGATTTCTGTGAAGAACATGGAATAAGAAGGGAATTCTCTACAGCTTGGACTATTCAGCAAAATGGAGTGGTGGAAAGGATAAACAGAACGGTCCAAAAAATGGCTCGTGCTATGCTTGATGAGTCTGGAACTCCCGCAACCTTCTGGGGTGAAGCTGCATTTGCTGCGGTTGTTATTCTCAACAAAACAAATGTCCGAGTGAACAGCACTCAAGCTCCTAATGAGCTCTGGTATGGTGAGATTCCTTCGGTAAAGCATTTCAAAATTTTTGGACACAAATGCTATATTAAGAATAATGATGAACAACTTGGCAAACTTGAACCTAGAGCAGATGAAGGCATTCTCCTTGGTTATTCTCCCCACAACAAAGCATATAAGTGTTACAATAAAAGACTTGGAAGAATTGTTGACAGCATTGATGTAGTGGTTGATGAAAAACGATACATTCCTAGGCAAGTAAATTATGAAAATATCGAAGAGGATAAAGGATACTCTCCAAATCAGACTGATGATGAAGAAGAACCTCAAGAGGCACTAGAGGAACAGATAAGGATAGAAGAGAAGACTCCATCCAGGTACGTTCAGAAGAATCATCCAGAATCTCAGATTTTGGGGTAGAAAGAGGCAGGTGTACAAAAAAGAAGAACAATTGCAGAAGCCTCAAGCTATTTGGCATTGCTCTCCTCCACTGAACCTCAAAATGTAAAAGAAGCATGCAAAGATGGATGTTGGGTCAAGGCAATGGATGAAGAACTTGAGCAGATAAAAAAGAATAACACTTGGGAGTTGGTTCCTAGACCAAAAGATAAGAATGTCATAGGGACAAAATGGATCTTTAAAAACAAGTTGAATGAAAATGCGGCAGTGATTAGAAACAAGGCTAGACTTGTTTGTAAAGGGTATGATCAACAAGAAGGTATGGACTTTGAAGAAACTTTTGCTCCCATTGCTAGACTTGAGGCCATCCGAATGTTCCTTGCTCTCTCAAGCTTTCAGAAGTTCAAAGTATTTCAAATGGACGTGAAATCAGCCTTTCTGAATGGAGACTTAGAAGAAGAAGTGTACATTGAGCAACCAGATGGCTTCATCCTTGGGAATGATCCAAATCTTGTATGTAGAATAAAAAAGGCTCTCTATGGTCTTAAACAGGCTCCAAGGGCTTGGTACTACCATTTGGACAAATATTTTCATCAACAGGGTTTTTCAAAAGGATCAGAAAATAGCAATCTTTATATAAAAATTGAAAATGACAAATTGCTAATACTTGTTGTGTATGTAGATGATATTATCTTTAGCAGCAATGAAGAAGCTATGAGTCAAAGCTTTGCCTTGGTAATGCAGAAAGAATTCGAAATGTCTTTGCTTGGAGAACTGACATATTTTCTTGGATTGCAAATCCAACAAAATGAAGGCGGTATCTTTTTGTCTCAAACCAAGTATCTCAAGTAGATCTTGAAGAAATATGGCATGGAAGATGCAAAACCAATATGTACCCCTATGGTTACAGGATGCAGCCTCAGTGCAAATGATGAATCTGGAGCAGTGCATCAACCAACCTATAGATCCATGATTGGAAGTCTTCTTTATTTGACAGGTACTCGACCAGACATCATGCATGCAGTGAGAATAGTTGGAAGATTTCAGGAAAATCCTAAAGAAACCCATCTTCAGGCAGTATAGAGAATTTTCAAGTATCTTCAAGGAACTCAAAGCTATGGCTTATGGTATCCTAGAGATACAGATCTCACTCTACATGCTTATACAGATGCAGATTGGGCTGGAAGCGTGGATGACAGAAAGAGAACAAGTGGTGGAGCATTCTTTATGGGTTCCAGATTAGTATCTTGGTTCAACAAGAAACATAGTTCGATTTCTTTATCTACAGCTGAAGCAGAATATGTGGCTGTTACATCTTGTTGCACTCAACTTCTTTGGATGATGCAAACCTTGCAGGACTTTCAAATCACTTGTACACCACCTATCTCCATCTTATGTGATAATACAAGTGCAATCAGTATTTCTAAGAACCCAGTCATGCATTCAAAAACCAAGCACATACCAATCAAGTATCACTTTCTCCGGGAACAAGTGTTGGAACAAAAGGTCAAGTTGGAGTATGTTCCTTCTAAGGAACAAGTTGCTGATATTCTCACCAAACCATTGCCCAAGGAGACATTTGAATACCTTAGGCAGAAGCTGGGGGTAGTTGATGCATCATCTTGCTGTTAAATCTTGTCTATTTCAGAGAAAAATGGGTGTACGCGAGTTTCCTGAGGAGGATCCGCGTACACACGCTGGTTTGTGCAGATATAGTCGCGTATATGGATGCTTGATGGATATCAGTAGGGACAGGCTCTGGTTATGGTGGAGATAATCTGAACTGGGTCTGACAGAGACCTTCTGGCACAGGTTCAGGGGGAGAAGATAAACTTCTAATGATGCATTGTTGGCATTATCTTAGAAGCTTTTGGTTCTAGTTCACAGCTGTTGTTGGTTTCAGGTGGAACAAATGCAGAGAAAGAACAGAAGAAAATCATGGTTGCTGATCTGAATGGTGATTAACAGATGTTGCTACTATCAATTTCTGGTGTCTTTCATAAGTATTGCTCTAGATATTTCGTCTCTATCGTGTCAAGGTCATGTAACGGCCTATCTTGGTTTCCCCACTATGCTTGGGATGAAGATGTAATGTTTTTGGTTGTCATATGTACATTTCTGATGTATCCCCACTTGGTTGGGTGGATGATCCCCACTTGGTTGGGTGATGGATGTATGTATTGAGTCTTTTGGTGATAGGACGGTCTTTTATGATGTATAAGTCATCGTTCTTCTTGTAAAACATCTTTTTGAAGAGCATGTACTCAGAGGAAGCATGGACAGAGTGGTACACCTTGGCATATACAAAGGGGGAGCTCATTCATAGATTTCAGCAAGTACTCAGGGGGAGTATGGGCAGCGGAAAGTTTATCTAGGAAAGAGATTATCTTGGTCTGCCCTTTGCCCTTGATGACAAAGGGGGAGAGTGATTGGTTGTTGTTGCCATCAAGTCCAAAGGGGGAGATTGTTGGCATTATGATACATATGTTGTACTTGATGGCAACCCACTCATCTCAGATGATAAATTATAGTGCAGCAAATTTCATGCACTTTTATGAAGATAAAAGTTTCTTTCATGTAGAGAAAATTTCACGCACTTTCATGAAGATAAAAGTTTCCTTCATGTAGAGAAAATTTCACGCACTTTCATGAAGATAAAAGGTTCTTTCATGTAAAGAAAAGTTCACGCAATTTCATGCAAAGAAAATTTTCTTTCATGTAGAGAAAAGTTCACGCACTTTCATGCAGAGAAAAGTTTCTTTCATATAGAGAAAAGTTCACGCACTTTCATGCAGAGAAAAGTTCCTTTCATGAAGAGAAAAGTTCACGCACTTTCATGGTTGGCTCATGGTATTAGTCCGACAGTTTTTGATCCTATGGTTTTGGTCCATGGTATTGCATCCAAAAGTGTTGACCCCAAGTATTGGGTTCATGGTATTGTGTTATTATGGTTTTGGACTGTGGTATTGTGAAAGGCCTAAGACTATAAAAGAGGAAGGAGATCATTTGGCAAGGCAATTAATCTAAATGAATTGAATATCTAATAAGTGTTAGATCTGAAATATTTGTGATTGGGGTTATGGTGCAGATTTGGATCTGAATGAAGGAGGAACCTTAGCGCATAAAGAAGGATAAGTTTTATTGATGGGTCATAATCTTTAAGCTTGAATAATAGTATCTTTGTATGATTTTTATCTGTTATATGAGGTGCATGCTTGATCTATAAATCTGACAATCTAGGTTAATTAGTGTCTGAATATTTGAAAGAATGAATTATTCTTTATAGATCTATATGCAAGTTCAGTGAAGTTAAAGAGCGTATACACGTTGGTTCAGTGAATGAAAACGGCGTATACGCAGGTTGGTCCAAACACAGGAGCGTATGCACGCAAGTGTCAAGCTGTTGAAGTAGCGTATATCTTTTAAATTATGATCTAGTTGCCTCTGTTTATTGCTGCAGTATTCTGGGTTCAGAATTTGGTGTGTGGTTTCTGTTACTGTGTTCTAGGTACAGATGTCAGAGAAGTGTTTACTTGATTCAGTGCTAATTGGGGAAAAGGAGATTGTTTGATGCAGATGATTGATTGATGTTCATGGATCCAGTCTGAAAATTTCTGAAATGTGGTCCCTAGAAGAAAGAGAAGGTTGTAGCCTTCAGTAGGCCAGCACCTACGTACTAGTATCTTGGCTAGTACAAGAGCTAAGGGGGTTGTGGCTCCCTTCCAGGAGAAGCTGGAAAACGAGAGAGGGTTGTAGCTCTCTACAGGTTGTAGCCTGCATACTGGTAAATGACTGCACCAGTACATTGTAAAAGGAAGTTTCTAATTAAAAAAGATAGAGACGAATTGCAGCAGGTGGTTTTTACCCACATTGGGTTTCCACCTTATATCTTGTGTTCTTGTGTGTGACTGTCTTTTGTTCTATTTTACTGGTCTGGTTACTGTCTATTTCACTCAGATACACAGATTAATAATCAACATCTGAAAGATAAAGTAAATCATAAGTTTTCATTGTATACGCGGGTTTCCTTCTACATAGTTGTGTATATATGCAGGTTTTACTAACTGAAGTAGCGTATATCCTCTGAATTTTAAAAAGGGAATATTTGGCTTGATAATACTAATTCACCCCCCCCCCCCCCTCTCAGTATTATTTCCAACATTCCTTGCAACCCTTAAATATGCAGCATTAAAATGGTTTATGAGTTTAGGAATAAACTCCATAAGAAGATGAGAACAAATGAAAACTACCTTCTTATATAAATATAAGGACTATTTTATGCCCCATAATATTAAGGATGAAATCTTTAAAATGGTACAGAAAGAAGATGAAAATATTTAAGACTTCATTGAAACATTTTCTTATAATATTAAAAGGGAAAAATGAATAATCTAGATAAGGAAACTTTGAAATCTCTCTTATTGAAATCGATTAGAGATGAGTGGATTTATCTTGTCAATCTAATGGGTAAGGGATACATCTATTAGTTGTCACTAGAAGAAATTTTTTGAGTTATGCATACACATCTCAAGAGGCAAAGCAAGAACAGGGAAAAATCCAAGAGATCCTCTTTTATCAAGGATTAATACATCTACGACTGGGACAGTAGGTAGAGCAGAATTAGGAAATTTTCTTGATAATTTGAAAAGAGATATTTTAGGGAGTTTTGAAGAAAATCTGTTGTAGTTTAACCTGATAATGCAATTTAAATCAAAGCAGAATACTATAACCTACTTCTACTATCAATTTGCGGAAGCTTAAAGATTGAGCTGAACAATATAACCAGAAGAAGAAGAATCAATGCACAATACACATGAGAATACTTTGGGGAAATCCTCAGCTAAAAACCCCAATATCTGTATTATCATACAACCTGGAAATACATAGGAATTATACAAAGCCTTAGCTCTCACACCTAGCCAGCTCTCTATACAATCCTCATAGATGCTCACAGGAAATCGTGTCTTCTCTCAAGCCTTCCTCTCTGCCCTCCAAGCTCCTATTTCCTTGCATTGTTCCTTTGGGATGATTCTCCTGTTACCAAGTGGATGATCTCTTCCAATCAAGTGGAACACTCTCTCACACACTGTCAAAATTGTGCAATCCTCAAGGAATGATACCTTGACTGCATGCATGAGTTTTCTTCATAAGAAAACACATGCAACTGATAGTACACTATCCTTGTCTTTAATCTCAACTGGGTCTTTCTCAGAATAGACATGCATGAGTTTTTGATGAGGGAATATTCAGTTAACTAGAGTAGCACTAGTTGAGTGCATGCATGCATCAACTAACTGTTAACTCTCTATTAGTTCCTCAAACAGTTTGGAACTAATCTAGCTAGACTTAACTCAGTAAATTGAGTTAACTAATTACAACTCAAATATAACTCAATCTTATCTCCTTAATTTAAGGGATAACTCTATCATGACTTTAGAAAAACTTCTAACTTGAATTTCTCCAACTAATTAATTCAAAATGAATTAATTAATTATTTCCAAGTAGCTATTATGTATAAATTCGATTTTAATTCACAATTGAATTCAAGGACAAATTAAATTGGAATATTCTTGTTGCCATATTTCAACACTCCATCTTAATAAGAAAGAGATTATCTGCCACCGTGATCCTGTCTCTATGGAACTTGAATTTACACTTTCACAATTCCTTTCTCAAAATGTCAGCATCTTGCTCCTCTGTCGAAATATACTGCAGCAACATGATCCTCCTAGCTAATAAAGTACGATGATCCATACTACCATTAGCAGCTTGCTTTACTTTCTAAAGCCAATGGAAACTCACAACTGACTTGTTCTCCAGTATCGGAACCACGTCCCAAACATTATTACAAACTATGGAGTCATACTCCTCAACCATAGCATCAACCCAAATCCGTTGCTGCATTGCTTCTTCAAAGGAAGATGGTTCAGTCTCAACACATTCCCCATCAAGGGCCATGTATCCAGCGTACCTCTTAGGTGATCTCCTCTGTTTGTACTAAGAATATGGTGCTCCCACATTCTCTTTCGCATCCCGCAACAATATGTTAGCTTCTCTTGTGCACTTCTGTCCATCTCTGGAAGACTCTGCTTGAGTGGATATCTCCACTCCTGGAATCTCTACATGCAGCCGCTCCACATCAATCTAAGGATCTTCCTCCTTAGGAACCAATAGTTCCTCCACAGCCTGTAGTTGGGGCTCCCTCTCAAGGGAATCTCACATGGCCTTCTACTCATCAAACTTGAGATCTCTGCAAACCACTATCCTCCGACTAGTAGGCAAGTACACTCGATAGTTGTGATGTGTATTAGTGTACCCCACAAGTATCCCCAACTTTTTTTCGGCTCAAGCTTCTTCCGTGCATCCTTTGTCTCATGGAAATATGTCGATGAGCCAAAGATCCTGAAGTGACCCACATATGGTCCCTTACCGGAGAAAGATTCCTCTGGTGTCTTCATTCGAAGTATGCAATGCAGTCTTCTATTCTACAAATAGACTACTATGTTGCATGCCTCAACCCACAAGTGAGGTGGTAGGCCTTGGTCATGCAACATCGCCCGTGCTACCCCTATAATAGTTCTGTTTTTCCTCTCGACCACCCCATTTTGCTATGGGTTATGAGGTGTCATCAACTCTTGTTTAATTCCTTCCGCTACACAAGAAGTCATTAAACTCTTGAGAGACATATTCTCCACCATTGTCGCTTCTCAAGGCCTTGATCTTCTTCCCTGCATCTTTCTTGACCAAAGCTTTGAACTCACAAAACTTTGTCAAGGTTCAGTCCTTCTTCTACATGAAATAAATCCAGCATTTACGAGAATAGTCATCAATGAAAATCACATAATACCTTTGCTTCGCTGTGGATGCCTTCAAGAATGGTCCACACACATCAATACGAACTTGCTCGAAGATAGCCTCTGCTCGACTGTCTTGATCATGAAAAGAAGACTTGGTGTACATTCCCAAGGTACAAACTTTTCATGTGTCAACTTGCTCAAGTTTACCTTTGGGAAGTCCTGTAGATATCTGTTGCATTATCTTCAAAGCCCCATGATGCAAATGGCCCAACCGCTTGTGCCACAACTTGCCAATGTCTTGGCTTTGCACCAATTCTGCTTTCATACTCAATGTTGCACAGTCATATACCTCTAGTTTATAGAGATTATTCACCTGAATCCCCATCCTCTTGGTCTGACCCATGGCTATGTGTCTTAGGAACACCTTTCCTTTACAGAAGACAATATTGTAGCCTTTGTCCTCCAACATCGCAACCGACACCAAGTTCTTCTTCAGTCCAGAAACATACTTCACATCTGTCAAGGTGATAGGAGCTCCATGCTCCCTTCGAAAAACAACCGTACCCACTCTTGAAACACTATACCTTCCATCGTCACCCATATCTATCCGCATCTTAAGGTCTTTCTCCTCCAAGGCACTGAATAAACTTTTATCACCGGTCATGTGGAATGAGGCTCCACTTTCAATATACCAGACACAACCTATCATCAATGACACCATGCATGCGATGAGGGTAAAGTCCATTTCGAACTGAGAGGCTAATGCCTCACCTTCCGATCCTTTCGAGGATCCCTTCTTGGACTTCTTCGATGGGTTATTAGTCTCATAATGTCCCATCTCGTGACAATTAAAGCATCTCACTTTAGACATGTCACCCTTCTTCCCTCCATGAGAAGAATTTGATTTGAAATGGGAAGCCTTCCCCTTCCCTTTCCTTGCCTTACTTGATAAGGCCAGATTTTCTTCATCATCATCCTTGGATAAAGAACAATCTCATGTGATCCTCATGATCTCCTCCTGCATAAGATCGACCCCAGTCATTCCCAATACGGAAATTTCTCCCTTCCATTCACAGAGTCCTAGTAGCTATTCCAACTCTTTGGAAGACCAAGGAGAGCGAGGCTCACCATATCATCATCAGTAGTAGTTATTCCCACACTTCCAAGCTATCTTTGCAACTAGTGATATTGTTCAGATATATGGAAATAGTATCGCCCTTCTCCATCTTGATTCTTTGAAGCTTATCCTTGAGCACAAATTTCCTCTAGTCACTGTTGTTCTGATAGAGGTCCTTCAATGTTTTCCACATTGAAAATGGAGTATCCTACATATGGAGACTTGAGACAATATGGTCTCGAACTCCCTCAAGGATGATCCGTCTCACCTTCACCACATACTTCTTCTAGTTAGCCAACTCTTGTGCATTAGTTAAAGATGGCTTTGGGATTTTTCGATCAATAAATTCCTTCAAGCCATTGTCTTCTAATACAACCTCCATTCTATCTTTCCATGCTATGTAATTCGAGCTACCTTTGAAAGCATACTCGAGTCTCAAGCCATAGAACGCCATTGGCCAACCTTGAAGTATGATATGAATTCGATTTACACCTGCAACCCCGAACTTCAAACTTCGAATTCTCTTCTCAGTATACTATTCACAACTCTAATACCATGTAGAAATTTTCTACAAATCCATCTCTGATAACATATAGAAAATCTATTATAGGTTAACATGATAATGCAATATAAATCAAAGCAAAATACTATAACCTACTTCTACTATCAATTTGTGGAAGCTTAAAGATCAAGTTGAACAATATAACCAAAAGAAGAAGAATCAATGCACAATACACATGAGAATACTTTGGGGAAAGCATTAGCTAAAAACCCCACTATGTATATTATCATATAAGGTGGAAATACATAGGAATTATATAAAGCCTTAGCTCTCACAGCTAGCCAGCTCTCAGTACAATCCTCACAAATGCTCACAGGCAATCTTGGCTTCTCTCAAGCCTTCCTCTCTACCCTCCAAGCTCCTATTTCCTTGTGTTATTCCTCTGGGATGTTTCTCCTGTTACCAAGTAGATGATCTTCTCCAACCAAGTGGAACACTGTCAGAACTGTGCTATCCTCATGGAATGATACCTTGACTGAATGCATGAGTTTTCTTTATAAGAAAACACATGCAACATATAGTACAATTTCCTTGTCTTTAATCTCAACTGGGTCTTTCTTAGAATATACATGCATGAGTTTTTGATGAGGGAATCTTCAGTTAACTAGAGTAGCACTAGTTGAGTGCATGCATGCATCAACTGACTGTTAACTCTCTGTTAGTTCCTCAAACAATTTGGAACTAATTTAACTGGACTTAACTCAGTAAATTGAGTTAAATAATTACAACTCAAATATAACTCAATTTTATCTCCTTAATTTAAGGGATAACTCTTGCATGACTTCAGAAAGACTTCTAACTTGAAATTCTACAACTAATTAATTCAAAATGAATTAATTAATTATTTCCAAGTAAATGTTAAGACTAAATTCAATTTTTATTCACAATTTAATTCAAGGAAAAATTAAATTGGAATATCCTTGTTGCCATATTTCAACAAGTCTTAGTGAAAAATTTGACACCCTTAAAATACAAAACAAGAAAAAAGATGAAAATGTTGCATTGTCCATTTTTTGCCCTAAGTGCAGAAAGAAACATGCCTTGAGTGAATGTCCTCTTAATTTAAAGAGTGTAGAAGCTTGTGTTATATGTGCAGAAAATAATGATACAAAAGAATGTCCCTCAATACTAGGTCTTAAATATGTCTATCAAGAAGGAGTACCAAATTAGGTAGATCCTCTTTGTTTTATTGTTAAAATACCTTGGCAGAATCTACAGCCAAATACAACTCAAGGCTTTAACACTCAACCAATTGCACAATCATCATAAAGTAATTGGACTACCCCAATGCCTTAGCAATCTTGGCCACAACCTTGGTCACAAGGATGGAAAAATCCTTATGGAACGTACCCTTAATATTCTCAATTTCCACAATTTCAACAATCATATCCTACATTTCCTCCAAAATATTATCCTTAGCCCATTCAACAAACTCAACCTCACAATTTGAATCCACAACGTTCATTACCATTTCCTCAAAGACCAAACCAATTTCCTACCCAACCATTCCCAAATATGAAAAATAATAAAAACTCACAACTTATTTACAATATGGAAGGACAAAATTTTCAAACTTACACGATAACTCCACTAGATCTAAAAAATGTTCACCTTAGATATGGTAGAATATTAGAAAAAAAGTCCCCTTCAGTTGTTATCCAGGAAAGTGAAAAAGAAAAGATCTCTGAAGAAAAGAAGTCTCTTAATGAAAAAAGAAAAAACTCAAAAACAACTTACTCCATCACATTCAAACAACTCAACTCCTATTATGGAACAACCTCCAATATCTGTTTCAAAACCACCTTTTCCCAAGAGATTAAAAATTGATGAAGGGGTAGAAAAAAATATTTTATTTCCTAATTATGGCATCTTATATGAACTGGAGAATGTTTGCATAAAATTCCTTTTCTACAATACATTAAGGTAATACCAATTTTCGCAAATACAATTAGGGAATTGAACATAAAAAGGCTAGGAAGAAAAAGAAAAGAAATCAAAAGAATCCAACTAGTTGGAAAAATTGCAAATATCATGATGGGTAAGACAACAATTCAGAAATATATTGATCCAGGAAGTCCCATTGTGAAAACACACATCAATGGTGTAGAGATCCCAAATACATTGATTGATCTAGGAGCAGGTATAAACATCATGAGTAAACAAACTATGAATCAATTAAAACTTACTAATATTGAAAATACAACTACACTGTTACAATTGGCAAATAGATCTGTAATCAAATCTAATGGTGTATTAGAGGATATATTTGTATCCTTAGATTCTTGGGAATACCCTATCAATTTTATTATTTTAACACGCAAGAATAACTTAGGAGGACATCCATTGATTCTAGGAAGACCATGGCTAGCTACAACCAATTCTTTTTTAAGTTGTAGATTTGGTGATATTTTCATTTATGATGAGAGCTCAAAAAATAAATGCCCACTGTATCCACCTGCAAAAACAACAATAGAGGTTGAAAATGGAGAATGGATAGATGATGACATTAATATAAGACCAATCTTTTCTACTTCACAAATATATGGGGAAGATCAAATTTTCAATTTAATAGAAAATAATGAATCTTCATCATATTGTGAATCTAGTCAGAGTGGTCAAGAACAATACAATATTGAATATTTCTCATATCGTCAACTATCCTTGCATTCTATGGAAAATTTGGCAATTCTACAAATTGAAATATTTCAAGGAAAAACTTTGAATATCAACAATAATTTGGGAGAATTTCAAAAGAAAGAATTAATAGAGATGTTACAAGAACATTCCTCTGCCTATGCATGGGAATATACTAACATGAAGCAAATTTATCCTAATACTTTTATACATCATATCTGCATTAAAGAAAATTCCAAACCAATTTGACAACCTCAAAGAAGAATTAATCCAAATCTAAGGGAAATTGTTAAGGAGGAACTACAAACACTGTTGAATGTCATTTTCATCTATCCAATATTAGACAGTCAATGGGTTTCACCCTTAGTAATTGTTCCTAAAAGGAATGGAAAATGGAGAGTGTGTATTGACTATAGGGAATTGAATAAAGCCACTTTAAAAGATCGCTTTCCACATCCTTTCATAGATCTGGTTTTAGATACACTGGAAGGAAAGAAATATTTTTCATTCTTAGATGGTTTTAGTGGGTATAATCAAATCCAAGTAGCCCCAAAAGACCAAGATAAAACTACCTTTACCTGCCCATGGGGAACTTATGCTTACTGAGTACTTCCTTTTGGATTATTTAATGCACCTACAACATTCCAAATAGCATTATTAGGCATTTTTTTTGATTTAATTCATGATTGTGTGAAAGTGTATATGGTCGATTTTGTAGTTTATGGAAATTCTTTTGAAGAAGCTCTTAAAAATTTGGAGAAAATTCTCATTATATGTAAAGAGGAAAATCTCTCACTAATCCATGAAAAATGTTTTATGATGTTTACTAAGGGAATTATTTTAGGACACCATATTTCAGGAAATGGAATTAGAGTGGACACATATAAAGTAGAAGTTATTTCTAAATTATCAATTCTAACCTATCAACGAGATGTTAGAAGTTTTCTTGGTTTCGCTGGTGAGTATAGAAGATTCATAGAAAACTTTACAAAAATTTCATCTCCACTTTTCAAACTTCTCACAAAAATACTATGAATTCAATTGGAATTCTGATTGCCAAAAGGCCTTTGAAACATTAAAAGAGAAAATCCCCGAAGAACCCATTCTTAGAGGACCAAATTGGAAATTACCTTTTCACATTTCAATTGATGCTTTAGACACAACTTTAGGAGCTATACTAGGAGAAAAGGATTTAACTCCTTATGCCATTTATTACACCAGTAAAAATTTGACTCCTATAGTCTTAAATTATGCAGTAATAGAAAAGGAGTTTTTAGATGTTTTCCATGCTATCAATAAGTTCAGACATTACATTATTGGCTACGAAACTTTTGTACATACGAATCATTCTGCAATTAGGTACCTAATGAATAAAATTGTCACTAATGGTAGAATTATAATATGGTTGTTCTTGTTGCAAGAGTTTAACATCACTATTGTGGATGGACCTGGAAAAAAAATACAGTTGTTGAATTTTTTTATAGAATTAAAAATGATAATAATGATGAACCCGTATAAGGTAATTTCCCTGATAAATATCTTTGTGCAGTATATATTAAATCACCTTGGTTTGCATATTTTGCTAATTATTTGGCTACAGGAAAGTTACCATCGTATTTATCTCCGCGAGAAAAAAGCAAGGTAATTCAAATTAGTGCATCTTATTGATGGATAAATGAATACTTGTATAAAATAGGGCTAGATCTGATCATCTGAAGGTGTGTTAGAGAATATGAAGTACCATAGATATTGAAATCTTGTCATGATGATCCATGTGGAGAACATTTCACTGACAAAAGAACTTCCCACAATGTCATTCTCTTCGGATACTATTGGCCTTCGCTTTTTAAGGTTGCCAAGAAGTATGTCAAGAGATGTGATAGTTGTCAAAGGATGGGGAAACTTGTTCCCTTTTATGAAATGCCTCTACAGCCTCAGGTACTTATTGAGCCTTTTGAAAAATGGGCTCTAGATTCTTTTGGTCCAATCAATCCACCATCGATACCGAAAAGGTACATTATTTTTTGCATTGATTATGTTATAAAATGGGTAGAAGCTAAAGCACTTCCTTTTTCCACTGAAAAAGTTATAGTTTCATTTCTTTTCGTGGATATTTTTACTCGTTTGGGTGTCCCAAGGGAAATTGTAACAGATCAAGGTACTTAATTCACATCTAATTTGGTACAGGAGATAATCGAGGAGTACAAAATCAAACATCGGAAGTCCACTCCATACCATCCATAATAAAATGGACAAGTGGAGTCCATCAATAAAGTAATTGAAGCAATTCTACAAAAAATTTGTTGATGAGCCTCATTATTGAGTAATTATATGGGCCTTAATTGGCCTTAATTCACCTCCTAGCTTAGTCAAACCAACTTTTCTCACAACTTATTGCATAATTTTGATTATATTTTTTTTATGAGATGAGTTAGAGTTGGATATTTGGCTTTGTGGTCTAATGTGCATGTAATGTGGGACTAAAGGATAAAAGCAAAGAAAAATGCAGAAATAAAGGATAAAATCAAGGAACTATAGCAAAGACCTTCGTCAAAACTCGAATGGGACAAGGGAGATGAATTATAGGAGGTTAATCCTCCTCATCTACTACCCCTCCATTAAAATATTCCTCCATCAGCTTGGAGTGCAAACAACCACATCATGAGGACTAAAAGATAGGCAAGAAAGTGAAAAGGATAGAAAACAGTTTATTTTGAGTTGGGAGCCAAACCACCCTAATTTGGAAGGAATTTGTTGGAGACTTCATATGTATAAGTAGAGAGGCTTAGGACCTCATTAGGATTTAGACTTCTATTGTAAAACTTTGTGATATTTCTAAGCTACAAAGACTTGTGACAGTTTGCTCTGTAATCCATGGTTTTTATAATAAGAATGAGTTATGTTTAAGCCAGCTCTGAGTTAACTTCAAGGGTTGAATCTCTTGGGTTAGGGCCAGACCCAAGCAACCAAAGTCCCTCTTTACTGTACATGTATGCTAGCATAGAGTTCTATTTTGTTTATTTTCTTAAGTAATTTCATGGCTTTCTATTCATTTGCTTAAGTAGCCTTATGGTTTTCACTATTTATTTGCTTAAGTAGTTGCACTCTCATTACAACAATATAGCGTAGATCATGCATGTTTTCCTATTCATCTTCTCCAATAGATGCATTTGTTTTAGGTTACTTTCATTTTTTCCTTTTTCAATTCACAGGTTAGTTAGAGGAAAAAGATCACTATCAAGTTGTGCATAGGTGTCTTGGCCTCATCTCCTCCCTCTGGGACCATGAATTGAGGAAGGGACCCTTTAGCAATCCCAAAAACATAAGTCTCTGGTTCTCACATGAGCTATGGAGTTCGTTGTTTAATGCAGTTAGTTGTTCACCCGCACTAGGTTTCTTGGTCGAGAAGCATTTCAGTAAATGGCTAAACGTGAGATCGATATGGCTGATGTTAACATCGATAAGGTTTCGACTACGATCACACACTTAGAATACTTGATGACACAACAACATATATCATCCAGGACACATGACAATGCATTTCTCTTAGTGTCACAACTTTATGACAAGTTAAGACAAGTTTGATACCAAAGATACACTTTATGACGACCATGACGACACTTGTGTGACAGTGCTTGAAACTTTGTAAATGAGTGCGACGAATATTTACAATGGTTAGAACAATTAATTTACACAAATATGACCTCTTAAAACCACTAGAATAGGCTTAAACACATTGTGCAATGATAAACATGCGAAAAGATGACATTTTACCTATCCTGCAAAGGGGATCAAAACTCTTCAAGAAAACACATGGAATGAGTTTCAATGTTTGCAACAACAATGTACAAGATCAAGGAAGGCTCTAAAATTGATCATACGCTAAAATTTTGGAGGGAATTGTAGTAGCAGCAACACTTCGCAAAGTTTACTTTCCCACCAAACTAGTGTTGTACCTTCAAGTCGAAGAAAGGCCAGCTATATCTTTACCTCATCTTCATCAATCTATTGAATATGAAAATAATATTTTTTCTCTCAAATCAAAATATCTGATCATTTTTCATTAAGTTGGCCATTATATAGTGGTAAGTCGAACTTAACATGCAACTTCAACAATGGATTCTTTGAAGGAATCTTCCTATAAGGAGATGGTGAGGGAGATGGAGAAGAAGGAAGCAAAGCATGAGGAAGAAACAGAGGTCTTTGAGGAGAAGAATATGAAGGAAGAGGGGGATTATCACCCTCATTATTTACTTGACTTGTGCCTTCTCCTTTCCAAATCTCTTTTTCTTTATAGAGCTCTTTCACCTCTTAGTGCAACGTAGAAAATACCTAGAGAAAAATCGACTCATTTTTAAAAGGATTCTCATGTCTCGGTGAAGCCATCTCCTCTTTGGGTGAAGCTCCTTGAACCAATTTTAGGATTATAAGATTCAATTTCACCTTCTCCCTTCTGAAGCTTTGACTTGGTAATCATTAACACTCAAAAGACAAAATCAAATTTGCTCAAAATGAAAATGAATTCTTGATTGGGGATCGGTTCTCTAAAAATTGTGAAGCACATTCATGTTAATGGCTAGTCCATCCAAATATTTTTGTAGTCCAAATTGATGTATGCCTTACTCATACAAAAGGAAATTTTGGAAGTTGCTAATGGTGGCATAAGGACAATGTTTCATAATAGCTGTGTGTATGATATCATGCTAGCATTTGTTTTAATTTTTCAGTGCGATGATGATTTTGTAGGCTATTTGACACTTATTTTTGGGTTAGATCTAGTGGACATGTTCAACATCTAGGAAGTGCGTAAACTATTGACTTGCCCCAAGTTGTGATTGTGTTTTTTGAAAACACTTTTTCCTTAAGGATTGTAGGTTTTAAACCTGTACAAAAATTACCTGCATATGAATTCTAAAAACAGAAAATAAACAAAGCGAGATCATAACACATAAAACACATATACACAAAGATTTTCCCCTAGATCCAAAAATTGGGACTACCAACTTGATTTTTCATTATGTTCCTTTCAATGTTACAATACATATATATACATGTCGAAGCATCCAATAACATGGACTGAAAACCATCGCACCCAAAACCATGTGTGAAAACCATGCACAAAACCATAAGTAGGTTTGCCCCACCTAATATAGGGTCAAAAAAAAATATCCCCGGGGCGCTGACCTAGACCCTGTAGAGGGGGGATACCCGCCCCCCTCAAACCCCTTGGACAAGGGGGATTTTCAACCCCTCTATGACCCCCCCGTTGTGCAATCAGTGCAACGAAGGTGGGGCTCCGCCCCCCTCTAAACCCCCAGTTAACTAGGGAAGCTAGTTGTGGAAAGAATATAACACAACCCAACATTCTCCCACTTGTTGTTTTCTTTCCACAAGAAGCCATATGAGAGCTTAGTCATTTATCGAGCCCTACAACGCCCATTGTTTCTCTACACCAAGAGAACATCTCAGAGCTCACAGATTTTATCAATGCATTTGCAGTATTCATCAAAGTGTCCACCTTTACTAGAAACACCTTTTTGCCTTCTATCATATCCCTCAAAAAGTGATATTGAACATCAATTTGCTTTGTCTTTGAATGGTAAGAAAGGTTCTTTGCCAAGAAAATTGCACTTTGGCTGTCATAGTCTATCCTTATAGCTCTCTGTACTAACCCTGTACTTGAACACAATCTTTGCAATCGAACTGCTTTCTTGCTTGCAATGAGTGGCTGCCATGTATTCTACCTCTATAGTTAATAATGCCACTACAGATTGTTTCTTACTCATCCAACTGACTGCACCTCCAAATAGGTTAAACACATACCCACTTGTAGATCTTCTCTGATCCAGATCTCCAATCTATTCTGCATCAAAAAAGCCATGAATATCCAAAACTCTGTCCAATCCTAGTCTTCCTTAGTATCACAAACCATAATCACTAGTGCTACGCAAACACCTGAAAACCCACTTCATTGTTGTCAAATGCTCCTTCCCTAGTTTTGACATAAACCTGCTCAATACTCCCACTACATTGTGAAATGTCTGGTCTAGTACAGACCATTGAATACATCAGGCTACCAACTGCACTTGCATATGGAACATGGGACATGTCCTCTTCATCTTCTTGTGTCTTGGGACACTGTTCAGCAAATAACTTCACACCTACAGGAATAGGAACCTTCATCAGTTTACTATCCTATATATTAAACCTCTGCAGTATTGTCTCGACATACTTCCTTTGGTTTAACCAGAGCTTCCTCTTTGCCCGATCTCTTTGAATTTCCATGCCCAAAATATAGTTTACAACACCAAGATCTTTCATGTCAAATTTGGAGGACAATTGGGTCTTCAAATCCTGGATAATTTCTTTGTCATTTCCAACTAGCAACATATCATCCACATACAAGACCATATAAATAACGTGGTCACCAATTAATTTAAAATACACACAGTGGTCTGTTTTGCTTCTGGTGAAGCCAATTCCCCGTATAAATGTATCAAATTTCTGATACCACATCCTTGGTGACTGTTTTAACCCATACAGAGACTTTTTTAACTTGCATACCAATTATTTCTTACCCTTCACCGCAAATCCTTCATGTTCCTTCATGCAGATCTCTTCTTCGAGATCCCCATAAAGAAATTTTGCCTTCACATCCATCTATTCTACCTCAAAATCTAAAGTAGTAGCAATAGATAAAAAATCTAATAGAAGCTACCTTGGCAACAGAAGAAAAAATATCACCAAAATCAATTCAGGGCACCTAGGAATAACCTTTTGCTACCAACTGAGCTTTGTATTTCTCCACCTTTCCTTCTGCATTTGTCTTCTTCTTGAACACCCATTTGTTGCCAATAGGTTTCCTTCCAGCCGGCAACTCCACTAGATCCCAAGCCTCTTTTTTGTGTAAAGATGCCATTTCATCAACCATGGCCTCTTTCTAGAGTTTTCCATCCTCTAAATCTATTGCTTCCTTCACAGTTCTAGGATCATCATCAGTAATAGATAAAGAAAAATTTGAACAGAAATCAGATGGACTATACCTTTTTGGCTACCTTATTTCTCAAATTGATCTTCTCACACCCGAAGTTTGTGGCTCTTCATCTTCTAATTCCTCTTCTGTTGTAGAGTCTGATTCTTCCTCCTTAAGCTCAAACTCTATCTTCTCAGGTTCCTTTGGTTGGACTTCATGTTTAATAACATCTTTCACCTCTCTGAACACTACATCTCAGTTGTACACAAACTTCCTTATTACTGGGTTCCAAAGCTTATAACCCTTTAAATCATCCTTATACCCAATAAATATGGACTTTTTAGATTTACT
This sequence comes from Pinus tabuliformis, assembly GCA_031772625.1. NCBI lineage: Eukaryota > Viridiplantae > Streptophyta > Pinopsida > Pinales > Pinaceae > Pinus > Pinus tabuliformis. The sequence goes on along the minus strand of CM062817.1, from coordinate 842,377,269 downwards.
ATCCAACTTGGTTCTTTTCTCCTTTGGAACATGTAAATATGCATCACATCAAAATACCCTCAGACGTGAAAGAGAGGGTTTCTTACCAGTCCATACCTCTTGAGGAGTATTATCCTCCAACGTTGATGAAGGTGATATGTTGACCAGGTAACATGTTGTCTCCACCGCCTCTACCCAGAATTCCTATCCTAACCTGACACCATTGAGCATGCTTCTTGCCCTTTCCATCAATGTCTTGTTCATTCTTTCTACAACTCCATTTTTCTCAAGTGTGTATGGAGTAGTCTTCTGTCGTGCTATACCACACTTCTTAGAGAATTCTTCAAATTCCTTGCTGCAAAAATCTCCATTGTTATTTGTCCTCGGCACCTTTATCCTCTTCTCTGTCTGGTTTTCCACCATATCCTTAAATTCTTTAAACCTGTCAAAGACTTCAGATTTCTTCTTGAGGAAATATATCCATGTATTTCTTGAGAAGTCATCTATAAATAATACATAGTACAAAAAATTACCTGGTGATGGAACCTTCACAGATCCAAACACATCACTGTGAACAAGCTCTAATATATGTTTCACCCTCTTACCACCAGAGGAGAAACTCACCTGATTCTGCTTCCCATATACAAAATTTTCATAGAAATCAAAATCCAAAGAGATATTAATCATACCTTCTACCATACCTTTGCCATTAAGTATTCGAATGACCTTCTCTCCAATATGTACAAGCCTTTAATGCCATAGCATGGTCTTTCCTCCAGAGACCACTAGATTTTCTGCTCCACGTTCAGGAACCACAGAATTGTTGCACCCATCAATAACAGTGCTACCTTGTAGCTTGTACAAAGTTCCAATCCAAAATCCCCGCATTAATACTAGTTCTTCCCGAACCATCTTGCAGGTATCTTTCTCAAACACTAATTTTTACACCTACATCATCCATCTTGCTTACAGAAATCAGATTTCTGGCCAATGCAAGAATATGCAGAACACCCGAAAATGTTCTAACCCTTCCACCTTGCAACTTCAACTTTACTTTTCCACGACCAATGATTCTAGCCTTCCTATCATCCCCTAAGAAGACATCACCACCATCATATTTCTCATACTCACAGAACCACTCTCTATGGAGAGTGAAGTGAAAGGATTCACCTGAGTCAATCAACCATGCCCCATGATCTACATGTGTACTTGAAGAAGCCAAGTACACATCCCCACCTTCATCTGAGGTGGCTTTCGCCTTTGCAAAAGGAGCATCATCAGATCCCTTTCCTTTGTTAGGAGCTTTATATTTACAGTCCCTTTTGTAGTGCCCTTCCTTTTCGCATTTCCAACACACTGCCTTTACAGGTTTTCCTAGAGACTTAGATCTCCCTCTAGATTTATATCTCCCACTCAATGACTTATTTTTGTTTATGTTCTGGGACAATCCTCATACAGACAAGGCATCACTATTCTGGCTCTCCATATTTTTCCATTGTAGAAATTTCACCTGTAGAACAAACCGATATATGCAATGTCCTAAAGCATAATACTTGCTCTACTTCTACAAAACATTAAGCAGAAGCATAATCGAATTCATGAGCAAAATCAAGTAGAAACATGCATAACTGATCAAGAGAAATAATCACACATAACACAAGATATATCCAGGGGAGAGCACCAGCATAAAACCCCAACCATGTATTATCAATCAAGTGGAAATCCTCTTCACAACACAAAAAGAATTAGCTCTCAAGCTATTCAGTTCTTAATGAACTATGAAGATATGAAGATATGTCTCATGAACCAACCAAGCCCTGTTTATATAGGCTTTACCTTGGTCCTTACATAGTTTGCTTAGGAACTAATAGCAAAATCATATGCTATTAATTCCAAACCTACCAAAATAACCAATGGTCCAACTACGCAATCATTGAGGACACTAGTTCCTCAACCATGAAAAAACTACTTACTGTAAATAGTCAAGCATCTGATAGTACATTGTCCCACATCTGATCTCAACTGGGTCTCTGACAGAACTGACATGCAACAGTTATCCATGAGCGAATCCTCAATTTTCTAAAATAATAATTGTCACATACATGCAAGCGTTAACAAACTATATTTTATTATTTTAACAACTTGTTAAAATAATCTAACTGGACTTGACTAGTTAGAACTAAGTCAACTAATTCTCTCATTATAGAACTCATACTTATTCCATCAATCAGTGGAGGAAATTAAGGATAAATTCCTCAATTAGTGGGACAACTCATGTGCATGCTCACAAAGACTTCAAATTCAAATTTCCTTAACTAATTAACTCAACTGAATTAATTAATTAATATTTCCAACTGTTGTTAAGACCAAAATTAATTTTACTTCCTATAGATAGACTAGGGACTGCTATAAATAGGAAGGGACCCAGAAATTCTATTTTTAGAACTTTCTATTTTTAGCAGTTTCACCTCTCACCCAATATCGCAAATGACCTCACTGGCCAAACTGTTATTTTTAGCAGATCTATTTTTAGCACATTCTATATTTAGCATTTCTTGTTGCACACTTTTCAACACTCCCTCTCAACAAGAAAGGCTTCCTCTCGAACTCGATCCTATAACTTTGGAATGTTCTGCATGCAACACATCTACCCGGTCCACTTGCTCCAACAACACTTGGAACAAAAACACTCCCAACTGACCAATCTGTTGGGCTAGGAACATACTCTGATGTTGAAGCTCTACCTACTACTAACAAGCGCTCCCTCTCTGACATTTGCGCTACTATAACATCTCCATGCATCTCACACCATTGCACACCTCTCTATGCCACCTATCACTATGCAAAACACTTGTGCCTCTCGCATTGTTGCAGCCTGCTAGCTATGCGTTGTCCTGGGATTCCTTGCACTATCGCTCTCTCTGCTACTCCATCCGTATCTGTCTCTACCTAATCAGTCAGTTCCTGCTACTCCACATTGGGGCTCCTGTAGCAAGGTCTCATCTAAGAGGTTGGGTACCTCAAGGATCCTGCCCCTCCTCCTTGGGACGATCAATCCACATCACCCCACCTCCTACCTAGAGGTATGGCTGCATGCGATCCCTCAGCCCAGCTAGCTCAAAGTTTTCCCCTACTAGAGGTCTTTGAATGAGTATATGTATCTACTCGATCTCCACCCAGCTTCCCCTGTTGTGGCTACTCCACAACCTCCTAAAGCTGCTACACCAATCGTGGCTCCTCCACAATCATCTGAGACTTCTTCTAGCTCTGCATGTTGAGAGGTAATATACCCTCCCTCTCAACCACCAAGTCTCCATCAGTTGCCTTAATGCTTAAGGATTTGCATGCATCTTGAACCTTAAGAGCATAAAGGTTCTTGACCCGTGAACCAATCTGCTTCACCTGTCTAGTGATGATGTGTCTAAGGAAAACCTTTCCCTTACTGAAGAGTACATCATAGCCTTTATCTTCCAGCATCATGATCGACACCAAGTTTCTCTTCAGCCTTGGTACATACTTGACATCGGTCAAGGTAAGGCGAGATCCATGCTCCCTCTAAAAAATAACCTTGCCTACACCTGAGACACTATACTTCTCATCATTACCCATCGCTATGAGTATCTGGGGATCTTTCTCTTCCAAAGTACTGAAAAAACTCTTGTCATCGGTCATGTGGAAAGAAGCTCCACTGTCAAGAAACCAACCACTTCCCACCATGTATGAAACCATGCATGCGAAGAGTGTGAAATCCAACTCAAACTGTGAAGCAAGTGCCTCACCTTCTTGGAAAATTTCCTCCGTGAAAAATTTGCAGCATAATGGCCCACCTCATGACAATGAAAGCATTGCACTTTCAATTTGTCAAACTTCTTCTCATCATTAGAATAATTGGATTTGGAAATAGAAACCTTCTCCTTCCCCTTCTTCACCTTACTCTCTAAGGCACAGTTCTCCTCATCATGCATGGATGAAGAACTGTCTCTGGTGCTCCATCTGATCTTTTCCTGCATCAAATCCGTCCATAGTCGTTCCCAATCTGGTAGTTTCTCCCTTCCATTCACCACGTCCTGGTAGCTATGCCAGCTTTTAGGAAGGCCAAGGAGTGTTAGACTCACAATAGCCTCATCCGATGTCATGACCCCTACACTTGCAAGCTCATCCCTACATGTGATGAGCTTGGTCAGATACATAGAGATTGTCTCATCCCTTTCACACTTGATCTTTTGAAGTTTGTCCTTCAGTGCTAGCTTCCCCTAATCACTGTTATTCTGATATAAATCTTTCAATGTTTTCCACATTGCATGCGGAGTCTCCTTCCCATGGAGGCTCGAGACAATGTGATCTCACACTCCCTCCAAGAGAATTCTCCTAGCTCTAGCCACACACTTCCTCCATTCCACCTGCTCAGTCTTATCAGTAGGCTTAGGGATTTCTTGATCAATGAAATCCTTAAGGCCATTATCTTCCAAAACTGCCTCCATGTGATCCTTCCAAGCTATATAGTTTGAGCTGCCATGAAGGGCATACTCAAGCCTCAAACCATAGGACGCCATTGATGAAATAGATGTGATAAGAACTTGAGATCTATATCCCGAATAATAAACTTCAAATTTCCTACTAGTATATAGTTCTTGCTTGATCACCTGTGCTCTGATACCATGTAGAAATTTCACCTGTAGAACAAACCGATATATGCAATGTCCTAAAGCATAATACTTGTTCTACTTCTACAAAACATTAAGCAAAAGCATAATCAAATTCATGAGAAACATCAAGTAGAAACATGCATAACTGATCAAGAGAAATAATCACACATAACACAAGATATATCCAGGGGAAAGCACCAACATAAAACCCCAACCATGTATTATCAATCAAGTGGAAATCCTCTTCATAATACAAAAAGAATTATCTCTCAAGCTATTCAGTTCTCAATGAATTATGAAGATATGAAGATATGTCTCATGAACCAACCAAGCCCTATTTATATAGGCTTTACCTATGGTCTTTACGTAGTTTGCTTAGGAAATAATAGCAAAATCATATGCTATTAATTCCAAACATACCAAAATAACCAATGGTCCAACTACGCAATCCTTAAGGACACTAGTTCCTCAACCATGCAAAAACTACTTACTATAAATAGTCATGCATCTGATAGTACACTATCCCACATATGATCTCAACTAGGTCTCTGACAAAACTGACATGCAACAGTTATCCATGAGTGAATCCTCAATTATCTAAAATAATAGTTGTCACATGCATGCAAGCATTAACAAACTATATTTTATTATTTTAACAACTTGTTAAAATAATCTAACTGGACTTTACTAGTTAGAACTAAGTCAACTAATTCTCTCATTATAGAACTCATACTTATTCCATCAATTAGTGGAGGAAATTAAGGATAAATTCCTCAATCAGTGGGACAACTCATGTGCATGCTCACAAAGACTTCAAATTCGAATTTCCTTAACTAATTAACTCAACTGAATTAATTAATTAATAATTCCAACTGTTGTTAAGACCAAAATTAATTTTACTTCCTATAGATAGACTAGGGACTGCTATAAATAGGAAGGGACCCAAAATGCTATTTTTAGAACTTTCTATTTTTAGCAGTTTCACCTCTCACCTAATGTGGCCAATGACCTCACTGGCCAAACTGCTATTTTTAGACATGTTATTTTTAGCAGGTCTATTTTTAGCACATTCTAAATTTATCATTTCTTGTTGCACACTTTTCAACATCTATCTCATCTCCTCCGTCAGCAAGGATGAGACTATTTCATCAAACTGCAAGGCAATTGCATTGATACCTATTGCAATAACTAGACTATCCCACGAATCTGGTAGAGAACACAACAAACTGATGCACTTATCTTCATCTAAAATTTTAATATCAACAGATAATAACTGACTTACCACAGTAATAAATGTGTCTAGATTCTCTGTCACCAAGTCTCCATCTTTCATCCTTAAGTTATACAGTTTTTCGTATGAACAGTGTATTCACCAGAGACTTAGATTGGTATAAAGTCCCTAACTTGACCCACAAAGCCTTAGTCGTAGCTTCCCCTAATACATTTAGCAATACTAAATCTGAGACACACAATCATAATTATGCTCTTTGCCTTCTGATCCAACTTCTTCCATTCTTCATCGGACACTCCTATTGGTTTAGTACCCGAATCTACCACGATCCACTGATCTTTATCTATCAACAGATCCTCCATCTTGAGTTTCCATAACTCAAAACTCTGAACATTAAATTTCTCAATCTCTATCTTTCCACTGCTCGCCATCTTCTTTCACCACCAAAATCAATCTCACAAATCTCTCACTGAAAATAGTCTACCACAAGCCCAAGCGAAACCCCTCAGCAACAAAGGCGTCCCCTTGAAGCCAAAACAACTATGATACCAAATGTAAGTTTTAACCCCGTACAGAAATTACCTGCATACGAATTCTAAAAACAAAAAATAAACAAAGAGAGTGCATAACACATAAAACACATATACACAAAGATTTTCCCTTGGATCCCAAAACTAGGATTACCAGCTTAATTTTTCATTATGATCCTTTGAAAGTTACAATACATATATATACATTCCAAAGCATCCAATACCATGGACCGAAATCCATTGCGCCCAAAACCATTTGCGAAAACCATGAACAAAACCATAGGTAGGTTCGCCCCACGTAATATAGGGTCCAAAAAAAAACTAGTCGTGGAAAGAATATAACACAACCCAACAAGGATTAGATATTTCCAAGAAAAGACCTCTCGTTTAGTAGCTTGTCCAATTCCTCGTAAAGATGGATGAGGCTTCTAAATGGAGTGAATTATTGCACCTTCAGGGAAAATGCTTTATCGATTTCGAAATTATTTGCAAGGGTATCTAGTATGCTATCTCCAACAACTCGTGAAGTTAAGTAAGCATATGCAAGGATTTAGTGAAGAGCATTGACGCAGCCATATGAAATAAACCGTCACTGCAAATTTTTACATACAAAGTGGACCAAGTTATAAAATGAGTTGATTTGTGTATAGTTTGTGGATTTGAGTTAAAATGATACAGTTTAGTATTGACACATCAGAGTTTTTCCTAACCCAAAATCTGAGCCACATGCGTAACATGGTTTCCATGAAATAAGCTTGTTGCCAACATTTCACTACACGAAATTACATAGTTACAAGTAAGGCATTCGGAGCTTTAATGAATAGCTTTGAACCTTCACCTTGATTAAAGTTATATATAATGGGCAACAGTTTATTATATTAAAACATTTGCAATGTGTATTCCTTATATGTTGGATGTTCGGGTGATATATCCCACTTTCATAATATATATATATATATATATATATATATATATATATATATATATACATTGTTAAATTGTCGCATTGTTTACATGTTCGGATGGAGGTGATAGAATTCGGTGGCAAGATTGAGAGTTATTCATAAAAAGGAATTACATAAGATATTAAGTTTATAGTCACTTTTGATTTTTGAGATCATTCAAATTGAGATCCGAAATATTGGATGATCACAATTCAGAAAAGGACTTTGGTGAAGGTGTAACATCACCTCCTCTTAAATCTACCCACTTTTACCAGCTTACCTGGGCTAAAATGAGATGAGGGGTTTGTTACACAGCATTTTGTCATTGTCCCTGAACTCCCCGTTCCTTGATCCTGGAGGACCTCTACAGTGAACCCTACATGCTTTCTCGTCATAAAGAAACCCCCATTGTGTCCTCTTCATGAGCAGATCAATTCTCTTTTGCACCATTTCCCCTAAAAATTTTGTTTTGCCTAGTTTGCAATACTGGCGCTAATGGCCCTTGTCTTCCCCGCACCAATGTGCAGAGATTAGCATTGTCCCTAGCCATGACTGGAGTGACTGAGTTGTGTTACAGTCACATCGGTCCTATTATGGAAAGTTTTTTAAGTTAAGAGTCGAATCTTCCATCTCTAGAAGATTCGTAACGAAAATCTCGTAAATGGTTTAGCCAGATGGGGTCGAGGATGTCAGTCTGGGCTCCTTTCCCCTATAATGATGGAACTACCTCAAGGGATAAGACTTTCTCCCATGAGAAGAGGATCCATCTCCCATCCATTCATCTTATATAAACCTCCATTTTTCCCAAGCACAAGCTAATGTTAATGTTGGTGTGCTAGTGCTATTTTGGTTTGGAGTAAACAATAAGCTATTCATAGTTGTAGCTCTCTAGTTATGTGAGGGAGAAGTGTGATTTGGTTTGGAGTGAATCCTAAATGGAAAAGCCTTAAAACTATTGTTGATTGAGGCCATCATGAAATTCTAGCCGAAAGTGTGTTGGAACCTGGCCTTGTCAGAGGATAACAACAACATCAAGACAATGGTTGTAACCTCTTCTTGATTCAATATATATGCAACTATCAATTGATTTCCTACATGATTTGTCATCTTGCATATTCATGGATTAATGTTTCTTGACTTGTTAAATAGGTTGAATTACAATTTTTCTATTATCATGGTTGTTGTTTGATGTTGTTTACTTGTTTCAGGTGCTTGAAGAACGAAGCGAGAGATAGTTGAAGCGAGCAAGCAAGGACATCATCAAATGGGATAAGCGTACTAAGAGGTAGACCCTATTAATTGGTTCTAACCTAAGGAAATATTCCATAGAATGTATCAGTTGTGGCTAGACCCATTATCGGGCTAAAGGAATTTTTTTGTGTCTGCACTTATAATTTTATTTCACCACAAATTGGTGACTCCGCTGGGGAGTACATCATTTTGTTTGTCTTGGATTTCATGATTTCATGTGAACTTTTCTAGTTCCACTTTTTCCTTTTGTTTCTGTTTCTTTTCTCCTGCTTATTATCCTGAGTTTGAAATTCATAGTAGCAAATCTGGTCCCTGTTTCAAAAAAATATTATTTTTTTCTTGGCTCCCTCGATCAACGCACTTAATACGTTGACAGTCGCGTCGATCAGTGCAATTTGTTGAGGAACAATTGCACCGACCAGCCTCTGGCACTTGTTGTCAGTTAGGTAGTCACGCCGACGCCTATAAGTAAAGATTAGGGTTTGTCCCTAATCTTAGCCAATGTGTTTTGCTCTCATGATTTCTACCCTGTAATTTTTTTAGACTGTCTTCTCCCTGACTAGAGAGATTCATTTAGCTTGGTTCGTGTGCTTTCTTGGTTTAGCCCACCCTTTGATGTGTTGAGTCTAGCCCTGTGTGAAGTTCTTTTTTATTTTTTCTTTGAATCCCTCGATCAACGATATTTTTGGCCAAACAGTCGTGTCGATCAAGCCTATCAGCGCTAGTTTTAGCTTGAAATTCATGTCGGTCGTGCCGATCGGCGCTACTTTTGGCCCAAAAGTCGCCCCAGTCTTTGAGTTGAGAAAAAATCAGAATTTCTCCCATTCCAGTGCCAGTGTGTCTTGACCCTTAGACTCTCTTCTTCCACCCAAAAGTGACTAGGATGCTTTGTTTGCTTCATCTTCAATTAAATGAGTGAAAGAGTCTCGTTTGTTCTCTTATTTAGAGTGTCTCTTTTCTCTTTCCAAGCATAGATTACATTGCTTGGTTTGTCGATTGAAGCATTTAAGTGTTTGGTTTGTTCAATTCAGGGAAAAAGTTGCTTTTAGTTTCATTTATCGTGCTTTGGATTTGATCAATGCTTGTTTGTTCAGAATTGTCAAAATTTTCATTAAAGTGCTCTATGTGAAAGATTCATTTTGCATTTTATGAAAAGAAGAACATCATTCTAGTTTACTTAAGAAAAAATATTGCATTAGTAGCATTATTGAGAAGCTAGAATTACATCATCATAGGCACGGAAATGAAATGAAACTTATTTTGTTGTTAAGGGAAGATTAAGTTCATTTAGGACATATCTTAGTGAAAGATTTCATTCTTTTATTGTTGCATTGATTGTGTGCTCTCTATCCCTCAATTAGTGTTGATTTTCATCGAGGAAAGATTTCTTTTCTCATATAGCTGCATGTAAGAGTTTTCAAATGATAGTGGTGGGGCCTTTTAATTGAAACCTAATTCAAGGTAAACCATTAAAATTTATCGAATTAACCTAAGGAAGCATTGAAACTTAACGCTCACATTTAGTGGTCTAGGCTAGAGATGTGTTCTGGCATCTTTAAACATAACAATTGTCGTTTGCTTTGGCATTAGACAATGCTAGTATGGAATTGTGCTCCTTGTACCATTGTGTATATGAAGGGAGACCCTGCTAAGCTGTAATTATTTATCCATAGGAAGCAAAGTTTGCTACCTTGTAAACGTGATACACTAAACACAGCATTCGGGGAGATTGCCTGCCTACACTTCTCAGTTTTCCGGGAGGTATTCTGCAGTTCATGGTTACCTGGTAATCCTTTTGCCTAGAATACCCTGAGTAGTCATTTTTTATCTTTACTGACTCTTTAAGTTTGAAAAAATCATCGAGCACTTGTCCTTCTGAGCTCATTAATTCCGAAAGCAACTAGAGTCACCTTTCATCCTTTTCTTGACTCTTATAACATGAAAAGGAAAAGTTTTGTTTCAGTGTCTTAAAATTAACTACCCACGAAATATTCCTGGTTAAAGTTATCTTCCTTAGTGTTTCTTTAAAAGTCGATTCCAATGGAAACATTCTCAGAGTTTACTAGTCAAGCGTTCCCCTTGGATGGGAATCCTGGTCTTTTTCCTTCTTTTGGAAATGCTAGTGCTCCTTATATGGAAACGTTGTCCCTCATTGGGTTAACCATTGGTTTACCTATCTGGTTATTTTTTATCTTGGTGATCCTGAGTGTCCCAACTCCTACCCCGCCATCTTCTTCATTTGAATCACATCACGTTGATTCTAAGGCTGACCTCTCCCCTTCTTCCCCTATTTCTTCCTCTTCCTCTTCTACTTCGCTTGGTGAAAGTTTTAAATCCAGTAACCGGGAGGCTAAGAAGAAGAAGAAGTCAAATAAGCGAGAGGCCAACCGTGCAACTGTTACTCCAAATGCACCTCCTATAGACAAACCTTCTAATCCTCCACGGAAGGTTAAATTCCCTTGAAACTTGTGTAAGGGTGACCATCTCCTTTGAGATTGTCCAAGAATTCCCAAAGTCTTAGAGGTGTGGTCTCAAAATCTGGATCGACCATCCCCATCGGCCTCTGGAGATCATGTCAATGCTACCTTCAAATAATGATGGTAAGAAGAAGGGAAATATTAGATTCCCCTATAGGTTATGTGAAGGAAAGCATCTTCTTCACCTTTATCCTCTTATGGATAAAGCTTTCAAAGTTTTGGAAAAAATTGCAGCTCCTCAACCCCAACTTCCTGTTGGTTATCAGAGGCTTTCTTCTGACCCTCTCCCAGTTGGTAAAGAGATTGACCTAGGTTCATCTCTTGTGTGTCCTGCTATTCCTAAGCTAGGATCTCTTGTGTCTATTCCTAACCAACCATTAGTCAAAAAGAGTGTCAACTTGTCTCTGCCTTCAGTTGCTCACTCCATTCCAAAAGAGAGTGGTGATCATACTGCTCATGTTCTTCTCATCTCCTCAGATTCTCATGAATCAAAGAGTGACCCTCTCGTCCTGGTTATTTAGGAGAGTCCTTCTCCTATTCCTGCAAAGCATGGGGGTAATCATATGATGTCTCCACCAAGTAGTTTTGTCATTTCTTTTGATTGGATTCATTTGACTGATTTCCACCTCCTGTCTTATGTGCCTTTCCAGATTACAATACAAGCCTATAATATGGTAGTACATGTCACTATATTAGATGAAGGCTCATCTGTTAGCATCATGTCTTCTACTACTTGGCAAGCTTTGGGCTCCCCACAGCTTGTGCCTGTCACTCAGAATCCATTGGCTTTCAACAAAGGAACCTGACAACTCTTAGGGGTCCTTCCAAAGTTCCCTATTAATTTGGGAGGAAAGACCATCTATATAGACGTGATGGTAGTCCAAGGTCCCTTAGATTTCAATATTCTCCTTGGACGTGACTATGTTTATGTCATGGGAGCTCTCATTTCTTCACTTTTCTGTGTGGTTTTTTTTCCACAAAAAGGGAGAATAGTGATCATTGATCAATTGTCATTCATTGGTCACCAGTCACCTCTTTTGTAACCATCATCCCCTATCGACTCTTGTTTGCAAGAAGCACCTTCAATTATGTGGCTATCCGTTCTATCCCCACATCTGTTGATGATCACACATATGGTATAGTACATTATGTATTGGGGGCATTGGAACCAGATTTTTCAATGGTACCAATTGACATGTATTCCTCCCAGAGCGTGGTTCGACCTCTTGGGAGCCATGTTCTCATATGGTTCATGAACAGATGTAGTGAGCATAGTTCTTTGTCTTGTGTCAAGATCGTTAAAAAATGAAACAAGGGTCTCGAGGATAGTTCTCTTATTATGTCAACCTCATTAAAAAATGAAACACCTCCCTTTTCCAAATTGAGTCTTTGATTAAGATCTCGTAAAATCCCAGTCGAGTCTTTCCAAGATCTCGAAAGTGAACCTTCATTCCATCCACCTAGTTGATTGAAATGAAGCTTGGGGCATGTATCTCGATTGAGTCATTATGTTGGGGGCATGCAAACTTATAGAAAGCATATTTTTTCGTTTCAAACTTGTGTAAACATGAAACCAAATCCAAGCAAAGTTCTCCATGGTTCAAGCTTGTGTAAAAATGAACCCATGCCTAATTTACATCTCGTGATTGTCATTTTTATTAGCTAATTTATGCCAGATGAGCCTTGGTTGTTTCATTCCATCGCCACCATCTCATTGGCCGATCATATGCTTTCACTTGGTTGTTTTTCCTTTCTTGAGGGGTCGCAGCGATGAGCCAACCTCTTGACCATTACATGTTTTGAGAAGTTCCTCCATTTCTGGAACCAGTTGCTACCCTTTATACCACTTGTTCCTCCAGGACGAGTCACTTTTCAGCTCTTTTCTTGACTCGTAAAACTCATATGAAAAGATTGCCAAGTATTTTTCCCTTTTGACTCATAAAAGAGAATAAAATGGGGGGTCTGTTTTCAAGCTCTTTTCCAACCCTTTAAAAGCAAAAAGAGAGTTGAGCCCTTGTCATTTCAAACTCATTAACGGATGTGAAACGTCATGTGCCCAGTATAAGTTTACCCCTTTTTCGGGCTTGGAGGCACTATTTACGAAAAAGGTACTCCTTGACTCAAATGGTCAAGCAGTTCTCTCAAGTACCGTTTTCTACCTTTTTGGGCTCGAGAGACACAATGTATGAAAAGGGACCATGTGGATCTTTCTTTTCTATGTCTGTTTCAAAATCTCTAAACATGAAAAAGATGTTGAGTTACACCTTTGTTGGACTCATTAAAATATTTAACGACATTGGATTCGTCGTCATGACGAACATGAGCTTCTCCTTCCTAGGGCTCATTAAACTTACTGGGTTGGATTCATCTAAAGGATAAACTTACAATGCAAGCATATGCTATCCCCTTCAAGCTTGCGATTAAAAATAATTGGGGTACCTTCTAGAAATGGTGGTGGGGAATTTGGAAACCTAATCAGTTGTGTTGGAAACTCGCTCTTGAACATGACACTTTTTGCTTCGTGTCAGGTTGGGATATCCTCCTTTGTATCCTTCCTGGGTTGGGCCGTTCATTTTTTCCTTCCATTTGATCTCTTCCACGTCATCCTGACCACTGATTCTATGGATCCAAAAGCTTCCAAACTTCTAGTTGTGTCATTGATATGTTCAAGAGTTTTCCTTCTGCAGTTACACTTACCTCTGATCCTCTATGTCACCCAAAATCATTTTTCATCCTTTCGTCTCATGTTGATTATGTGGGAAACGTTATGGCCCTCCTTCGACATGGTCGTTTCCCGTCGACTTTAGCTCATTATCTAGGAAGTTGACTGAGATTCTTCCTTCCAGTACCTTAGAGCTTGCATGCCCACAAGTTCACATCATTAGATTTCGATCGAGTGATTTCATGGGTGTTCGACTTCAATTCCTCTATTCACATTCCATGGATTGTGCAGATAGTACCTTGAGGACCATTGTCATTATTGGTTGTTTCTCTCGCGCTTGTTAACAGTTTACATCATTGACTGGTAATCAAGCAACTTTCTAGCATGTTTGACTTCAACACATTTATTCACATGTTAAAATGTGTACTTTGGTCGGGTCGTGTTGGAGCGCAAGACCATGGACTCAGATCACAAAAGTCTAGGTTTCGAAGTGATGTGACATGGCTATGTTGATATAATTGTCTCTTTCAGATGGATGTTTTTGACCATACCATGAGTTATCATATGTGAACCTTCTCATTATTAGATGGTTGCGACCATACCTTGGTTTCATTATGATCCTCTTTGATGGATGGCTGTGCCCATACCTAGATCCAATTACATGATCATTCTCTGGATGGTTGTGTCCATGCCATGATTCATGTATCATTTGACATAGTTCTCGGTTATGTATATGTATCTATACTTTCTTGCAGGATTTCCGACAGTAGACTACGGTTCCCTGCATTGATTCATAAAGCATTTCATCCCTCACTCTAGTTCGTCCTTCATGCTTTAGGGGGCATCTGTTACAAAACATTTTGTCACTATCCCTGTACTCCCTATTCCTTGATCCTAGGGGACCTCTACAATGAACCCTATATGCTTTCCCTTCATGAAGAAACCCCCATTGTGTCCCTCTTCATGAGCAGATCAATTCCCTTTTGCACCATTTCCCCTGAAACTTCTGTTTTGCCTAGTTTACAAGACCAACGCTAATGTCTCTTGTCTTCCCCATGCCTATGTGCAGAGATTAGCACTGTCCCTAGCATGGACCAGAGTGACTAAGTTGTGTTCCAGTCACATTGGTCCTATTATGGAAAGTTTTTTAAATTGAGAGTCGAAGCTTCTAGCTCTAGAAGCTTCGTAACAGAAGTCTAGTAAATGGTTTGCCCGGATGGGGTCGAGGATGTCAGTTTGGACTCGTTTCCCCTATAATGATGGAACTACCTCAAGGGATAATACTTTCTCCCATAATAAGAGGATCCATCTCCCATCCATTCATCTTATATAAACCTCCCTTTTTCCCAAGCACAATCTATTGTTATTGTTGGTGTGCTAGTGCTATTTTGGTTTGGAGTAAAAAACAAGGTATTCATAGTTGTAGCTCTCTAGTTGTGTGAGGGAGAAGTGTGATTTTGTTTGGAGTAAAGCCTAAAGGGAAGAGCCTTGAAACTATTTTTTATTGAGGCCATCATGGAATGCTAGCAGAAGTGTGTGGGAACCTATTCTTGTCAGAGGATAACAACAACGTCAAGGAAATGGTTGTAATCTCTTCTTGATTCAATATATATGTAACTATCGATTGATTTCGTACATGATTTTTCATCTTACATATTCATGGCTTAATGCTTCTTGACTTGTTAAGTAGGTTGAATTACAATTTGTCTATTACCGCGGTTGTTCTTTTCTGTTGTTTACTTGTTTCAGGTGCTTGAAGAAGGAAGTGAGAGATAGCTGAAGTGAGAAACCAAGGAAATCATCAAATGGGATAAGCGTACTAAGAGGTAGGCCCTCTTAATTGGCTCTAACCTAAGGAAATCTTCCATAGAATATATCATTTGTGGCTAGACCCATTATCGTGCTAGAGGAATTTGTTTGTGTCTGCACTTGTAATTTTACTTCACCACACTCAACCTCCTAGATGACCTTAAGGAAATGGATTCGACACAACAAGACTTTACTGACTTCCCTCAGGTGCCACAAGACCTCTAGGAGCAACCCAACCCCCTCTAGGTGTCCAACCCCTTAGATAATTCACCTTTTCCCTAACCTAAAGCCTCAATCGCTCCCTTGCCAAGGCCTCCAAGCGACTATGGGTTCCCAGTCGCTCCCATAAGCCTGCATCAGTGCAACTGTGGCCTTTTTCTGTCAGTGTTGTGTCACTGACTACGAGAGTAAAGGCTAATTTCCAAGGCTGGGGCTAAGTCTCTACCCAAAAATCCATGAAGCTTTCAGAATTCATAAAAGACATGAAGACAATGCTCGTAAACCAAAACTGAAACCAGGACTTGACCTAACCATCCCCAACAGGAACTGACATTCTGTCAAACACTTGGTAGATATGTAACCTACAGGTAATGAATGAAAGTATGAACATAAGGGACTAAAAACTTATCTGAGGTTTAACAAGAAGGGTCACTACCTTCTCTCATTAGTTGTCTTAACACCAATTAGGTCTTACATTCATTATTTATTCAGTTATGAGTGAAAAGATGAAAAGATCCATGACTAAGAACTGTCATAAAACCATGCTTATAGCCAGCATATAAATAAATAAATAACCGTAAGAGAGCAACCATTAAAGCCACATAGTAACCAATACATTTCCTTGCCAAAAGAAAGAGAAACTTATTTTTTCTTATAAGCATTTACCAACTGGCTTCGGGACTTCCACATTCCACCCGACCATAGATTGGCTGAACCAAATATTTATTTTAGCCAATCACCCCCATGCCATATTACAAGCATGAATGTGGGATCTCATGGGATAAATTAATCCAAAGACAACCAAGGGAATCCAGAGGTTAAACCACCTCTACCCTCTCCATATCATGATCACACCTAAACCAGTGCCAAGATCACAAAATGAAGCCAAACTTGGATGCCTCAAAATTTCTTCACCATCCTTGAGGAATTTTTTTGTCTCCACCCTCAGGCTTTACCGTGTATCCCACCATTACATGTTAAAAGATTCTTAGGCCTTTGGGAATTTTCCCAAGACCACATCACTCCGGATTCCAAAACCATCCATTAATCCAAATCTCAAACTGAGAACAATCCCATCACACCATGGCTATCCAAAAATGGCAAGGCTAGGCTAAAATAAACTATCAAAAACTGACAAAATCCATGTCAATGATAGCAAAAGAACCATATAACAACATGCACATACCATGCATGTCAAAACCATCTAGGAAATCATACATGTAATATGTAACCTGCAAGTATCCCCGTTGAAGTTTCTTGATCCTTGCCTTCCTTTGCTTTCCTTGTCCTTCTTTGCTTTTCCTTTGATTTCCTTGATTTTATTTTCCTTTTATTGCTTGCTTACTTTCTTTCTCCTCTTGGTGGTCTTCTCCTCTCTGAAGCTAATTCCAAAACTGAATTGACAAAAGCTAACAATTGATGCTCTGAGGTATTTTTATTGATGAGGCCTCTAATTTCTTCAATTTTCCATTATTTTCCGTCATTTTCCTCCTCACATGAAACCTATGACCTTTCACCTTCCTTTTCTCCTAATTTTCATTATTTTCACATATAAAATGTCAATTAATTCCACTTTGCCTTTTCAAAGCCTTAGATATTGCCTTTGCCAATTTCCCTAAGACATAAAACACAACAAGTGATGCATACTAGGATATTTTTCCCAACATTCAGCTTGGAATACATGTCCCTTTCCCGTGCTCTTGTTTTACCTTTATTAGCTTTTATTACATGAACTTTTAACCCAGGGTTGTTACAGACCCCTCGCCCATAAGGGAACATCATCCTCAATGTTAAACCAAACCTAGATGTAGCAAAACCACTGAAAAGAAAAAACAAACTACCTATGGAGCTTTACAGCTGAGCTTGTTGTAGTATTTACAATAACATCCTGCTCAAAAGCAAAACCATCATGTAAAACATAACATAAGCTACAGCACCAATCTCGCCAAGAAAGACGAGGAGCCAGATAATTAAAAACTAAGAAAATTATAGGTCTGATAGACCAATTTGGTCTCAGTGGACATTAACCATCATCATCATCAACAACAACAATATGACAACTATGTTTCTTATTGGAGCTTTATAACTTAGCTCATTGCGGTATTTACAATAACAAACATACATGAATATGTAAAAATACCAAGAATCATTTGCCTTCACTAGAAAACAATGAAGGATACATAGCCCGCATCTGATCACCCATCTCCCATGTAGCTTCATCCAACCCAAACTGCTTCCACTACACTTTAACATGCTCAGGTGCTCTGTTCCAGAGCACGAGATGTTTTTGCTGTAATATGCATTGGGGTTCTAGTTGGAATTATCCTTCTTGCTCCACCTACAATACAAACCAATAAATAACATGATCAACATCATTTTCATATCTTTTAAGAAACGAAACATGAAAAACATCATGGCCTTTCACTATCAAAGGTAGTGCAAGTCTGTAGCCCGCTAGTCCAATCCTCTCAAGGATCTCAAAAGGCCCACAATATCGTGGTGCTAACTTGGCACATGATATGATCCTCAAGGAGCTCTTCTAGGGCTTGATGCACAAATACACATGCTCCACAACCTAAAACTCCTTAAATTCCATGTGTTGGTCAACATAAATTTTATGCCTGCCTTGTGTTGCCTTTAGATTCTTCTTCATAACCTACATTTCTTGTTCCATGTTTTCCAACATGTCTGATCCAATAAGTACCTTGTTCACTGGATCACTCTAGCTGATGGAAGTGTCACAACTCCGCCCATATAGTGCCTTAAACGAACTCATCCTTAGTGACTATTGATAACCATTGTTGTATGAAAACTTAACCAATGGAAGGTACTCCTCCCATCTCCACTGCTGATGCATGACATACATCCTCAACATATCCTCCAATATCATGTTGACCCTGTCTGTCTATCAATTTGTTTGTGGATGATAAGTTGTGATGAAGGCTAACTATGTACCCTAACCTGCAAATAGCTCCTTCCAAAACTTGGAAGTGAACTTTTCATCCCTATCTGACACAATCTTCTTTGGAACACCATGGAATATCATGATCTCATTGATGAAGACCAGTGCTACCTCACTAGTTGAATAAGTATTCTTCACCAGAATGAAGTGAGCTACCTTGCTTAACTTGTTTACCGCAACCATGATAGAATCATGTTGCCTCAATTTCCTTGGAATATCTATAATGAAATCCCTGGAAATGACCTCCCATTTCCACTCTGGAATCGAAATAGGCTGAAGCAACCCACCTGGATGCTTACACTCTACCTTGACCTGCTAACAGTCCAAACATCTCGCCATGAACTTTGTCACTTCCTTCTTCAACTTTAGACAGTAGTAGAACTTATTCATTACTGCCAATGTCTTCTAGTATCTTGGGTGACCTAAATATGGTTTTACAAGAAACTCCATCAAGGTAAGCTTCTTGAGTTCATTGTCATCTGGCACATAGATCTTGTCCCTAAATATCACCAAGACATTTTTTGTAAGATGACAATCAACACCTTGATCACCTGTACCTTTTTGTAACCTAAGCATAAACTCCTTATACATGTCATCCTATTGTCCTTCCTGTAAGATATAATACCATAAATATGTCACAGATGAGCTCACTGCTGCAACATGGCTCAACTGCACTTTGTTGCTAAGAGAATTTGTGACCTTGTTCTCCTTTCCCTTAATGTACCTGATCTCAATTTAAAACTCACTAAGGGTAGCCAACCATCTGGCTTGTCTGGCATTCAGATTCATCTGGTCAAACATATATCTCAACCCACTGTGATCTCTCATCAACACAAACCTCCTGTCAAGAAGATAATGTCTCCACATCTTGAAGGCATGAAAAATAGCTGCCAAATCAAGATCATGAGTCACATAGTTATGCTCTTTCTTATTTAGTTTCCTGGACTCAAAGCATATCACTTGTCCCTCATGCATAAGGACTCCACCAAGCCCTCTCTTGCAAGCATTTGTACACACTACAAACTCTTTTTCTGAATCTGAAATCTTTAACACTCAAGCATTTTTCAAAAACTTCTTCAATTGTTGAAAATTGGCTACACACTGCTCTGTCCATTCAAACCTCTTACCTTTCCTATGTAATGATGTAATAGGATATGCAATGCATGAGAAGTTATTGATGAACCTGTTGTAGTAACCTTCTAAGCCCATAAATGATCTAACTTCCTCCACATTTCTAGGAGCTTCCCACTCCATGATAGATTTTATCTTCTTCGAATCTACTGCTATGCCATTCTTGGAAACAACATGTTCCAAACAGTGTACTTTTGTTTGAAAGAAACTTCACTTTCTAAGCTTAGCATACAACTGATAATCTCTTATAAATCTCAACATTGCTGCTAAATTCTCGACATGCTCTTCCTCATTCTTAGAATATACCAAGATTCCATCAATGAATACAATAATAAACTTGTCTAGATAAGGATGCAACACACTATTCATCAAACACATAAAAGTATCTAGAGAATTATTCAATCTGAATTGAACTACAACAAGTTCATAATGCCCATACTTGGTCCTGAAGGAAATTTTGTAGATGTCCTCTTTGATGCGTACCTGATGGTATCCTTATCCCAGATCTATCTTTGAGAACATTGTTTTTCCCTTCAATTGATCAAACAAGTCATCAATCATTGGCAATGGGTACCTATTCCTGATAATCACCTTGTTCATATGTCTATGATCAATACATAAGCTAAGAGTACCATCCTTCTTCTTCAAAAACAATATTGGTGCACACCAAGGCAATACACTTGGCCTAATATACCCCTTGTCAAGTATTTCCTTCAACTGCAACTTCAACTCCACTAACACTGGTGTGCTCATCCTATAAGATGTTTTTGATGCTAGTGTTTCCCTTGGTACCAAATCGATAGAAAAGTATACTTCCTTGTGTGGAGGAAACTATGGAATCTCTACTGGAAACACATCCTGAAATTGCTGCAATATAGGGTACCTCCTGAATATTTTTGCATCCTCGACATCCTTACCCTTGTCACTGGAAATATGAACTGCAAACATCACACACCCCTTTCTGCAACTATGTTTATCCTGCATATCGATAACCATCCTCACTGATGTAGGCTTCTTCTTACCCTGTAAGATTTTCTTCTCTCCATTATCATCCAAGAACTCAATAGCCTTGTCATAGAAATCTACTTTGGTCCTGTGAAGATACAACCAATCCATACCCAAAAGCATACTATATGATCCCAATGGCAGTACATTCAAATGTGTTGTTGTAGGCATACCATTCAACTCAAATGCACAAGCTATTACCCAGTGATGAACTCTCTTCTTCGTACCTATAGCCAAATGCACCAACCAAGACTCTACATGCACTTCTTTTCTCAAGCCACACTTATTCGCCAAGTCAGGATTAACATAACTATAATTAGATCCAAGATCAATCAAAATATAACTAACTTGATCACAAAGCTTACCATCCATCTCAATGCTAGATGTATGGTGATCTTCCTACATGTTGTTCACAACCGCATAAATCCGAGGAATACTATGACCAACATCCCCAACTATCTGCGCCTTCTGAGCACTATAGATATGAGGCCTACCTACCTTCTTGAACTCCTCAAGTAAATACTCACCCCTCCTATGAGGATGATGATGGTGATGATTGTAATGATGTCTCCTGGATGAGGAACTAGAATGATTCCCATACATACCAATCCTCTTGTCAAGTGTATACAATGATATGCCACCTCTAACTATTTCCCCTCTATCAAACATGTATCTGGACTAAGATCTGCTACCATAGGCTCCATTAGTTTTCTCTTCCTACTCTTGACTGATTCTTAGTTGTCCGTATCTCTGTAACTCTAACAAGCTCTGAAGGATTGTTGCAT
This sequence comes from Pinus tabuliformis, assembly GCA_031772625.1. Lineage (NCBI taxonomy): Eukaryota > Viridiplantae > Streptophyta > Pinopsida > Pinales > Pinaceae > Pinus > Pinus tabuliformis. The sequence goes on along the minus strand of CM062817.1, from coordinate 842,355,638 downwards.
TAATATCTACCTACTTCTCCTGAGCCATTGCAAGTATTTCTTGAGCCTCAACCATCCTGTCATTATCTTCTTTGCAACTTTTGATATTTTCACTGAAGCTCCTTAATGTATCTATTATACCAGAAGAATACTCTTCTCCTTACTACCTAAATTATTTGTAGTGGGAGTCATAGGAACTGTAGTATACCATTTTGCTCATCATCTTTGATTTCTTTTCTTCCTACAAGTATACCATATCAAATAAACCAAATAGATACCAAAATCAAATCCATACCTTAGTGATGTCAAAGGGATGCTCATCTCATCTGCAAGATCAATCCACATTAGCATGTACATGTATAATCATAAACATATCTATGTAATAACATAACATCACAACAACACCATGGATGATCATACCAACTATATATCGTAATCCCATGCATGGAAACCATAACCTTGATAGCATCAAACTTTCCCAAAGGGAGCGAAACCATGCTTTGAAACCACCTTATGGTATCATATATGACCCAAAAGGAGTGAAACCCACTCTAATACTACCCTCTAACGTTGTCTCCTCTCCTATCTACCCACTTTGACTAGCTTACCTAGGTAAACATGAGATGAGGGGTTACTATGACATGACTCAACCTCCTAGATGACCTTAAGGAAATGGAGTCGACACAATAAGACTTTACTGACTTCCCTCGGGTGCTAAAGGACCTCCAGGAGAAACCCAACCATTCTAAGTGTCCAACCCCTAAGACAACTCACCTTTTCCCTGACCTAAAGCCCCATTCAGTCCCTTACCAAGGCCTCTATGTGACTATGGGTTCCCAGTTACTCCCGTAGGTCTGCATTAGTTTAATTGTGTGCCTTTTTCTATTAGTGTTGTGCCATAGAATATGAGAATAAAGTCTACTTTCCAGGGCAGGGGCTAAGCCTATACTCAAAAGACCATGAAGCTTTCGAAACTCATAAAATACATGAAGACAATGCTTGTAAACCAAAACTGGAACTAAGACATGACCTGACCATCCCCAACCGGAACTAAAATTTTGTCAAACACTTGGTAAATATGCAACCTACAAGTCATGAATGCAAGTCTAAACATAAGGGACTGGAAACTTATATGAGGTTTAACAATAAGGGTCACTACCTTCTCTCATTAGTTGTCTTAACACCAATTAGGTCTTGCATTCATTATTTATTCAGTTATGAGTGAAAACATGGAAAGAGCCATGACTAAGAACTATCTTAAAACAATGCTTATAACCAGCATATAACCAAATAAAAATACACAAGAGAACAACCATTAAAGCCACATAATAACTAGTACATTTCATTACCAAAATCTAGAGAAACTTAGATTCTATCAACCATAGGCATTTGTGAACTAGGTTCAGGACTTTCACATTCCACTTAACCATTGATTGGTTAAACCATATATTTCTTTCAGCCAATCACCCCCATGCCATATTCCAATCATGAATGTGGGATCTCATGGGATAAACCACCTCCAACCTCTCCATATTATGATCACACCTAAACCGGTGTCAAGATCACAAAACCAAACCGAGCTTGGATGCCTCACAATTCCTTCACCATCCTTGAGTATTTTTCATGTCTCCACCCTCAATATTTACCGTGTATCCCGCCATTACCATCCAATGGATTCCTAGGCCTTTAGGAATTTTCCTGAGACCACCTCACCCTGGATTCCAAAACCATCTAGAAATCCAAAGCTCAAACAGAGAAAAATATCATCACACCATGGCTATCCATAAATGTCAAGGCTAGGCTAAAATCCATTGTCGAAACTCGACAAAATCCATGTCAATGACAACAAAAGAACCATATACCAACAAGCACATGCCATGCATGTCAAAACCAGCTAAGAAATCACACATGTAATATGTTACCTGCAAGTATCCCCACTAAATTTGCTTGATCCTTACCTTCCTTTTCTTTCCTTATCCTTCTTTTCTTTTCCTTTTCTTTTCCTTTTCTTTCCTTGTTTTTCTTTTCTTTTCCTTGATTGCTTACTTTCTTTCTCCTCTTGGTGCTCTTCTCCTCTCTGAAGCTAATTCCAAAACTGAACTAACAAAAGATACCAACTGATGCTCTGAGGTATTTTTATTGATGAGACCTATAATTTCTTCAATTTTCCATTATTTTCCTTCATTTTCCTCCTCACGTGCCACCTATGACCTTTCACCTTCCTTTTCTCCTAATTTCCATTATTTTCATAAATAAAATGCCAATTAATGCCACTTTTCCTTTTCAAATCCTTAGCCATTGCCTTTGCCATTTTCCCTTAGCCATAAAACACAACAAGTGATGCACACTAGGGTATTTTTCCCAACATTCAGCTTGGAATATGTGTCCCTTTCCCATGGTCTTATTTTACCTTTATTAACTTTTATCACATGAATTTCTAACCCGACGATGTTACAGAAGGCATGCAAATTTTATTGGTATATATTTGATGTTCAAAATCCCTATTGTATGTTTTGAATTTGATTATGATGTGCTTATCTCACTTACATATTATTGATTTGAGCTAAGTTTGAGCAAAGAGAGGTTTGATGGTCTGAGAACATTGAGAAAAATATAATACATGCCACTATGATTTGAAAGTTGTATTGATATTGTTGTTGGATTGATGATCTTGGGTTTTTTATTAGAGAGTGTTAATGATGGCTAAATTAATGTATTATGTTGAACATATGCCTTTTATCACCATTGATCTGTTAGTACAATATTGTTAGGGTTTGACTTGATATTCCATTACATTGATGTAGGGAAGGTTGTGTTACACAGTATTTTGTCACGCCTCCTACGCTTCCATGTGACATACCCTGAAGTGCTCGAAACATGATCATTATATAGTATACTCATCAGTGCATACATCTCAGATCCCTCCTTTAACTTTGCTTGGAAAATATTTGGATCTTTCCCTGAAGAAATGGCTCATGAGACCCTAAAATGAGAATCATCACCCTTATGAAGCTCAGAACCGCAATGATAGCCTATTGCACCTTGTTAAGACAGTGATGGCATCACTCAATTCTCTCTCATACTCGTGATGGTCTCAAAAAGGAATTTTCCCAAAGATGATGAGAAGATTCATGATTTAGAAGCTTCCAAAGCGGCGAGCTGGAGGTGGTTTCGCATAGATGAGGTTCAATCCTCCTAATTTGACCTCTTGGTCTCATCCCTGTCAGATACCTACTTAAAATGTGGGCCTAATCCAATCTTTGGAGGAGATCTAACTCCCTCTCCCAACCTATAAATTTCCCCTCTACATTTTCGCAAATGGTTGATCAATGTCCATTTGCACCCCTATGTTGAGCTTGTGCTAGAGGCCATTCATTAGACTTGGAGAGGGAGTGTTGAAGAGTTTCTTGGCTTGGACTTGGATTACCACTCAAGGAGAGACTTTAAACATCAAGGCTATGGTTGTAAGCTTCCTCTTTATTCTTTAAATAATAGTACAATTGTTGGTTCATATTCCCAATATATATGTTCATGTATGTATTCATTTGGCATTCCTTGATAAACTAAATAGATTATTATTGGAATTGCTATTGGTTCTGGCATAAATTGTTGTCTCTTGGTTGTTTGTGCAGGTACATAAGCGTTGAAAGAAGTAGTAACAAGACCTTGACACAAGCAGTTTGAGGATTTCAACAAAGGAAATCGGATTAGCATCAAAGCAAGGTAGGCCTCCTCTCTTGTTCTATTTTTCAATCATAATCTAGGAATATGTCTAGTTGATTGTCCTCTCAAGTTGATAGACCCACTCATTGGGCTAAAGGGATCATCTTTGTCCATAGAGAGGATTAACCTTCACAACAAAATGGCAACTCTGTTGGGGATCCTATGACCTTTTTCTTCCTTTCCTTCACCTTGCCTTGTGATGAGTTTGGTCAACCATTGATTTTTAGACTTCATTGCTTGCTTGCAGTCAGTGTCATTACCTGGTAGATGTCTAAAGATTGTTAACTTGAGTTGTTTTTAAAGATTTTAGATTTCTTTACCCTTTTCCTTGACCATCAAGGTTATGAGCCTAACAGTCGTGATGACATCGTGGGTTTTTTAGTTATAGTAGCGATGATCATTACTTTACTGCTGTCAGGAGCGATGATTGCAGAAAACTTAGAAATTTAGGGTTTTCTCTTTGATTTTTGATTTTAGTCGTCTTCTCCTTGTATTTTACCAGTGTGTTTGTTCATTGACTCTCTCATTTTCTACTCGCGATCTCTTTTTGACTTGGCTTGAGTGTTCTTGAAGTTTGATTATCCGTTTAGGGTTCTAGGTCTTCTAGGTCAACCTTAGTACACTCGTTAGTCTTTTGATCAGAGATTGATTTCCTGCACTCAAAAGTCTTTGTGTGTTTAGACGTGCTCGCGGATTACTCTTGGTTTGTGTGAATTAAGTTTTTTTCATTAGAGGATATAGTGAAAGTTTCTTGTTGGGCATGGAATCCCCCCCACAGTAGGTTTTAGGGCTCAAAGCCCAAGTTTTGGTCAGAAATTTTGTAAAACTCCACGAATTGTTGGCGCGAAGCATGAAGTATACAATTGAGTCAAAGGGTTGTCCTCCCTATGCATTGTATTGTAAAATAGTGTAAAGGCGACCTACCCATGGTCCGCGGACCATGGAATTGTATAAATAGAGCAAGGCTCTAAGTTGTAAAGAAAGTGAAGGAAGTGATGAATAGATGAATAGTGAAGGAATGGTTCAAGCTTAGAGTAGAGTTCTAAGTGTCTTGGGTTGTCGTGGTAGGAAGAGGCTCTGCAGCTGAGTGCACAGAGGACTGGTAGAGTCCACAACTAAGTGAGAGGAACCCTGCAGTTGAGTGCATAGGGCGGTGACGGGTTTGTAAGCAAGATTGAAGATTAATAAAAGAGAAGTTGATTCATATTCCTGTGTATTTGTTGTGCATTATATTCTTTATGGTTGTATTTGTTTATGTATTATGCGCACTGTTATGATTGATGAATATGCTGTAATAACCATAAATCTTGCACACACAAGTTAAGTAATCGGTTAATTAACAAGGATCTTGGGTATCATACGGGTCGTGCCCCGAGTAGGGCTGCACGGAAGCCGTACCGCAGGTCGCAAAGGGATCACAAGTGCGCGTAGTGCCAGGTCAAATCACAGACATCAAAAAGCCCATCAGACATCCCTAGGGTGCGGAAACCTGATTCTAGCACCCTCCCATACTACTTCGGGTGAGACCTCAATCCGCGCTCTGCCGACTGTTGCTGAAAGGGCCAGTAGTACCTGGATTTGCTTGGCTAAATCACCTCTAAACCTGGGTCAAGCCCCAATAAGCCAACAAATGGTTCCGTTGCCAAGATTGGGATCTGAATAAAGGATGTTTGATGTCATGCCACTGGAACCCTATAAAGAAATAAATTGAAGAGTGGTTGGACAAGAAGAGTCACGAGTTCGCGGCACAGGAAAATAGAAATCTGCGAGTATCTAAGGAGCAGTGGCTGGATCATTACTTGTACACTGAAATTTTCTTTGCATATTTTCCATCTGAGCTATATGAGTGGATTGCGAAGTTAGGAGACATCCAGGGAAGTTGTAAGCTCGACAAAGCAATAGTGTGGACTTCGGAACTAGTGTGTAGACTAGAAATCTTAGAAGATAAGATAGCACTAGTTGTGGACCACTGGATTGAATGGATAATAGGAGGATTTATCACTGAGTTCATAGTAGACACAACTGCCAGCTACAGCGAGGCGGAGCGAAATTTTCTCAAGGGACCATGAGGTAAGTACGTTAAATCTTTGAACACTTGGATTAAGATGCTATTGTGTGAAAAGCGGGTTATGCAAATCAATTAATGTTTGGGACTACGTGGAATGGAAAGATCTACAGATGTAGAAGCCATGAAGAATTAGAAAAAATTCCCTTAATTTCACCCTCGCGGGAGAGCGAGGAAGAACTCATGAACATTTCTCTGAGAAGTGCGGTCAATTTGATAAGGAAGCAAATTCCGCATTTACCACCTCCACCCACACCGCCACCAGCTTCACCCCCCTCACCTCCATCTCCACCCACTCCAGTTCCGCCACCTCCGCAGTTCAGTATGGCAAGTGCGACCAAACTACCGATGTTCAAAGGAGGAGGAAAAAAAGACCCGGACCAACTCTGGTTCGTGGTAAGAGCAGTGTGGGAAGCACAGGGCATTGTGGATGATAATATTAAAAAGGCTACACTAGTGATCGCACTGCAGGATCGCGCATTAACATGGTATATCAAGCATTCTAATGATCACCCGAATGTAGGAATTGTAGAGATCCAGACCATGTTGAACAGGAAATTTAGCAGGCCAAAGTCAAAGATGCAATCAATCATCGGGTCCGTGATGCTCCTAGGCGAGACCCTTGGGATCTGGACTAAAGGCTAAACAGTATGATCCGTGAAGCCAATATGACATTAACGGATTCATAACATCGTGCATGGTTTGCAGCCTCACTTACGCCACACTTAAGAACGGCACTGTCACAGCAAAAACTTTCCACCCAGACCAAAGCATTGGAGATCGTAATGAGGTTGCATGAGACCCCTATACAAGACCCTGGATTGGGATTCCAACAGATCGATGCGTAGCTACAGAATCTGTGTCTAGAAATACAGAATTTGAAACAAGATAAGGCACCTCAACCAGTGGCATGCGAGGAAGTATGGTGCATAAAATGCAAAGGCTAGGACCACGACAAAGATCACTGTCTAGTGTTTGCGAACTACTTGGCAGGAGGAGGGCTAATGCCATTAAGACCGAAATCATAGGTGGGGCCAAGCGCAGCATCTATATTATGGTGCACGATCTACCAGATATGAGGAAAACATACCACAGATAATTGTCATCTGTTGCAGAAGTATACGCAGGCGTCCTAACAGTTGTTTTGTAATTTTTGCAGGTAGGTAGGCCATGACGGACGCACCTACCGAAGCTATGAACTAATGATGGATCAGACTCCTGCCTACAGGGTGTAGGCCGAAACCTGAGCCCTCAACCCAAATGTAGGGATGGCATGTGTTGGGTTTCAAGGGCGCGGTCGGGGTCAACGTGGGATGGGACGAGGAAGGGGTCACAGCCAGATAATTTGTTAAAATTGCGGAGGGCCAGGGAATTATGCCCGCAATTGTATGAATCCAACTAGGATATCATGTTGGTACTGTAGTCAGTTTTATCATGAGGCAGAATATTGTCCTTTGCTAGTCACGAAGATGCATGAAAAGAGGGTACTCCTACCCCCTCCGACCCAGAATTTACAAATGATGAGGTCTGAACCACACGAAGAAGACCCAAATGTAAACATGATGCTCAGGAACAGTATGAAAATGGGAGATGATAAAGGGAAGTAGCCAGAAGAAAGCACGTGAGTTCGCAAGGCTCCTACAAAGGAACCTGATTTTGATGTAGAATGCACGAAGGAGACATTCATGGAAGCTAAGAAGAGCTTCACAAAGGCCTCCACTTCCGGTAGTAAGGATCAACTAGAACCAGGGATGGATCCTTCAATGCTCACTACCTTTCTGGGGACATGCATGAAACTGTTGCATGACAACAAGGCAGTCAAAGGGCTACAGGAACTTATCACTAGGAGCGCAGGGTCAGGAGAACTGCGCGTGGTCCAAAAATAGGGAAAGCATGCATTACACACAGGAAGGGAGATGAGGTTGACTGTACAAATAGGCGATTATGAAATGGATCAGGTAATCCTGGACCTGGGCTCCGACACGAATGTACTACCAAAGGAAACATGGGAATGCATGGGGAGACCCGCGTTACAATGGTCCCCTATTCAATTACGAATGGCAAACCAACAGAATATTTTTCCCATGGGAATATTACAAGGGGTGACAGTCGATATTGAAGGCGTGAGCGCACATGTGGATTTTGAAGTGATAAAGATTGTTAATGATAGCAATCCCTATCCTGCGCTGCTAGGGATAGACTAGGCTACCGATATGAATGGAGTCATAAATCTGAAGAAGTGCAAAATGATCTTTGAGAAAAAGTCACTATGCGTAGTAGTACCGCTGGATCCATCCAAAGGAGTGCGATATACTAAACCAGCGTGCGACGATGATAGTAATGACGATCTCGACTATATCTACAAAATAACTGCACAAGGAGAGGATTGGGTGAATCTGATGGCAGATGGAATGATTTCATAGGAGCGCAAAAGCTCCTACACGTCAGATTCAGATGAAGAGATAGAGTAATGGCAGAATCGGCTGCATGAAGTAACAACGCTAAACTGTGTTGGGTGTGGAGCCTGATTATCTTCTATACTCAAAGGTATCGCCACATAGGACCCCAGCTCGAAATGGGGGCGGCAACGCCGCCCGTAAAATGTTCGCTGTAGGGGGGGTCCAGGGGGCAGCGCCCCCGAAGCTAAAAACAGCTGTAAAATTGCCTTGTAAAAGTATAGTAATTTCTAGTCAATCTGGGCCGTTCATTAGGCGGATGATCTGACAGTAGAACTTATGTTTAGTTTAGGGTTTTTTGCCCTAGAAGGCAACCCCTCTCTTTGTATGAGGGTATTGTATTTGAGGCTGTGTGATAGATGTGTATTCTGTGAGTGAGAAACAGAGAGGTGAGACTGTGAGAGAAAACAGAGGATATTACAGCGGATTTGCTGTAGGTTGTGTCTCTTCATTTTGCTGGATAATAAAAGGGAAGGACTGGCTGTTTGGGGTGGATGTAGCCCAAACTGGGTGAACCACGTATATCTGTGTCTCTCTTGTTTTGTGCGTTTTCTGTGTTTATATTTCTGCAATATTTTATGTGTTCCATTGCTCCGTAATATATAATTTTCTAACAAACTGCAACATGATGATCAAATCATTGTGTTGCATAAAAATGGAGGTAATGGAGCTACCGACATATGATGGATTGTCAGCGGTGGAAAAATTTCTAAGAAAGTTTGAAATTGTAGTACTAGAGCAGCAGTGGTTCGATGCACTGAAGTGGGCACTGCGCGCAACACTCGTGCGATGGCGGGGTATGCATCAAGGAACTTTTGAAGACTGGCACGGACGTAGAAGGCTGATGCACCTGGGATTTGGAAAACCCCAAGTACGACTAGTAGACAAATATGACGAACGAGATGATCCATGCATGCAACTCGAGAAATGGACCAAGGTCTACGAGGAAGAGCCATAGCCTGAATGGGTGCACCTATTCTACCATACACTGGACGTCATATCCATGAATTGGTATATGGAGATAGAGCTACACCATGGTACGGGTGAATGGGATGTCTTACATGAGGGATTCTTGTTAACATTCACATTTGAAGATTGTTGGTCTGATACAGTGGATGATGTGCTACAAGCAGTGAAAGCCTCTATCTTTAAAATACCACAAGAGCTAATAACAATACTTCAGCCAGAATGGGTGGTACAGTTAAGTAGCGCACTAGAGTGTTATAAAGTGAATGTTGAGGAGGATGATGAGGACCCGCGGAACATTAACATTTCAGAAATAGAAGGCTCTCATGAGATTTGTGAACCATCACTTAAAGACCCCAACATCACCGCGCCACTAAAAATGAAGCAGGTCAACATTCGAACGGAGGCGGAACCAAAATACGTAATGCTTGGGGACTATTGGGATGATGCCATGGTCGATAAGTTCGTTGAATTACTCCACAAATACCAAGACCTGTTCTGACCAAAATTACGGACTTGAAAGGGATCGTGGGCAATTTAGGGATGATGAAGATCACCCTAAAAACCCGACGCAAAGCCAGTTAAGCAGAAGCCTTACCACTTGAATCCAAAATATAAAGAAAAGGTTCTCGACGAATTAGGCAAAATGTTCGTAGCTGGAATTATTGAACCAGTGTAAGAATCTGACTGGGTGAGTCCTATGGTGGTACAGGAGAAGAAACAGAAGGGTGAAATAAGAATATGCGTAGACCTCAGGAAGCTGAATCATGCCTGTGTACACGATCCATTCCCAACACCATTCGCAGATGAGGTACTAGAGAATGTTGGCGGTCAGGAAGCATACTCGTTCATAGATGGTTTCTCACGGTACCGTCAGATCAAGATCATGCCAGAAGACAAGAGCAAGATGACCTTCATAGCAGAATGGGGATGCTTTCAATACACTGTGATGTCATTTGGACTAAAGAATGCGCCAGCTGTATTTTCTCACATCATGGTAGCCGCGTTCAAAGAATACATCCACAAGTTTTAGGAGGTCTATCTGGATGATTGGACTATTTTTGGATTAGTTAAGCACCATGTAGTGAGCTTACAGTTGATGTTGGATACTTGTAGCCAACACCATATTGCGTTGAACCTAAAGAAATGCACATTCCTCATCCCCTTTGGGAACCTACTGGGGCATGTGGTCTGCAAACAAGGACTAATTGTGGACCCTGTGAAGATTGTCATTATCCTCAATTTGGAAGCACCGTGAAGTGTTAAGCAACTAAGCGCTACCCTAGGACACACTGGATACTATAGGAAGTTCATCAAAAGTTATGCCTAGATAACCGCACCGATGGAAAAGCTATTGAAAAAATACATACTACTGGAATGATGATTGCATGAAGAGTCTGGATGTCTTGAAGGGGAAACTGGCCTCCGCGCCAATTTTGGTCTTCCCGAAATGGGACGTGGAATTTCATTTACATGTTGATGCATCGTGTATCGCGTTGGGAGTCGTACTCACATAGGAGGGAGTGAACAGTGTGGATCACCCGATCATGTTTGCAAGTCAAAGATTGTCCAAAGCAAAAAAGATCTACTCTACCACCAAATGCGAGCTGTTGGCAATGGTGTATGCGCTCCAAAAATACCGACACTATTTACTTGGTAGACATTTCAAGATGTATACTGACATTCCGCTTTGAAATACTTGGTGAACAATCCTGTGTTGGGGGGGCGTATATGCAGATGGATTTTACTATTTCAAGAATATGATTTTTAGGTCATAGTCAAGTCGGGACGCTTAAACACAGGACCAGACCAATTGTCACGAATTGAGATGGGCAAGGAACCAACAAATTTGGAGGAAGGACTACCTACTGCACAGCTCTTTGTAGTACGCATCGCAGATGGACACTTAGAAGACATAATCCATTTTCTAACAACAAGGACTACGCCAAAGGAGTACTCAATCCAACAGAAGAAGGAATTGGTGGTGTACGCGGCGAACTTTCCTGTCATTGTGGGGCACCTCTATAAGATGGGCAATGATAAGGTATTGCGAAGATACGTACCTGAATTTGAACGAGGTCAGATCCTCGCGGAAGCACATGGGGGCATTGCAGGAGGACACTATACAGGACACGCGACTGCACAAAAGATTTCGCGCAGGGTTATGGTGGCCAACCCTGCACCAGGATTCAAAAGTGCATTGTAAGGCCTGCGATATATGTCAAAGGACTGGAAAACCATCATGAAGGGATGAAATGCCACTAAATCCCCAAATGACACTGCAACCATTTGAGAAATGGGCAATCGACTTTGTGGGACCAATCAAACCTTAGGGAAAGATGAGTGCGTGCTATATCATCACCGTGACGGAGCAACTAACACAATGGGTGGAAGCACAACCAGTCAAGGGCTGCATGGCCGCTATGACTGCAAAGTTCTTATTCGAAAACGTGTTGACATGATTTGGCTTCCCGCAAATATTAATGAGCAATTGCAGCACACATTCTTGAATGAAACCATCAGTGCACTCACAGAAGAGTTCCAGGTTTATCACCAGAAAAGTACACCATACCACCCATAAGCCAACGGAACAGTAGAAGCATTCAATAAAATACTGGAAACTGCGTTGACCAAAGTATGTAATGCATAGCGGGACGACTGGGACTTGTGCGCACCTGTTGTGTTATGGGCGTACATGACAATATGCAAGAAATTGACGGGGCAGACACCATTCCGGTTGGTCTATGGTACGGAAGCAGTCATGCCAATGGAATACATTGTCCCTAGTTTGTGAATAGCAGCACTCACAAGCATGACGGAACGCGAAACTCTGGAAGAAAGGCTCGCGCAATTAGAGGAGCTCCAGGAAGAATGATTTCTGGTCGGATTTCACCAGCAGGTACAAAAACAACGTGAAAAATCCTAGCACGACCACCATATCAAGTTATGCACCTTCAAGGCAAATGACTTAGTGCTACTATATGATATCAAGTTTGAAAAATTTCCCGGAAAGTTCAGAATGCACTGGCTAGAACCATATGTGTTAAAAGAGGTCACAGATGGAGGCATGGTCCAACTAGTCAAACTTAATGGAGAACCATTCCCAGGAAAAATAAACGGAAGTCGCTCGAAGCCCTACATGGGTGGGCCAACTATTTGACTAACTTATCGAAGCATAGTCTTTGCAACCCGAGGAGTCAGACAAGGGCGCCGGGAGTATAAACACACGCACCAACAACCGGTACCAAAGAAAGGACATGAGTCAAACACGGATGATGCAGAAGCAATAGAAGAGCACATCTAGTAGGTCCAGAAAGCAGCAGAATAATGCATCACGAACCTCTGGGAAGCGAAGGACCGGTTGGAGGGGCTCCATGCCAAGATCACTGCACCAGCAGAGTGACTCAAGACGAGTCACAATGATTGTGTTAGGGGCCTGTTGGGCATGGAATCCCCCCCACAGTAGATTTTGCGACTTAAAGCCCAAGTTTTGGTTCGAAATGTTGTAAAACTCCATGAATTGTGGGTGCAGAGCGCGAAGTGTACAATTGAGTCAAAGGGTTGTCCGCCCTAAGCATTGTATTGTAAAATCGTGTAAAGTCGGCCTACCCATGGTCTGTGGACCATGGGATTGTATAAATAGAGCGAGTCTCCAAGTTGTAAATAAAGTGAAGTGAGGCTCTGCAGCTAAGTGTGCAGAGGCCTGGTAGAGTTGGCAACTGAATGCGCGAACCCTTGCAGCTGAGTGCGCAAAGGTGATGACGGGTTTGTAAGCAAGATTTAAGATTAATAAAAGAGAATTTGATTCATATTCCTGTGTATTTGCCATGCATTATCTTCTTTATGGTTGTATTTGTTTACGTATTGTGCACATTGTTATGATTGATGAATATGCTATAATAAGCATAAATCTTACACACACAAGTTAAGTAATCAGTTAACTAACAAGGATCTTTGGTATCATATGGGTCGCGCCCTGAGGAGGGCTGCGCGGAAGCCACACTGCAAGTCGCAAAGGGATCACAAGTACACGTAGCGATAGGTTAGATCGCAGACCTCCAAAAGCCCATCAGACATCCCTAGGGTTCCGAAACCTGGTTCTAGCACCCTCCCATACTACTTCAGGTGAGACCTCAGTCTGCACTCCGTGGACTGTTGCTGAAAGGGCCAGTAGTACTGGGATTGGCTTAGCTAAATCACCTTTGAACCTGGGTCAAGCCCCAATAAGCCAACATTTCTTAAGCTTCATTTGATGAATGATAGAATACAATACAGTCATCTCATTGGATAAAAAGAATGTGTTTGCTTTGAAGTTGTTTTATGTTTCAAACTAAAAGTGAAAGTGCAATTCTTTTCTTAGTTTTTGGAACATTTTTCATTGCATACGAATCATTGATGTGAAAGTTATTTTCATACTTCTTGTTTTTCTTGAATTCTCTTTCCCTTTGCACTAGATTACATTTGTTGTATTTTGAAAAGAGAGAAACAAAACGATCATTATATCTTAGAGATTTTGCTTTAAGACTTGGCATTGCATTTGCTTATCATGTGAAAGATTAGATTTCATATTTTTCATTTGAGATGGTAATAGATGCATATTTCATTTGGTTTGATGCATGATTTGAGTGATTTTCTTCCCTACGTAGCTAGCTTTCATCGAATTGAAATATTTCATTTTATCATCTAGTTTGAATTTTAGGAAGAGAAAACATAGTTAAGGCCTTGAAATTGACACATAATTACAACATCAACTTTAAAATAGATCAATTAACCTAGGGAGAATTTGAAACATTAAAGATCATATCTAGTGATCTAGGTTAGAGACGTGTTCCATCGTCTTTAAAACTTAGCAGTTGTCGTTAAATTCGGCATTAGACAGTTCTAGCACAGACTTGTGCTCCCCATACCATCACTTATATAAAGGGAGACCCCTCTAGGTTGCAATCCTTTATCCATAGGAAGCCAATTTTTCCACCCTATAAACATGATACACTGAACATATCATTTAGGGAGAATGCCTGCATGTACATCAAGTCCTTGGTTAGTTTATTGGTTGAGGTATATTGCAGTTTATGGTTATTTGGTACTCCTTTTACCTATATTCACTAGAGCAGTCATTTGATCTTTTATGACTCTTTAAATTTGAAGAAATCATCGAGTAACTTGTCCTTTCACTCTCGCAAAACTATTGAAAGTGACCAGAGTCACCTTTTCATCCTTTTCTTGACTCTTAAAACATGAGAAGGCAAATTTTTTGTTTCAAATTCTAAAATGAATTAATTGACCATGGAACAACATCCTTCTTGTGGAAATACTTCTTAGTAGATCTTAGGTCGATACCAATGGCAACATTTCCTGAGTCTACCAGTCAAGGAAACCCCTCTGACGGGGATCCTAGTCCTTTTCCTTCTTTTGGAAATATTGGTGCTCCTTATATGGCAACGTTGTCACTTCCTAGATTGACCATTGGCCTTCCAGTTTGGTTGTTTTTTACTCAGTGGTTCTAAGTGTCCAAACTACTTTTCAACCAAGTTCTCCTCCACCTGAACAATATCAACCTCATGTTGATCCTAAAGTTGACCCCTCGCCTTCTTCACCTATTTCTTAACCCCTTTCTTCCTCTTTTCCTGGTGAAATTCTAGATTCTAGTAACTGGGAAGCTAAAAATAAGAAGAAGCAAAATAAGCAAGGGGGCAACCAACCAACCATTGCTACAAATGCAACTGATGTAGAAAAATCTTCCAACCATCCTCAGAAAGTAAAATTCCCTTGCATGTTATGTAAGGGTGACCACCTTTCTTAGAATTGTCCTGGTATTCCCAAGGTCTTAGAAGTGTGGTCCACAGGTTCACATCAACCTTTGTCATTAGCCTTTGGCGATCATGTTGGTGATAAACCTTCAACCAGTAAAGCTCATGGGAAAAAGGGAAAAGTCAAATTTCCCTATAAATTGTGCGAAGGTAATCATCCATTCACTTTTTTCCTCTTATGGATGAATCTTCCAAAGAGTTGGAAAACCTTACATCTTCTCAACCTCATCTTCTGACTTGTTATCATAAGCTTTCCCCTGGTCCTTCACTAGTTGATCCAATGATTGATCAAAATTCATCTTTGTTCAACCCCACTCTCTTTGAAAGTGAGTCTCATGAATCCATTCTCGACCAACCATTGATTGAGAAAATGATAGAATTGACTCCACCTTCAATTAACCATACCTTTCTAGTAGAGAGTGAACCTCATATTGCTCAGGTTCTTCTGGCCTCTTCAATTTCGAATGAACCAGAGGGAAATCCTCATGTTCCTAAGGTGCATGAGAGCATTTCTCATGTTCGCATCAAGTAAGAGAGAATCTCTCCAATTCCTATGACACCCCTTCCAAGTAGTTTAGTCATTAATCTTTAATTCGCCCATCTTCAATTTACACCCCTCGATAGCATACTTGTTTCCTTCTCTATTGAAATCTTTTAAGACATGGAAATATAATTTAGATGGGATATATTCTACAATTTTCTTTATTCTTTTCATGATGTTTTCCATGGATTTCTCCTTTGGGAGAAGCCTCTCACCAGATGATGTAAGATTCAGAGGGAACCTCCCATAACCGTAAGTGTGTCCACCTGATGTTCTTTGGCTAACAAAATTCATTGGTAGAGAACATACATCTAAGTTTGATTATTTTTCATATGAACAAGACCCCATGAGTACTTGAACATTTTCTCCTCCTCAGGGTCATAGAGTACCCCTCCCCTCCTACCACCCCTTGTGTGGGGTTTTTTTAAATTATGGTTATATGTTTTGGTAAACTATAATTTACTTTTAGTGTTTTGGTTCCTAAATTTTTTCTCTATTTTTTTAACAAATTATGTGATTTTATAAGATATTTTTTGTAATGTCATATTTTTATGTTTTACCTTTTTTTTTTAAGAAAATTTCTTCTCAAATATTTTATTTTAATTATAACTATAGTGCAATTAATTTGTTAATTAAGTTTATCTTAAAAAGTTAAGAAAGATAATTATACTTTCTCTTACCTACACTAAATAACTATGCTTATATTTTAAAAATAAACTAATATGAGAATAAAAGATTAATCTTTTCTATTTTAATTTTTTACGATTATTTATGATTATTTATTCATATTTCATTGCTTTTTCTCTTTACGCCCATTTAAAAAAATAAAAGGGAATTCCACTTTTGAGAAGCTAATTTTTTTTAGATCTATATAATTTTTTTTTAATGTACGTGTAATAAAAACTTTAGAGAGAATTATTTTTTTAAATAAAGTATTCCAATCATCTCAAAAAAACATTTATAATGAGTTAAATAATTTTTTAAAAATAATTTTCTGAAAATATATTTTTTAAATCATTTTTTTAATATATGTGTATTAATAATAATGATGATTTTTTGTATTAAATTAAAATATGCACTTAATTTACGGTAAATACACAAGGAAATACATCATCATAAGTCCAAGTTTTTTTAGAGTAATCTTTTTTATCCAAAATATAAAAATGTTGTTTCTGGACATACATTATTCATACAAATAAGGAGGAGTGGCCGGAGGCGGGATATGAATACTTTCCAATAAAGCCCTAGAATAAAGCAAAATTTACAGTACATACATTCTTAGTTTACGATGTAACTTGATGTTGTATGACTTATAACTAAAACTATTACTAAGGAATGAAGGATAGTCTCAACTCACCATTAACCATCAATCATCAAATTTCATATTGCATCCTAGATTGGTAGATCCATCCACTTCCTTATTATTATCTCATAATATGTGCTTATAAGTCATAATTGGGTGTTGTCTTCTTGACACATTTTAAAAAGTTATGAGTGAAAGCATGAAGATGGGTTACACCTTTGGGCCAAATGTGGTGATGAAATTTCAAGTTTTTCCTCTTTTATTGAATTTTACCCCTCAAAATTCATACAAAAATTATGAATTTTGATTTAGAGTAAACAGAAAATATGTGGAGAATTATGTTGTTGTCCTAATGATATTTTTTGCAAAAAAAATTAGTTTCATTTAATCTCTCAATTTTCCATTAAATGCAATATATGTCCTTGCTAATTTTCACAAAACTTAAGAGATATGTGTTTGTCCATGTAGCATAACTTAGTCTAAAAAGTGTAATTTTAATATATATATATATATATATATATATATATATATATATATGAGAACCAAGTTTTACATATTAAAAAAATATTTTTTATGCAAAATTATATTTTTGGTTATTTTTCGAAGTTCGCGAAGTAATATTTCAATTGCATTTTGGAGACACATGTGTTCACGTAAGATTTTTTTTCAACTCTTCAAATAAATTAAAAAACCCAAAGTAGTCTTTTAAATAGTTCTTGTAAATGACGATAGTGGTATTTTTTGAAATTTTTTCGTTGTATATTTTTTATGTTATTGATTTTTTATTCATACCCTTTGAAATTGTCCAAAAAAAATTCAAGTGTTATGTTTAAAAGAAGTTAGATGAAAAATATAATATGAATTTGAAAGTGTCAAATGCATATGCCATTTGATAGAGGATTCTTTCACGAATCCAATGTGATCAACTCCACCACTTAGGGACAATTTCTGCCCTAAATCTGATATGGTACAAAATGGGGCTGCAAAGAAATTTGCAGAAGAGGTGCTGAAATTGGAATTTTTAGGACTTCAAGAACTGGATCGAGCGCTTAAATTCAAAATTCAAATTGCTTGATCGAGCGCTTAAATTTAAAATTCAAATTTCTCGATCGATCATTAAAGAAACCCTTAATCGAGTGGCATATGTGGTTAACCAGCAGAGCCACTAAAAAGCTAAAATGTCAGTGGCCTTACCAACTTTTTATTAATGGCACTAATGGTGGATCACACAGCTCAAGGGTTCGATCGAGCCTCTACTGCTAATAAATAGTTTAGTCTCTAAATTCAATTGTGCAAAAAAAATAGCAAACGTTATTTCATAGATAAATAACAGAGCCTGGAAATTGCACAAAATTTCACAACAAAAATGGGAAATTGGATATTTGGATCTAGAAAAGGAAAGAAATTGACATCCACAGAGGAAGTATGAGATAAAGCTAGAGAAAGGATGAGAAAAATATGTCAGGCATGGAGAGAATAAGAATTTCATGCAAATACAAGTAATTCAAGTTGTCTCCCTTCTCATATTACTTGCTCCATATTGTATGCATTAAGCAATACGATTAAAACTAGAAACAAATGGAGAATGAAACAATAACATTAAGATAAAATAAGCATTGAAAGTAATACAATGTAGTTAAAAAGATGTAACAAGAACTAAAGAAAACCACTTGAAACCATACAAATTATTGAAAACCATTTGGAACCATGCAAATTATTGAAAACTCCTTGAAACCATAGTTTATTGGAATTTTTTGAAACCACTTGGAGTCATGCAAATTATGAATCACCTTTGAATTGTAATGGTTTAAGATAACCCACAAAAATTAAGGATGTGATTTAACCAAAGAAAACCATTGAAACATTTTTTTTCGTATATTATTTACATGAATTACAATTCATGGCAATTTATTTAAAAGACAGACTAGCAAAAATGGTTGTCAAATAGGTGCTCCAAAACCTATAAACATTAGTTTGATTAATTTTTTATATCCAAATTAGGAGTTAAAAGAGAGAAAATGTGGCAAGATATACAAGGATCAAGAATATCCCTACTTCCAACGTGCATGAACTGAGAAAACATTATTTGTTAAACATATATTTAACAACATTAAACTTTCACAACATTCATCATTATATATAACATTTAATGGTTCTTTGAATCCTAAATGATGGTCTGTCATGAATAAAATATATTAAATATAAATAATGATGATAATTGTAATAATAATTAGTTAATTAGTAATTAGTGTGAAAAGACATGTCTAAATGGGACATGACCTTCCATGACGAGGTACCTGCCTAAGGTATATAAGCAATCCCTCACTCTCATTTGTAACATCATCATTCTCATTCATAATTTTTAAGATATATTCTTGTATCTCAATGGACATCTTTATATTCCAAGTCTTCTAGAGTATTTAACTTGAATAACGAACTTTGTTCGTTCCATGATCCCTACCTTTGAAAACCTCACAAGTTTCTTCTTTCAATTCTCACATGAAGGTTATGAGAATTTTTTTAAAAGAACAAGTTTTTTAAAGACATAAAAGTGCAGTATAGGTTCGTGCCTACACAAAAACGAGTGTATTATTGCATACATCTATAATGCTCCATGGAAGAGTCATGTGATTAATCAATATTACATTAATAAATAATAAATGCAAAAGAAATAAATTAGCATGCATGTATTGATGATATGGTAGAAATGTTTACAATATTAATCTTCTTAGGTTGTGGCTAAATTTTCCATGTACATTCTCCCAAAAAACACTCAAATCATTTGTGCCCTTCTTCACCACAAATTATAACAATGTACATTCGTTGTTGATAAGACCTTGAAGAATCTTCCTTGTTCTCTAAATCCACTAAAACCTATCGTTTGCTTATCAACAATTTCATTGTCCTTTTCATCCCACATTTCTTCCACTTTTTATTTGGAATTGTGAAATTCTCTATAGTTACGATAAGTTCTTCCTTTAAGAAATATATTCTTACTATTATTTAATGGTAATTTTAGTTACATGTTTTAAAATGTTAAATGATATGGTACCTCTAATGAAGACAATTTTTTCCAAATCATTTGATTTTGTTTAGTAGGCTTTCAAATATTAACATACTTAAAAATTAGTTGAATATGTTCCTTATTGTATCATGGAGTGTGTATTTATGTATTTTATCTTATACTTGATTAAATTTGTATGAATTTATAGATATAGATTTTGTTTTATCTCATGAAATAAATTTGGCCCTTCAATTTGGTAATCACTCACTTGATTTTTCAAGAATCTCCCATTCTCTCAAATTCAGAAGATTCTCCACATCATTATGTTCTTTAAGTAATAATTCCCTCTGAACTCGTTTCATGAGCCTTGAAACATAAAACTAATTTACTATCAACTCTAAGACCAATTCAATTAACCTAAGGAGTATTTTAAACATTAATGGCACACATAGAGGTCTAGGCTAGAGACGTGTTCAGACTTCTTTAAACAAGGGAGTTGTCATTACTTGCATGTGTTATATTATGGGGGTAGTTGTTATTCCACATACGTAAGTATATCGAATCATTCTCCACGTACCTTCGGGTATATTAGATGATGCTCCACGTATGAAAAGTATATTTGAATACTTCCTATCGTATAGGGTACATTAGACAACAATAACATAGACTGCACTTCCACATACCTCCAAGTATATTTTGGAAATACCAACTAGGATGAAATCCAACCCTAGGTAACCGAGTCGGTCGCCTTGCTATTTGTGATACACCAAACATAGCATTCGGCGAGATTTCCTGTAGATACTGGAAATGGTATTCTGCAGTTCACAGTAACTTGGTAATCCTTATCTTCCTAGTTACCCCTTTGTTTTATTTGTGTCTTTAAATTTTTGAAATTAATCAGTAAATCATGGAACAACAACACCCTCATCGCTCATGTAGGATGCAAATATTTCCCCCTTTACCTCCTAAGGCAACACCTAGAGGTAGAAAGAATAAAAAAACACAAACTACCGAGGGTACATCAGAAGTTACTACCTTTGAAACAACATCATAAGTTTAACAACCAGAGTTGTCACTTCCTATCAATATTGAACCAACCTAAAGACCTGACATTATAACATCAGGTTAAATCCACACAATGTGTCTTTTGTGTTTAGTATGGTAGACTTCTTAGATTCATACATGTCAAAATGCATTGATCTTATCAAAGTGCAAGCGATCCTTGACTTTCCTGCACCATCTTCACTTGTTCAGTTACAATGCCTCCAAGGGAAGGCTAACTTTCTATGGAGATTCGTCCCCAATTATGCAGAACTTACAAAAGGAGTTACTCACCTATTGAAAAAAGGGGTTCCCTCTTATTGGGATGATATAGCCCAAAAATATTTTGATGCTTTGAAAGATGTCTTGGTTCAAGCATCATTGTTGTATCCCCATAACTATGAATGAGATTATTTCATGTATCTAGTTGCATCTATTACTACCATTTTTATGGTACTAGTTCAAGAAGATGAACAAGGGGATGGACATATTATATACTACTTGATTTGAAATTTGAATTATATTGAGATCAAGTACACTCACATTGAAAAGTTAGCTTCCAAATTGATTTTTATTGATTGAGGATGAATGCTTTTATCTTTCATCATATTCTGCATCACTCTTTTTATTGACACAAGGACTAGTACCTTTATTGGTGTGCTCTTCTTCAACCCATCTTTCCATGAGCTTGAAACCCTTTTATTTCCATGTTTCAACTTATAACCTTTGGTCCATGTCAAATTCTGCTACCTAGTTACCTATTATCAAAACATATCATGACCTTCCACCTATGATGATTTCTAAAATAAACATATGTATATTTACTATTCACTTGTCGTATGATGATGATTCACTTAACTTACTAGTATATTTTGTATTCCACTATTTAGGAATGGAAATTGAACAGATATATGAGGGAGAAGGTGTGTCCCATGAAGCTCATCAACGAGATGATGATCAAGATGTGCCCTAAGGACCCGATAAACCACTAGAGGAACATGTTCCCTGTCAAGCTACTCAATTGTCACTAGGGGAACAACATGTGCCATGTCAAGCTAATGTACCAATAGAGGAAGAATATTTTCCCTATCAAGTTGATCAATCACTGGAAGAAAAAATTGTTTCCTCTCAAGTTGACAAGATAACAGGGAGCTTCAATGGTTTGGAAAGGGGTAGACCATTTGCATAAAATTTGGATGAAAGCATAATACAGACCCTTGGGGAGCCTATACCTACTCGCACTATTAGATACCATGTCAATAACATCATTTGACAACATTTTGAGAAACATCCAGGTTTCACAAGCTCGAATACTACACAAGTTGATCAAACATAAGAAACTAAAACATGCCAAAAAGCTTTTGAGTGTCTAAGATGCTAAAAGAAAGAAGGCACATATGAATGTCATTGAAAAAATATCAAATTCATTCACTACGTTTGGAAAATCAAGAAAATTTGATGTTCGAGTTGTGCATGGAGCAATTACAATTGTTGTTGTTGCACCAAGTA
The DNA here is from genome assembly GCA_031772625.1 of Pinus tabuliformis. Classification (NCBI taxonomy): domain Eukaryota; kingdom Viridiplantae; phylum Streptophyta; class Pinopsida; order Pinales; family Pinaceae; genus Pinus; species Pinus tabuliformis. Next base: position 842,333,241 of record CM062817.1, on the reverse strand, counting down.
CATCAAGACAACAAAAGTTGGCAATAATGTCAAAATTGCTCCATGTCTCGAGAAAAACCTTGCATAAGCATACCAAATTTAGGGTTCGAGTGAATAAAAATGATGAATTTGCTTATTGGGATCTTATTACCAAGAAACCCTACCAAGATAGGCTTACAACGGGAATCGGATCATTTGTGGTAAAGTTTTGGGAGAGTCATTCCCATGTTATTCTAGATAGAAATCATGTCATACAACATCACATAGATAAATGTCAGTATCGCGAACATGCTAACCACATTGTAGAAATGGCAGAAGTTGCATTGTTCGAGGAATTTTAGGAAAGCAATCGCCATGTGAAAATATCCATAATGATGTTTCAAAAATTGAATCCATCGTTTATTAGGCCTAATACAATCCATGACACGGGTTGTCAATATCATGTTGGATTTGAACTTCATTATGACACTTTTCGGTAATTTTACAAGAATAATTGTCACGGTGACCCTCCTCCTGCTACAATGCATGATTTTATTTCATTAATATAGTGCATAAGAGAGTCATAAGAGTTGTATTACAAGAAAATATGTATATGTGGTAGAAGATGCACTAAATGTGGTGATTTGACATTGCTCCATAGGAACTTTCTTATTGATACCAACTAGCCTGGGATGTTAGATGTCACCGTCACATGGAAGCATTATGAGTATGTCATGGGAAATCAACCATCTTCTTCAACTCTAGCACCTAAGAGGATCAACAATGTTTAGGATGAGATTCCTATTTCACAAATCATGGGGGTGTTTCAAAACCAAATCTACAAATATATATAACACTCGCACAGGTCCGGGTGGAAATCGTATGAATTTAAGCATTCTCACGAAGTATTTCAACCAGGAACAATCTTATAAGTGGTGTACTTTGCTGAGAATTACACATTTTCTCCTCAAACAGAGATACAGAGTGAGTATTATCACTCAAACTAAGTGTCCATATTAGTACATGTTCTGTACAGACATGCACAATCAAACATTGATGGTAGGGATAACATTGATGAGTCATGCGATGTGATTGAGGAGTATCTCTTTTACATCAGTGATGATCATGAGCATGACACATTGTTCGTGCAACATTGCTTTGACCTTATTTATGAATCATTCCAAAAATGGCATATCATTCAGGAAGCATTGGATATGGTCAGATGGTTGTGTAGGGTAGTTCAAGCCAACACACACTTTTTATTGGTTGAGTCAAATACATAAGAAGACAAAAATTTAGCATACTTAGAGCTACTTTGAAACAGGACATGGAAAGGGTGAGCATGATGGTGTAGGTGCTTATGCGAAGTGACCACTTAGGAGGTACCAAAAGATTCATGATGCATATTGACTCATATCATCTCTAGAGGTGGTAAAATGGTGCATATTCCATTTCGAACATGAAGGTCATGAATATACAAGGCTTGCGCGTAGGTTCTTATAGAATATTTAATTTGACGATGTGAATAGATCTGTTCCTTGGTATTGTAATATTGTAGAAGGAACAAGAGAATTACACTCAGTGCAAAGAAAAGACATGGGAGAAATATTTGACATCAAGACAAGAAAACTCACATGTTTTTGTGAGTTTTTTATTGGTGTTGATGGATGTAGACTTGATCACTATGAAAAACACGAGCTCATGAAAGGATGGAAATATGTCCCTCTTAATCCAAAAGGACCTGATCCAATTCCGACAAGGCAAAAGATGCATAATGAAGAGGTCATCATTTCACTTGACACAATCGAGTCTCTGGTATTGTAAGGGAAGGTATGTGGCTCACCTAACATTTATAATTTCATCTATAAATTGAAATCTTGAACATATTTAGCTAATAAATATTTTGTATTTTGGTTGTGTGCAATGTTTTTGTTGTCACTTCCCCCATAGGAAACAAAGAGAATGTGGCCTACTATTTGATGTGATGCACACAAGTGAAAAGCAGGTTGGTGAGACCATATGAAGATGGACAATTCACATACCAAAGTGGTGACATGGTTGTGATAGGCCATTTAATTTTTTGAAAAGGTTAAGAAAAGATTGATCACATCATTTATAGAGATTTTATGCCTGAATATATATCTTGTCAATACAGACGTCTAGTCATAACATCTCGAATCAATCTCATAGAAATCAAAACAAAGAAAGGTGAACCAAGGAGATGGAAGATGATAGAATCGGACTGTGAATGTATTATGAAGACTTGCATTCATATGAGCCATTGGCCAGATGAGTAGATGATACAAATCGCAAGCCCTGGAGATGAGTCTTTAGCAGTCAAGTGTAATCTAATCTAGTATAAGAGATCTCAAATGTATGATTTTTGTAATCTATAAATGTGACAGTTGAATACTCTTGTAATTTTGTAATTTTGAATAGATAAATGTTTCCCTCTTATCTAGGATGGATTCATAATGGTGTACATATATGTTATATAAGATTTAGTTTCCTTTAGGTGCTTAAGTTTCTAAAGTACAACAAATTTCAAGGAGGTGCTTTAGAATCAATAGGGATTTAGATTTAGATTTAATTAAAAAATTTCATCTTAAATTTTTTAAATGTCATGTGTATAGTATTCATGTTGAGAATGCAAGAAATTTTATAGATCTATATTCTGTCATACATATTCGGTTTCTAGAAAATCCATTTCAGTATGTAACAACGATATGGTCCATTTTACTTCAAATGGAAATTCAACAATCTAGGTTATGAACAACATTGAAATATTTTTATGTTATTAATAATAAATATGTCATGTGTCAGTTTGATATAAAACATGGAAAGAGTTACACACATGCTTCATATTGGAATGTAAAAAGTGCAACAAATTATATATATATATATATATATATATATATATATATATATATATATATATATATATATATATATATATATATATATATATATATATATATATATATATATATATATATATATCATGTTATGATTATTAAGCTCTTTTAGATAACCTCAAAAGAAATAAAATCAAATAAAACTTATTAGTAGTTTACATCTTGACATCTAAATTAAAATCATTGTAATTTTTAACATACATTGATTGTGCACTAAAAGACACTTTCTACAAGCCAATATAAAAACTAAAATTGTTATTTTGTAAAATTTTACTTCTTGAATATTCTTGACAAATATATATATATATATATATCTATATATATATATATCTATATATATATATATATCTATATATATATATATATATCTATATATATATATATATATATATATATATATATATATATATATACTAGAATAGACAAGTAAATTTAGGAAAGTGCATAAAATTATAGAAACATGTCATTAATTGTTTAAATTAACATACATTGACTGCACTAAAAGACACTTTTTACAAATTCAATATTAAATTGATATACATGATATATTTTAGTTTCATTTTAAGTATTAAAGTGATTTGCATCATAGATATTGTACTTATTTTATTAGTATATGAAACTAGAATTCAAAATTGTTATTTTGTAAAATTTTACTTTTTGAATGTTCTTAATTGAATGTATTAAGTTAAGGAATTGATTGAAACATTTGATAGCCAACTAAATTTAGGAATATTCATAAAATTATATAAAATTATCTAAAAACATATTATTAATTATTTTTTTGGTTTATTAAATTCCAATATATACGACATATTTTAAAATTGAATTTAAAATGTATTTCAATCATATTTGTGTATTTTAATTGAACCATGAACATATATGTTAGTTCATTTTGAGTATCAAAATGAGTTGCATCATAATCTAAGATTGTAATTATTTTCTTAGTTTATTTCTTGAGGAGTCAAAATTGTTACCTTATTAGCTATGTATGTTAATAAACTATCCATATGAAAATACATAAAAATTACATTATACACATGAACATCCACAAACTAAAATAATGTTCATGCATCCATAAATTGTCCATGTATGAAAATGTACAAAGTTGTACATCACATGAGAATATGCCCTATGAAATGGGCCTAAAAATATACAAACTATCTATGGTCCACTCTAGAAAGTATCTCTTCTAGATATCTTATGTGTGTTATGTTGCACAGAGTGAGAATCCGTAATCCGTTACTACAATATGACACCTTCAAATTCAAATTAATTAAAACAATATATGTACAAATATAAACAATCTAGAAATAAATGATTTTGAACTGTGCATTTAAATAGTCCCCTACATGTGACTCAGTCAATTGAAAATGGAGTCAGGTGGGATGGGGGTGTGATCAATCTGGGTTTGGTTCTCCCTTGCTTATGGTTCAATGTCTCCATACCAAGAATCCCACTCATGTGTCACATAACTATAGCATCTACACCCCTCTGCGTTTGGGCATGTGTACACAATGACAAAGACAAACTATAATTAGTCTAAAAAAAAGAAAATTTTGAAATCTTAAGAATAAAAAAAAATCACGTCAACTATTAGTCCATATGTGTTATGAGGTGGAGGTGGAGGTGGAGGTGGAGGTGGAGGTGGAGGTGGAGGAGACCGAGTCATGGAAACATACACTAGAGGAGGATAATCTAGATGGTCAACTTCCCCCTCAGATTACCTCATAATATCCCTTGTGTAGTTGGGTTGTCCATGCATGTTATCATGAAAATTATTAATATAAATTCAATCTGATACAAATTTATTAATACAAATAATGTAAAATTTGACGATAAGAGTCAAAAGTTTCATATATATGTACCTAGTATGTGTCACGTGGGTTGTGCACCCTCCAAGTGTCATGGATGGTATCACGACACGTATGTGCATATGAAAAAAGTTGGCCATGCCCTAGACTCTCAAGATATAAATCATCATGTAATTCAACTAGTGGGCCACGAGGAAACAAAGGTGGTATGCTCATCTCTCCATGCAATGTGATATGTGCAATGGCCAATGTCATCTACATGTTATATGCAATGGTATTCCTAGTCTCAATGTCAAGTTATGATGGTTTCTCTAGCTCTGTCAGCAATACCACTCTCCGAGATGGTTTGTAATATCCCTAAACATGAGTTTAAGTGATAAACAAAACAAACAAACAATGTAACAGTGGAAAATTAAAAACATTTAGTAGACACCCATGAAACACTATAATACTGGAATTATTGAGCCATATATTATGAAATATGAGAGCATGAGTACAATATATAAATGAAGTAGTTCACCTAGGCTTGTCTCAAGGACAATATGGACCAAACCCAGGTGGTAGAATAGCTGGAAAGATGGATTTTCAGTTGTTTCTTTACTATGCTCTGCATTCTCCTAGTAAACTATTGATCTTCTGACTTCGTCCTGCTGGAAAGTGCCCAAAAACTGCCTAGAAAATTCTTCCATTTTAGGCTTAGACTCCTTGGACAAAACCCAGAAAAACCCAAAAGGTAATTTCTCTTATTTTGACTTTGGATTTTCAGCCTCTTGGGCAGTGCTCTCCAGCGACATCTACTGAATTTTGGACTGTTGGAAAGTGCCCAAAAACTACTCAAAAAAAAATTCCCTTTTAGCCTTATACTCCTTGGACAAAACCCAGAAAAACATAGAATGGAATTTCTCTAATTTTGACTTTGGATTTTCGGCCTCTTGGGAGCTGCTCTCTAGCTACATCTACTGACTTCAGGCCTACTCAAAAGTGCCCAAAAACTACCCATAAAATTCTTCCCTTTAGCCTTAGACTCCTTGGACAAAATCCAAAAAAACCTAGAAGGGAATTTCTTTGATTTTGAATTTGGATTTTCGGCCTCTTGGGTGGCTAAATCAACCTCTGCGTATTTCTAGTTGCCCATAAAACATGCTATCCCTTCCTTTGCATGGATGGCTGAGCTGTGAATCACTGCTAGAAACTCCTGCAATCTCTATGGAATAGCCTCCCTAGGGCGAGCACGGATGGTCCCCCGAAGTAGAGGTTGAATCTTTCCTACGGAAGACTCATGGCTAAATAGCCGGTAGACACGCTAAGTAGCAGAGTGTACAAGAGTGAGTTTGTTTGTCAAATATTCAAAATGAAATCAAAATGAGAAATGATCTCTCCTTATAACTCCTTGGGCCCCCTTATCCTCATGTGGGCCCCTCCATCCACCCATTTGATTTTCCCTCTAAGCATATCGAATGGTTAATTCTAACTCCTATGTGGATGCCCCCCTCATTCCACTAGCAGTTAAATAAAGTTGATTTGGCCCCTAAGTCCCTAAGTCAAAAGTGTGGGGCCCTATTCCTTAGTAAAAAATGTGAAAAATTGTGTAGTAGCACCTTATTACTTATGTGTTTGAGAAGGTACATGACAGTCCTCCCCTCCCAAAATTTGTTTGCCCTCAAGCAACCTCAAAGCTAGGTGCTCCAAAATATGTTCACCCTCATAGGTGGCATCCTCATCTAACAAGTTCTTCCAATGCACCAAACATTGCTTGTCCTCAAGTAATGCCTAAACAAATAGCCTCTCTGACTGTGGACCCCCATTATCACTGCAAACTTCACAAGGGTCCCAAATGTGCCATTGGATCATCCCTGGTCATTGTACTATCCTATAGTGAAGGAGTCCCTCGATACCAGGATCCCAAGCCAACCTCATCAACATGAAGCCCCCCTTGCTTCATTCACTATCCTGTGAGATATGGGCATTAGAACCCCTGTGTCTATCACCAATAAGTAGAGCATCCTGACAATGTAAAACTCTGCCCAAATCCTCATGAAGTTGCTCTACTGAAGAGTCCATCTCGTGCACTACAAGAGTAAACTCATGAAGATGCAATCCAATCCTGGTGAAATTGAACCCTCGTCTACCCGGGCCTCCCCTGATCTCCTCCTGTCATTCACCCTGCCACACCAATTAAGTTCCCCACACCATCAATGAATCACTAAAACCAAATGGAAGATCAGCATGACCCTCCCATGTAGAAACCAGCTCACCTCTATGGGTAGTTGAAGTGCTCAGCCCTGTTATGCCAGAATCCCTTTCCCATTGTAGAAGGAACCTATCCTGTTGACATCGTGGCACTCTGGTCATTAATGACTTCCTAGCATTCTCATACAAAAACCTCCTCTCCCATAACTCTCGGCCATAATCTGTGCGATGATCGAAGCTGGGCCAATCTTGCCAAAGTGACTCAACAGTGCGAGCACCTATCACTCCATAGCTAACCCAAATCCTGAGCAACAATCTACCTTGTCCTATAGTGAGGACTTCGATGATTGCCCATGTGTCTGCCTGTGAACGAATCAATCCGCTTGTTATCCTGACCATGCTCACTGAGGAGTGGAGTATCCCACCAATCCATTGGATCCCTAGATCCCATAACCATACTGGAGGCCCACAAACCCCAATCCTCTCTATCTGTAGTTGTGATATGTTGCTAGTTTTTGGGACCCCTTTGTGCCCTGTCTCTGCCTCCTGTAGGTATCCAATAGGTAGGCACTGTGCATCAAGAACTTGTGACGCAAATATCTAGTTGTTCTGTGCCTGCCAAATCACACAGCGAGATCTGTTATCCCAGCTCTTAATGATGTTCTCGAGTACTGCCAGAAGCCTAGGAATCATCTTGCCAACAAGGACTATTGTCCTTCGCACCTCATGCTCCCCTAATTCCCCAATTTGTCCAACTAAAAAAGCACCATGTGTAGAATTTTGTAGAATTTTTCTACAAATCAGCTAGCTCTGATACCATGTAGAACTTTCTCTACAAATCAGCTAGCTCCGATACCATGTAGAAATTTCCCACCTGTAGATCAACCTGGTAATGCAATGTACTAAAGCAAAACACTTGATCTACTTCTACAAACAATTTAGCAGAAGCTTAATAAACCATGAGCAACATCAATAAGAACACATATAACTGATATGGAGAAATCAAACACACATAACACAGAAGATATAACCAGGGGAAAGCACCAGCGTAAAACCCCATCTCTGTATTATCATAAAAGTGGAAATATGTCTGGATTACACAAAGCCTTAGCTCAGAAGCTATCCAACTCTCAGTACAATCCCTCTGCTGCTCATAGATAGTCAAAGGCTTCTCACAAACCTTCTCCTCTGCCCTCCAAGCCTCCTATTTCTATGCACAGTTTTTCCTGGCTCCTCCAGCTGCAACCTGTGTGATTCTCACCTCACACACAACACTGACCTTTGAAATAAATGCACAAACCTGGAGGAGATAAATCCTCATCATGGATGAGCTTCCTTTATAGGAAAAATATTCATCCAACTGATAGTACACTATCCCTTCTCTGATCTCAACTAGGTCTTTGTTTGAACTGACATGCATGAGTTATTTAAGCTATAATATTCAGTTATCTAAAAATACCAGTTGTTACATGCATGCAAGCATTAACAAACTGACTCTCATTAATTTAACGACTTGTTAAATTAATCTAATTGGACTTGACTCAGTTAACTAAGCCAACTAATTACAACTCATAATGACAACTCATCCTTATCTCTTTAACTGGTGGATAAATTCACCAATTAATAGATAAACTGTTGCATGTGCTCACATAGACTTCAAGTTTGGTTTTCCTTAACTAATTAACTCATGGAGATTAATTAATTAATATTTTAAACTGTTGTTAAGACCAAATTCGTTTTTACTTCCTATAGATAGACCAGGGATTGCTATAAATAGGAAGGGACCCACAAATGCTATTTTTAGAACTTTCTATTTTTAGCTATTTCACCTCTCACCCAATGTGGCCAATGACCTCACTGGCCAAATTGCTATTTTTATACATGCTATTTTTAGACATGCTATTTTTAGTAGGTCTATTTTTAGCACATTCTAAATTTAACATTTCTTATTGCACATTTTTCAACACTCCCTCTCAACAAGAAAGGCTTTCTCTCGAACCTGATCCTGTAACTCTAGAATGTTCTACATGCAACACTTCTACCTGGTCCACTTGCTCCAACAACACTTGGAACAAAAACACTCCCAACTGACCACTCTGTTGGGCTAGCAACATACTCTGATGCTCAAGCTCTACCTGCTGCTGACAAGTGCTCCCTCTCTGACACCTGTGCTATTGCAACATCTCCATGCATCTCGCACCATTGCACACCTCTCTGTGCCACCTAGCACTGTGCAAAACACTTGTGCCTCTCGCATTGTTGCAACCTGCTAGCTATGCGTTGTCGTAGGATTCCCTACACTATTGCTCTCTCTACCGCTCCATCCGCATCTGTCTCTACCCAATTAGTCAGTTCCTGCTACTCCACATCAGGGCTCCTATAGCAAGGTCTCATCCAAGAGGTTGGGTACCTCAAGGATCCTGCCCCTCCTCCTTGGGACGATCACTCTATATCGCCCCACCTCCCATCTGGAGGCATGGCTGCATGTGATCCCTTAGCCCACATGGCTCATAGTTTCCCCGTACTGGAGGTCTCTGCATGAGTAGATGTCTCTACTCAATCTCCACTTAGCTTCCCATGTTGTGGCTACTCCACAACCTCCTGGAGCTACTGCACCAATCGTGGCTCCTCCATAATCGTCTGAGACTTCTCTTGTGGCTACATGTTGAGAGGTAATATACCCTCCCTCTCAACCACCAAGTCTCTAACCTTTGCCTTGCTCCTCAAGACTTTGCATGCATCTTGTACCTCAAATGCATACAAGTTCTTGGCTAGCACACCAATCTATTTCCACTTTCCCGTTGTCACGAAATTTTCTAGGAAAAGAGCTAATTTTAAATCAGCAATATCTCCCTCATCCGAACTCTGATTCAGCTGATTTCTTTTTTTTTGGGGGGGGGTATTTTTCCGCAAGGAATCCAAATATGCTATTTGTTTCTGAAAATTTTGTACAGAAATTTTCAGATCTGCTCTGCAAACTCTTAGCCCAAAACTCAAAACTTTGAAATCTCCTCTTCTTGTATATTGTTCTTCCTTGATCACCTGTGCTCTAATACCATGTAGAATTTTGTAGCATTTTTCTACAAATCAGCTAGCTCTGATACCATGTAGAATTTTGTAGAATTTTTCTACAAATCAGCTAGCTTCGATACCATGTAGAAATTTCCCACCTGTAGATCAACTTGGTAATGCAATGTACTAAAGCAAAACACTTGATCTACTTCTACAAAAAATTTAGCGGAAGCTTAATAAACCATGAGCAACATCAATAAGAACACATATAACTGATATGGAGAAATCAAACACACATAACACAAAAGATATAACCAGGGGAAAGCACCAGCGTAAAACCCCATCTCTGTATTATCATACAAGTGGAAATATGTCCGGATTACAGAAAGCCTTAGCTTAGAAGCTATCCAACTCTCAGTACAATCCCTCTGCTGCTCATAGACAGTCAAAGGCTTCTCACAAACCTTCTCCTCTGCCCTCCAAGCCTCCTATTTCTATGCACAGTTTTTCTTGGCTCCTCTAGCTGCAACCTGTGTGAATCTCACCTCACACACAACACTGACCTTTGAAATAATTGCACAAACCTGAAGGAGATAAATACTCATCATGGATGAGATTCCTATATAGGAAAAATATTCATCCAACTGATAGCACATTGTCCCTTCTCTGATCTCAACTGGGTATTTGTCTGAACTGACATGCATGAGTTATTTAAGCTATAATATTCAGTTATCTGAAAATACCAGTTGTTACATGCATGCAAGCATTAACAAACTGAATCTCATTAATTTAACATCTTGTTAAATTAATCTAACTGGACTTGACTCAGTTAACTGAGCCAACTAATTACAACTCATCCTTATCTCTTTAATTGATGGATAAATTCACCAATTAATAGATAAACTGTTGCATGTCCTCACATAGACTTCAAGTTTGTTTTTCTTTAACTAATTAGCTCATGGAGATTAATTAATTAATATTTTAAACTGTTGTTAAGACCAAATTCGTTTTTACTTCCTATAGATAGACCAAGGACTGCTATAAATAGGAAGGGACCCAGAAATGCTATTTTTTGAACTTTCTATTTTTAGTAGTTTCACCTCTCACCCAATGTGGTCAATGACCTCACTAGCCAAATAGCTATTTTTAGACATGCTATTTTTAGCCGGTCTATTTTTAGCACATTCTAAATTTAACATTTCTTGTTGCACATTTTTCAACACCATGTAACTCCCTCTCTATCACCTCCCCAAGTGTGAACCTAGGGGTGGAACATATGCTACCTCGACAATCAACCATGTCATCCCTAAGTCTGTGACCATTAACTCGTGCACCTACCAAGTGTCTCAACTAGAGAGTCTCCTCTTGGCCCATGACACGTGTCTCATCCAAGTGTCTAGGGTGAGTCCCCCATGCCCTGTTACAAACTCCCTACGATTATAAGCAACGCTGGAGGATGATGGGTGGGTATGTCCCAAAGAGTATGATCAATAGTCTGCCAGAATGCTCAAGAGTAATCCTACAGACGACCCTCTCACCTCCTCGAATCTGTTGTTAACTCCCTCAAGGCCCTGCCTACACTAAACATGGTGACTCCAAATTATCAACAATGTCCTCATCGATCCTAGGTGAGTTGCAACCAATGGTACACCTACTATCCATGTCCATAAGTATCCCTAGAGTCAAAGCTCCAAGAGCTCATTGCATGCATCATGTGTCACTGCATACCACCAAGTACCACCGCACTCCATGAAATGCCACTGTATGCCGCAACATATCTCTGTACACCACTGGATACCCTCGACTACAGCTATACCATCATGTACCCTCTTGTGTCCTACCTGTGTCACTGCACCTGTCACTCCCTGCACGTCCTCAATGCGACGCGAGTCACTCCTCCTACCCCACAGTGTAAACCAATATGCTATGGTATACCACCATGTATCTCCGTGCTCCTCTGTAGACCATTGTTCCTCGTTGCATAGCCCTACACACCATTAGTTGTTATGGCCTAGAATTGGATTTGTATGCATCAAGCCACATCCCTTTGCATAACACTGAATGCTACGACCTGACTCTGTGTAGTCTTGTGTACCACTTCCTACTATCATACCACCCTATAACATAGAGTATCCTAGATGGGCCAAAATATCAACCTCTCTATAGTACACCCTCCATGGTGTGGGCTACATCCCCCCTTCTACTCTAAAAGACCTGAGTGGCCTGACTCCCCACATGCTAATGGAAATGACACTATTGCACCTATCCTCAATGGTCCATGCATCCCATATGCTAGTAAGAGAGCACTCTCTCCATACAATGCCCTGTCTGATAGCATGTCGATGCCACCTCCTCCTACCAACTCTTGCCAAAGTAAGCTAGTCACATTGTGACTCCATGCACCGTCAATATGCCAAGACAACTCATGAAATCTGTCTGCTTGCCTGTCAAACCATCCTGTCACTAGTGCTAGCTGGGGCTCTGATGGAGATCTGAAAATGTGGGTGTGCTCAAGTGTCAAACCCATCCCGTAGCTACTACCATCACCTACCAACTCTATGATGTGATGGAAAATCCCACCTGGATCCCAAAAATAGTCTTGCGCTCGAGTCCCTCTAGTAATCCATGGACTTCGCTGAAATGTGGCCATGGATGTATCCAACTGCCTAACTTTGCTACATCGAGTACTAGCTCAATACCTCTCGCCATCTAATCCCAAGGAGATATCAAATGTCTAATCCTCTGCGGAAAGAACAACCCCTCCAAGCTGATGTGGTATCATGCTTATCTCAGTCCTCCTAACCTGTCCACTCCCTCGGGTACGTCTAGACAACTCGGCCTCCCTTAATCCAACGCATAAGGGTGGGTTGATAACGTTATAGACCTCACCAGTGGGCCTCTGAAGTGAACTGTGTTAAAAACCCAACGCATGACCTCTATGTTGCCCATCATCAATGGCTAGCCCAAGGGATGGCTGCACATCCTCCTCCATCACGAGCTTGACATGATCCTTCGACTACTCCTCGATAGACAATCCAATATGCATGATATGCTCACCAAACAGTTGTAGGCCATTGTCGTCTAGCAACTATGTCATAGATCTAGAGACCTCTGTACCTATTAGCACCTCAACAACAATGGATTTGTCTTCCAGTACCTCACCAACCTATGGTGCATTATTATCACCTGAGAAATTGATCACAACCCCAAATACCTCATCAATGGATGAGGCCTCATTAATGGGTGTATGCTCAACTATCCCTTTGCCAACCATGGCCCCTTCAACTACTCTTTCATCTTTTTTCTTAATACTTCTCATCATCCCTGCAAAATCCCACTGAATCTCCATTAGTTTGTGCATACCCCTTAGTTCACAGAATTCCGAAAAAGAGAGGGACGCCTGAATGCCATGACCCAATGATTGGTATGCCCTCCAGTTTCCCCCCATTAACTCCACACCAGTTACAATCATGTCTGGATTTCCAACTGAGGAATGAATCAATTTCTTCCCCACATCAATCATCATTTTTTGTATCCTCACCACCTCATTCCAGGTGACCGCCATGTTGTTTGATTCTAATCTTTCCCACAATTCGAGCCAAGATTATGGCTTTGATACCACTGTAATGTCCCAAAATAGGAGTTTAAGCGATAAACCAATTAAACAAATAGTGTAACCGTGGAAAATTAAAAACATTTAGCAAACACCCATGAAATACTATGACACAGGATCTGTTGAGCCATATATTATGAAATATGAGAGCAGGAGTACAATATATAAATGAAGTGGTGCACCCAAGCTTATCTCGAGGACAAGATGGACCAAACCCAGGTGGTAGAATAGCTGGAAATATGGATGTTCAGCTGCTGCCCTACTATGCTCTGTGTTGTCCAAATAAACTCTTGATCCACTGACTTCGGCCTGCTGGAAAGTGCCCAAAAACTGCCCAGAAAATTCTGCCCTTTTAGCCTTAGACTCCATTGACAAAACCCAAAAAAATCCCAGAAGGGAATTTCTCTGACTTTGACTTTGGATTTTCGACCTCTTGGGAGCTGCTCTCTAGCTATTCTACTAGACTAAACCCAGGTGGTAGAATAACTAGAAATATGGATGTTTAGTGGTTGCTCTACTATGATCTGCGTTGTCCTAGTAAACCGTTGATCTACTGACTTCAACCGGTTGGAAAGTGCCCAAAAATTGCTTAGAAAATTTTGCCCTTTTAGGCTTAGACTCCTTGGAAAAAACCCAAAAAACCCAGAAGGGAATTTCTCTAATTTTGACTTTGGATTTTCGACCTCTTGGGAGATGCTCTTTGGCTACATCTACTAACTTTTGGACTGCTGCAAAGTGCCCCAAAACTACTCAGAAAATTCTGCCCTTTTAACCTTAGACTCCTTGGACAAAACCCAGAAGGGAATTTCTCTGATTTTGACTTTGGATTTTTGGCCTCTTGGGAGTTGCTCTTCGGCTACATCTACTGACTTTCGGACTGCTGGAAAGTGCCCAAAAACTACTTAGAAAATTCCACCCTATTAAGCTTAGATGACTTGGACAAAACCCAGAGAAACCCAGAAGGGAATTTCTCTGATTTTGACTTTGGATTTTCGGCCTCTTGGGAGCTTCTTTCCAACTACATCTACTGACTTTTGGCCTACTCGAAAGTGCCCAAATCTTGCCCAGAAAATTCTTCCCTTTTAGTCTAAGACTCCTTGGACAAAACCCAGAAGGGAATTTCTCTAATTTTGACTTTGGATTTTTTGCCTCTTGGGTGGCTAAATCAACCTTTGTGTATTTATGGCTGCCCAGAAAACATGCAGTCCCTTCCTCTACGTGGTTGGCTAAGCTGTGAATCACTGTTGGAAACTCCTGCAATCTCTGTGGAACAGCCTCCCTAGGGTAGGCATGGATGGTCCCCCAAAGTAGAGGTTGAATCTTCCCTACGAAAGACTCATGGCTAAATAGTCAGTAGACTCACTAAGCAGCAGAGCGTACAAGAGTGAGTTTGTTTGTCAAATATTCATAATGAAATCAAAATGAGAGCTGATCTCTCCTTATAACTCCTTGGGCCCCCTTAGCCTCATGTGGGCCCCTCTATCCACCCATCTGATTTTCCCTCCAAGCATATCAAATCGTTAATTCGAACTCCTATGTGGGTGGCCCCCACATTCCACTAATAGCTAAATAAAGTCGATTTGGCCCCTAAGTCCCTAAGTCGAAAGTGTGGGGCCCTCTTCCTTAGTCAAAATTGTGCAAAATTGTGTAGCAACACCCTGTTACTAATGTGTTTGAGAAGGGACATGACATGGTTGTGGAAATAATCTCTGAGGTGGTGGTACATGTGTAGGGTCCCTAAGAGCCTGGATACATTGATAACTACTTCCCAAACCAAGTCCATAAAACTTAGATCTGGTGTTGGGTAATCTGGCTTCATATGTATCACAAACTTTGCATGTGTATGATTTACAAAGTGAATGGTGACCTAGTCATGGTGGGGGAAATGGCCCCAAGCTCCAATGGATTGATCATAGACAAAATGGGTTACATCAACATTCTTAAAATATCTTAGCAGAATCGTACCAATATGTCTAGCACAACATTCTGGAGGGATGTCAAACAACTCCCCACAAATATCATTGTTCTTGGTGGTGTCCTTCACTTCCTTCCAAGTACATGGGCCTATAGCCTCTAGCCTCCTAATAATATGTATGGAATATAGGAGGTGGCTTTGTGGGCCCGCCCTTTCGTATGTCTCAATCAACTTGTTGATGCTATCCAATTTCAAAGACAAACTATGCCTAGTAGGTGAACTAGTAAATATTTTATCAATCTCTCATGTGATCCATCTCTGTTAGGCCCTAACATCCTCAATTTTGATATTCGCTATAACGTTGTTCTATGGAGGGATCAACATTGTACTTTGATCCTCGCCTTCACCCTACTAAGGGTCTAAAAATCATAAACATAATTTCATATATATATATATATATATATATATATATATATATATATATATAT
The DNA here is from genome assembly GCA_031772625.1 of Pinus tabuliformis. NCBI lineage: Eukaryota > Viridiplantae > Streptophyta > Pinopsida > Pinales > Pinaceae > Pinus > Pinus tabuliformis. The sequence goes on along the minus strand of CM062817.1, from coordinate 842,317,339 downwards.
ATATATATATATATATATATATATATATATATATATATATATATATATATATATATATATATATATAACAAACTAGAAGCATAATAACATATACATTAAATCCAAACGCATCAATTGAAGACAATTTAAAAATTAAAGACAATTTCAAGATATAAACACATAAAGTTTAAACATGATTTAAATGTAGGATGTATACCTGCAACAAGTGAAGAAGGTCCACTATTTGTAGCAAGATCGTCAACAGAGACAGAAACACTACCTCTAACACTATGACTTGTCGGAGCGAGGATCTATGAGTGGAATAGACACTCTAGTATGGCTATGCGATCTAGTTTGACCATGTATAACATATCCTCTAACACTCTGACAGGATGCGGTTGGAGGTGTATGGGAGAAGGCTTTGCAAATTACATATAATACATATAAACTAATCCAAGAAAAAAATGTTGACATAGAAAGAATGTTGACAAGAAAACCATTTATAAACTCAAGTAGAATAATCTAGGCTAAAGTCCTAAACTAAATAGAGTGTCTATTTTGATAAATTATCAACCAAAGTATTGAGTTCCATGTAAATACAATCGAAAAATGTGAACTTGAAAATCTAACTTACATTTTTTCTTATTTATAAATAATGCATTTTATTCATAGAGCAGAAATATGTAAATATATGTAAAAATTTGAAATAAACATATTTGCAAAACTAATAAAACTTTATGCCAACCAAATACTCCATAAGACAAGTTCTTATAATGTTTGATTTTGACACTGAGATGTACTAGGTGCACGCACATGAAGACAATGTTTATGGTACAAAACACTACATAATGAAACAGTGTGGTACAAAATAGAAAAGAGTCAAAATGCTTATATATTTGAACTTTAAATGCACTTTTCATCATGGATTTAATGTATGTATCAATGATACATTGTTGAAACTATATATATATATATATATATATATATATATATATATATATATATATATATATATATATATATATATATGTTGCATTATATAGTTAAATAAAAGTATAGGAAGTGAAAGTTACAAAATCATTACTCAACTATTACATTTAATAAGGGTGGGAACTAAGAGATATATAGTTGTCATATACATCATTATATTAAATAATTCTACAAATATGAGTAATGAAAATTTTAAGGAAAATTACACTTTATAGATCAACTCAAGTCTTAAAAAAGTTGTTGAGAATCACCCATCTTATGTTAAATTATGAAGAGAACATTATGTTAAATAATTATAAAACTATGTTAAATGTTATATATGTGTGTGAGAGAGAGAAATGTTTTTTTCCAAAGAAAAAATCAGTAACTTTATATTAATAAAAATGAAAAGTTACATTGAGTATATGCATAAAGCATTCAGGATTCGTCTCGAGGGACCCGTGTGTGAACAATACACATGCATTGTAGCTGAGCTACCAAGAAAATATAAATATAAATATAAATATGAAATTACATATTGCGAGATCTGCTAGACTTTTCTTTTTTTCCTTTTTTCTTTTGAACTTTTTTCCAAACCCCAGGTGATGGGGTAGTAGTGACAATTGCCAGTTCATTATTTCTAGATATGTTTGGGACTTCTTTATCTGAATCAGAACTTTCAGATACATGAGTTCGCTTAACTCCACCTGTGCCTTGATTGTTGTTTTTTTCCTCTAATGGGTTTTCAAGGGTCTGATCAGTTGTAAATCTATTTGAATTCTTTGCTTGGTCTTTCTGTTCTTCCTCCTCTTCTTCTCCCTTCTCTTGAGAACCTTGTTGTTTTTCTATCTCCCGTTGTTGTTGAGTTCCCTCCATTTCTTCATCCTCCTCATCTGACGATGGGGGTTCTGGAAATTGCCATCCTTTTGGTTTCTGCGGTCTCTTTTTTGTTTTTTTCTTTGCTTGGATGCATGTGTTTTGCAAGTGCCCTGTTTGGTGGCACACCCTACATCTAAATGCAGTGTTTTCAAAATCTAACCATTGTGTCCACTTGAAATCTTTGTGTGTCAGATGAACACAATTTGAAAGGCCTTCGCTTAAATCCATCTCTACACAGATACGAGCAAATGTGAAGACCCCATTTTCCATTCTTTCTTAATCCAACTTTAGGAATATTCCCAAGGAGTTTCCTATGCCTTCTAAAGCCGAATGATGCCAAAAAGGTAGTGGTAGATTGTGAATTCTAACCCAAACCGACATTTTAGAGATTACCATTGAGTTTGCAGCAAAACTAGGGAACCATGGAGTTACAAAGAGCCCCTCCCTTTCCCAGAACTATGGTCTAGCATTTATGACATGATTGTAGTCTTCTTAATTATCAAATTGAACCACAAAAAAACTTTTGCACACATATAAATATCACAGTCTGTGATCCAGTTGAGATGGATCCACTCACTTAGATCTTTAGCTTTAGGCCAGAAACCATTAAAACAACAAATGATATCTTTTTCTTGTAAGGTATCGAAGAGGCCACTTACTTCTGATAATTCTATGGTTAGATCTAGAGCTTGATCCATTTTTTCTACTATGTATGGCCATGGAATTGTCAGATTTAGGTTTTGTTTGTCCTGAGTACCAGGTTTCCCTCTTAATACATCTTTAAAAGAAGCCTAGACCTTATCTGTTGGTACTAATCTGGCATATGTGCTTTCTCCTGGAGCTCCTCCTTTTAGTTGTACATTTTGGATAATAGTAGAGTTCCTTTGAATTCCATAGTCTTTCAAAGGGATCTCTTCCTGTAACACTTTCCCATAAAAGATTAGACTTTGTAATGAGGCAGAAATACCTGTAACATTCTGAACATTTTGCTTCAGATCTGTCACTTGATCCATACTCCATACCCATAACACTATCGATTTCCCAGAGATAGTCTTAATAAAATGCTAATATGAATCCTCCAGATCTTGGTCCACCCCTCTACTGCCTCCTCTGGAATTTTGTCCCTATTTAACATCTTCCTGTTCAAAATATTGAAAATAACATTGAATAGATATGATATAAAAAGAAAAAAATTGATTATCAATGCAGGATATTTTCCTGCAAAAACCTGCAGACATCTTTTCTAACCCCAAAAGGGCGTCATTTTCTTCTCCATTTGTTGTTGCCATAGAGAAAAACATCGAGGGCTCAATTCTCCAGCACCTCAATGGTGGAGTTAACCCATTCAATCCAATAGGATATTTTCCATCTGAGAACTCTGACTGAGGAAAACCTGCATGCAACAGATCCGATTGGGTTTCCAGCTCTGATCTTCTTTGAAACCCCAGTTTTGGCAAAGGATAGGAGGTTCCCACTCTCAACATCGCAAAGAAGACCATCATAAACCAAGTACAGCAAAGCTTTTGTTTTTTGGGACCACCGGAAGTTGTCCGCATAGAGGGAATGCAAAATGAAACCATGGCTCTCTGCCCAACGATTTTATGGATCTTCCATGGCTTGGAATTATCCAAGGTAATAGGGTATCTTGATGCAAAGAAGAAGCATCGAAATATCCAAGGTGTGTTTGTGAAGCTTGAGAAAACCCTTTCTTTGACCCTACATTTTCCATTTTCTTCGAGCTTCTCACAAAGTTATTGCAAGTGAAAATCCCCCAAACGTGTTAAAATTCATCTGGATCCTGCACTGTGAGCTTGTGAAAACTCTTTAAAATCGCATGCAGAGAGAGAAGCTACAAAGGAGAACACCTCATAAGTGGCTACGGATTTAGACCTGACAGAAATGAACATGAAAACCTTCATTTGACTCTCCATTTTCTCTTTGTGAGAAAGAAATGTTATAACTATAACTATGTTATATATCTAATTTATAGTTATGTTACATGCTATGTTATATTATATAATTATATATCTTGTTATGTTGTATATAAATAATAGTTATAGTTATGCTATATATATATATATATAAAATTTAAATTTAAAATAAAAAATGAAATAAAATTTCTTATTTGATTTAATAGAGGTTCACCATGAACAACCATATTCATTATGTCAAATTAAAGTTCCTAATTTATTTATTTATTGGAGTTCTATAGTTTAATTGTTTTCTGTTTTGAAATTTTTTGGTATATTTCTAATCAAATTTGTTCGAAATTTAAAATGCATTTTTAATAACAATAAATCAAATTTTTTGAAATTTTATTTCACTAAAATCTTGGAAAATAATAATAATAATATTAATTAATTAATTAATTAATTAAAATTAATAATAATAATAATAAATAAAAAAATAAAATAAAAATTATCATAAAATATTTATAATAAACATATTAATATTGCAAATACCGATGAAAAAAAACAACAACAACAAACTAAATTATAATTTTTTTTTGTACTTTTCAAAGGTTTTCTTAATGATTTTCTAAGTTGTTTTCAATCTTCAAAGGTTTTCTTGGTGGTTTTTTAAGTTTTTTTTTTTTGTAGTTTTTTAAGGGTTTTCTTGGTGTTTTTTGTGGTTTTCATGGTGACTTTCATGATTGTTTTTTGTAGTTTTTGTATGCTAGGTTTTTTTCAAATTAATTTATTTTATTTTGCAAAAAAAAAACAAACAAACAAAAACAAACAAACAAAAATGATAGGAAACCTAGCTCGACTTCAGCCTTTGGGTTGCTTGCGGGGTTGATGGATAGCTGGATTAAGTTCCTCCATCTTGGTTGAGCTTAGAAATCTTCCGTTAAATCCCTTTTCCTTTTGTGGTTCGAGCAAAATGACTTGTGCAAGCCACAACTAGTGTAGAAATAATGCTCGATCGACTTATATTTTTTGATCGTGCCAATGGCTCGATCGAAAGATATAGCTCGATCGAATCGTAACTCTTGATCGAGCCATAACTTTCGATCAAATCGTTAACTCAGGTTATAAAATGACTCAATTGAGCTATTTTTAAGCATCTCAACAGCTTGATCAAGCGCTTCAAAATTGCTCAATTGAGCACTTGAAATTGCTTGATAGAGCATCTGTTTTTCAACAAAATGCGCCCTCATTTCGCTAAAAAGTGTAACTCATCTCCATGCTTTGACGCTTATCCAAAAACTTATCTCTTAGAGATGAATATTTAACCATGCGTTGCATGATAGTAAGAGAGTACCCGAGCACAATAAGAGAAGAAATCTAATTTTCTTTGGTAAAGAGGATATCATGTAGTAAGTCATAAGATTTACTTGAATATTTTTCATCTTTCCCAAATCCCATAAGTACTCCTAAGTCTGGTTCATTAAGACCATAGATAATCCCTCACCACCCTCCTACCACCCTTAACCTTTTGAATATTTTAAAAATAAACCAATAAAAAATTAAATTTATTTGTAATATTTTATTTACATAAATATATTACATTTTACTGTGCATACAATATCGACATTAATTTATAAGTTAATAGTGTACTAAACCTATAATAACTAGTCAAAGTAAATAAAATTAAAATTGTTTTAAAACAACTAAAACAAATATAATGTAATAAAACTAAAATTGTTTTAAAATAAATAGTAAAATTGAAAGAGAATTTTATTTTGTCAGGTGTAATTTAATTTATAGATGAAATAGCCTCTTTCATGAGTGATACAATTTCAAGCAAGATTGTGGTTTTTTATTATTTAAAATACAATTTTGAATGCATATATGGATTCAACACCCTAGAAAATCCCTAAATAGATTAACCAGCTTAAACTCAAGTTTTTAAAAATCTTTAAGGTATTTTGATAAAAATTACAGAGGAAAAATGCTCTGAAAAAAAAAAAAAAAAAAAACAAAACAAAACAAAACAAAAAACAAAAATAAAACCATTTCGTCTATAAGTTAAACTACTCCATTTTCTTATATATTTTAATAATATTATTTAAATAATATAATGGCATTGATTTATATTTAAAATGTTACAAGTATTTTGAGGTTAGTAACAATATTTTATTCAATTTAAAACATAGATAATTTTTATAAAATAAATTATTTAATAAATAAATAAGTATGTTGACAAAGAAACAAAGTCTCTTGATATTAGTAACATTAGGTTATACATAGATAGTTTCTATAAACTAATTTATTTAATGAAAAAACAAGGGCTACATAGTAGTTAGTAGTGTCACTTAGCTTAAATATAGCTTAATTAAACTAAAAATTAATAAAAATAATGACTTCATCACAAATATAAAATAACTAATAAAATGTTGTCTTGTTGAATGTCATCACCAAAAATTAAAAAATGTCATTAAACAATTTTGTTTATATTAACATATATACATTTTAATGTATGTTTATTTTTTTTATATATTTATGTATTTTATTTTTTATTAATATATACGCTTTAATGTATGTTTTTTTATGTATTTTATTTTTTTATTAATAGGTGTATGTTTAATATAATAATAAGTCATTTTAAATTAAAAATATGGAAAAAAAAAAACAAAAAACAAAAACTAACTAACTAACTATAATTCATGAAAATGGAAATAATAGAAAAATAAAACAAAAATAAAAATTAAAAAGTTAAATAAAAAGAAATAAAATAAAAAATCAGTAATTAACAGAAATGGAAGTTACTAAAGAACACATAACCTTACAAATAAATAAATTTAAAAAATAACGAAAAATGGATTTCCAATGTTAGACTATGATAACTTAAATAATTTTTTTGATGAAAAACAAATTAGTATATGATCAAACCAAAATTAAATGTGTAATACCATGCAATATAATAATTATAAACAAATAAATAATTAATTATAAATGAATGGAAGAACTAAATAGATAATTATAAATGAATAACTAAAAAGCAGGAGGAAGAACTTCGAGAGAAAATGGAGCACGGTAGCAACCCTAAGTTTTTTTCTCTCTGCAAACCAGTGATCATTGTCGTCAAGGGTTAGGAGCATACGCGTTTTAGGGATGGTGGATCTAGGATCATAGGCTTTGTTCCTGTCTCTTCATTTGATGTGGGTGGCCTACTGCTCGGGGGATGGATCTCTGAGAAATGGACATCTCTTGGTATTGGAATGTCTGCGGACATTGTGGGCACGCATAGATCTCATGCATTGGGCGGTCACCATTGCATAAAGATCGAGAAATTTGCAGGTATGACCATTTTGATACCTCCAAAAAATTACGATCATTGTCGTCTGAAGGAGATTTGTGCAGAGGGACCATATATGATTCCTTAATACTTGAGATCAGTGTATATGATCTCATGTCGAGCAGCTGGGGGAGTGAAGGTGGTTCAAGTTTTTCTGAGGCATTCCATTTTGTTAGATCCATGGTGCTCATTCGTTCCTATGAGGTATGATGTTCAGATCAGTGTCGATCTGTCAACACAATACTCCATATGTTCTCTGATGGGAATGGAGGGGTAGGCCGGGGGCTCAATCATCTTTCAACAATTTCGTTGGGAGGTAAAAGTGATGCTTGTCTAGATCCCCTCACTTTTTTACCCCCTCAATCCCCAAATCCTTGCAGATTTGATCAAAAGGATGGTGAAGAGGGAATGGGATTTTTTCAGGTTTTTTTAAATAATCTCAAATGAAAAACCACTATTCTCTAGACCAGAAGCACATATATGGTTGGAGATCTAAGATAAAGAATTCAGAAAATCCCTGGATTAGAAACTCTTTCTCAAAATTTGTTATATGAAGGGAAAATATTACAAGATTCTATGATAATGAAGCAATATGGTATTATGTGGGAATCCACCATTATCTTAATATGAGGTCAATATGGTATTATGTGGGAATCCACCATTATCTTAATATGAGGTTGCAAGGTGGAGTGTAGAGTTTCAAAAACCCTAGTGAAGAAGCATCATATAAGGAGGTCATTCAATCCAAAATTTCTAGTGGCTCTTCCTAGGATGTAGCACAATGGAAGATTCACAACTCATTTGCCCAAATCCAAAATATCATCCCTTTACATTATTGAACAGATGGAACAAACTCCAACTATGGGAGTTAACCTTCCAGAGGTTAACAATCTTTTCATTGTCCTCCAATCTCGAGCGTTATTTGTAGATTCAATGGATTGTGGCCCAAATAGAAGGATCTACATTAGTGGGTGTTCCCCACCTAGACCCCAAATGTGATATTCACTTATGCACCAAGGGGATTTTTTATTGTACAATTTGATACACATAAGGATTTGGACTTTGCCTTAAATGAGAGGCCATAGTTTTGGAGAAAAGCAGGTATTTTTATAACCCCATGGTTTCTGGGTTTCGACGCCAACACAATGATGGTCTCCAAAATGTTGGTTTGGGTGATATTATATTACCTTCTTCCTTTTTGGCACCACCAACTATTAGAAGGAATTGGAAACACATTGGGGAAGTTCATAAAGACTGATCTAGAAAAACTTGAAAAAATGATTACCTTTGTCAGATGATGTGTAGAGGTAGAACATAGTAAATGTTTGGAAAGACTTGAAAAAATGATTACCTTTGCCAGATGATGTGTAGAGGTAGAACATAGTAAATTTTTGCCTAGTCACATTCACCTGATTCATAATAGTATTCAATGGTCCTAGCCATTAGATTTTGAAAATGTAGCATTTAGGTGTTTTATCTATTTTTAAATAGGACATTTACAAAATGCATGTCCACATGCAAAGAAAGTTCCAAAAGGGAAAAAAACAACCCCAAAAGCCAAAAGGATGGCAGGTTCTATATCCACATCTCTCAAAAGAAGAGGACGAAGAGACAATGGAGAATCATATAAACATGGATGTTTAGAATCAACAAGGCATATCAGTGGAGAGAGGGGTAGAGCAGGAACGAACAATGGTCCAAAGTTAGAGAGGTAATGAATCAACAAAGACTATAGTTATAGCGCAACAGAAATAGGAAACACCCACCTAACAAGAGTCGAAGGGCATTGAAAGATCCCATGTATCTGAGAGCTCGGACTCAAATAAAAAAATCCCTTTGAAGGGGGAAGACAATCATCTAGAAATTGTAATTGTTGCTCCCAACCAAGGAGTTTGACGAAAAGTTGAGAAAAAGGAAGGCATAAAAGGTAGTTAAGTGTCTTTTATCACACTTAGCCCCGAACAAAGTAATATAATTTGTTCATTTTATTTATGCATAGGCTAACATAACCAAATTCTTTTTAGCATCTTGTTCTCAAGTTGAATAAAATTATGATTTTTTCTTGAGAAAAACTAAAAAATAGAGATGAATTTTCTCCTTAAAATAAATTCAATACAAATTTGTTAAATACAATTTGAAATGTATATTATTTTAATAAAATAAAATGTTTAATTAAATAATAAAAATTTTAGCTGAGAAGCTCATTCTACAACCCAGTGTGAGGGGATGTGTAAGTTTGTATGTTCATTTGTCCCCTTTTAAAATGAAAATTAAAATTAAAAATTATGTTTTAAATAGAAAATTAATGTTGGCTATAATAAAAAAAAAATGAATAAAAGTTAAAAAAAAAATTTAAAAAAAAAAAAAAAATGTATGAGTAATATGTTTAAACTTATACTTTTCAAAAATATTTCAACAAGAAATTTAAATAAATTAATTGAAGATCTATGTTAACTAATTTATGTCGATATCAACTTTATATATATATATATATATATATATATATATATATATATATAGAGAGAGAGAGAGAGAGAGAGAGAGAAATTGTTAAAATAAAACATTTTAATGTTGTGAATAAAAAATATTCAATTTCATTATTAATAAAATATTTTAATAGGAATCAATATTGACATATAATTAAAAATATAATAATAATAATAATAAACCATTTTAATTTGCCTGATAAAATGTCTCAATGTAGATGTGATGTAAAATATTTTAATGTAAATTAGGTATATATTATATATTATTTAAAGAATTTATGTATATATCATGAAAAAAATAAGTTTTATGGTTAAAACATTTATTTGGTCTTATATATATATATATATATATTATTTAACATTCAAAAATAGCATATTGTATTTTGCACTCTAAAGAAGTTTACACATGAAGAAATTTGATCCCTCTTGGCTCATGTTAGATCCGTACTTAAGAAAAAAAGAAAGAAGAAAGAAATTATTTTAACGTCCACGAGGATAAAGATAGGCTATGGGATAGATTGCTTCTTCATTTGGTTGATGCATTTGGCCCTTTTACTGTGAAACCTCACAATAAACACTCCTAGATTCTTGACAAACCCCTCGCTAAATTGATTATCCCAAGTACCATCTGCTAGAATATCTGCATAACTTTTCATGTTGTCTTTGAAGGCCTCACATTCTAAAATGAAATTCTTTTTTGTTTCAACTTTTTCGGAAGAAGAAAAAATACATACTCTTTCATCCCACACTTCTTTTGGTCTTTTATAGAGCCCTGTTTCACAACGGAGTTGATGAGAATTAGTCCTTAACTGAGCAATAAGAATTTTGGCTCTCCAAGAAATATCGGCCTCTATGTATGCTTTTTTTTATGATTATGAGTGGGATTAAACACTTCAATATAGTAATTTTTCTTTCTCCCTAGCTCCTTATCCCAAGTACGCTTATGGAACTTATCCATAACAAAAAAATTTATCTCTTTACTGTTTATGGGACACATATTCAAACAAATACCCCATATACTAAACCAATTGTTATTTTGTTGCATCCAAGTATTTTTTCTTTTGCACAATATGTTATTAAAGACAACCTTAGGTCATCTACCCTCTTCCATTTGCTCAATTATTTTTAAATACCTTACGACTCGCACCATATAAATTGCTTCAATAGGAGAAGCCACTATTTCACTTAACAAGATAGCATAAGGAATTGCACTTTTAATTTTGAATTTGTTTGTAATCAAACGCTTCTGAAATTTCTCAATTTGTTTCTAATGTATGTCGAATGTATTGCTGGCCCATAGTTCACAACCACAGAGAATCACCAAAATCACTAGAAACCCAAAAAGATTTTGAGTGGTTTTCCAGTCCCATAACTCTGTCTCTCTACACCTATTTTGAAAAGAATAAAATTATTTCCAACCCCCCAAAGTTCTTTTCTTTCTACAACCATTCCAGCTTAGATTTTTATTGAAGTCAATTCTGAAGTATTTGTAATCTGCAACTCATTCTTGAATGTTTCATTCAGAGTAGAACTTATGCTCGTTAAGTTTTCTTCTTTTAGAAAAATCACTACTTTCGTTTTGCTAATATTGACTTGCATTCCCACCCTTCTACAAAAATGTTCAAGGGATAGTAAGTGCTCTTGCAAACCAAGAGTAGATTTAGCAATCAGAATAAGGTCATCTGCATACAAAATAAGCCTTATAACAAACTTGCCCAAATAGATACCATCACCCCCTTGTGAATTTAACCACTCCTCAAGATTGTCGGTATATAAACTAAAAATGGTAGGAGACAGTGGGAAACCTTGCTTGACCTCGATATCACTTTTAAAACTTTCAGAAATGCCTGTTGAAGTTCTAATTTTGACTTTCACCTCTTCATACAACCTATGTGTAGCTACTCTCAAATGTTTAGGAACCTCAAGTTCCTCCATTCTGTGATAAACAGTGATCCGAATTGGATCCATAAAGAGTGATAAACAGAGCCATGACTGTACCAAGTCGGGCCAAACTTCAAAGAATTTATAACAACGATTAAAAACACCTCTAAACCAGTGGCAATGGCAGCCAGCGTGGAACGACGAGGACCTCGGTCAAAGCGCGTTGACCGAGGCCCATGGAGACTGCGCGAGAGGTGAATTTAGCTCCTGGAAGGCCTGGATAGGGAAACGAAGGAGGTTTTTGATGCACGATTACGCACTAAGTTGAGAAAAAACCCTCAAAATGGGGAAGCCCCGAGCACTCGGTCGTGTGGGAGCCAGAAAACCATGGGAAAAAGGCTAAAGCGCTAAAGGCGGGACCCGCTCCAAAACCGATGGTATTGATCAGGGGCACCCTCAAACAGTAAGCGGAATTGGCGAAAATAGAGTGATCCCACTCAGCGGTCAATGCGTGGCAAGCGGAGGAGAGAAAAAACCGTCGTTGATCGCGTGCTAACAGTCGAGCAAGTCAACCGCGCGAAATGTGTGTATGGCGTCAGATCTGGAGGCCACAGATTTAACGGCTGAGATCGCACCCAATGGAAAGCGGAATCGATGGGGGATTAAGCCACAATTTATAAAGATTTGACGTCCGATTTGACTTCCAAGGTGTCAAAAGACTCATTCCACGACATAACGGAAAAACCGAACTGACAAAGCGAATTGGCGCAGCTGCAAGAGGACATGTGGCCACTCCCTGTGAGCCTGATGATGACACCAAATAGGGAACTCCAAGTGAAGTTGTAGCAGATGATCCGACAGGAAGTGGAAGAGGAATCGAACAACCATGGGTATTAATGGCCTTAATCCATACACAGGAAAAGCAGAAGGACGACTAGAACCCCGAGAGGAGGACAGAACACAAAAAGGAAGAACAGAGAGAAGAAAGACAGTGAAGCAATAGCAGAACGGAAGACAGAGGGCCGAGCTAACCAAAGGCAACATCGAGCACCAGAGAGCTTGAAGGATTTAAGCCATCCTAGAGAGGATCTGTCCAGGCTGAGCACCACATTGGGCTCTCTCCCTTATAGACCAGAAGGTCACAGCGCTGGTAAGGAAAAGAGTCTGTGTACTCTAGTGGCTTGGGACATCTAAGAACCACCCTGCCAAGAAAATTCTGTTTCAGGAGACTCACATTGAGCTCCTTCATTGTAATTCTCTGCTTCAAGACACAATAAAAGAAGGACACCACTAAGAGCTGGACCGAAGATGTAGCCCTGGAGAATAGGGTGAACTCCTTATTGAATTCTTGTGTTCTTGTATTTGCTTACTGTGATTCTCTGTTGTTTTCCATTTCAAGTGTCTGTGTATTTGTAATCTGATCAATCTGTTGCTTAAATAACATAGACACACACCAACATATGAGTCTGTAATACTTTCATTTAATAAATATTTAACTGAGGTCACTCATAGGGTGATTATCAGATCAAGTGGTATTAGAGCTTTAGGCTATAAGGTTAGACAAGCTTATGTTGGTTTAGCTGTTGAATGCTCAGTAGATCAAAGCTCAAATTAGGGGAAGGAGAGTTGGTCGAAACTAATCCTGAAATTAGGAGAGTCTATCCTTGGAAGACAATGTCAGAGGAAGGTTCTGTGGGGCCAGACCCTCAATTCATAGAGAGTTTCCTAGCTATAAAGTCTATGGTAGAATAAATGTATAGGGACTTTAGAAAGCATAAGGATGGAGATTTATCAGGTTCTAAACAAGATAAATAAGAAGATGAGTCTCATTCCCATGACCACTCGAAAGTAAAAGGGAAAGAGGAAAACTTTATCACACCTCCTAATAACCTTGTGTATAATAAGAAAGCATCTTTGATTAAGCTAGATGTTAAATTTGATTTGCCTATATATGATAGAGAGCTAATTACTGAAAAGTTGGACAATTGGATTAGACAAACTAATGTGTATTGCAGAGTGCAGAATATCAACTCACACAAGAGCAAAATTTAGCTGGCAAGCCTATGCCTAAGAGGCACTGCCTTGGTTTGGTGGGAAGGCAGAACCCAAGCTGACCTAAAAAGACATGGTAAGACCATCTCTGTCTAGATTGACTTTGTTTCTGCAATTAAGAAGCAGTTCTATCCATTGGCCTACATGCAACAAGCCATGATGAGCTGGAAAACTCTTCGACAGTTGAAAGGGAAAAGTGTGCAAGGGTACACTTAAGAATTTAGAAAGAGAGCATTAATTCTAGGGATCTCATTAGACTCACCAGAGACTCTTTTGAAGTACATTGGTGGTCTACACAACTACATGAGGCATAGCATCCTCATGTTTAATCCCACTAGTATAGATGAAGTATTTGTACAAGCTACTCATCTAGAGGCTAGAGGAAAGAATGAAAATCCAGAAGTTGGGGGACCCTCCCAACCCACTGCAAGCAAGAGCAAGGAGAAAAGAAAGCAAAAGTGGAAAGCAAGGAAGGCTAACACTGCACAAAAAGGCAAAGCTTCATGCACTCACTATAAAAAGGATGGGCATGATGATGAGCACTATTGGATTCTGCATCCAGAGCTAAGATATAAGAAGTCTGAGGGCAAGAAGAAGAAGACTGTTGCAGCTATTTAGAAAGATTTGGGGTCAAACTCGGGAGATGAAACAACCATTGCAGCCACAGGTATAAAAGGTAAGAATTCTGAAGCATCTGCTAGTAATTCTACTCAATCTGTTATTGATGAAGAACGTGAGAGAAAAAGACATGAGCTTTTCCATATTCGATTTATTTCCAAACATCAAAAGATTGATACTTTGTTTGATAGTGGCTCACAAGTAAATTTGATTTCTGAAGCAATTGTAAAGAAATTGGGATTAGCAACTACACCTCACAAGAAACCATACCCATTAGGAAGGTTGAATGATAAAGCACAACTACAAGTGACTAGACAATGCAAACTCAAGTTTTCTTTTGGGTCAACATTTGTAGATGAGGTTGAGTTAGACATAATTCCTTTGGATATATGTGGAATTGTTTTAGGAAGTCCTTACTTGTATGATAGAAAAGTTATTTTCTATAGAGCTGAGAACAAGTATCTACTTGTTAAAGATGGAATCGAATACTTTGTAAGAGCTCATAAGCTCAAGAATAATTATACTCTCATAAATTCAGGGCAGATGAAAAGAATGATAAATTCATCCAAACAATTCTTACTAATGGTTGTAAAGGAAAAGAAACCTAATAAAACCAATGTATTTGAGGGTTGTAATGCTAAACAATGAGCTGATATAGAAAAGATTGTTTCAGAGTATGATGTCCTATTTCAGGAACCTAAAGGTCTGTCACCCAAAAAGGAAATAGTACATGATATTATTTTGCAGCAAGATGTTCCATTGCCTAATATTGGAATGTACAGGTTGTCTGCTTTAGAGAATGCTAAAATCAAGAGGCAGGTGCAGGAGTTGCTCGAAAAGGGGTTTATCAGGCCTAGCACATCACCATGTGGGTCACCAATCGTTTTGGTGAGAAAGAAAGATGGCTCGTGGAGAATGTGCATTGACTACCGAGCACTGAATAAGATAATCTAGTAGTTCGACAACAACTTCATCAGAAGTTGTTCCACCCATCATTCCTGAACTAACAATAAAGCCGCCAAAGGGAGTAGTACATAAATTGAAATTTAATCCTCGTGCTCAAGCAGCACAGAATTATAATATAGTAGAGGACCTAGCCTAATCGCCATCCGCTATGTCGACACTCGAAGCACTGCAGAATTGCCCCTCCCAAAAGCAAGATTTATTATCAGCAATAGGTGGGATTGACCCAACGGATTCCAATCTTGTGGCCTTTAATCACAAAGGATATGAACCTCAGTTACCGACCCAACTCGCTTTCCTTATACAAGTAAAATCCCTCAGCAAAACTGTTCATCAAACGATCATTGATGAAGGCGCATCCACCTGTATAATGTCAATGAGTTGCTGGAAAACTTTAGGCTCACCACCCTTGTCATGATCATCGATGACATTAAAAGCATCCGATGGAAGAACATACACGCCGTATGGGATACTAAGTAACTTGCAAGTTGAACTGGGGGGCAATACAGTGGAAATTGAAGTCAAAGTTATCAATGGAAACCTCGATTACAATATCCTACTGGGAAGGCCCTGGATTTATGCTATGGCTACTGTTGTGTCAACATACTTTAGAAATATTGCATTCCCCTTCCAAGACAGGATTACGATCGTTGACCAACTAACCTTTCTCCCCAACAGTTCACAAGTCACGCAAAGCATTCCAATGATCCATGGAAGCTCTCAATCGCTTCAAAATGTCGAAGTAGGCCTCCTAAAAGACCCTGCCTTAATGGGTACTTTTGCCCTACTGCCTCCCAGTAATCTGGCGGAAGTGGCCACGGTGGAAACCTGTAATATGGTATCTTCTACATCAAGATTAAGAAGATTTCTGAACATTTTTTTAGCATGGATCATCACCAGGTATTTCCTCCAAGCCCAATATAAATTTTGTAGCAATCAATTTTCTTGGCCTGGGCGGCAAACCCAAATCAATGCTCATCGAGTGTTTGGATAGATAGGTCTCAAGAATATGGCACCTCTTCAGATCCTTGGTCGCATGTACACTCTACAGATGAAGGAATCATTCACTCAATGATGATAGGAGAGGCACCATGAGAAGATTACTACCATCATTCCCATCTTCAAAATAAGGACGAAGATTATTCCAACGACCTTGAACATCCTTCAGTTTTTTATTTTCTATCAAATACTGTAAATACGGTGGATTCCGAGCGAAATTATCCAATATTGAAGAAATTGTCACCATAAATATCTCGACCAAACCTGATGTTGTAGAGAATATTCATGTCGGAAAATCTTGCTCTTCTTCAAAACTAGAAATATACTCCGCTCTCTTTCACAAATTCAGAGATGTCTTTGCATGGTCATATGATGAAATTCCAGGCATTGACTCGAGCATCGTTGAACACAAAATTAAGATGTATCCAGATGTCAAACCAGTACGACAATGGCTTCGTACAAGTTCACCCAAAGAAAGTCGATGCCATCAAGGCAGAAGTTGAAAAGCTTTTACATGCTGGTTTCATTTACCCTGTTCCTCTAACTGATTGGGTATCGAATATTGTTCCTGTGATGAAAAACAAGGAACGATTAGAGTGTGCATTGATTATAGGGATGTAAATCAAGCTTGTCCAAAGGACAACTACCCTACACCCTTCATCGACCAGATAATTGATGAATATTTCGGATGCGAAATCTTTTCATTTATGGAAGGAATTTTCGGATATAATCAAATAAACATCCGCCCACAGGACTAGTCAAAGACTACATTCATATGTCCGTGGGGCACATTTGCGTACCGTAAACTACCTTTCGGTTTAAAGAACGTAGGGGTGACTTTTCATAGGGCAATGAATTACGCCTTCCACGACATCAAACACATCATTCAACCATATCTCAACGATCTACTAGCTCATTCGCGAAAGCGGACTGATCATCCGCAACATTTGAGAGCTATATTTCTACGTTGCCGACACTACAAGATACGACTCAATCCACAGAGGTGTGTGTTTTGTGTCGGTTTTGGTCATTTACTTGGTTTCGTAGTTTCTAAGGACGGGATTCAACTCGACCCATGTAAGGTTCAGGCAATCATCAACATGCCTCCACCTTAAAATTTGCTTTAGATTCAGAAACTCCAAGGAAAAGAAAACTTTCTAAGGAGGTTCATTCCAAATTACATCGAACTTGCTAAAGGTTATACATGTCTTTTGAAAAAAGAAGTGCCCTTCAACTAGGATCAGGTTGCGCAAGCTTCCTTTGGTGCTTTAACGGATTCCCTAATAAAAGCATCATTAATGTATGCTCTTGATTATCAAAAAGACTTTAACCTATACCTTGCGGCAGCAGATACGACCATCGCAATGGTTTTAGTACAAGAAGACGACAGAACTGAACATCCAGTCTATTATTTAAGTTGAAACTTAAATGAAACAGAAAGAAAGTACTCCCATGTTGAAAAGTTGGCTCTAGCAGTTGTTCAAGCAGTACAGAGATTTTGACACTATATCCTCTTTCACAAAACAACCATTCTATCAAATTGCAACCCTATGACCTGCGTTCTGTCGCGTCAATTACTAGGGGGAAAATATTCAAAATGGATAGCAATTTTGCAAGAGTTTGATCTGGAATTCACAAAATCTAAATTAAAGAAATCTCTCATTTTTGCGGAGTAACTACACGACCTCCCATCATCATCCAACGATTCAACATCTAAAGCGTCAATCGTGGGCGAATCTTTGTTTCTGATATCATCAAGCGATCCATGGTATGGAGACATATTAATCTATCTCCAAACCTAAACATTTAGGCCTAATACCTCTCGCTCCGTACAACGACGTACTCGATACCAAGAAAAAGACTACATGATCGTTGATGATACCCTTTACCATCATGGTGTCAATACAGTTCTACGAAGGTGCCTCACCCATGAGGAGGCCGAAAAAGTCCTAAATGATTTTCATTCAGGTTTGTGTGGGGGGCATCAATCTGGTTACGCTACAGCACAAAAGATCTTACGAGCAGGTTACTTCTGGCCTACTATGTTCAAAGATTACATAATCGCGGTCAAAAGTTGCCATGCCTGTTAGATCTTTGATCGCAAAACCGGACTACCGCCCGCACCACTGCATCCAGTAGTTGTTGTTGGGCCATTCGCAAAATGGGGCATAGATTTCATGACATGTAACCCCACCTCGGCCGAGGGGCATGGGTATATCATAGTTGCAGTTGACTATTTTACAAAATGGGTCGAGGCGATGCCTACATTAAACAACAACGGCGAAACGGCTGCTCTTTTCTTTTTCAATCATGTAGTCTCTAGATTTGGTGTTCCACAAGCTATAGTCACAGATCATGGATAACATTTTTGCAATCACATGATGGTCGAATTGGCTGCCAAATTAAGACTGTCCCATGACAGTTCTACTCCATATTATCCACAAGCTAACTGACAAGTTGAAGCCATCAACAAAGTCCTGAAGCGCATGCTGCAAAGGATGATTGGAGTCCACAAACGAAGTTGGCACTTAATCCTGTACTCGGCCTTGTGGGCATATAGGACATCGGTGAGAAATGCGACAGGTTCACACCCTTTCAGCTGGTGTATGGCCTGGAAGCGGTCTTACCAATTCAGTGTGAAATTTCATCTCTCAAGCTCGCAGTCGACCTACTCCTCAAAACTTTGAAGGAAGAGGCTCATTTCTTGGGATTAATCCAATTGCATGAAACCCATCGTGATGTCACTTTGGCTAACGAAGCTCATAAAGAAATGAGTCAAGGTGCAATTTGACAAAAATGTTAAACCCTGTGTCTTCTCAGAAGGTGACTTGGTCTTACTTTACGATCAGGAATCTGATAAATTGGGGGCAGGTAAGTTCCAACCATTTTGGATCGGTCCCTACATTGTTAAACGAGTATAGCAAAAGGAGCCTATGAGCTAGTAGATTACGATGGGATTCCACTGTCACAACCCTGAAACGAGTTGTATCTTAAGCATTACTATGCTTGATTAAGTGTAGTAATCTCTTTATATGCTTTTGTTACATTTTTTTTTTCATCAAGAGTGATCGTTTTGGTTAGGTAATCCACTTTTCATTTGTTGCAAATGTCGGACCTGTTGGAATCGTTCGTTAGATATGCCGATGGAGCTAGTCGTAGTACGTAGAATCTATCTTCTGCAACTTGGGCCATTTTTTATCCAAGCGGTGAGTTAGTGAGTTTCAAAGGGATATGCATTGGTCGATCAACGAACAACATCGTTGAGTACAACGCATTGATGGATCTTCTCTCTGATGCCATTTCACATGGCATACACCAACTTGTTGTCAGGTTAGATTCACAACTCGTCATCCTACAACTTACTGGCGTCTATTCTGTTCGAAATCCAACTATCTATCATATGTTCCTAAGGGTCAGGATTTTGGAAAGGCAGTTTTATTCTATTCAATATCAACACATTTCCAGAAACTTAAACATATTAACTGATTCATTAGCAAATTATGTGTTAGAAAGACATTTGCAGCATTTATAAAGGAAAAAGCATTCCAATCAACATTTGCATTAGGATCATATAACTTAACCAAAATAAAACTCCAAAAATCAAAAATATATATATAACTGTTTACAGCTTTTACAAAGTGTTCTGTGTCCAGGAAAAAATCGGTCATATGACCCAAAAACTCAAAAAGGTAGAAAAGCACCCTAGACTAACGGTGTTGGTGATAGCAAGTCACCGCTTGCGCAATCATACGTAAAAACCTAGTCCATCGACTTGGCACACAAGTGGTATGGCGCTGTAATCTCAGAGGTAACTCGTCGATCCTCACATCCTGAATACCAAGGGTAAGACCCTCGATATGATCCTGAAATACTGCAAGGGTCTCTGGTATGTCCAGATCGCGAAGGACAGCCCTCCCTACAGCCTCTCTTGCTCGAACGGCATCTGCTACCCTCAAGCGCGTTGCTGGTCGCATTGGTCCAATATCTGCACACATATATGAGTTTAATTAGTCTTGATAACCTTTAAAAACACAAGAACATTATAAAATCAATAAACAGAGATATAGTCAAATCCTTTTACCTATAATACCCCATTTCTCACCAGCCAGTAACGCCAAATCCGGGTCGCCTCAGAAATCCATCCCAACATATGGATACTCAGCAAAGACCATCTCTTGACGGTCAAACCACTCAAATAATGCATCAGAGAATGAAATCTGCAACTGACCAGCATGTCTAGCCATGAGATCGACCCATCTCTGCATCCGTGGTTCCCTCGGCGGTGGCAGTCCGAGTGAAATGTACTGTGGCTGCATCAGTGGTCTCGAAGGCAAAAACGGTCAGAATGGAACCATAACCAAAGTTCTTGGATCTTCTGTTCTTCACCTTGGAAAGTTGTTCTTTTATAACCAGAGGTACTGCATCACACCAGTTGAATACCTTTGGTTCAAGGCATTCCAGAGCATACTGCATATAGGACCTGTTGGCCAAATGAAGAGCCGCGCTACCAGCCAATCTAGAAAAGGTGAATAAAATAGTCCTCAAGGACCGGTCAGTGACATCTCAGATACTGATCTTACCGTCCCTGCTTGGCTGAGAACCATCTCTACAAAACTGACAAATATAATCCCTCACGGATTCACCCCCACGGGTGGATCCTGATAGTGAGAGAGGAGAACCACGCCTCGATAACCCAGTCAAAAAGTAGACATCCTCAACTGTCAAAGGGATGGATTTACCTCTAATCTGGAACACTTGGTTGGTAGGATCCCATGCATCAAGAAGATATTGCAACAAATTGATTTGTTGCCTCATGTTGGATATGCGGAAGAATTTGAGCAAACCGTAGTTCCACAATGCAGTAACCGTACCCAGATCATGTAAGGCAATCATATCCTCTTCTTCATGCTTGTGTTCATGCCAAGTAATGACCATCTTGATCCGATGAATCTTTGAAAAACAAACAAGAAAGGAATTAAGATCCTGATTTGGGCAAAAACAGGCAAAATTTCCATGAAAAAACAGTGCATAAACTTCTCCTCCTGTGCCCATCGCACTGATCCAGGTGGATATTGGTGGCCACCTGCCAAGTCCACCTAGACCCCCACCATTGTCCCTCTTGACATTTTCAGTTTCCTTAATTATAGCACAATTTACTATTTTTAGCAGTTTTCGGGTCCTAAACTTCAGGAGCCGTTTTGAGGCCCTAAACGATGTTTTTTTGGGAAATCCCGCTCCTGCGATTTTTTAGATAAAAAATCGTTGTTTGCGTTATAGTCCTCAGAAAGATCTTTTCAACGGGCTATCATGCGCGTAAAACGGAGATCGTATGCCAAAGTTACGACCCCGGGAAGTTGATGTACCAATTTACCCAAACGGGGCCCATAGTTTGGCGTTTTCATCTTCTAGGGTTAGGTTTTGGAATGTGAAGGGTTTTCCATTGTTTCTCAACTATAAATAGGCCCTCGAGCCTCATTGTAACACAGTTCAAAACAGTTCAGAGGCATGTAGCCGACACATCTCTTCTCAGAGATAAGCTACCATCGCCCTAGCTGGGTTATTTCTATTTGTAAGCATATTTCAGTATTCTCCATTAATGAAATGAAGTATTATTTCTGCGGCATCTCTGTTTTTATGGTTATCGCATATTATTATTTCTGTTGCATCTCTGTTTTTATGGTTATCGCATCTCTGTATTTATGGTTATCTATGTAATCTATTGCGTTCCTGCTTAAATCCGGATCAGTGGTATCAGAGCAGTCTGCTTTTTTCTCGGTTTTTCTTTGCATGTCCCCAACGAGGTCGGGATATAAGGAGTTAGGTCTTGAACTGGTCGAACCTTTGCAAGACCAACCTCGCAAATCTCGACGGCCTCCCATGGCGGATGAGAAGAAAGACGAGGGGGCAGGAGATCCTATCAAAATCTTGCTCGAGGAAGCGCTCGAGCGGCAAAGGAACGCGATGATGGATAGCTTTGCGCAGATCCTTCAGCGGCTACCCAGAGGCGACGCATCGGCTTCCAACAGCTACTCTGGAAACGCCACACCGTTTAAGGTACAAGTTAATTTTGAAATCCCCATCTTCGAGGGTCAAATAGACGCAGATGCCGTAGATAAATGGTTAAATCTGCTAGATGGGTATTTTTCTGTTCACAAATTTTCAAGTTGGGAGAAGATTGTTTTCGCTCTTCTCAAAGCAGCCCCCCACGTCAAGGACTGGTGGGAAACCTATTGCGAGCAGAAGGATGAAAGTACAGGCTCACTATTTTCAACCGCACCCACTTGGAATGACTTTCGGGATGCCATCAAGGAGCAGTACTACCCCGTCGGAAGCTATGAGGACAAATACATCAAATGGACCACACTGCGGCAGGGACGAGACCAAGATGTGCCAGAGTTCACAAACATTTTTCATACCCTTCGCACACAGTTGGGTATCAAATATTCTGAGTTGCATCTGGTACTCAAATACCGCGGCTGCCTACACAGATACATCCAGGAAGAGATGGAGTTCTTGAACATCTCCTCACTCGACACAGCATACCGATACGCTGTCAAAATTGAGCAAAAGTTCAAACAGAAGAAGTGAGACTTTGGATCTGCAAATCCAAAGCCCAAAGGACAAAGCCAAGGCGGGGTGACCCAAGACAACCCGTCGAAGCCGCAAGAAAAGAACAACACCACGAAGCCGAAGAAGGACACAGGAAAGTGGTGTGAGTTCCACAAGAGTCCCACTCATAACACAAGTGAGTGTCGGACCAAGCAGTCGCTGGTGGCCGAGTTGAAGGCTTCGGAATCAGATGCATGTTCCGACTCTGAGTCAGAACCTGACAAGGGGAATGACAAAGGGAAGCAGATTATTGATGCGGATCCCAGCGCCACTGTTGCTACTGCCAAGATCCAGAAAAATGAGCCCGAAGATCCAGAGGAGGGGGAACGTCTTTTCCACTCACAGATGTGGGTGAAGGGTTCGCCGCTGAAATTCATTGTCGACAGTGGCAGCCAAAAGAACCTCATTTCAGCAGAGGTCGTGAAGCAGTTGGGCCTACCAACTACACCACACCCACAGCCGTACAGTATCGGTTGGCTCCACGAAGGACGAGATCTCAAAGTTCGCCAGCAGTGCCGCCTTCCCTACAGCATCAAGCCCTTCACAGACGAGGTATTGTGTGATGTTACACCTCTGGATGTTTGTGATGTACTATTAGGCCAGCCATACTTGTGGAGGCGACATGCTGTGTATGAGTCAAGGCCTCGCGCTGTCATCATTTCTTTGGATAATTCATTATACAGGATACCGGAGGTAGCCCCACCTACCGCCACCTCTTTGATCACTGCTAAGAAAGGCAGCAAGCTCATCTCACAGACTAGGAAATTTATTTTCTGTCTGGTTCGCTCCCAAAGTAAGGGGAAGACCGTTGCTACATCCATGACCCCCGCGAAGGGTTCCTCCACACAGCAGCAGCAACAGAGGGATACAGTCATGACAGAACACAGGAACAACTCCTTGTTACCCGGAGGGGTACCACACAAGTTTCAGGTGGGCGACAAAGTTTGGTTACATCTGCAGAGGGAGCGCCTTACCAGAACCCATCAGAAACTCAGACCACTTCGACATGGTCCTTACACCATTACCAAGGCTATGGGAGACAATGCATTTGAGCTCAGCATTCCCCCATTCCTTGGCCTGCACCCAGTGTTCAATGTGGACCGCCTTCGGCCATACTTTCCACCATTGCTAGATACATCCGACATTGCAGAACAGCTCACCCCCACATAATTAAATCCAGATTGCATGGAACAAGCTGCAACTGATCGAATCATGGACACACAGATCAAGAATACTCGCCAACAGAATATTCAACTGTATCGAGTTGTCAAAGCAGGCCAACTCCTTCACAATGGCAAGTGGCTCACCAGGGACCAAGTTCAGCAAAAGTTTCCCCATCTCATGGAGGAACTCAACGCAATGGGGACCATTGCTTCCTAAGGGGGGAGGAATGATCCAGGTGGATATTGGTGGCCACCTGCCAAGTCCACCTAGACCCCCACCATTGTCCCTCTTGACATTTTCAGTTTCCTTAATTATAGCACAATTTACTATTTTTAGCAGTTTTCGGGTCCTAAACTTCAGGAGCCGTTTTGAGGCCCTAAACGATGTTTTTTTGGGAAATCCCGCTCCTGCGATTTTTTAGATAAAAAATCGTTGTTTGCGTTATAGTCCTCAGAAAGATCTTTTCAACGGGCTATCATGCGCGTAAAACGGAGATCGTATGCCAAAGTTACGACCCCGGGAAGTTGATGTACCAATTTACCCAAACGGGGCCCATAGTTTGGTGTTTTCATCTTCTAGGGTTAGGTTTTGGAATGTGAAGGGTTTTCCATTGTTTCTCAACTATAAATAGGCCCTCGAGCCTCATTGTAACACAGTTCAAAACAGTTCAGAGGCATGTAGCCGACACATCTCTTCTCAGAGATAAGCTACCATCGCCCTAGCTGGGTTATTTCTATTTGTAAGCATATTTCAGTATTCTCCATTAATGAAATGAAGTATTATTTCCGCGGCATCTCTGTTTTTATGGTTATCGCATATTATTATTTCTGTTGCATCTCTGTTTTTATGGTTATCGCATCTCTGTATTTATGGTTATCTATGTAATCTATTGCGTTCCTGCTTAAATCCGGATCACGCACCCTAGCTGTGTACAAGGTGGGATGCATACTGACTGGCCAATGGCCAGCTCAGTATGCATCGCACCTTTCGATGCATACCAGGTGCGATGGGGAGAGAATGAATTGTTCAAACCCTGAGGCCTAGAAAAATAGGAAAAGCTGCTCAGAATCAGAAAAGGAAAGAATGCAATTGAAGAGAGTAGGGTTGGCTCCTACCTAGTCTAGATGGCGCCAAAAATAGTCCACAGAATCTCCCGGAATCAGCTGATGAAAATCGAGGGGGAAAACACCTCCAGAGCTCCAACAATCCCAAATTTGGATTAAATGGTAAAAATGAGAGGTAAAACTACTTTTATGTTACTGTTCACGTAATTCAAGTAAGATGTTGGTTTTTAACTCATTTTTCAAGCATGTATTTACATTTCTAATCAATTTGATGGAGCAATTGAACAGGTAGTACAATCATCAAAAGAACAAAGTGTTAATGGTGATTTGAACATCTCTAACTATTATTTCAAGCAATGTTTCCGCAAAGTTCAAGCTCATTAAAAATAAACCTAGCAACGAGCAATGTTACTGAAGGGTTGAAGCTCATTAAAAAATAAACCCGCCACTGAGCATAGTTTCTAAAAGATTCAAGCTCATTAAAAAATGAACCCACCCTTGGTAAATAACCTTGGGATCGGATCGCTATCAACCTTTTGAGCCTTGGTCGTGTTCTTACCATCACCTCGACTCTTTTAGCCGAACATAAGCCTCCACTTGATTATTTACCCTTTTGAGGAACAGCTACGACAAGTGATTCTATTAGCCATGCCCGTTACACTGCCATGTTTGAGAAGTTCCAAACTTACCTGGAACTAGTTGCTACCCGGATACATCACTCGTTCCTCAAAAAGGAGTCTCTTTTAAGCTCTTTTTAGACTCGTAAAATATGAAAAGATTGTCGAGCCACTGGCCTTTCTAACTCGTTAAAGTAAAGGGAAGTGCCATCCCTCCTCTATATTTTAATCTTTTTGGACCTGAGGGATCATTACACAAAAATATCGAGCACTTGTCTTATTCGGCTCACTAAAACTATCAAAAAGTCATCCCTTTCGTATTATTTTATACTTTTTCGGACTTAAGGGATTATACCACAAAAAAGGACTACTAGGGTTTCCTTTCCATCTCTTTTCAAACTCTATAAATATGAAAAGGACCGAGTTGTCTTTGTCATTAAACTCGTTAAAACAATAGTGACAAACTTGTCTATCCAGACAAGAGCGAGTTTCACTGTCGCTAGACTCGCTAAAATAGAGTGACAAGTTTGCTCGAAGGGAAAATTATAGAACAAGCATATGTTATCCTCCTCAAGCTTGACAAAAATAAAGAGGTACTCGTCAGCAATGACTGGGGAAAAAGGAAAGAAAAGTTGAAGAACTTCATTGGTAGCAGGTCGCTCTTGAACATGACACTTTCACTCCATCACCATGATTGAGTCGGGTTGGGTTATTCCGTTCACCATCACCATTGGTCCTCCGTACCATCCATGGGGTTAACACTACCGATCCATCATAGTGTCACCGATATTTTCAAGAGAAGTCGCTCAGAGAATTCACCAACCCATCTAATACCTCATCCACTGCAATACCTTCACGCTCCATTTTTCATGACCGCCACCCTGAACCTTGTATCATCGGGTCATTTTCACCTCCAGAAAATCATTTGCTTCATTTCATGTCGTAGATGTGGAATTCATTAAGGCCCTCCTACAGTGGGTCACTTCTTGTTGACATCAGCTCATTATCCAAGAATTTGACTTAGGAACAATCCTTTCAGTACTTTGAAGCTTGCATGCCTCAATGGCAAGTTTCTCACTTCCGGCGACAGGTTTACATCAACGGCCTTCGACCGAAAGATTTTGCATGGTGTTCGACGTCAAGTCTTATATTCACACCACGTGAATTGTACTGTAG
Organism: Pinus tabuliformis; assembly: GCA_031772625.1. NCBI lineage: Eukaryota > Viridiplantae > Streptophyta > Pinopsida > Pinales > Pinaceae > Pinus > Pinus tabuliformis. The sequence continues at coordinate 842,290,642 of CM062817.1, read as the reverse complement.
TACCCTGAGGGTCATCATCATTATCGGTGATTCCTCTCGCACCTGTTAATAGCTTACATCATTGGCTGGTAATCAGGCAATGTCTTTCCATGTTCGACTTCAGGACATCTTTTCACATGGATCGACTTGTACATCGGGCAAAGATTGAACGAGTTTGAAGACCCCGGATCTAGTTTCATCCGTCTGGGCTACGATATATTCAGGAAAATAAAGACATCAAATGGACTCCATAGCTGCACAGATGATCATCCAAGCTAAGGGATGATGGCTCTACAAGAATCATTAGTCTACCACACAGACGGTTGTCTATCCTATGTACATGAAAATGAATTTATAAAGCTAAGCATGGGAATTCCTACCTCAGCTAGATCATGAAAATAATATGAAGATAATGTATTGTATTGTATTTTATACAGGTCACCTTCCAGTTCGAAAAACCTCGGATCCTCATGATAAAGCATTTCACTCGACATCAGAAGATTTATGACCTCATGCTTTAGGGGACAACTATTATAGACATATTTGGGCACTGCAACCCCAATCGCATATGTCGATAACCCCTAAAAGTTTTGTTTCAAACCCTAAAGGATCAAGGTCAACTGATTACATCATTTCCCAGAAGTTCTCCCTGAAAAACTACTCAGACCTAGTCAAAACTGGACCATACAAATTGCTCCATGTTGAGGGTGTGATTTATCTCACCTGTTACACACAAAAGGTGTAATGCATACTGAAAATCCCTTCTGTAGGGTGCAATGAGTGAGAGCAGACAAATGGCAGAGGCAATTTTCTAGGTGGAAACTCAGAGAATCTTCTAGAAACTGCTCATATGACACTTGCCTCTCTGAATTCGCCCAGGGATGAGTAAGAGATCATGAAATCTCCAAGTGGAACCAAGAACTATCAATGAAATGACACTAATCAAAAACCCAAAAGTTGACTCACCTCTCTACAAATATCTATAAATGGATCCCTCATCCCAGAGATCCAGAGGCTAGAATTTTGTAATTTGTAAGGAAGTGTTGTTGGTTTCTCTTTGAGACATTGTATTGTTGGGTGATCTTACTTTTCATGAGGTGAAGAGGGCTTTCATGCTGGGAGGATGATGCTGGATCAGACAGCTGGGTTGTAATCCTCTCTTCTACTTCTATCAATAAAGCTATTTGAGTTTTCCTCCATATGCTTGCGTATTTCTAAATCTTGTATTTGTATATGCATTTGTATGGTCAATGTACATCTGTTTCTACATTGTTTATGGTATCATAGATCTCTATGCTTTGATGGTATTTTGTTGCTTTGCCTTTACAGGTGTTCTTTGAAGCGGGACAAGTGAGAAAGGAGTGGCAAAAGCTCTATCAAGGGAGAGAGGAAAAAAGCAAGGAGCCAAGCGAAAGACTGAGGTTGGTGCTCTCTGCTTCTCTCTTATCTATTATCCATAAAGGAAAACACAAGTTGCTTTGAATTGTTTGTTTCTAAGATAGCTACCCGTCTTAGTGGGACTATCAGATCAAATAGCGACACTAGTTTTCTCAGAAATAGGAGACTCACATTGAGCTCCTTCATTGTAATTCTCTGCTTCAAGACACAATAAAAGAAGGCCGCCACTGAGAGCTGGACTGGAGACGTAGCCCTGGAGAATAGGGTGAAGTCCTTATTAAATTCTTGTGTTCTTGTATTTTCTTATTGTGATTCTCTGATGTTTTCCATTTCAAGTGTTTGTGTATTTACAATCTGATCGATCCGTTGCTTAAATAACATAGACACACACACCAACATATGAGTCTATAATACCTTCATTTAATAAATCTTTAACTGAGGTCACTCATAGGGTGATTATCAGATCATTCTACGAAAATGTTCAAGGGATAGTAAGTGCTCTTGCAAACCAAAAGTAGATTTAGCAATCAGAATAAGGCCATCTACATACAAAATAAGCCTTATAACAAACTTGCCCAAATAGATACCATCACCCCCTTGTGAATTTAACCACTCCTCAAGATTGTCGATATATAAACTAAAAATGGTAGGAGACAGTGGGAAACCTTTCTTGACCCCGATATCACTTCTAAAACTTTTAGAAATGCCTGCTAAAGTTATAATTTTGACTTTCACCTCTTCATACAACCTATGCATAGCTACTCTCAAATGTTTAGGAACCTCAAGTTCCTCCATTCTGTGCCAAAGCTTATCCCTAGGAACTGTGTCAAACATTTTTCTAAAATCAACAAAGCAACAAAAAAAAAGGTTCATTTTTCTCCCAAACTTTTTCAATGATGTGCGTTAAAGTTATACAATGATCAATTGTGGAATGTTTAGGTATAAAACATGCTTTCCCTTTAACACACTTATCTCTTTCTTCTGCCCACTTGCTGATTTTATTTTCTAGCATGCTTCCAAATAAATTTGCAAACAAAGGGTTTATCATTATGGTCCTATAATTGGAGGGATTATTGACGTCACCACTCTTGAAAAGAGGTACTTCCATAATAGTTGTATAATCTGTGGGGAAACCATGTTGTATGATGTTGTTGAAAATTTTTGTAATGTGAGGTGCAAGAATATTTGAGCCCCACTTTAGATACTTTGCTTGGAGTGCAGCTAAGTCTTTTTCTTTTCCAACACCCAACTTCTTGATACCCATTTCTACCTCTTGCACCGTGAAGTGTTTGGTATCAGTGTTGACCAAGGGGGAAGGGTCAACCTTGGGATCCTACTCATAGAGTTTTCTTTCATAGTCAAACCATTTATAAGTTGTAATACTATTTTCAGTTTGCATCTTAAATCTCAGTTGGAGCTCCTTCCAAAATAATTTGGGATTATTTTTCCCAAGGAAGATCAATTCTTCCCTCCTTGAAACCATGAAATCGGCCCTTTTCTTTCTTAATATTTTCTTATAAGCTTTGAGATTTATGTTATCCTTATTTGACTCTTTTCACATTCTCCTTGCCTTTTTGTAGTATTCATCAAACCAAGCATTAACCAGAAAGAAATTTTTTTCAGACTTCTTAGTTTTTCTCTTTTGCACTTTGGGTAGATTTTTACCTGTAGATTCAACAACTTATGTGATTTGCTAAAACACAAGACAAGAATCTACTCTACTCTTCTCAGTGGAAACCAAAATTGATCGATGAAAACAATAAGAAGAAAGGGAAGAATATTAATCGCACATAACACAATATTTCTCTAGGGAAAGAAAATACTAAAAACCTCGACTATCTATATTGCATTAACTTGAAAATCTAAGAAGAAAATACAATGTTTGATCATCCTGGAAAATCCTACACTAGTACAATCAAACTCTCTTCTTCCTAGGCTGACTCTTGCCAACACATAGCCAATTTACTAGCCTTCCAAGCCCCTACTTTCTTGCGCAATCCCTAAGGGAATTATCCATATTTAATTGGTAAAATCCCTCACCACAACTATGCAATCCATCATAGCCCTTCTACTGATTGCATGCACCATTTGTACAACTTGAAAAATTATGCAACTAATAGTACATTGTCCCTGAACTCTAATCTCAACTGTTTCTTCCTCTAAACTGACATGCATGAGTTATTTATGAGTGAATCTTCAGTTAACTAGTGTGGTACTGGTGATGCACTGATGCACTACTCCACTATTATACCTATACTTGTTCCTCCAATAGTTAGAACTAGTTTAACTGACTATAACTTAGTTACACTAAGTTATCTAAATACAACTCAAAAGAACTCAATGTGGCCCCTAAAATTTAGGGATCACTCGAAATGACTCTAAATAGACTTCCAACTCAAATTTCCTAAGCCAACTAGGTCAAATTAACTTAGTTAGCTATTACAAGTTTCTATGAGAATATAATTTCTATTTTATTCCTAATTTAATTCAAGGAAAATTAAATTAGGATTTTCTTGATGCTATTTCTAACATTTCTTGTTGCAATTTTCAACACTCCCTCTCAACAAGAAAGGAAATAAACTATATCCCACTTCGGTATCTTTGGAATGTTCTACATGCAACACTTGTCACTTTTGTTGTTTCTATTACAACATCTGCAACCAAAAGGCATCCAAACAAAATAAACTAAATCAATTGTGTTTGCAACTATCTATGGAAAAACTGTGTTGTTGTTGACTTTGATCCTGAGCCACCTACTCCGCTGTCAACATTTCTCTACACTCCTCAGTATTTGACTTCTACTAGTCTCTATCTTTGTCTCTCTGACATCTGACTACATCAACTGCCACCAATCCATCATATTATTGTGTATTGTGGGCTCCCATAGCAAGGTAATGCTCCATGAAACAAAACATCTCAATGGACCCTGCCCAAATATTTGTACTCTTCGGACTATTGCTTCAAATTACCCCACCTCTCACCTGGAGGTATGGTTGCATGTACTCCCTCTTCCCACTTGGCTCTAAATTCCCCCCTACTAGAGGTCTCTGCTTGAGTGGATGTCTCCACTTGGTCTCCTCACTTCTACTCCAATTGTGGTTGCTCCACAACTTTCTAAGGCTGCGTTTGAGGTTGCTTCTTCTCTGCTTGAGTGGATCTCTCCACTTGGTCTCCTCTTTGCTTCTCTAATTGTGGCTTCTCCACAACTTTCTGAGACTACTTCTAAGGTTTCTTCTAGTGTTGCATGTTGAGAGGTAATTCATGCTCCTTCTCAACCACCAAGTCTCTAACCTTTGCCTTGTTTCTCAAGATTTTGCATGCATCTTCAACCTCAACAACATACAGGTTCTTCACTTACACATTAATTTGTTTCACCTGTCCCATGGTGATGTGTCTAAGGAAAACCTTTCCCTTACTAAAAATCACATCATGGCCACAATCTTCCAATACCGCGATAGAAACAATATTTTTCTTTAGCCCTGGAAAATACATCACATTTGTGATTCTGAGAGGGGAGCCAAACTATTTCTGAAAGGTAACTATACTGATCTCGATAGCGCTACACCTCTCGTCATCTCTAAACTCTATGTTCTGCTTGAGGTCTTTCTCCACAAATTCACCAAACAGATCTCTATTCCCTGTCATATGAAACTAGGCACTGTTGTCGAGATATCACATGCTTCCCATCACAATGTTGGCCATGCATGCAATGAGAGTAAATAAAGTTCAAATTGTGAAGCTAGAGCTTCACCTGTTTCCACTACTGTTGGCTCCTTCTTGCTTTATTTCCTCTGTGAAAAATTCGTGGCATAGTGCATGTACTTGTGATAATGAAAACACTTGAATTTTGACAAGTCTTTGTTCTTGCCAACCTCCTCACCTTGGTACTTCTTTCCCTTTGATTTCTTTCATTTGCTGACTAATGCAAAGTCTTTCTCCACTTCTTTGGAAGAGGTCCCATCTCTAGTGTTTTGTCGAAAGTCTTCTTGTACCAAATCCAACCACAACTGTTCCTAATCTGGTAGCTTCTCCCTCCCATTGACAGAGTTCTTATAACTGTGCTAGCTTTTGGGAAGTCCTAGAAGAGATAGGCTCACCATATTGTCTTGGGCAACAGTAATCCCAACACTTCCAAGATCATCCTGACAATGGGTGAACTTGCTCAAGTAATTCGTAATTGAGTTGTCCTTCTCCCTCTTGATCTTTCTGAGTTTGTCCTTCAATGAAAACTTCTTATGGTCACTGCTATTTTGAAATAGGTTCGTCAATGCCTTCCACATAACATATGGAGTTTCATTACTGTGGAGACTCGAGACAATGTGGTCTCAAACTCTCTCAAGGATAATCCTCCTTTCCTTTTCCACACACTTTCTCCATTCAGCCAAATATTTAGCATTCGATGTTGGAGGCTTAAGAATGTCATGGTCTATGAATTCCTTGAGGCCATTTTCTTCCAGCACTGCCTCCATCCTGTCCTTTCTAGCTATGTAATTCTAACTGCCCTCCAAGGCATACTCAAGTCTCAAACCGTAGAAAGCCATATTGCTGACTTTGAAGTATCAACTTGCAAATTCGATTTTCCCTTACATAACAAACTCGAATTTTCCTCTTCTATAATGTCTTCAGCCCTGATACCATGTATATTTTTACTTGTAGACTCAACAGCTTATGTGATTTTCTAAAACACAAGACAAGAATCTACTCTACTCTTCTCAGTGGAAACCAAAATTGATCGATGAAAACAATAAGTAGAAAAGGAATAATATCAATTTCACATAACACAATATTTCTCTAGGGAAAGAAACTGCTAAAACCCCTTACTATCTATATTGCATTAACCAGAAGACCTAAGAAGAAAATGCAATGCTTTTTCATCTTGAACAATTCCTGCACTATTACAATCTATCTCTCTACTTCCTAGGTTGACTCTGGCCAACACTTAACCAATTTACTAGCCTTTCAAGCCCCTACTTCCTTCCACAATCCCTAAGGGAATTAGCCCATATTTAATTGGGAAAATCCCTCACCACAATTGTGCAATCCACCATAGGCCCTATTTTGATTGCATGCACCATTTGTACAACTCGGAAAATTATACAACTAATAGTACATTATCCCTGAAATCTAATCTCAACTGGATCTTCCTCTGAACTGACATGCATAAGTTATTTATGAGAGAATCTTCAGTTAACTAGTGTGGTATTGGTGATGCACTAGTGCACTACTCCACTACTAGACCTCTACTAGTTCCTCCAATAGTTAGAACTAGTTTAACTGACTATAACTCACTTAGATTGAGTTATCTAATTACAACTCAAAAAAATTCAACCTGAGCTCTTAAAATTTAGGGATCACTCTACATGACTCTAGATAGACTTCTAACTCAAATTTCCTAAGCCAACTAAGTCAAATTAACTTAGTTAACTATTACAAGTTGCTACGAGAAAAGAATTTTGATTTTATTCCTAGTTTAATTCTGTAACAGCCCCAAAATAACAACATATAATTAAATTAGATTAATCAAGTGATTTATAATCAACAAGCAATTTATCAACTAGTTAACATTAAATTACTAAAATATGAGTAAAGAGAGACAACTTACATGTGGAACGCTAGTTGAACGCTAGTGGAATTCTGCTACCTGCCACAAAGACTTGGGGACGACTCTCCACCCAACCATAGGCTCAATTGCACAAAATCTTGCTACAACTGGCCAACCCCAAGCCCTCAATCTATGTACCACTGTCAAGGTATCCTTGCCTTATAACACTATTCTCCCAAGAGAATAGATGATGAAATCATGGAATGATGGAATGTTGGAATGCCTCTCATCTTCTTCATCATCTATTAAATAGAGTAAACATTGGAAGGGGAACCACATGCACACACTCCATGTGTCCACATGCAACTTAATTGCTTTCTTGTTTTATTTCTTTTGTTTTTACTTTTTGATAGCTTCACTGATTTTTACTGCTTTCTTGTTTTATTTCTATTTATATTTATTTAGAACTTTAGTATTGTTATTTATTATTTATTATTTATTATTTTTATTTATTATTACTATTTTTTTATTTATTATTTATTTTCTTGTATTTTTAATATTATATTATTTATTATTTATCATTTATTTATTATTATTATTATTATTATTATTATTATTATTATTATTATTATTTATTATTTATTATTAAGGGACATTACATACTCTCCCACTTTAAAGAACTTCGTCCCAAAGTTAAGTTGAATTATTTATTATTTATTATTTTTATTATTTATTATTTATTTTTAAGTTGAATTATTTAACATTTTATTTTGTTATTTATTACTTCATGTTTGCCCGACACCCTCTGTTGAACTAGTATAACTAGAAGGCATCGAAAGTTTTCACAACACCCAGGAAATATCAAGGAATCTATGTCCTTTTTCCCACTTTTGGAACTAGGCATAAGCCTCCCCGGTCTGTATCCTAGTCCAAGGTTGGCCCCAAGGCTCACGCCTGACTCAGACCTCATCTGCCCCAAGGCAGGCATCCGATACGGTACTCAATGACTCTGGGCATCTCGCAAGGCTGGCCCACTCCCTCCACAACTACTAAGGCACATAGCCCCAGGCATCGAAGTCCTTACACCCCCACCAGACTCCAGCATCCCAATCTAATAACAGGCACCTAACCTAGAACATGAGGCACTTGGCCTCCTCAAGATGGTCCCATAGCCCTTCAAGAACTATCCATCAAGAGCTACACAAGACAAAGGAAACACTGGCATATGTAGTGTTGATTGAGTTTGTCCCCAACCCATATGGTGTTACTTATTCTCCATCATGCGTATGGGCTCGCACGAGATCATCAAATAAATCGGCCCTCACGGCCCATTCATGGAGTCCTGTCAATCATCACACCTCAACATGAAACAAAATGCATTAGCTATACTATCATAGTATCATAGAAAATAATCCACATGCCAAGTCTTGCATGTCATCATGAGAACATTCATCATTGTTAATCGCAAAGTAATGAACTGCATGCTCATGCATGTCATAAATTTGTATGCAACTATTACATGCTTCCCCTCATGAAATACCATCATAAGTTATAACATCAACATATTTGCATCAAAGATATATCATGACTCCACATAATAAATGAACCACATGTCAATAAACCTCATATTATAGCATTATAATTCTTATGCCACGTTATGCATATCATATCCATCATGAGTATTCAACATTAAATACATATCATCATGTAGTAAATGAATATGTCAATATACCTCGACATAACATCATAATGCCTATGCATATCATAATCATCATAAGTATACATCATCACTATTGTAACAACTATATAAATATGAACCACATGGGCATGATCACCCTCATACCATCATATCATGAAACATCATCAATATGAGAAACATCTCAATACTTATCAAATATAGAATAATACTCTATAAGAATTCTTATCATGATTCATCAGAAAAAATAAATTTCATTTACTTGTACAAACATTTAATACCAACTATGAAATAAGATTATTCAACATATCCCTAGGATCTAGGTTATCTTACCAATCTTATTAGTGTTATGTTTCCATCAAGTTGTCAATTACTTTTCAATAATCATTTCCACTTCTTTCAACTAGGAATTTGATCATTCACACCATTAAATTTCACATGAGCCTCATCATCTTGAGTCTTAATCTCTCCTCATATATTCTTCCCTCCCCAAGGAAATTCTGGTGAAATTCATTGTTAAGATATTACTAGTTATAGAATCGTTATTTAAATCATCTATCTCAAACTTAAAATCCCTTAGTTTTACATTCATTTACCCTTTGGCTTACTGATTCCAATACCGCTATATGAAATTGCATATAAACACTAGGTCATCATTATTTAATGTTATATCATGCTTAATTTACTTGCATGAGGGTTTGTTGATCCATGTTGACTTATACATACATCACTTAACAATTATCATTTTCATCCACGAAAAATATTTTCTTATCTCGTTAAGTTCCTATCTCAATACCATTTGAATGTTTTATTGTAAATTCGCCCTTCTTCAAGTTGGACAAGAGATTCTTGCTCATTAAATAGTATCTTTATTTTAGATTTTGAAACAGTTGGAAACGCTACTATCATCATTATCCATGAAAAATTTAAATGTGTGGTGTTCTGTGGAAACAACCTCTTTTAACGCTATGGGAACAAAACTTGATAAGTTTCTCTATGTGAAGTCCTACTCATGAAATAATGAGTGCAAATCAGTCAAGTACAACCTCTATTAATTTACTCTCACTTCTTTTGTCAGTATGTACACAATCCCTCTCAAGGTATCCTTATAAAATTTCTAGCAACATTCCTTCTATACTTCAACTATTAAACTATGTAGATCATCACTATGACCATTACCAATCATGATTCTCAGTCCAATCATCAATACCCTTAAAAGAAATTTCTTCTTGATAGAACATGCCTTCATTTCCTCCTACCCGATAGTCATAGATATATTTTTATTTTTTTCCTAGTCTTAATTTCCTAATATTCCATGTCTACTAGCTTAAAAAAAATGGAAACTTCTTCACTTCATTCTATTTTATTAAACTGACTTTAATTTCTCACCTCCAATCATTTTGGTTTCTTTTCTTCCTCTCTTAAAAGCATATCATTGATACACTTTGGAAATGTTGTTACTATTCCCCAAGTTAGGTAATACCCTATAAATAAATTCATTAAGATGGCTACCAAATTTAATCTGCTTACCATTCCCTGTTTTAAGACATCAACATAATAAAATTGTCTGATCATACATCTTGTTATCCACAATTCATAGTTAGTCACCTATGGAAAACTTTACAATGTGGCTCTCCCATTAGAGGGAAAAACTATTATAGATGTTGTCATGCACAGATTATCTGATCCAAGCTGGCCATAATCACATGAGTTATCATTAGTTATCATCATTAGAAAATTTGCAAGTTTCTCCTTTCCATTTCTCCATAGACAACTTTATCCAATATATGCAATTAACCTTGAATCACGAAACCTCATGTAACATTATACTCAACATTAAACTAAACTGAAATCATAGTATACGATTTAGATGTATCATAAAGTTTAAACAATAAAACATGCTTTTAGATGCTCCATAAAAGTATCTGTCTTAGCTAAGTAAGCAATCCATCAATGGAAATTTTGATAAATTTGATAAGCAATCATCATTTCGAACCTCAGAAATCATACTATTGTTGGACTGTATACTTTCAGTGGTGTGTGCGCTTTTAAATTTAATGCAAGGTGTATATCAGTTGTTCTCGAATATCTCTTTTATGTATGCTTAGTACTGTGCATGTTATTTTAATCACAATTTGGAAGAGAAACACCTACAATATACTGTCTACCAATTGTTATAATACCATAGTGAACCAACAAGTAAACTCAGATTTCTTTGTGGAAATTTCTAAGATATTCTAAGTGGGTATCTTTTGACTATGACTGATATAAATGAGTATTTTTGGGGCTGAACCATTTCTGGGCACAATATATGTTTCATGCTTGTGATTTAAATACTCTACGTTGTTCCTAAACTCTCATCTAAATAACTCGAGAAACAGGGATGCTTGCTCTAAAGAAGACTTTTCCCTTAATATTAAACCAATTATTCAACCAGAAAATGCAAGACTGAAATGCAATGAAAATGCTCTAATGAGACAATGTAGATCAAGAGTATTGAATAATCTGCTATCCAATTTGTGAAAGTAACACTTGCAATACAAGATTACAAAAAAAACCCCTTCCAATGAATCAATGAGTAACAACAAAAATACATACCTTTAATCATGTGACTCATTTAGAATTTCGCTTTGTTGTATGGTTGTAATGGAATACAAAGTGTACAAGCACAAGTAGCTAGAGATAAACAAGATGTCCATAGAGAGCTATGTGAGCAACACCTTGAATTAATAAACTTTTAGATTAGTGAAGCACTGTCACACCTTTAACTGTTGTAGTTGATTATAGCACTGTTCAATTTATGAAACAGCGTTTAGAAAATGGTAAGAGTATGCAAGCACAAATAACTCAAGAAAATGAGATTTCTATCAGTGGTTTTACCATGAAATGAGATTCTAATGAGAGCAGAGAACCACAAAGGAAAAGGCTGATATCTAAACCAGAGAAGAAATAAGAAAGGTGGCTCTTCAATAATAATGCAAATATCAATCTGTTGTCTATAAAATGGCACAATAATGCATGAGAAAACCAATGAGGAACTAATGAATGCACCAAAATTTAAGTTATACCAACATTAGTATGTTGTCAAGAAATCTAATTGTTGTAGCTTATTGTCAAGAATATATCAGTCCTTAGATACCAAAATTCAATAACTAATGAAAGCAAAACTGCAATGTTATGTGAGTCACTAGATGATCCAATCAATCCACCAAATCACTTCTCAAATGATCACTAAATGCAAGATAAGGAGTACTAATAGTCTAGATCAAGCTTCGTGCCAAATGCAAACGTAATATATCACTGTAATGTCAAGATCAGACCTATATCAGACTTTTGAAAAAAATTCTCAAATTTGTAAGAGTGAAATCAAGTCAGCCGCATTTGCATGCAATGATAGCCAAACACTTACAGTTGATCCTCCAAAACAAATGGTGATACCTATGGAATTTCAGGTCTCACTTCCATAATTTAATATCAGACTTTTGTAATGCTTCTAAAGAAATAAGTTGGCTATAGCTAGTTTAACAAGTATATCAGTCTACCAAAGCCAGATCAATTATAACAATGTGATGAGAAAGAAAGTTTATGAACTGTAAAAAAGAAAAGAAGGTTGATGTAGAGACCTTGTACGCTAAAAAAAAACACCACTAGAATAATGCAACCAAACACTGTAATAATACTATCAGTCACTCAATATCAAGATTCATCACTGAAGAAGCATAAAATAAAACCCAAAATACTTAGATTATTGTTGTGATAATTATGCAGTGAATTTTTAACCAGATATGTATTAACCATGCCAAATTTATTTTTATAACCTTATCGAGATCAAAGATTCATGATATTAAAAATCGAAACAATGTCTCCAGTTTTATTGTTAACATCTGCATTACTTGGATATTATTTTTCTACACAAGAAATCAAAATGCAGTCATGTCTATCTATGATGTGATTTTATAATATTAAAATTTGGAACACTACATACACAATTTACTATAGGTAAATAAATGCATTGAAAGTTTCCAGGCTGAGTTCATTAACGCAGTCATTTACACGACCCTGGGTTTGTAAGATTGTACCATGCGCCAAAAGAGAGCATCCATGTTCGTTAAAATTTACAAATAAAAGAAAGCATAAAAATGGTTATTATGTGATGTTCACATTGGTTGCAATAAGGCATGGTTATACGGTTTCGCGTTGGTCGTTAAATGAAAATTCTAATTTGATATTTGAAAACCAAGAAAGGCCGAAAACATCTTTTAAGTAGTTAAATCCAATCATTACTGGAGAATCTTGGTCAAACCGTCAAACTCATTACGTCTTGGTGATTTTTACCAGATTTGACTGAAATTTTGTCCAAATGAACTAACTCAGCTCATTGATTCAAACTCCATTTTGAAAGCTTCTATTACAGAGAAAGTGGATGAGTCTGCTGATGGGAAAGTGGTTTCCATAACAAGGGTAGGCAAAGAAACGATATCCAAGAAAATAAAAATACATCCTTCATCATGCTATGCCTGTAATGATAGTGAATCATCAATTAAAAATGAATAAGGATGGGGCTGTTCTTGGGAATGTCGAGCAAAGGTTCTTGGCAGCAAAGCCAGACATAGAGGAATCCAGGTTGAAAAATGATAATTTTCCCACTACACAGAACCCAGAGGCACTGTGCAGATGTATTCTTAAGAGGAATATATGATTTTGGTAAAATTATAATGTTTGGTTCATACAGAAAATGAATTTAATATTCTAGAAAAGTTCTGAAACCAAACTCAATTTTGCCCAAGGCCCCGATTTCACAAACTTTATGTGCGATTACTTGGACAGGATCGTGATCACCTTTAGTAGCGTCAGGGGAATGATCTATCTAAATTTCAGTGCATCCAATTTCGAAGGGACTGAAAATCCTCTGGAGAGCCATCATTTTGGAGGCATTGAAGCGGGGCATTCTCAGAAATATGTTAATGATAACAGAAACTCTTGTTCTCAGTCTCCAATTAGATCCCCTTGTCCTCGGTCTCGAAGTCCATCCCCAATGGGTTATAGTTCGCCTAGCAACGTGATTGAAGGGTCTATTTCCAGAAATTGGCTTGGTATAGGCAAACAGAAATGTCACGAATTTGCAGAGTCTTGGGAGAATGAATGCTTTAGTAGGGATAAGGAGCAAGCGATATCTAGACAAACAAAAAGGAGATACACACTCACATCGACTAGAAATGTCCCTGCGAATAGTTCCGAAGCAGGAAACGATATACCACCAGAGGATGGCTACACATGGCGCAAATATGGCCAGAAAGAGATTCTCGAAGATGATCATCCTCGGATGTATTACAAATGTACCTTCCAGGATGACCGAGGTTGCAAGGCAAAAAAAATAGTGCAAGGGTCAAAGGACAATTCAAACTTTGAGTGATTTCGCTACAAGACAAAGGTTAGAACATATAAGAAAAAATATTTCCAAGAAAAAGAAATTGCCCTAACACTTGTAAATATTAATGATTAACGATTAACATGGGATTTAAATTACAGTGAAGATAGGCCTGCAGACTCTTCAAATAATTTCCCTACATCGAATTGATTCAAATTATGAGACAACCCTTGTGCAATATATGAAGTCTGTAAATAAATTTTAGGCCCTCATTTGAGAACCTAAGTGGATTCTTTCAAGGTCTGCAAAATAAATCAATTAGATAGAAATCTTAGATAAAATATTTGCGAAGCTTTAATATCCAAAAAATAATTTCAAAGAGGTCAGAAAATACAGCGAGGGTTTGGAAATCAAAAAGGCGTGCGGCTTCCTCAAAGCGGTGGTCCCAAAGCCTCAACAATAAAAATATTTCAAGAAATCTTTAAATGAATTCGGGTTTATTTTTTGTAACACAAAATTAATGCGCCCCTCCCTAAAAAAAAAAATCTTCAAACCCCGCGGCTATGACAAATTTGATGGAAAATAAACAGTAAAATTCAAACCATAAAGGGCTTATGGCCTTTCCAGATCTACTTGTTAAATTGTTTGCCAAAATTTAATGTATGAAAGCCTCCATAATTTTTTTCTTTTATTTTCAAACCCTAGCCAGCTTTCTTATGATGATTTTTTTTGTTAGAGTACAATATTTTTCTAAAACAAGTTATATGGAGAAATTGAACAAATAGAAAATTAAATTAACTATAGGTAATTCAATATTTAAATACCCATAGGTCTTAAGGGTTTGAATCTCCTATAATACCATATGTAACAGCCCCGAAATAACAACACATAATTAATTAGATTAATCAAACGATTTATAATCAACAAGCAATTTATCAACTAGTTAATATTAAATTACTAAAATATGAGTAAAGAGAGACAACTTACTTGTGGAATGCTAGTTGAATGCTAGTGGAATTCTGCTACCTGCAACAAAGTCTTGGGCACGACTCTCCACCCAACTGTAGGTTCAATTGCACAAAATCTTGCTACAACTAGCCACCCCTGAGCCCTCAATCAACGTACTACTACCAGGGTATCCTTGCCTTATAACACTATTCTCCCAAGAGAATGGATGATGAAATCATGGAATGATGGAATGCCTCTCATCTTCCTCATCATCTATTAAATAGAGCAAACATTGGAAGGGGAACCACATGCACACATTCCATGTGTCCACATGCAACTTTATTGCTTTTTTGTTTTATTTCTTTTGTTTTTACTTTTTGATAGCTTTACTGGTTTTTACTGCTTTCTTGTTTTATTTCACTATGTAGCCTCTGAGGTCCTTCTGGCACTCGCGCTCTGCAGCCTCCTGGGTGAACCTCTCTCTTTGCTCATGGTCCTCACTGTAGCCATGGCCTGGTATGTGTTGTACTTCTTCCAGAGCGAGCCGCTCGTGGTTTTCAACCAAAGCTTCGATGATGGGGCTGTGTTGGCGGCGCTGACCATGGTCACGACCCTGGCACTCTTGCTAACAGGGGTTACAGGAACGATCTTGAACATTGTTGCGGTGGGGTTTTTGATCATTTCCACGAAGCGTTGTGTGCTTCCCATGATTTGTTTTTGGATGAAGAGGAGGCCACTCGCAGGGGCGTAGTCTCCTCCGCTGGCTTCACCTCCTAATAATAGTGGCTGGAGCTTCTAAGGATCTTGGGTTTCTGGCAAATTAAAAGGCTTACTGAGACTCTGTGGCTAGGTTCTAGATCTAATCTTCTGCAACTAGATCTAGATCTAGATCTAATCTTCTACCTTATTTCACTGCAACTGGGTCTCGGCTCCCACGTTATGTTTCAGCACTCTCTGTTGTCTCACACTGTGGGGTTATCAAAGGGAACAACCAATTTCATAGATGAACCACCTGTTCAATCTTCTACAGCTAGATCTAGGTCTAATCTTCTGCCTTATTTCTTTGTGGTTGGATTCTATGGGAAATTAAAATATGGGTCCCAGCTTTGCGAAAATAGCTTCTAGCTCAGTTCCATCCACGTCTGGAGGGCAAGCTCCTGCCCATATCATCAGTGAAGCCCCAGATCCCACTGTCCAGGTGGTCCAGGCCTCACTCGATGAGGCTTTGAATTTTTCCGAAAGTGCCCTAATCTGCTGGTTCAATGGTTTTTGGCCGTCGTTGATAATTCTCCACAATTGGATCTCAGAGGTATGGAAGCCTGTCATTTCTGATGAAATTAATATCTACCCCTATGCTAGGGGCTTCTTTATAGTAGATTTTAAAAATCCTAAAAGCAAACAATGTATTCTAGATTCCAGCCCTTGGTTTTGGGAAAACTCAGGCCTATTCATGAAGCGATGGAACCCATCATTTGATCCCTCAACAGAAGTCATAACCTCAGCACCAGTTTGGGTGAGATTTCCAAACCTACCCTTGCATCTCTGGAATCTCTCCTCACTAAAAGCCATTGGAAATGCAACTGGAAATTTTAGTGCAAGTGCCCAGAAACAGAGGAATATGCCAGAACCACCTATGCACGCATCTATGTGGAAATGGACTTCAGCGCTTGATTCCCAGCTGAAATAAACCTAACAAGTAAAGACTATGTGTGGAACCAGAAACTCGATTATGAAAGTGTCCTCTTCAGGTGTTGATCCTACTTTGAGACAGGCCATCTAGCCAAAAATTGCCCAAAAACCTCCTAGAAAAATTCTGTTAGAAAAAAACACCACAAATCTACATGGTGGGAAGGAGCACAAAAAGAACACTACACTGTCATCAAAGAAGAATACTCTAGAGAAAGCCCTGAATCACAAGAAATCGTGCAAGAAAGAAACAAATCTCAAGACAAGCAGGGAGAAAACCCCGCCCAATAACAAAAAAGTGAACTCGACAACCCCTCAAGCATCAACAGTTATGAGGATTCGAATACCGCACAAAATAAATCTTCATTTAACAGCAAAGCAGATCTCCTAGACAAAACTTCTTTTCCGACTATCTTCAAAAGGACGAACACAATAAATCACGAAGCCAAGACACCAGTGTCTCAAGAACCAAAAGAGATGAAGGAGATGCAAGATAAAGGAAGTTGGAAGACCATAGAGAAAAAAAAGAAAGCTACAACACCAATCTTGCCAAGAAAGACGAGGAGCCTGACAATTAAAAACTAAGAAAATTATAGGTCCGATAGACCAATTTGGTCTTAGTGGACGTTAACCACTATCATCATCATCATCAGTATTGTTATTTATTATTTATTATTTTTATTTATTATTACTATTTTTTATTTATTATTTGTTTTCTTGTATTTTTAATATTATATTATTTATTATATTATTTATCTATCTATTTATTTATTTATTATTATTATTATTATTATTATTATTACTACTACTTATTATTTATTATTTATTATTAAGGGACATTACAAATTCAAGGACAAATTAAATTAGGATTTTCTTGATGCTATTTTTAACATTTCTTGTTGCAATTTTCAACACTTTACAAGTGTGCTTTGAATTAAATGTGTTAATTTGTGACTATGAAGGTTGTGAATTGGGATTTTCTCCTTCTCGAAGAGCCTCCCTAGTGTCATTTTGAAGGTATTACAATTTTCTGGAGTCAAAAGAATTTTTCCCTTTGGGAGATTATGTTGAGCACACTTAATTTTTTACTCTAATTGCTTATTTCCAGTCCAAGAGAAACTTAAATAAACTTGCTTGTGATCTAATTTTAAGTCTCAAATCTGATTTCCAATCAAAACTTCCTCCATTTTCTCACACAAACCATGCGAACAAATTACATAATCTACTACACTTGCTCCATTGTAAGTATTGCAAGTGAAATTACCAGACTTTTCCCATATAGTCAAGAAATTACAAATGACTCAATCAAAGGCCCCACATAGATTAAGAAATTGTTCGCCAAAGAGATTGTAGCCCTTGTCCTCTGAAATTATTTCCCACTGATGATTACTCTCTTTTGTAAGCCAAATAGGGTCGCAGTCTTCTTTACAACAAAGAATGCTAGCTTGCTCACTTGCAGTCCTAGCATTGAAATCACCCACTATAAGGAGTTCACCTAACTGAGAATATGTTGCAATATCTGCTTTTAAGGCTACAACAGGATCTTTCTGGTCAAACCCTCTACTTTTATAGAAATTTGAAACTTGTGGCGCAAAATAGCATGTTGCAATTCTGATGTGATTTCCATTTTCTGATATTTTAAACCAATGAATTGTTTATTTGATTCTTCTTTTTCTAAATGAATGAGATGACCTTATTTTTCCCTCACTAATACCATGATACCCTCGTGTACTTTTCCATTCCTTGTTGCCTTATTCCACATTGCCATCTTCTAGTATCCTTCAAACAAAGGTGTCTTGCACCCTTCATGCTCCTGTATTTCTATGAGGAAAATTATGTCTCTATCTTCCGCAATAGGCCCTAACCCAGGTCCTTGTCTCCATGGGTAACCTCTGCGATTCCAATAAACTAATATTAAGGAAACCTGGGTATGACTTGATTACTATTTATTTTGACATGCAAAACTCATAATTGAGTCTTTGTCCTTGCTTTCCCATCCTTACCTTGCTTTCTGATTGCCTGTTGAAGAGTTTTTTGCCTCTTCTTTATTACCATATTGTTGCTTTGTTTTGGAAGGAGGTCCAAATCATGTTATCACAACTTTAACTTTATAAATCTATGCTCTCTTGCCTTCATCTCTTGCTTCCCTGACCTTTAACATTTCCTCCCTCCTTTCCTCCTATTGTCTTATAGTTAAATCTTCTTCTTAAAAAAAATAAGAACCCCTCAAGAGATGCTTCTTGCTTAGAATGATATATTTATCACACGAGCTAGGAATGATTACTTTTATGGGCTTGGCTCTCTCACCGTTAAACTTACCCACCCTCCATTCTTGGCCTATTTGTCCTTGCCATAGCAACTTATCTTTCAAGAAGTCCCTTACAAGGTCAAGAGTACATTCTTTTTCCCATAGTCTTTCACCCAATTAATAATTATGTTTGCTCCTCTATTTTGTCTTTTGTTTCTTTCTCTATCTTGCATGTTGTCAACCCGAATGTTTTTTTCTCCTTCCTTATTATCAGGATTGCTAATAACTTGAGCCCAAGTTTTGGAAACTCTTGTGGAATCTCCTTTCCTTTCTTCTCTTTCTTTCCCTTCATGGTTATTTATTTGGGCAACCTCTTTCCTTTTATCCTAAGATGGTTTCGTATTCACCACCTTTGTACTTTCCACTATAGATTTCTTTATGTTTTGCACATTCACCTTCATGCGTTGCCATTATGTCTTCCCTATCAGGAGAGCTTCTTGTAGGAATGCCACTTGTTCTTTCAAAACTTTATTTATTTCTGCTAAAGTATTGTTCTCAGTTTTTATTATATGAATTTTATGATCTCTTTCATGCTGGTTAGCTTCCAAAACCTCCAACCCTTGTTTTGCATTTAAATTTTCTTTCACATAAAGATTAGATGACCAAGTGAGAGGTGTGGATGTGGGACTATAGAAGGAATAATTATTAATGAGTTTTCCTTTGGACTTGTTGTTGCCACATGCTTGTAGAGGGGACTTGTTTGAGTGCTTATTGCGAAGGGCTCAAGTACTCTCCCTTTGAGACTATTTTTTCCTTGTCTACTCCCATTTTAGACGAGCTCATCTTCGTTTTAAAATGCCCTGATATTGTTTAGCATCGACCCAAACCTACTTCCCATATTTGGTGGATGAGGCAATTTTCACTTGTCCTATATCATTTGTTTCCATAGGTTTTGAAATTTCTTGTCTTGTTGTCATGTTTGAATGCATTTCTAGCTTATTCAGTTCTTTGGTGCTTAAAACAAGGAATTCTAAAATTTTCCCCAAAATCATAGTTACATGTATTCTCAAATCCACTATTCCATATTTAAACAATTCAGCCAATTAAATGTTTCAAAAACCCCAAATAGTGAAATATGATGAATACCGATCCTTTTCTTGTGATGTTCACATAGATCTGGTTGTGATTACACAATCCTCTACTTGTGTCGTTCACACAGATCAGGCCGTAAATACACAATCTTGAGTCTCACTGTAATCGTAGCTTCTGCAATGCACTCCCCACCGCCCTCCATAAACCCACTTCCTCTGGAGTGCTAAATTAGAGGCGTATAGGGAATTTTTCATGCCATTTCTGTGGCTGACCCACGAAAGCATTCTAAGATTCGAGAGAAGATCCCCTAGTGGCGTTGTAGAATAACCAAAGCCTTCACTTGTAGCTCTGTTTTTTAGCCACCAATCTACACCTCTAAGAACCAAACAGAGGCTATAAGCACACAGCTACAAAAGGCTCTTGCAACCTTCAAAGTTCCTTTCACACAAAGAGGCAAGTTAAGATAATGTGATTTCCCTTGTTCATTCATATTTGCCTCCCTAGAATGGGCATATGTTATACATTGTTGTTCATTTCCCTTTATTATTTGTCAATCCATTTTTCTCCTCTGCGCAATTATGAGATTATGTGAGAATATCAGGTCTTCATTTGTTGTTGTATGGAGTTAAGATGGATCTATGTTGATATTAAACACAATTTAAAACCTATATTAATTTATTGAAACATAATGTTGAATTAAACAACATATATTATTACAATGAAATATAGATCATTTGAAAACAAATGAAGAATTCTTATAGACAAAGAATAATTACATAATTGAAAAGTCTTTAATTGTGAAAAAACAGGAGGGTGGGAGGGGGAAATAACAATTTTATTTCAAATCTATAAAACAATGTAAAGTTTGAAACAGGAACTGATACGATTACCCGTTTTTTTGAGGTAGCAAAAAAATCATTCGATTTTGAAAAGTGCTCATTCAAAATACACATTTTTTTGTAACATATTTTTGACACTTCAAATTTTTTTATGTATAAAGTATAAACCTTTTTTTTAAATGTTAGTGATTTTCATGCTGATTTTGAAACGTGTTGATGCAACATCAACCCCTTTTTTTAGAGGGCTTATTTTTTACACTTTAAATTTTCTAATGTATTAAGTGTTAAATGTTGGTGATTTTCATGCAGATTCTGAAAAACATTAACAAATTTTTTTAAAGACATTTTTTACACTTTAAAATTTCTTATGTCCTAACTATGCACAATTGCTTTTTAAATGTTGATTATTTAACAATTTTCCAACTTGTCTTATTTCTCTTCTTGTTTTTCATCGTAGGATGTTAGTTTTTTAAGGGTTTTCCAAACATGTGTTTTTTTCCTTTGCAATGTTTTTCTATAATGGAATTTTTAAATTTTTTTGCAATATATATATTAAA
The DNA here is from genome assembly GCA_031772625.1 of Pinus tabuliformis. Lineage (NCBI taxonomy): Eukaryota > Viridiplantae > Streptophyta > Pinopsida > Pinales > Pinaceae > Pinus > Pinus tabuliformis. The sequence goes on along the minus strand of CM062817.1, from coordinate 842,269,289 downwards.
AAAAACAAACAAATATAACAAGACCTAATAAAAATAATAAAAAATCTAAAAAACAAAAACTTTTTAAAAATTAGAACAAAAATTTAAAAAAAAATACAAAAAAAAATATTTAGAAACAAAAAATAAATAAATAAAATAGAAGATTAAACAAACCAGAAAAAATACATTAACAATAAAATTATATATATATATAAACCATTTTAAAAAAAAAAAAACATAAAAAAACCATTAAAAAAAACATAATTAAACAAAAAAATTTAAACATAATTCAAAAAAAAAAAATGGAGGCTCGCCCTCCCAAGGTTTGGTAGGTTGATTCTCAGAATCGTCCAGACAAGGCCCAGAGTCACGCGGTAACTGGGTTGGCCAGCCGTGGAGGTCGTGCGCACCACTGCGGTCGGCCAACCCAGTGATCGAGCGGCCCTGTGCCTTGCTAGGCCAATTCCCAAAATCAACCAGGCAAGGCCCAAGGTCACCCAACCACTAGGTTGGTCAATCGTCGAGTTGCCCGAGAACCAGTCAGGCAATGCCCAAGGTTGCCTAGCCACTGGGTTGGTCAGCCATGGACTTGGCAAAGCCGATTCTCAGAATCGCCCTGCCAAGCCCTAGGTGCGCAGACCTCCACTTTTCAAATTTTTTTCTTGTTAATTTGTTTTTTTAATTATATATATTTTTTTTTTGTTTAAAAAAAATTATGTTTTTTTTCAAATTGTTTTTTTTTGTGGTTTTTATTTTTATTATAATGTTTTTGCGTTTATTTTCGTGTTTTTAATTTAATTTTAATGTTTTTTTCATATTTAAAATTGTTTTTATTTTTTTTTTTTTTTTTTAATCTTCTAAATTTTTTTTTTAATTAGGTTAGTTTTTAAATATTTTTTTGTTTTTTTTAGTTTTTTAAATTTTTTGTTTTTTCGAATTTTTTTAATGTTAATTTTGCTTTTTTTTTAACATTTTTTTATGTATTTATTTTTGGTCTTTTGTATATATTTTTATATTTGTGTTTTTTTGTTATGTTTTTTATATTTGGTTTTTTCCATGTTTTTTTTTATTCTAATATATATTATTATTTACTTGCTATTATTTTATTTTTTTATGGTTTTATTTTTTTTCTCAATGTTTTATTTTTTATTTGTTGAAATGAAAATGAGCAATATAGCACAAGGGTTTCGGGAACGAATTCGAATGGTTGCAGAGTCGTAGGAACGCAGTAGCGAGAGAGTGGACCGAAGACGAGAAAGGCAGGTAATTTGGTCTGGTGACTGAAGTGGTTCCGAGCAGGTAATTTGTAGTTTTAAGAAAAGCTTGCCGAAGGATAGAGGGTTTCGAAGGTCTGAGTGAAGCAATGGACGAAAGGCAGGGGAGGGGAGAGATCCCCTCCTATAGGAATGTAATGGCAGGCAGTTCAGGAAACGGCGATGGGAAAGGGAGGGTGCCGGAAATAAGTAGGGAAATACCAGTACTGGGGAACCAATGGCAAGCACGACTGGTAAATAAATGCCTTCCTAGGGCACAGAAAAAGCCCAGGTATGTGATTCCAAATAATAAGCTGGAAAATTACCGTTGTTACATGAGAGATCACGCGTTAATATGTAAGTTTATAGGGTACTGGCCATCTGAAAGGGACCTCACGAGATGGATTCAGCAGCGATGGAAACCAAGAGGACATATAGATCTCAAATTGGGGGCCAAGGGATTCTTTACAGTCATCTTTGCAAACTTACAGGATAAGGAAAGGGTTTTTGAAGAGGGACCACACTTTATGAATAATGCGGGGTTATTCACACGATATTGGGAAGATAGATACAACCCTGATGAAGAGAAAATAATGGCAGCCCCGATATGGGTTAGATTATTTGGGCTACCGGATGAATTTTGGGATCCTGAAATATTGGAAGGAATTGGAAATTCGATTGGTACTTTTGTGAAGGTGGCAGAATCGACGAAAAGGGGAAAATATACTTCTTATGCAAGGATCTGTGTATACATGAATATCTCAGCCCCTTTACCGGAATCTATTGAGCTTGAATATCAGGATGAAATTTGGCAGCAACCCATTGATTACGAACATATACCGTTTAGGTGCAGACGCTGTCATGTATATGGACATCTTGCAAAGGATTGTCCACAAATTAGAATAGTGGAAGCAGAGAAGGACAAGAAGGAGGAAATCAGGACAAGAGAAGGAATGGAAGGAGAAGTAAATGAATTCAAAGAGGTACAGAGGAGAAGGAAACCAAATCTTGGGTCTCCAAAACTGCAATCCAAGGAAGTGAACTCAACACTTGAAAGTAAAAACAAGTTCAACATCCTTCAAACGCAAGAAGAAGAGGTTGAAGGAGAAAAACAGGATAAGGAGATTAATGAGAAACTTCCAATGGAACAGGAAAAGGAGATTAATGAGACAGCTCCAATGGAAATCATAAAAGATGGAAAGAGAAAAAGTAGGAGCCCAAGCAGAGAGCCGGAAGGGGAGGAGGGAGTACGACACGACAATATCACAGAACAATCAATGAAGGGTACGGAGATTGTAAAAGAAGTGGGTACAGAGGAAGAAAAAATAATGAAGAAACTACTAAATGATTGGAAAAAATTGGATGAAAGATTCATCCCAGAAAAATAGAAACAGTTGTATAAGGAAGTCTTTCAAAGATATAAGGAGAAGAAGGCAGGATTTATAGAAAACAAGTTAGATCAAAGCAATCAGGATTCCCAAAGTCTAGAAGGGGATAGCCAAGGTAAGAGTGGAAGAAAAAAAGGGAGAAGAACGTTAAATGAATCAATTCAAGTAGTGGGAGAGACTCTAGTAAATTCAGGAAGTTATGTTTTAATATATATTTTTATTTACTTATTATTTGTTGAATTGAGGCTTTTGTGATCCATATCAAGTTTACGAGAGATTTTTTGGCGCAAATCATATGATATATCATTTGTCAATGCGTTTCGAACCAACCAGTGTGGTTCATCGTCAGGACAAGCTGAAGAATCAGATCCAGCTTTGCATGTTAAATAGTTTGAGCAGAGCCTCTAACAGCTAACAAGACCAACGGCTAAATTTGACTAAGGACTAGGGTCAAAAAATAATTTAATAAATTAAATGGAAGTTGGTTATATTAAGTGACCTAACCTTTATATATATATATATATATATATATATATATATATATATATATATATATATATATATATATATATATATATATATAAATCAATTTTTAATTGGTTGTTAAGTTGATAAGTAGGTAATAATAAATAAATACATAAAATATATATATATATATATATTAGGATGAGAAAATAATATTAAGTTAATTGAATATCTAATTGTTAAATTAACCAAAAATAAATAAATTAATTAATTAAATTATCTAGATTTAAATTAATTGTATATATGAATATACCTAAAGGATCAAACTACCTCATAAAATTATATATATATATATATATATATATATATATATATAATAAATTAATTTAATTTAATTAAGATAATAGTTAGTTATAAAAGGTACTAATAGTATAAAAATATTAAAATAAGCTAAGGGGGAAAGAATAAAAATATTTTAAATAATCAGAAAAACTAATTAAATTAACTTAATATTATAATTATCTAACAATTCAAACAAAAAGCGAGGGGAGGGGAGGGGACGGGAGGGGGGACGGAAAGGAAGAAAGTGACTAGGAAGAGAGTACAGGGACCCAACACCTACTGACTTTCCAGCCATCCTCTCTATTGAGATTGCTCGACCTCTTTTCAATCTCAAGAGCTTCCCTAAATTTCTGATGATGGAACTGCGAAACTCTAGCAATAACACTAGCCTCTTCAATACAAACATGATGATTGGTTTTTTCCGCATGCTCAGCTAAAGTGGAAGACTTTGTTCTCCTATGCTTGAGGTCAGCTACGTGCTCACTAATCCTTTGATTAATGGAGCGACTAGTCTCACCAACATAGGGGGTCCCACAGGAACAAGGGATAATATATACCCCTTTCATATCTTTAGGGTCGATAGGATCCTTCGCTGATCTGAGGGACATACGAATGGTGTTAAGGGGTCTAAAGGTCACGGGGACACTATGCATCTTGAGAATCCTTGCAATCTTATCAGTGGTCCCCTGAACAAACGGAAGATGGACACCTGGAATCCATTCCTTCGGTTCCCTTTTAGCAAGAGAATTCTTGGCAGCTTTTAGGAAAGCCTTCTGACCCATGTATCTACTATAACCATTCTCAACAAAGACATCAAGGAGATGGGATTTTTCTTTCTCAAAACTCTTTTTATCCGAGATCCTTAGGGCCCAAGTAGCAAGGGTATTGAGAACACCCATCTTCTGAGCCAGGAAATGGTGGGAACTAGCATGAAGATACTGCTCGTATGCGTTTTCTTTCGAAAATCTTGGTGGGAGAGGGAACCATCACTATTCTTAAAAATAAGAATATCAAGGAAAGGGAGGCAACCATCAGCTTACTGCTCCTTAGTGAACTTAATGGTCGAGGATTGATTGTTGAGATGATCGAAGAAGAGATCTAATTCCTCTTGGTCGTGAGACCAGATGACATTGGTGTCATCCACATACCTTTTCCAAAGCTTGGGAAGGAGTCGGGATGTGTTTAGAGCCTTGGACTCAAAATCTTCCATAAAAATATTAGCAACAACAGGGGATAGTGGTGAGCCCATGGCAACCCCACAGGTTTGCTCAAAGAACTCTCCCTCAAAACTAAAAAAGGTAGAAGTGAGGCAAATCTCAACTAACCGAGCGGTGTCAGGATCTGTTAGGTGGTTGATAACCTCCATGGCCTCATTAATAAGGATGAAATTGAACAGGGAAACTACATCAAAACTAACAAGAATGTCCCCAGGGTCAAGCTTAATGTCCTTGAGTTCATCAATAAAGGAAGTCGAGTCTTTTACGAAGGACTCCATACGACCAACTAAGGGCTTAAGCCTTAACGCAATGAACTTAGCAAGAAGGTAGGTATGACCTCCAATGGTGTTGACAATAGGCCTTAAGGGAGCTCCTTCCTTGTGAATTTCGGGGAGACCATAGATCCTAGGAGTGATAGGGTTTCTCTCAATGAGTTTATGGTGTAGGGAACTCACTGAGCTAATGGATTTAATGGCAAGAGCCACATTCCTAGCAACCTTTTTTAATGGGTTTTTGGGAAGCTTTTTATAGCTCCCACTATTATGAAGATGATCCAACATCTTATTGCGGTAATCAACCTTGTTAAGAATGACGACAGCTCCACCCTTGTCTGCCTTTAGAACAATGATATCTTTGTTCTGGTTTAAGGATCTGAGGGCTACTGATTCCTCCTTGCTAAGGTTTCTCATAGGGGGCCTAGCCTTTCTCAAGACAACCGCACAATCTTGCCTAATAGTATCCTTGATCCTATCAGGTAAACCTCTTATCCCAAACTTTATGTCACAAATGATATCATCTACATGGATTTTCTTAGTGGCTAAGGAAAAATTTAATCCTTTACCCAAAACTTTAAAAACTAAAGGGGGAAAGGAGAAACTAGAAAGATTTATAACCTTATTATTAAAAAGAGAAGGAGGGGGAAGATTACTAATACCATTAGTACTATGACTGAAATTATTATTATCAATATTCAATATCTTATTACTTTCCATGTTAGAATTGTTTGTATTAATAAATAATGTATCATTTTTATTAATACTATCATTATTCTTATTATGACAAATGATATATCATGTGATTTACGCTGAAAAATCTCTCGTAAACTTGATATGGATCACAGAAGCCTCAATTCAACAATTGAATCCCTGCACGGAAAAGCCATTGCAACCAAGGTTCATTAATTTGAACTGGCATGCTTGCAGGTTTCAAGGTTGAAGTTAGATCTAGCTTTTCTTAAAAGATACAGATACTTCTCCATCATCCCTGTATTTGCCTGGATTAATCATCACCTTCACACTCCCCAAAACCATCAGGTTTTCCTCAAGGTGATTTTGGCTTTAATAAGAGTAGAAATCAGCAGGGTCAGAAGATCCTTGAATCTACTTTCTCGTTTTCTTTTGGATTTGCATCTGGATCTTGCGAACTTATTTTCGGCCTCCCTTTGGGCCAGAATAGATGCATTTTCGGCTCTGAAGTCCCTTCGGTTAGAGGAGATTCGGAAGCAGAATCAGGCTTCTAAGTTTTAGATATTGGCTGGAGATTCATCGTTATCTGATAGAGCCACGGGAGTAGTTTCCCATAGCCATGTCTCATCTGGTCAAAAATCAGCGTTGAAGGATTGGTTTTCTGGTAGCTCGGGTGGGATTTCTGATTTCCCTTCGCTGGAGGTTCATGATAACTCAGCTCCCTTTGATGGAACCAGTCCTATTTATCCCCTAGATCCGCTTCAATCGGATCTTCTTTTATCTGAGTTTGGTTCAGGTTTACGGGAGAGCATTGAACGGGCATATCTCTGTGCAGAAGGCAATCACACTGCCCTCGCGCCCTGCAATTTAGAGCATGTTGCTCCCACTCCCACTAGACCAAAACGTGTTCTTCCTGGTACCTGCGTAGAGGGTGATTACGCTGGCGTTAATGCGTGCTCTCCTCCTATTACCAATATTCCAGAACGTGAATCTGATCCCTGTGAAAGTCAGCTTATTGAGTTGCATGATAGTAACCTTGCTGAGGGTAGCTCTCTCTCTGTGCGGGAGAATGGTTTACCAGATTCGTGCTCCAAATCAGCACTGGCCGTTTCAGTTCCGGGGAGTTTAACAAGGCTAACGCGTGAGGAGAGCTCCACATCTCTAGTGTGAAGCAGAATCTCGGATCCGTTAGATGGTTTTGCTCACCGGTTTTGTGTAGACAGCAAGGGTTTGATCCCTCCTCTGCATTCTGATTTTTATAACAGTAATCTAGCGTATAATAATCTAACCTGTAATAATAATAATTATTATTATTATAATAACAATAATAATAATAATAATAATATTATTATTATTATTATTATTATTATTAATTATGATTGTAATAACATTTTTAATAATAACAATAATAATAGTAGTAATAGTAATAGTAATAGTATTATAGTCGAGATTAATAATAAGAATAATGATAATATTAATAAAAAGGATACATTATTTATTAATACAAACAATTCTAACATGGAAAGTAATAAGATATTGAATATTGATAATAATAATTTAAATCATAGTACTAATGGTATTAGTAATCTTCCCCCTCCTTCTCATTTTAATAACAAGGTTATAAATCTTTTTAGTTTCTCCCTTCCCCCTTCAGTTTTTAAATTTTTGGGTAAAGGATTAAATTTTGCCTTAGCCCCTAAGAAAATCCCTGTAGATGATATCATTTGTGACATAGAGTTTGGGATCAGAGGTTTACCTGATAGGATCAAGGATACTATTAGGCAAGATTGTGTGGTTGTCTTGAGAAAGGCTAGGCCCCCTATGAGAAACCTTAGCAAGGAGGAATCAGTAGCCCTCAGATCCTTAAACAAGAACAAAGATATCATTGTTCTAAAGGTAGACAAGGGTGGAGCTACCGTCATTCTTAACAAGGTTGATTACCGCAAAAAGATGTTGGATCATCTTCACAATAGTGAGAGCTATAAAAAGCTTCCCAAAAACCCATTAAAAGAGGTTGCTAGGAATGTGGCTCTTGCCATTAAATCCATTAGCTCAGTGAGTTCCCTACACCATAAACTCATTGAGAGCAACCCTATCACTCTTAGGATCTATGGTCTCCCCAAAATTCAGAAGGAAGGAGCTCCCTTAAGGCCTATTGTCAACACCATTGGAGGTCCTACCTACCTTCTTGCTAAGTTCCTTGCGTTAAGGCTTAAGCCCTTAGTTGGTCATACGGAGTCCTTCATAAAAGACTCTGCTTCCTTTATTGATGAACTCAAGGACATTAAGCTTGACCCTAGGAACATTCTTGTTAGTTTTGATGTAGTTTCCATGTTCACTTGCATCCCTATTAATGAGGCCATGGAGGTTATCAACCACCTAACAGATCCTGACACCGCTCGGTTAGTTAAGATCTGCCTCACTTCCACCTTTTTTAGTTTTGAGGGAGAGTTCTTTGAGCAAACTTGTGGGGTTGCCATGGGCTCACCCCTATCCCCTGTCGTTGCTAATCTTTTTATGGAAGATTTTGAGTCCAAGGCTCTAAACTCATCCCGACTCCTGCCCAAGCTTTGGAAAAGGTATGTGGATGACACCAATGTCATCTGGTCTCACAGCCAAGAGGAATTAGATCTCTTCTTCGACCATCTCAACAATCAATCCTTGGCCATTAAGTTCACTAAGGAGCAGGAAGTTGATGGTTGCCTCCCTTTCCTTGATATTCTTATTTCTAAGAATAGTGATGGTTCCCTCTTCCATTAAGTTTTTTGAAAGAAAACCCATACGGAGCAGTATCTTCATGCCAGTTCCCACCATTTCCCGGCTCAGAAGATGGGTGTTCTCAATACCCTTGTTCCTCGGGCCCTAAGGATCTCAGATAAAAAGAGTTTTGAGAAAGAAAAATCCCATCTCCTTGATGTCTTTGTTGAGAATGGTTATAGTAGATATGTAAAAGGAGGCATAGGGTATTGTTGGAAGAAGAGATGTATGGAAAGGGTCCATAGCTGAAGAAGGTTTGAAAATTAGGTGTAAAAATTTGAACATGACTAAGTATAACGCTTTGAGATTAATTGAGTTGAGAAGCTCATTCAGTATGATGTGTAACATTGTTCGTTCGTCATCAAAGTTAAATTTTGCTCACGTCCACAGGAAAAAAATAAATAAATAAATAAATAATAATAATAATAAGAACTACACAAAACATTAAATAATGTTGGCTCATAAAAAAAAATTGCACATGAAGAAATTGGATCCCTCTCGACTCATGTTAGATATGTATTTAAAATGGATTGATGTTGGATTTAGCACGAAATAGGGTTTAATGAGGAATGCCTTTAATTGTTATGATAATTATATTTTTTTAATGTTAATATTTAAAACAAAATAAAAAAGGGAAGATTATTATACAAAATGTCTTAACGAATATTGATAATTTTGGCATATTAATAATGAAGTGGTTTGAAGAGAATAATATTATGAAATAAGCATCATTTCATATAATTTAAAGTTAAATCCAAGAGAGTAATATAATTTTGGAAAGATAATAGTTTTAGCAATGACTTTTATTTTGGTATTGTTAGAGTATGACTTACATAGATTAATGTGATAGTGATGTAAGTATGTAGGGTGTATTATTTGTTAGGATATTCCGACACATAGGATATAGTTAAGTTCAACTTGGTCTAGTGTAGAGTTAGGTATAGAGTTAGGTAAAGTGTGTTTCTTTACCGTTGTACATTTTGTAACTTACAATCCGACGGTCACGATGTGTAGTGATCCGACGGTTCATTCTCTCCTCGGTATTACCGACACTTGATCCGTGGCTTGACACCCGATTGGTCCATGAGTTCTATTTAAAGCGCATGGAGGGTCATTGTTCGGGTAATCCGTGCATGAGAGAAGCTTATGTAAATTTTCATTCTTTGATTAATAAATTACCTGTAGTAGCCACGTTGGCGCAGGCCGTGGACTGTTTCCCTCTTTGAGGGTTTTAACCACGTCAAAAATACTGGTGTATTGATCTGTGATCTGGTTGTGAGCAGTGTCCTTTTGGTGTTCTTTCTGAGGAACTTACCCTGTAAATTCCTACATGGTATCAGAGCTATTTGAGGGCTGCGTCCGTTGGTGATCCAAATCTGAAGCCGGTAGAACTGCATGCGGATGTCGTTTCCTAGATCTGTTGTTTCTGACTGCTTTCGGGCCGAGAGGACTGCTCTGTTGCGTTCGGAGCATCTGTTCCAGTGAGGAACCCCTTTCGTTTCACGCGAAAAGGTTTCCGGTAGCCCTAGCTGCGTCATTTTTCAGATCGGGAGGTATACAGTGTTTGTGCAGTTTACTGTTATTTTCTCTCTGCTTATTTCGGTTTCGGTTTATTTACCTTTTTTTTTAACCAGATCTATACCTTTCATTTCTGCGTATGCTCTTTGCCCTGCGACTCTGTGCGATCTGGGCAAATCAGAAACAGAAATGAAGGATTTTTCTCATGCGTATGCTCTTTTCCCTGCACCTTAGTGTGATCTCGGAAAATCAAAAACATTGAGAAAAATATTTAGTTTTTTGGCTAAAGCTAACTTTGAGATTTTTTTTAAAAATATCTATTTTTTTTTGCTAAAGCTAACTTTGAGCCGCAAGGTTCGTTTTTTCTTTGCATATTCGTGTTGGGTTTTGTGTTTTGTGTTTTGTAGGGAAAAAGAGCTTTCTCAAGGCAAGCACGCAAACCGAGGCCCCCCCCCCTCTCTCTCTCTCTCTCTCTCAAATTTTTTGTATAGATCAATTAGTTCAAAGCTATTTTAAGAGAGTAGAGGTCTTGGGTTCAAGTCCCATTTTGTGGGGGTGGATTTTTTTTCATTCCCGCACATTCGCGCACTTTGCCGGCAACTTCAACAAATGTTTTTTCAAAAAGCCATAACTTCTTCATCCGGAAGCCTTTTTCAGAGCCGTTTTTTTTAAAACAGCCTAATTTTTCGAGATCTATCCATTGGAACACTTACTTTCAGCATCTTCAGCTTCAGTTTTTTTAAAAAAAATGGAAAGTCCATGCCAAGTCATTCTTGACAGCACTAACTACTTCCAATGGATAGCCTACATGGAAGATTTACTTAGAAGTAAAGGTCTCTACAGAATAGCCACAGACCAAGAGAAGAAACCAAAAGATGAAGACAAGGCTGCAAAATGGGAAAATAGACAAGATCAAGCATGTGGTTTGATAGGGATGTCTATTTCTCCTGATCTTAGATTCCATATTGCAGAACTTGAGACTCCTCATGAAGCATTGGAAAAAATCGCTAAAGTTTTTGGGATTAAAAATGAAATTAGAGCCCATCAACTTGAAAATGAGTTGCTTACTTTGGATCCTAATAATTTTTCTTGCATTGAAGATTTCTTGTCCAAATTCAAGACCCTTAGATATCTCTTGGAAGGTGTTAAGGTTAAGAAAGAAGATGGTAACCTTATTTATTCCATCCTTACTAAGTTGGGACCAGCCTACTCTGTATTTGTTTCCACTTTCCATTCTACAAGGGAAGCTTTCATTTGTCAAGGAAAAGACTACAAGGCCACTTCCTTTGACTCCTTTTATGATTCCTTAATAAGAGAACAAGAAAAACTCTTACACCTTGGTCTTCTTAATCTTGGAAACTCTTCCACGAAAGCGTTAGCCGCCCAGCAGCAACCAAATTCAAAGAATCCTAAGAAGTCATATCCTCAAAAGAATGGTCCTAAACCAACTCAGCCTAAAAATGATAAGACCAATAAAAACAAATGGAAGAAGACTGATAGACATTGTAACTTTTGTAATCGAGATGGCCACTTAGAATCTAAATGCTTTAAGAAGATGGAAGCCTTGGAAGCCGCAATGAAGAAACATAACATCCATGTGGAGCCTACTTCAACTTCAACTTCCGGAATGGCACATTCTGCATGTCGTTGTCAATCATCTCAGTCTGGTTATGCATTAAATGTATCTTCTTCCTCTCATTCTCATGAGTGGCTCATTGATTCTGGAGCCTCTTATCACATGGCTAAAAACCAAGCCATGTTTTCTTCTTTAAATGATTGTAACACCAAAAATATATATGTTGGTGATGATAGATCTCTTAATGTTGTAGGGACTGGAACTGTTCATCTAGACAATGGTCAGTTTAATGATGTACTATGTGTTCCAACCTTATCCTGCAACCTTCTATCTGTATATCAGATAACTCATTCAGGTGAAGGTAAAATTGTTGAATTTTCACCTCATGATGTTGTAATCAAGGATCTAAAAGATCCTAAACAGATTCTAGCTACTGGTCTTGCTGATGATTCCACAAGGTTGTATAAGTTTCACAACTTTGGGTCATCAAATCTTCCCTCAGTATTTGTTGCTCATAATGATGAAGTGAGCAAACTTTGGCATGAGCGATTTGGTCACTTAAACTATCGCTCCCTTCAGCATCTATGTAAAGAAAATATGGTGACAGGTCTTCCTATGGTATCTTGCAGAGATGGTGTTTGTTCCGGATGTGTACTCGGAAAACATCATCGGGACAGTTTTGACAAACGTGCCTCTTGGCACGCCTCAGCCCCTTTACAGCTTGTGCACAGTGATTTATGTGGTCCACTTCCTGTTGCTTCATTCTCTGGCTGCAAGTATTTCTTAACTTTCATTGATGATTTCTCCAGACGCACTTGGGTATACTTCTTAAAACTCAAGAGCGAAGTATTTAACACTTTTTTGGCCTTCAAAGCCTTTGTTGAAAAACAATCTGGACATCAAATTCTTAAGCTAAGAACTGATAATGGTGGAGAATATGTTAAAAACACATTCATCAACTTTTGCACCAAAAATGGAATTCAAATGCAACATACTGTTCCATACACTCCACAACAAAATGGTGTAGCTGAAAGGAAAAATCGCACCTTAAAGGAAATGGCTAATTGTATGCTGCAATCTAAAGGACTCAATCTTAGTTTTTGGGCCGAAGCAATTAATTGTGCAAATTATATAATCAATCGCACTCCTACTAAGGTTCTAGAGAATATCACTCCAGAAGAAGCTTGGAGTTCCATTAAACCAGATGTAAGTCACTTTCGTGTTTTTGGAAGTGAAGCATGGGCCCATATTCCAGATGAAAAGCATAAAGCTTTAGAACCTAAGAGTGAGAAATGTACTTTTGTTGGATATTCTGAAGATGAAAAGGTTATAGACGTATTCCATTTAAGTCCAAAAATGTTATCATTAGAAGAGATGTAAAATTTGATGAAAATAAATCGGCCTGCGAGCCTAATCCGGCGGATGTGCCACCTCTTCCTATCTCTTCTACTTTTGAAAACATTTCTTCTTCAGATGATGAAAGTGAGGATGATAATCCTCCCCCACCTTCTCAGACTCCTCAACTTCCAAGATGGGTCTGTGCTACTCGGGATGCAGCAGGTGATCTTGCCGGTGATCCTACAGATCAGCGACGTACACGTTCTCAGTTTGAAAGAGCCTCTTCTTTACTGGCTCAAGCTCCAGTAAATCATGATCCTGACACTTTTGCAGAAGCTTCAGGCCATCCACATTGGGAAGCAGCTATGAATGAAGAATATCATTCATTGTTGGCAAATAATACATGGGATCTTGTTCCTTTACCAAAGGGACGCAGACTTGTTAGATGTAAATGGGTTTACAGAACCAAGTATGGACCAGATGGGAAAGTTGATAAACATAAAGCTCGTCTTGTTGCTAAGGGATTTTCACAGGTTGAAGGCATTGACTACACTGAAACCTTCTCCCCTGTTGCCAAAATGAACTCTATCCGCCTTGTTCTTTCCCTTGCTGCCTCTTTAAAATGGGAAGTCCATCAGATGGATGTTAAATCTGCCTTCTTGCATGGGGACTTGCAGGAAGAAATCTATATGGAACAACCCATTGGCTTCATACAAACAGACTCCAGCCTTGTTTGTCGACTTAAGAAATCCCTTTATGGCCTCAAGCAAGCTCCTCGGGCTTGGTATGCCAAAATGGATAGCTTTCTTTTAGAATCTGGCTTTTCTAGGTGTTATTCTGATAATACTGTCTACACCAAGAAAGTGGGCAACTCTCTTATCATCCTTGTTCTTTATGTTGATGATCTTATTCTTACTGGTAGTGATCCCAACCTTATAAACCATGTGAAGTCCAGCCTTAAAAAGAAATTTGAAATGACAGACTTAGGACACTTACACTATTTTCTCGGTCTTCAAGTCTTGCAATCCAAGGACGGTATTTTCCTTTCCCAGTCCAAGTATGCTTGTGATATTCTTCGTCATTTTCACATGGAAGACTGTAAGTCAGCCCCTTCTCCCTTTCAGTCTGGAGTCAAACTTTCAGTCTCTTGTACTTCTCCTGAAGTTGATGCTACCTTATACCGTCAACTTGTAGGAAAACTCTTGTATTTAACCCATACTCGTCCTGACCTTTCCTTTGCTGTTGGCCTTGTTGCTCGTTTTATGCAAAACCCCCGTGAAAGTCATTGGAAAGCAGCTAAAAGAATACTTCGTTATGTTCGAGATACAGTACAGTTTGGGATTCATTATAGTGCCAAAGCAGCTCCTCTATTAGTTGGTTTAACTGATTCTGATTGGGCTGGTGACCCTGATGATCGGAAGTCTACTGCCGGTTATGTCTTCACTCTTGGTTCAGGACCTATTACATGGGCTTGTAAGAAACAGGCTGCCATTTCTCTTTCGTCAGCAGAAGCAGAGTATCGTGGTGCCGTGGAAGCTAGTAAGGAAGCCTTGTGGCTTCGTCAGATCCTATCAGAGTTTGGCTTTGAGCAGCAGCATCCAACCACACTTTGGTGTGATAATCAAAGTGTCATTTAGCTATGCAAAGATTCAGTCCAGCATCAGCGCAGAAAACACATTGAACTACAGATGCACTTCATCAGAAAGCTCATTCATGACCATGTTCTTGAAGTGCAATATTGTCCAACAGATGATCAGGTTGCAGACATCTTCACAAAGGCTCTCACAAAGGCGAAGTTCACTAAACTTCGATATATGCTTGGAGTTCAGGAAGTTGTCACTAAGGGGGGATAGGCTCTAGTGCCTCCTTCCTTCTCCTATTGTGTCATATTTGTAAATCCTTCAATCCTATCCCAAGTTGTTCTTAAGGGGGGATGTTAGGATATTCCGACACATAGGATATAGTTAAGTTCAACTTGGTATAGTGTAGAGTTAGGTATAGAGTTAGGTAAAGTGTGTTTCTTTACCGTTGTACATTTTGTAACTTACAATCCGACGGTCACGATGTGTAGTGATCTGACGGTTCATTCTCTCCTCGGTATTACCGACACTTGATCCGTGGCTTGACACCCGATTGGTCCATGAGTTCTATTTAAAGCGCATGGAGGGTCATTGTTCGGGTAATCCGTGCATGAGAGAAGCTTATGTAAATTTTCATTCTTTGATTAATAAATTGCCTGTAGTAGCCACGTTGGCGCAGGCCGTGGACTATTTCCCTCTTTGAGGGTTTTAACCACGTCAAAAATACTGGTGTATTGATCTGTGATCTGGTTGTGAGCGGTGTCCTTTTGGTGTTCTTTCTGAGGAACTTACCCTGTAAATTCCTACATTATTCTTATATATAGAGTGTATGTGACATCAATTTGTGGAATCAACCACTTGGATAGGTACGAGGGTAAAAAGTGGACTCATATCTAAACTTAATGTGGAATTGGAGAAGTTGAACCTTTGATTAAAGGAGGGAATGTGAGATAGAATAATCTTAGAAGTGAGAAGGTTGGAACCAAGTTAAAGAGAATTTAACATGTTGATGAACCATGTAGGTGAAAAAGATTCCTAGATAATTTGTGAGTACAACAAATGGCACCCATGTTTCTCCGTAGATAGAATTTATTTTATAGAGAGATCAATGATGAGTTGTTAGTTGGGAGAAGCAAAAAGTTTGTCATAATCGTGATCTAGTAAGTAGCAAAAAAGAATAGTGCATGATAGTACTTGTGACAACAATGAAGATGGCAACAATGAAGAACAAATGATGATGGACAATCAAGTTTAAAAGTTTTTAAATCAAAGTTAAAAGTTTATGTGTTGTGGAATAGACTCAAGACCATATAATAATGTGAGTCACACATTATGTTTGTATGCAAGTCTGTGTTGTAATTTTTGAGTTGATGTATTGGTCCTAGAGAATGTTTTGAGTATACCTTGGTATCTCCATGTGTGAAATTAGTAATTGTATATGCATGGGTTAATGATGATGTAATATTGATGAGAGGTACCCTATGTAGTTCCTTCTAATTTAAAAACCACATTATAGTGTAGGTTTGTGGTAAGCTAGAAACCACATGATAGAGGAAAGTTTGTGCTCAACTAGAAACCACTTGGTGTGATGGTTTGTGGTCATTCAAAACCACTTGATGTGTTGGTGATGGTAAGTAAAAACTATGTGAGTATAAGATGAAGAAATGCAAGTTTGTGAAAGATATGGAATAGGGAACATATGGACAAAGATTCTTGTAGAATTTTTTAATTCCTTGGGAGTCTAATGTTGGAACATCGAGAGCATGGTTGAGGGTAAGCCAAAAGAACTGAGAGCATGGTTAGTGGTACACTTAGAAAACCCAAGATAATGATGATGGTGATAAAGGGAGATCTAAAGGTACGAGTACATGTATGAAGATATGAATGAACAATGTACATGAAGGGACATCCTTGTAAATTTACAGTTGCAACAACTAGTTACCCATGCATTCTAGTGGATGGTTCTTTCTTTATATGGACATCAACATTTCGGTAATATTTGTAGTGTGTTTGTAAATGTCATGTTGGAACACAAATATACTTTGTTAATTAGAAGGTGCTTCATTTCATAGTAGATCATGGGTTGCAAAATAACATATTAGTGAGGTATAGCTCATCAAGGCTAAGACAAGCTCTTGTTAAGAGGGGGTATTAGAGTCTGTAACTCCTACTTGTCATGTGTGAGATCTTATTAGGATTGTTATGATTATTGGTAGAAAAATATATTTCTATTTAAAAAAGTTTATTCCTAATTTCTAAGAAGTTGTTGGAACTAGTTAGATGTGAGAGATTCTCTTTACAAAAATAATTCTTAGATAGACCAAAGGTGGAATGATTTGAGCAACAAGAGTGAAGTGATTTAAGCAACAAACAAATTGTGTAATCAAAATAATTTCTTTATCTTAAAAATAAAACTCTATATATTTATACATAAAACTTTTTTATAGGAATATAAAAAAGTTTTAAAGTTTCTAATAAATAAATGAAATAAATATAATAAAAAATTAAAACTCTTTACTCATAAGTAAATAAACTAAGAAATATGTTAGATTTTAGGCTTCTGTGGAAGTTTTTTGATTCATGATCCGGATTATCCACAGTTTTCAGTTCATTCTGCCAACATTTCAAACCCCAGAATAAGAATGAACCCCTTATTTGTCCCGATGATGGACCCCCTTTGGGATTTGAAACGTTGGCAGAATGAACTGAAAACTGTGAATAATCCGGATCATGAATCAAAAAACTAAGAAATAAAATGAAATGAGATATCTTAAAAATCTGAAATTTTTATTAAAAAGTTTCAATTATAATTAAATAAATGAAGAAAAAATAAAATGAGAAACTATTTGATATATTCATTATTTAATATTAAATAAGATCATAGTCCACTTCTTAAATTGGTATCTTTGCAACATGTTTACAAAGAAAATACAGAAATAGAATGAAATTGTAAATGACTTCTAAAAAAATTAAAATTATGTTTTGGAAAAAAATAAATAACAATTTTATATAATAAAATAAAATTAAAAGAAATTAATTTTAAAAATCAATAATTTAATATATATATATATATATATAATTTTAAACAAAATTATAATTTTTTATCCTTTAAAATACATAATAATTTTATATATATATATATATATATATAATTTAATATATATATATATATATATAATTATAATTATAATTTTAAACAAAATTATAATTTCTTATCCTTTTTTTATATATATATATATAATTATAATTATAATTTTAAACAAAATTATAATTTCTTATCCTTTAAAATACATCTTTAAATATATATATATATTCAACACTTGGAAAAAATGCATATATCAATTCAACGCTTTAAAAAACTAAGAAATTCCAATTTACTAATTACAGGTAGAGCAAATCGACCCAGTCATAAATTACGTCTTTAAAACCCGAACTAAAAGACGCAACGTCTGCCCGTGCCTCTCATTCCGTTCATATGATTCTCATACAAACTATCATTTTCTGATCGCTGGGCCATTGAATTGAACTATAATCTCAAAATCTCACCTGTAGCATCTTGTTCGATTTTTCTGCCATGGGAATAGCCATGGCAACTGCCCTTTTTAAGGGTGCAGGTCTATCCAAAATTACAGAGCTGGATGCTAAGAATGGCCTTTATGAAGTCGATGGCAGGTTGTGGAAAGGTATATATATATACATAACATTATTTATTTGTTTAAGAACTGATTACAGCTTTCCACCATCCTCTGGTTCAGTGTGAGAAAAGACCTTGAATCTTTCTAAATACCAGTAAGTGTATTGATTTTGATTTTTTTTTTTTGGGGCAGTTGGAAGCAGATACAAGATACTCGAATTTCTGGGAGGTGGAGCATATGGCCAAGTCTGTAAAGCCCAAGACAAAGCAACCGGGGAGTTTGTTGCTGTTAAGGTACTTCAGTTTTTACAGACAATTTGAGATAAATAATGACATTGTTAGGAATTTGAATCGTTAAAGTCTTTGATGTTTGAAATGGACAGATGGTGAAAGATGCGATGCAATCCGAGTCCGTCTTGAAGAACGTTCTTCGGGAAGTTTGCATTATGCGTCGACTATCTCACCCGAACATACTCTCCTGTGCGCCCTCATTAATTCCCCTAAAACCTAAGGATAAATGTAGAATTTCTGTTTTATATATATTATGTTTAGGATGTTTGCATAGGGAGTGGCTATCTAGCACTATTTAAAGCTGTTTTATAAGTTTCTAGGGATGGAATAAGAGAATTCTGTTTTATAAGTTGTTTTTTTGGATAAGAGAATTGTGTTGATGATTTTGGGATGTTGTTTAAAGATATTTTTGTTGTGTTCTGAATAGGAATGGGATTAATTAACCTGAAGTTTTTAAATTTTTAAATAGGTTATATTAAAGATAAATATTATGGTCAGAATTATGGATGCCCATAAACCTGGTGCTAGAAACTATTGGTAACCAGATGAGTCAATTTTACTTGAATTACTTTAACATTTGTGAAGGCAAAATTATGGGTGCCCATAAACCTACAGCCCCAAACCACTGGTAACCAGATCAAGTCAATTTTACCTGAAACACCCTAACATTTGTGTTGATTTGAATTGCAATTAATTTATTGATAAAAATCTTAGAGGGAAAAGTTAAAGTGAGAGCTACCTATTCTTGTAAAGATGAAAATTGTCTAAAAAACATACAGACTGTACAAAGTCTTATACAATCCTAATGATATCATCCCAACATCCAGAATGGACAAAGTCTTACACAATCCTAATTATATTATCCAATAAATTAACAGATAATTATTTCATTCACCATTAAAACTAGCCCAACCTTACTCAACTTAGCTGATAAAAACAAAAAACCCTCTGATTACCATTTTTTAGTGCTTTTTTAAAAACCTGGTTTCTTTTTTTAACCTTATTTTTATTTTAAAAATGGCTTTGGCCTTGTATTTATAAAAAAGAAAAGAAGAAAAATCAGATTGTGATTAGAAAATGATTCTTATGAGAAATACAGAATCACCTTATACTGTTACGCTTATCTGAGATCAACCTCAATTTTCTGAATAATATCCTTCTCCCCTCTTTTCTTTATGCAGTGATGGACGTTTTTCTGAATAGCCCTGAAGACAAAAATGATAAAACTGACCTGTACATTGTGTCACAATTTGCTGATAGGTACAATATTATAATATCTAATTTTCACCACTTGCCCACCCACACACCCATCTCTAAATCTGTCTGGATTATGCAAGATGGAACATATATGTGGTTTGATATGAATTGGCAGAGGTTCTATTCTGGATTTGCAAGGTCCACTATATCCTGATGATGTCAAGCATCTCATGCGGCAGATACTGGAGGGGCTTAAATACATGCATTTCTGCAATGTCTGGCACAGGTACTCATGACCACTAAAGTTCTCAAAGGACTTCACATGTAAGCGCATTTCCAACTGTTATTTTTGAAAAAAACTGTATAGGGTTTCATGTCGTCCTACAGGGATATAAAAGCTGGAAATGTATTGGTAATGTCACCCTTGACTGTCAAGATTTGTGACTTCAATCTTTCGCGCCCAGTCCAAGAGGTAATATCTGTTTATTTGTTAACTTTTGTGACCTCAATCGTTTGCGCCCAGTAAAAGGTAATATTTGTTTGTTTGCTTAGTTTAATTTTAGTGTTACAGATGTATATAGGGAGGGACACATTTTTTCCTGCCCAGAGCACTTCGCTATTGGGGTATCCTTTGATTTATTGCAGGAACTCAAATTTATTTTTTGGCAAATATTTCAGACTGAAATTTGATAATAAATAAAAGGAGTGTGATTTTGATAATTTTTTAATATCATTTTATTCTATAGATAAAGTGAAAAACATTAAGCTAATCATTAATTTAATGCATAATAATCCTATACACAGTTTTCTCCCTAAAATACTCTGATCTTGAGATTTTGACATTTTAAATTGAAATAAAAATTTGAAATTTCCCGGAATAAACGAAGCAAATCATTAATTTAGTGCATGATAATCATCATATACACATTTCCTCCCTAGAAAAATCCTGATCTTGAGGTTTTAACATTTTAAATCTACATAAGAATTTAAAATTTCCCAGAATAAGAAACCAACTTAAAATTTCCCAGAATAAACCAAACTCAACCAGTAATGTTTCGCCAAATTCCAACATAGATGGTTTGAAATAATGCTTTTTGAACGCCTCTTATAAATTGCCTCCGACTTTTTGGGTGTACATCCGCTCATCCTTATTTCCAGGATAGTATTTGGAATATTTCAAAAATCTGATTAAAAAAAGCCAAAGTTAATTGTTTACTTCACATTCACATCCTTAGCTTTTGGAATACTTCAAAAAAATTATTGAAAAAAGCCAAGTTAACTGTTTAGGTCACATCCTTAGATTCATGGCAGATTTAGAATATTTCAAAAATCTAATTAAAAAAAGAGTTAACTGTTTGTTTCACTTCTATCTGATATTTCTGAAATATTCTGGAAACTAGTATATTAATTTAAACCATGCACGTACAAACACCAAAAAACCTAACAATACTCAACCCTATATGCAGGTAACCAGCGATGTGAACATTCAAAGATGTTATTCAATATCTGTAAGTTCTGGGCATCATAACCTCTGCAATTACATAATAGCTATAATGATTCTTTACACTCAAAACAGCAGTACTGAATGTATGTAGGTTATGACACCTACTTATCATCCTCCAGAACTTATCATGTCACCTGGAAACTACGGTTCAGCAATAGACATGTAAGATCTTTACCGTTACAGCATCCATTCACCATTTACACAGATATGAAGATTCCACTTGGTGTAGGATAACTATTACTATTTGGGTAAACTCAATATAAGCTTATCTAATCAATTATTCCTTGCGCAGATGGGGAGCAGGCTGCATTTTTTGGGTAAGACTTCTTGAACTGTACCAATTTCCTATACTAATTATTTACTTCAGCTAACGTTTATTTCCTAAACAGAAATTGTTGAAGTTGTCTTCTCCTGGAAAACTTCAAATAAAGCATATCTTCCATCAAAAGTAAGGGAAACTTCTAAACAATTACTCTGCAACATCTTATGTAATCAAAAGTTTTATACACATAAATTATCATTTTTTCCATTTGACAGTTTTGATCTCATTTAGAATTTGTTAACAACTTCATTAAGGTTTTATTTATCATTTAGTATTTTTTCATTTTCACTAATATTTAACTAAGTTATATAAACTACTCAATTTTTATAAATTTGAGTGTTTTTGTTGTTTATATTTAATTTATTCACAGATTCAGGAGATATTTAAATTTTCATATAAAGTTAAACGTATTTTACTTATTTATCCATTAATATAAATCCATTATATTCCAGATTTGAAAACAAAAATGTAATTTTATCCATATTCAAAAAATCTAAAGATTTGTTTTGATTTATTTTACTATAAGAGGTTTTGATACTTTGACATTCATTCCAGGCACACCATGGATAAATATCTTCAAGCTCAGGAGAAATTACCTGATTCTGAATTGGAGCGACTTCAAACGGTGCTTAATCAGTTTCAATGTATTATAAACATATTCATATATTCATAACTGAACTGAGAAACAGAAAAACAGTTCATTAATGCTATGCATTTCGTTACAGATATGTGATATATTCAGTATAATTGGAACACCATGTTGGAATGATATCGATACTTGTGTACCAAATCCAAAATGGCGAAACTACTTAAAGAACCTAACTGGAAAGGTACTATCAGTGTGAATTCAAATTATTCATCTTCTATCTGAATGGAATTTCTGCAGCATTGTCAACATTCCATATTCATTATTGAGATCATTTTAATCTTAGGTTGGAAGCTTGGAAAACACCTTAGGTGAAGTGGATTATGAGGCATTAGACCTGCTCTCTCGAATGCTTCAGTTCAACCCTGATCGTCGTTGCACTGCAGAGGAAGCTCTTTCACATCATTATGTAAATCCATTACCATTTTAAGCAGAGTCTAGTTTGTGGTTCTGTTTATCCTACCATGTTCAGTAATTTAACCAGTAAGTGGACTTCCAGTTTTCAAAACCGGCCTTACAACAACTTTTAGTTCAACCTGGTTATCCAGCAGCATATCTTTCTAAAATCAGCACTCTTCAACAAATTGAGGTAAATATCTCAGGACTATACAGAGCTCACTTCTGACATTACATTATATTATTGTGGTTTACTAAAATTTCATGATTAGTTTGCTATGAATCTTCTATTTCTGTAACTGTTGATGCACATGCAGGAATCGATACAAAGCTCAATGAATCGTGAAAATAGCATGCAGATTCTTATGGATTTGTTGAAAAAAGAAGTTGCTGATCATCACAGTGAAAAAAGATCGTTTAATCCTAGAAAAAGACCCCTTGAGTGTTGGGATTCGAGAGATGAGGACAACGTTAGGAGACTGCAAAAACATCGAAAGAAATCTCTCCTTGACCACATCCACGATGTATTCTTATGAATGATGATTGACACGATGGAATGCGTTTCAAACTTGCTCTGATTACATTGAAAAAGTTCCGAAGACTGGATTCTTTTTCATCAAATAGGTTGGCCACATTGTCTTGAATATTAAATTTAAAAATTAATGATTATTTTATTTAGATTTTTTTTCAATTTAATAATTAATTAGTAACGAGGATAGTAATTACAGATTACTATTTTTAAATAGGAGTTGATTTATTATTAAAATTGTTATTCATTAATCTAAAATAAGTAACATCTTTATGATAAATATGATAAGTAGCATTTTTTTGGTGTTAGGTTATCAATTAGAAACTGTGTATTATTATTGAAATACTTATTATAGTTGATGTTTGGTGATTTTACTGGTTAGTACGGACATTGAAAGTGATGTTTTGATGTTTTACTTATCATTCTTATTCTGTGTGAGAACAAGAATGCAGAACAAGGTTAAATAGAATACTTGATAATGAGTAATAAAGTTGATCTATATTAAAAAATTATTAAAAGAAAAACATTGAAATGGAATAGAAAAATATTGAAATCTTGGAATGTTTTAAGTGAAATTCTGAAAATTAGACGTGGTTAAAAGAATGGGAGAAAAGGAATTAGACTACTATAGTTATTAGTTTAATTATTATTTATTATTATTTTTACTTAAATCTAATTTATTAATAATTAATTATATTTTAAAATTAATTAATTAAGTATTATTAATATTATTAATTGTTTCTCAAGTCTTATTAGTAAAACTTGTTGAGAGTGGGCCTCCTTAGCAAGGCCACTCACGATTAAACCTCGCAAAGGTTGTTGTGCCCGTGGTAAGGAAGGAGACAAGCTAAAAAGTCTTAGGTGAAAATGTGCAATGGATTTAAGATAAATTTTAATATGTAGAGTCCAGACATATTTAATTGTTTTTATTTTTATAATATAAGAGTTAAGACAAGTTTATGATTGTGAAAGAGGCATATTGATAGTTCTATTGACAATGGTTATTTGTTCTTTTGTGAAAATGTATTGTAGGATTTAAAATCAACCTAACTTTTAAGATGAATTTTAATATATAGAGTCCAGAGATATTTAATCGTTTTTTTTTATGTAATATAAAAGTTAAGGCAAGTTTATGATTTGAGCTCTTTTCTTAAATGAAGAAAAATTCTCAGCAAGTTATTTTGTGTTTTATCATATATTATAGATATTTCAAGGATGCAATTATTAATTGAATCTCTTTTTGATATATCAGAAAAATGTATTGCATAATGCCTTTTGTATTTGTCAATCATATTAAGATGGTAAATAGTATTACATCTGAGTGACAAACACTAATAAATCTACATAGATATGGAATCATTGTAACTTGTATAATAGATGCACATGAACATGTGTTTGGTTGTAAGGAAGTTTAAACACATCTAATACTAAGAATAAGTACAAAGTTATAGATAATACTTTACATCACAACATTCAAGATGTATATAACTATGTAATATTTGAACTGTGCTACTTGGTATTCCATATATCAACACAGTATGTGCACACAAGGGTTCCTACTTGAGAGCCTAACTTATCAAGTTGTTTATTCTTAAATGTTTTCAATATCATGGAGTAAAACAGGCTTATTATTATTTATATCGAGTGTAGGGATCATTAGTGATTTGGACTAGTGACAAGCTAAGTATTAAAGAGTTGAAGTTAAACTAAATACTATTAAAATTTGAATTAGGACTTGTAGATTAAAAGCCACAACTCTACTTGATTCATTTCTTCACAATTCAAGTTGATCAAGCATGTATTGTGGCAACATCTATAGCTTACAAAAACTAAAGAATGTTTGAGATGACATTTAAAAATGATGATTGTGAAAACATATATCTTACATAACATGCCTTATTCACAAATATTCTCTCTTTCTAATTCCATTAAGATCTATTTGGATAGGTGTTGATTGAATAGGGAAATTAATGATTTGGAGCTAAAACTTTGGAATATGTACAACCTTAGTGATCTAAATTAAGAATTTAGTTTCTTGAAGTCATATAAATAGGGCCTATTTATCATCTCTAAGGTTGCTACTCGAGTTTTCAAAAAGATAATATGTACACTAAGGCATTGATCCCGAGTCATAACTTTAGAGCATTATTTTGCCATTTATACTAACTCATCTATATTTTCTTTCAAGTCATGATGCAATATCTTGAATTTTTTTTAACCAATTTGTGATTTTCCTTGACTTGTCAATGGGATTTTATGACTATTTTATGAGTCTCTATTAAAATGGTGGTATTCATTCCTATTGAGGTTTTTATCTTTGATATTAGAGATGCAAGCTAACTTGAATTGATTATAACATTAGGAGTGAATCCATCTATATGTTGGTCATGTTATCAAAATTGGTAGTGTAAGTTGAGAGGTGTTTCATTGTTGAGAGCAGTTATCTATTCAGGAATAGGTGGAAGCACATGTGTAATAACATCCATTGGTGGAGAAAAACTTAATCAACAGCAATGAGTCATCCCTCATTAGAATGTGTTAAGAAGTGAGAGTGAGAAGCATAAGGCTTCTTATGATCAAAGTTAGTGTCATATTATATAGAATAAAGGTGGAAGCACATGTGTAATAACATCCATTGGTGGAGAAAAACTTAATCAATAGCAATGAGTCATCCCTCATTAGAATGTGTTAAGAAGTGAGAGTGAGAAGCATAAGGCTTCTTATGATCAAAGTTAGTGTCATATTATATAGAATAAAGGGTCGTACATATAAACATGTTGTGGTGGGGCTTGAGAAGAATAATGGATCCTACCATAGTGGGAAGAGAAGAAATAAGAAGGGGAGTATGATGGAACTCAAAGGTAAGTAGATATTAACTAGCTCCTTTGCAAGATTATGTTTGTGAAGGTTTGTGCTAAGAGGGGTTAGAAGATACACTGTGAGACATGGGAAATTTTTTGGTCTCTAAAGTGGTTCGCATGAGGTTACTTTGAATCAAAATTATGAGGTGAGGTACTTTTAAATAATTAGGTTCCAAATTAATATGTGAAATGTTAACATTAAGGATTTTAATGAATGTTGGCTAGGGCAATGAAGTGGTGGATGATTTGTAGAAGTGGTAATTGAAGTTCCTCATGATAATATCAAGATGGACTATTGACACAATCTAAGTCTTTGTATCCCTCACAGCAAACTACATAACCAAAATTGTTGTTACAAAGCACACAACCACAACTGTTAGGTTTTGACTAATGTATTAAACTAGTTTAATAACTAAATCACAAAGCAAAAATAGAGAGAAATTTTAAACTTGCCCACAAGAAATCATAATAGAATTCAAATGCATTTATTCGTTCATAATGTGTTGTTACTGACAAGAACTTAGATTACAGAACAACATCCTCATAGTGTTTTCAATTCTCACACGGTAGCACAGGAATACCAAGCAATAGTCAAAGCACTCATTCTCAATCGTGCAATAGGTGAAGGTTTATCCAATCAAGCAGTAGCCAAAATAGAAAATCCCTAAGAGGCAGAAGCAAAAAGCCCAAAAGTAGAAAAAATTCCTTTTCTTCCTTGTTCCCATATTTATCCTCACAATGTTGACCTCTTCACATTCCAACTAAAAAAAATCACTTCCCATGTCGTCACCCTCTTCACATTCCAGTGTTAAACCAATTTGATTTATCTTGGTATGCAAATAAACCAAGATTTATAACATACGTCCCATTCTCATAGCACGTCTAGTAATGATTGTCCTATAGTAGCGCAACTAAACAACTATCAGTTTGGTTTTGTTAGCAACTCCATGCAGCAAGAGTATCAACACGATCCTAGGATTGTTAGCAACTCAAAACTATTCGTCGCTTCAATAAAATGTAGCTACAAGAGTAGCAGCAACTACTAGTTTGGTGTATTAGCCACTAACATAATACATCGAAGTAACAGCACTTATTACGAACTCGAACATAAACATGTTTTTTTTTTGTTGACGAGGATTATCTGAGGCCAACGATGCTCTTGCATTAGACATCCTTGGTCAAAAACTATGAACTACCATCTCATGTGGTATTTTCTCCATAAATTGAAGTTCCTCATAGGTGTGCTAGCTCTTGTTTAATCACCCATGACACATTTTAGATCCTCTATTTTTCTATTTGACCAAATACTCCAGATACTCCCTGCGATGAGTCTTCTTTCTAACCATTGTGGTTAAAATTTCTTCCATTTCTTCAACATGTTTGAGTGGTAATTGTTTATTCCACTCAGCAGGTGTACCTATCTCTTTACTACTTTCTTCTTCACATAACTCATATAGATCAGCCACATTGAATATCATAGATATATCCAATTCTTGCGGAAACTCTACCTTGTAGGCATTTTGATAAGTTTTCCGAAGAATTTTGCATGGGCCTATTTTCTTATATTTCAACTTGTTGTAGGTACCCTCGGAAATCTCCCTTTCTACATATGCGCCATCACCAATTCTCCTTCTGCAAAAACATTTGGTCTTCTTTTCAAATTTTCCTTCTCCTTGTACTTGTTATTACTTTGCTATATTATCTTCTTCACCTATTTGTGTATCAGTTGAATGTTGTCTGCAAAATCACTTGCATCAACTTTCTTCCTTTCCTCCAAATCTGGGAACTGTATCAGGTCCACAACACCTCTTGGTGACTGCCCATAAAGAATATGAAATGAACTCTTACTACTTGATTTGTTCACTAAATAATTGTATGCAAATTCTTCCTCTGCCAAAACCATATCTCATTCGTTGGGATTTTCACCACTCAAGCTTCTTAGCAAATTCCTAAGACTCTTGTTCACCACTTTAGTCTATCCATCTATGTGGATGATATGTTAGGGTCCAACCCTAACCCCCTTATTTATGTAATAGGGTCGAGTCATAGTTATAGTTAGTTAAAGAGTCAATAAAGCCCATATTAATAATTGTAAGTGGTTGACCTGCATTTGAAGAAGCCACAGTTAGTTGCAAATGGGTATGGTATTAGATAGATGGTATTAATAAGAACCATGGTACTGACCCATGGTATTGCATGTATGAATCCTATATAAAGAATAGAGACCCCTTGAGGAGCGTTGTGTCTTATTTTGTAATTGAGCCTAGCTCTATTGGAGGTTGCCCCCTCGAAGAGGCAAGTGAACATTGCTTTCCTTTCTGAATAATAAAATACATGTTGTTGTTTCTTATTGTTCTGTGTTCTCGGTATATTTCTTCGCATATTAGGTATTTTGGTATCTTCTCGCGGGTCAAGAACATAACAAGTGGTATCATAGCACTTTCCACGGCCGGTGGGATCTCCATGTTTAGCAGAATTCTTTTTGGCTAGAGACATGTTCCGACGTCTTTAAACCACGGGATCTGTCATTGAGCGCATAAACCTGCGGATTTGGGGAGGCATGCACGCAGGAAATACAAGAGGTGGTCACGCTTGTTGGACTCCCTTGTAACCCCTATGGGTACCCCTTTGAGTAGTAGCACATTAGACAGAACCGCGCACGGACTGTCTTCTAAGTACCCTCTGGTTATATTGGAAGCCCCCTATGCTCTCTTGAAACCTCAGCATAGATAAACCGTCAGTCATCTTGCTGCTACAATACACTAAGAACAGCACTCAGGGAGATTACTCACACGTACGATAGGGTAGTCAGGTAGTACGGCTAAGGGTACAGTTGATCCTCCTTGGTTAGTGCCCTGAAAGATTGGGTCGAGTACTACTGTTGGACTCTTATGTATATTGCGATCTGTAGCACCTGACACTCCTTGAGACCATTGTTCCCTTGTCTCTCTCTAGATCACGCATCATCATTGCCAGATCAGATCTAGCAAGTTGGGTTCAGTCGTAGCCACAAAAATCAGATCCGTCATTCAGATATATTAGATCCACCATTTAGATCTATCAAATCTGCCATTCAGATCTATCAGATCCGCCATTCAGATCTAGCAGGTTAGGTTTTGTAGCAATCACAACAATCAGATCTGTCATTCAAATCTAGCAGCAAGGGTTCAATCACTGCCACATTCCTACTCATGCTCTACAGTTGAGGGTTTCGCCAACAGATCCTGCTCTTTGTGTGGCTCCTATACCTAGGCGTGATTCTCGCAGGAAATTGGGCGAAATTAACTTTTTTGGGAATCGGCTACTGTAGTATTCCTAAGTGAGGAGTAAAACTCCTTTCGGAGTAAAAATATATATATATAGAGTCTAAGACGCTCCTGGGACACTTATAGGAGACTTAGCCCATAAGTATCAGGTCAACGAGCTGAGCAAGATGGTACCATTCACTTGTCAGCGTCAAAATTTCGGGTGGTCCTAAATTTTTTTCACAGTAACGACAAGTGTACCGGATCTGTGCATGGTACAAACCAGAGCTCAAGCTATGGCCAATGAGAAGATAGACACCCTGAACAAAAGCTGAAGGCATTAACGAAGCAGATCCAGTCCTTATATGACACAACCACCAAGGACAAGTCAGGGGAACAACTGGAGGCATATGATTTTAATGAAAACCTTGAGGGTGAGTCTAGCCATTCTATTCACTTCTATGGAAACCACCAACAGTCCCGGACTCAACCACCCAAGCTGGAAATGTATAAATTTGATGGCTCTCATCCGGCCATATGGCTAGCACAAATGGAGTAATATTTCACATTGAATCACATCAAAGATGATGCGACTAAGCTAAGTGTGGGAAGCTTGTACTTGGACCAAGAAAGATGGCAATGGTGGTAGTGGCATCATCGCTGTTATGCAAGGCCAATGACTTGGCAGATATTCTCAAAAGCCCTTTTTGATCGCTTTGACCATGAATCTAACTTTTTGGGTTGTCTTACTAAGCTCCGATAGACAGGCACAGTGCAAGAATATATTAAAGCCTTTGAAGCATTAGCCTTCCGCACAGGAGGTCTAGCAGATGAATTCTACTTGGAATGTTTTATCAGTGGTCTCAAAGATGCCATACAAGCCCACGTTTGAATGCACCAGCCAGTCTCATGGCTGGCAGCTTGCAAGATAGCTCGGGAAGTAGAATGTGAGTTAGTGGCCCAGTCGACTCATCCAAATTTCATAGCCAAGGGACACCCCACCCAGGCTCCGAGCACTACCCAAACACTTAAGGTTTAAAAGGTGTCACCAACGGAAATGGCAGAAAGAAGAAAGCAAGGATTGTGTTACTACTGTGATCAGAAATACTCCCCGGGACATAAATGCAAGGAACCCAAATTCTTTCAAATTGATGCTACTAATCATAGTTCATCTGAGGAAGCCCCACCATTTGAGGGACTAGAGGAGGAAGATGAGGACAACCAGCCGGACAATGAGCTCCCAGCTACACCTGAAGAACCAGTTATCTCGCTTCATGCTTTAGCAGGAATTTCTTCTCACCAAACTCTCAAAATCAGAGGTTTTGTTAAGCATCCCCTTGTAGTAGTCTTGATTGATAGTGGCAGTACACATAACTTTATCCATAAAAGAGTCGCCGAAGCAGTGCATTGTTTTGTCAGAGCAGTCTCTAATTTCCAGGTCCATATTGCTGATGGGGGGACAATGAAATGTGAAGGCCGCTGTGAAAATGTCAAACTTCAAGTGGGGGCTTATCACCTAAAGACTCACATGTTTGCCATCAACATGGGTGGGTGTGACATTGTCTTGGGTGTTGAATGGCTCCGCACACTCAGCCCAATCACAATGGATTTCCAGGAGTTATATATGAGCTTTAAGCAGAATGACCACACGCATACCCTCCGCAGACTCCAGGTTGGTGCTCCTTCTATCATCAGCTCGCATAGGATGGAAAAATTGTTAAAAAAGGGCCACCATGGAGTTATAGCCCAATTTAATGCCATCCAGGCCTTCGAACCCACTTCTCTTCATATTCATCCTGAGATGCAACAGGTCTTAAACAACCATCTGCAGGTCTTTGACAAGCCTCATGAGCTTCCACCCTCGAGAGGGGAACACGATCATAGCATTGCTTTGGTCCCAGGGGCACAACCACCAAATGTGCGCCCATATAGATATCCTTTCGCCCAAAAGAATGAAACTGAAAAAATCATCAAGGAACTCTTGGAAGCCGGTGTCATTCGGCCTAGCATTAGTCCTTATTCATCGTCGTTGGTCATGGTTCTCAAGAAAGATGGGGAATGGTGTATCTGTCCAGACTTCAGGGCCCTTAATAAGCTGACGGTCAAAGATAAATTTCCCATCCCGGTTGTCGATGATTTGCTGGATGAACTAAATGGGGCTCAATTCTTTACTAAGCTCGACCTTCACTCAGGCTATCACCAAATTCGCATGAAAGAAGTAGACATTCCAAAGACTACTTTCCGAACTCATGAAGGCCATTATTAATTCCTGGTCATGCCATTTGGTCTCTGTAATGCCCCATCCACTTTTAAGAGCCTCATGAATCACCTACTCAAACCATATCTCAAAAAAATTGTCCTTGTTTTCTTTGACGACATCCTCATCTATAGCCTCACCTGGGAAAAACTTCTTCAGCATGTAGATCTACTCTTGCAACTGCTCCAGAAGAATAAATTATTTTTCAAATTGTCCAAGTGCTCTTTTGGCATGGAAGAAGTTGAGTATTTGGGCCACATTGTGGGGCGTGAAGGTGTCAAGGTGGATCCCAAAAAGATATAGGCAACGTAGGATTGGCCTCAACCAAAGACCTTAAAGAGTTTGAGAGGATTTTTGGGTCTCACCGGCTACTATCACAAATTTTTCCGCAATTATGGTTGCATTGCTAGACCCCTCACTCACCTTCTCAAGAAAAATTCATTCCTCTGGAATGATGAAGCGCAACAGGAATTTATAGCTCTCAAACATGCCATCTGTTCCACTCCCGTATTGGCACTACCCGACTTCACCAAATCCTTTGTGATTGAATGTGATGCTTCAGGTATGGGTATTGGGGTTGTCTTAATGCAGGAAGGTCGACCCTTGGCCTTCACTAGCCAACAACTAAGTGGGACAAATCTGGGACAATCTACCTATGAGAAGGAGATGATGTCCATCTTACATGAAGTGGATACCTAGCGACCATACTTATTGGGGCGGCGCTTCCAAATCCGCACAGACCATCAAAGCCTTAAATATTTTTTGGAGCAATGCCTATCCTCTCCACAGCAAAATAAATGGCTAGTCAAAATGTTGGGATATGATTATGAGATAATTTAGAACAAAGGACGCGAAAATGTCATAGCGGAAGCTTTATCGCGCCAATTTGAGGAGGAAAGCACCCTGCTATCAATCTCTCTTCCCATTCCAGAGTGGATTGAAGAGGCTTGCTAGGAATGGTTTTCACATCCTTCGCTTTCCCAACTCATTAATAAATTGTAGGTAGATCCAAATTCCACGGCGGGCTACTCTTGGCAGGATGAGATTCTTCGCTACAAGGACAAAGTAGTGATATCACCAACATCCACCCTCAAAAGTCGCATTTTGGTAGAGTTGCACTCATCTCCCACTGTAGGCCATTTAGGATTTCAGAAGACTTATGCTCGCACTCGACGTTCATTCTTTTGGACAGGCATGAAAAAGGACATTCTTACTTTTGTAGCTAAGTGTGATGTGTGTCAGCGCCACAAAGGAGAAACAGTCAAAACCCCAGGCACCTTACAGCCATTGCCCATCCCTACCTCAATCTGGACGGAGGTTTCTATGGATTTCATTACCGGTCTTCTGAAGTCAGGCAACAAGTCATTCATCATGGTGGTTGTGGATAGAATTTCTAAGTATGCTCATTTTTGCGCCCTACCCCACCCTTTTACACCCACTTTGGTGGCTCAATTTTTCCTGGACCAGATCTTCAAATTGCATGGCATGGCCACTTCCATTATGTCTGATCGTGACCCAATCTTCACTAGTAACTTTTGGCAGGAACTCTTCAGGCTACAAGGTACCCAACTACAACTCAGTACTTCCTAGCATCCCCAAACTGATGGCCAAACTAAAGCAGACAACAAATGTCTAGAGACCTAACTCAGGTGTTTCACTTCAGAAAAGCAACATCTATGGGTACAATGGTTACCTCTAGCTGAATGGTGGTATAATACTAACTATCATGCCACCACCAAGATGACTCCATATGAAGCAGTTTATGGTCAACTCCCTCCTTCACCTACTTCTTATATCTAGGGATGCTCGAAGGTACAAGCAGTGGATCAACTCCTACAAAACCGTGCAACCATGCTTCCCCACCTCAAAGAGAATCTCCATCAAGCTCAAAATCACATGAAGCAATAGGTAGACCAACATCGTTCAAAGCACGAATTTCAAGAAGGGGATCAGGTATTCTTGAGGCTGCAACCATATAAGCAAACATCACTCAAAGACAAGGGTTGTCAGAAATTATCTCCAAAATTCTACAGATCGTATCAAATACTTCAGCGCATCGAAGAAGTAGCCTACAAGCTAGCCTTGCACCTACTGCAAAAATCCATCCTGTCTTCCATGTCTCATGCCTCAAGAAAGTGGTTGGGAACCATTGCAGAATTCAAACCAGTCTACCGGAATTGGATGAAGAAGGTTCAATCTGGCTCCAACCTGAACAGGTTCTTGACACACGAGAACGACACCTGCATAGCCGCACGATCAAGGAAGTCCTCGTCAAGTGGAAAGACACCTCTCCAAAAGATGCGACCTAGGAACCATCCACTATTCTTTAGCAGTTTCTGCAGCTTCAGCCTTGAGGACAATGCTATTTTTATGGGGGGAGGGAATGTTAGGGTCCAACCCTAACCCCCTTATTTATGTAATAGAGTCGAGCCATAGTTATAGTTAGTTAAGCCCATATTAATAATTGTAAGTGGTTGACCCACATTTAAAGAAGGGACCACAGTTAGTTGCAAATGGGCCATGGTATTAGATATATGGTATTAATAGAACCATGGTACTGACCCATGATATTGCATGTATGAATCCTATATAAAGGATAAAGACTCCCCTTGAGGAGCGTCGTGTCTTATTTTGCAATTGAGCCCAGCTCTATAGGAGGTTGCCCCCTCGAAGAGGCAAGTGAACATTTCTTTCCTTTCTGAATAATAAAATACATGTTGTTATTTCTTATTTTTCTATGTTCTGGGTATATTTCTTCGCATATTTGGTATTCTGGTATCTTCTCACAGGTCAAGAGCATAACATGATAGGTTGAATTTTATAACAATTTAGATCCCATTTTCTTTCATAACATCCTCCAAAAGTGACCTAGAAATATTGTATCTTTATCTAAAGTAATGGTTTTTGGAAACCCATGAAGTCTCACTACTTCCTTGAAGAATAAAATATCCACTTCAATAGCATCACTTATCCTTTTACATTCTGTGAAATGTGCCATCTTCGAAAACCTATATACAACAACCATCATTGAATCATGCTTCCTTTGTGTCCTCGGTAATCCCAAGACAAAGTCCATGTTGAAATATTCCCACAGTCTTTCTAGTACCGGAAATGGAGTATGCAATCCCATATTTTAACTTCTACCCTTTATTATTTAGCAAACTCTGCAAAACTCAACAAACTTTTTGGCATCCTTGTTGATGCTAGGCCAAAAATACCTCTCTACCAATGTTGCAATCTTATCCATGCCAAAATGTCCACCTAAGCATCCACCATGTAGCTCCTTAATAATATTTAGCCTCATTGACCCTTAAGGAATGCACACTTTTATTAAATAAAAATCATTCTTGGATATGGTAATCCAAGAACATGGTTTTTTCCACACTCCAAGGTTCTTTACAAGTTGTCCAAGCTTCTAAAATCGACATATTTTGCATAGAAATCCTTCATGCTTTCCTAACTCATCACTTTTACTAACAAAGTGTTGAGTAGCAGCACTCTCCTACTCAAGGCAATTGCAATCTTGTTTGAATTTCCATACCTATGCTTCAAAACAAATGGATAAATTTGCAAGAATTCAACCCATTTGGAATGCCTTTGATTTATCTTACCTTGACTGTTGATATATTGTAATTCCTTGTGATCAGTAAGCAAGACAAATTCCTTGGGCAACAAATAGTGTCTCTACTTCCTGAAAGGCCACACAATAGCATAAAATTATTGATCATAGACAAAATACTTCTTCTTAGATTCGTACAATTTTTCCCTAAAGAATGTTATTGGTCTACCTTCTTGACTTAAAATTGCTCTAATTATTGTCCCTTTTGCATCAAAGTCAACATTTTCAAACCTTCGTTGGAAATCAAAAGCCCCAAGTACACTAGCTCATCCTGCATAAATGTACATTTCTTCAAGTTGATCAATAACTTCTCTTCCTTCAACCGCTGCAACACTTGCCTTACATGCTCTAAGTCACGCTCCCCTTTGTTTTTGTTGAAAATTAAAATGCCATCCAAGTATGCTACAACAAATTTCCCCAAGAATGGATTCAAGACCTCATTCATGAGCCTCATGAACATGCTATGGGAATTAGTCAGCCCAACTGGAATAACCAACCATTCAAACAATCCATCCTTTGTCTTGAAAGCAGTCTTCCACTCATCACCTCCTGATTTGGATTTGATGATAATCGCTCAAGTATAGCTTTGTGAAATATGCAGCCCCACTCAAACAATCCATAATATCCTCCATCCTTAGTAAGGGAAATCAATACTTAATGGTTATCCTATTAATGGCTCTAGAATTTGTGCACATTCTCCATTCACCTATCTTCTTTGGAGTCAGCATTGTTGGTACAACACATGGAATCAAATTGTATGTTATCAATCCTCTATCAAGCAACCCATGTACCTGCTTGTTTACTTCCTCATTCTCTACTAGAGTCATCCTGTAAGATGCCTTTTCTGGTAAGTTCAGTCCAGGAATCAAGTCAATCTGATGAGAAATACTTCTCACAGGAGGTAGCCCTTTTAGAAATTCATCGACAACAATCTCCTTAAATTCATCTAACAAGGATTTTTTTTCGATATGGTTTCTAATTTCACCTCCTCTTGGACAGCCTTTAGAACCACTGCTAAGAAAAAAAATTCCCTTCATTCTTCATGTACAAACTCCTTGGCTAAACCACAACATGATTTTGTTGTTACATGTATTGGTACTTTCATATCTTCTTGTTGTTACAACTGTATTTTCTAGAATTGGGGTGAGTTTGTACCGTTGGCCGTCCTTCCTAAACTCATATGTATTTTCCCGACAATCATGGCCAACTTGCCTGTCAAACAACCAAAATCTTCCTAGAAGTATGTGGCATGTGTCCATCTCAACCACATCATATAGTACTTTCTCTTGAAGGCTGGTGATTTGAAAATTTAATAAGCGTTGCTCAGTCACAACCACCTGTTGTCCTTTTTGTAGCCATGAGACACTGTAAGGATTCAAATGGACTAAACTTTTTAGTTTCATCTTTTCCATGACTTTAGTGGACACTGAAATCTCTGTACTTCCTCCATCTATGACCAAATTACAGCACTTTCCTTGGACCTTACATTTAGTTTTGAAAACTTTCTTTCTTTCTTTTGGTTCATCCACTATATTTTTCTTAGGCTTGAGTAGCACTCTGTGAAACATCAAATTTTCTCCTTGTTCTTGTTGCAATACAATTACATTTTCTCCAACAATAGAAGCTTCATCGGCTTGTGCAACTTTTTTTCTGGCTTCATGTCTTCTCCCTAAATTTTGTCTTTCCAATCACTCATATTTCTTATGTCCTTCAAATCCATAGTGAAAACAAGTATTACATACTTTCCTTTTCATCTTCCAAGACTTCCTTTGCCTCTTCCAGCACTATTTCCACCTCTACCACCTTGACCACTGGTGGATTTTTCTTCCTTTTCACTACCTCTAGCAATCCCTACCTTACCTCTACCTTTAAAACCTCTTCATTTTCATTTCTGTTGTGTTTTCCTATTCAAAATTTGCTTTGCCTTCAAGGATATGTGATAAGATTCATTAACAGTCCAGAAATAATGTGTACTCATTTCATCTTGTATCACATATTTCAGTCCATTCACATACCTTGTGACTGTTTGGAAGTATGGTTCTTTTATATACCAGATCGAAGTGATAGTTTTAAAAACTCTTCTATATAATCACAAATATAATTTTCCTTTTGTCTTAGATTCTGACTTGCATATATAAATTATGTTGGTAATCAATAGGAAAAAAATTCTCCTTGATACTCGTGGCCATGTTCTTCCAAGTATTGATATATTTTAGCTGATTATTTACATTGTCCTTTTGCAGCATATCCCACCATAGTGTTGCAGGACCTTTAAAGTTTTTCATCTCGAATTTCACCGATTTTGGATCCTGGATATTTTCATACTTGAAGTATCTTTTGAGTTCTCCAATCCAATCGATGAGCACATCAACTCTCATATTTCCATCATACTAGGAAACTTCAACTCTTTCACTGCCTCTATTACTCAAATATGAAACCAACCTTGTTGTTGGATCTCTCTACTCAACATCATGTTCTTCATATATTTCTTCTTCGGGCTCTCAGTCTACCTCTGCATCTCCATTTCTTATATGCTCCAACTCTTTTATTATTCTTCTTAACTCTTCCAACACTCGATTTCATGCACCTCCCTGTCATGTTTCTCTTATCCTCAATAGCGTCCTTACAAGCTATAAATGTCCCACCAACATCACAGACGTCAACCCATGTTCTATGTCCCAACTCGTACCTTCAACACTCTTGTTGTGCAACCAACAAACAAGGTTTTCCAATTCCTTTTTACTCATAGCAAATCAAGCTACAAATCCCAGAATGAAACTCACTCTGATAGCTCTTGACACAATCCAAGTCTCTATAGTTGTCACAACAAACTACAGAACTAGAATCAGTGTTACAGAGCGCACATCCATAGCCATTGGGTTTTTTACAATCGTATTAAACTAGTTCAATGACTAAACTACAAAGAATAAATAGAGGAAAAAAATTAAACCTTCCCACAAGAACTCATAATAGAATTCAAATGCATTTATTCTTTCAAAATGTGTTGTTGCAGATAAGAACTCAGATTACAAAACAATGTCCTCGGAGCGCTTGAAATTTAGACGTGCTAGCACAGGAATACTACAACCAATATTCTTTAGTTAGCTATGTAGAAAGAAGAAACCCAATGCCTTTTCTTAGGTTAGTGGAGCAAATATTTCTATTGATGCATTATTTTATGATCATGTAATACCCCAGATTGAGGCTTTCTACAACTAAATTATCTTTATGACCTATCTTTTTATTTATTTGTAAGCATATATTATACTTAACTAGATTAATAGAATCTATTGTTCACAGACATGTAGACCTACCTATGTGTGGACAATATATGAGTTTTTATTATTTTATGTTCTTAATGATGAAAATTATGTAATTTCCTTTAAACTTGGAAATTAAAACTCAATTTATGGTGCATGGATACCAATTCAATATTATTGTGAATGGATAACTGATGTGATGCATATAGTAAATAAACATAATTTAACTACATTAACGACAATATGTAACATCGTTTATAGTTGAAATTGTTATATGGTTATGCATAGATATGTGTTTTTGGTAATCGTTTGCTTGGTTCCAAAGGTTTATATAATATGTGGGTAAGTATGGTTTTGATAGAATGTGTAGCTGGCCAAATTGGTTGTTTTAAGGGCCTATCTCTAAGATTCAATACAACCAATGTTAGGTTGTTAACCCTAGTGTTATCATGAGAGGTGGAGGTGTTGCCATTGTGTATCCTATAAAACCCGATGTTGAGGCAAGGTCATCACTCATGCTAGCTATTCTCCTCTTGATGTGTGATGGTGACTAATAGTTTTTCTGTAGGGAATTTATGTTGATATATTCCATACTCTAATATATTGTAGTAGAAAAAGGGATGGGATATGGAAGATAGAAATAGGTGCTAGGAGAAGGGATGATTATGAGTCAGTTAAGGAGCTTGCTTGGGATT
Organism: Pinus tabuliformis; assembly: GCA_031772625.1. Lineage (NCBI taxonomy): Eukaryota > Viridiplantae > Streptophyta > Pinopsida > Pinales > Pinaceae > Pinus > Pinus tabuliformis. The sequence continues at coordinate 842,230,455 of CM062817.1, read as the reverse complement.
TCATGTGCCATTCTTTATTTCCTTACTTATTTCCTACCATGTTTAAAATGCATTTTTTCTATTATCTTAATAATTTAAATAGAATGAAACTCTTGAACTTGTTGTAACATTAATAAAATAGTTGATTGTGGCGGACACGATGGGGAGCGAAGGCTTTTCTCTCTAGGGTTTTGGCGATCTCTGCAACGGCAGGTCTCTCCAGACAGCTGCAGACCTGCTAACACTGATGGCAACATGACCTTTCGATCCCAGCAAGATAGTTTCGAACCTCATGAATCCCCCCCAGGGGGAGGGTGCAACGCCTCCCCCAATGGACGATGAAGAGCGGCAAAAGAATAAGGAAGGCAACAAATCAAAGGATCAGAGCGAGAACAACACGGATCTGAACTCACAAAAGGCAAAACAGGATAACAAAGAACAACCCAAGGTCAGCTCGACAACATGCAAGCCTGTGGCCACTGAACGTCCGAAAGTAGTACTTCCAGGCCACCGAATCAATGCTCAGATACAGTATATGAGGGACCATGCTCTGATAGGCAAGTTCATAGGACTTTGGCCGACTGAGAAGGCACTATATGGATGGATAACAATGAAATGAAACCCAAAAGGACATATCACCCTGCAGCTGGGACCTAAAGGGTTCTTCACAGCCATTTTTAACTGCCTAGAAGACTGGAATAGGGTTCTGGATGGAGGGCCCTATTTCTTCAATGTCGTCGGCCTGTTTCTCATAGGCTGGGTAGAGCGCTTCAACCCTGATAAGGAGGATCTTAGTTGGGCTCCAGTCTGGATTCGATTGTACTCGCTTCCTGTGGAGTATTGGGATGAAACTTCTCTACAAGAAATTGGTAGTTCTCTGGGTGAATTTATAAAAGTTTCAGAGGAAACAAAAATCTGAAGATATACCTCCTACACATGAATCTGCGTCTACATGAACCTCAACAAGGCCCTTCCGGATGCGGTAAGTTTATTCCATGACGATGTTGAATGGGTTCAGTTGATTGATTATGAACATGTGTCGTTTAGGTGCAGAAGATGTCATGCCCTGGGTCACTTATTCAGGGACTGTCCTTTATCTCAAAAACCCTCATTCCCAGCTGGACCAGATATGCCTGAGGCTGATGGCTTTACCAAAGTGGCCAGTCAAAGGAGAAGCCACAAGAAATCGGCTTCAAATTCCAAAATGCCTCAACCCAGCTCATCCAAGCCTTCAACGAGCAACAGCTTTGAAGCATTAGCTCGTCAAAATGACCCTAGCTCTGAAATTCCTGCTCCCCCAGAGAAAGAGGAAACGAAGAACAAACAATCGAAGCATGTAGATTCCAAGTCGCTCCAAGAAGATCCTCTGCTCAACGATACCTCTTCCTCAGATAAGCACAAGATTCCAGCATGGAATACTCAAGGAATGGAGGTAGAAAACTTACAATCTGATTCCAGAATAGCAGAAGAACTAACGAAAGAATTAAATGAATCTCAGCACATGGAGGAGGAACCCGAAAGTATAGATATTGGGGAACTAGACATTCTGGGCCTAGAGCAGGCATGTAGAACAAAAAATTTTGACAAAATTCCAGACCAACAACTAGAGAATCTAGAGGAGGTTCTTTCATGGGCACAAAGGCAAAAGTCTTTAGGTATTCAGACTGGTAGCCCATGGGATGGGAGATTCATTACCAAAGATATCAAAAAGCGTGGAAGGAAAACAGACCTCCAACGAACAATCAGAATAGGAGAAATGTTAGTGGAGTCAGGCAAGTACTCCAAGCTAACAAAGTATTACAACTCCCATCATAATCCTTCCCAATGAAGTTAATATCATGGAATATCAGAGGGCTCAATGGCCCAGGGAAAGGTAGACTACTTAAAAACATGATTATGCAAGAAAAACCACAAATCCTTTTCTTGCAAGAAACCAAATGCAATTGAAGTGCTCTGGAAATAATTGCAGCAAAAGTCTGGCCAGGAGGTCTCACCGCTGCCATGGATGCCGATGGGGCATCTGGAGGCCTTGAAATCTTATGGGACGCCCGAGCTATTAGGCTCAACAACATCCATGCATATAACAATTTCATCCAAGCAATTTTTCACATCATAGGGACAAATATACTCGGGCTTTTAACCAATGTGTATTTCCCCCGGGAGGCTATGCATAAAGAAGAAATCCTGAACACCCTCTCAGCTATCAATACTGATAGGCCGCACCCATTATGGATTTCAGGGGGCAATTTCAACATGATTACTAGGCTGGAAGAAAAAAGGGGAGGCAGGAACAGAGGAAATCAGGAAGGGAAACCCCTAAAAGACTTTATTCAGAACAACTAGCTTATTGATCTGCCTTTCAATAATGGACTCTTTACTTGGAGCAATAAAAGAGCAAGGCTGCATCAGATCACCTCCCATTTGGATAGATTCTTACTTTCAGACAACGCTATTCATATTGGAGGAGACTTTGCTGCTTCCATCTTGCCTTACTCGAGATCTGATCACTGGCCAATCTCCCTTCAATGGACTCGTCCTGGCAACACGATCCGAAGACCATTTCGCTTCGAGGCTTTCTGGATGTCCCATCCGGATTTCAACAACTTAATTAACTCAAAATGGAACAATTTCTCCCCTCCAAGTGGTTCAAAGATGTTTCAATTTCAGCAGAAGCTCAAGCATCTCAAAGGCAAGATCAAACATTGGAATCACACTTCTTTTGGTAATATTTTCCAGGCTCAGAATGCCCTCGATCAAGATATGAAACTTCTACAGCAGAGGATTATCATTGAAGGCCATTCCGATGACCTATCAGAATAGGAAAAATTTCTTGAGGCGCAAATCATAGAGAGGGCTAAACACGAAGAAACGTTTTGGAGGAAAAAATCAAGAATAAGATGGCTTAAGGATGGAAAAAAAAACACAAAATTTTTTCACAGTACCACAATCCAACGTAGAATGCATAACAACATAACTCGCATTCAAAATGAGTAGGGGGATAAGGTAGAAACACATGAAGAAATTGAAAGCGAAATACTAAACTATTTCAAGCAAGCGCATCAAGAGCCACATGGAGACAGATCACGAGCCATAGAAAAAATTACTCGAAATATTCCCAAAATTATTTCAGAGGAGCATAAAAAACTTCTTCTCAGGCCTGTAGACTTACAGGAGGTTGAAACGGCAGCTCGTCAGCTGAAAGCGGGGAAGGCACCAGGCCCGGATGGATTCACCTCCAACTTTTTCCACAATTTTTGGGAATTGATAAAAACGGAAGTTTGGCAGGTGGTTGAGGAATCAAGAACCTTAAGATGGATGTTTCCTGGATTGAATGCCACATTCATTGCCCTGGTTCCCAAGGATGATCAGCCCAGTACTCCCGACAAATACAGGCCTATTGCCCTATGCAACATAATCTACAAGATAGTCTCCAAAGTCATCGCTTCCAGGCTCAAATTGCTGCTTCCTCTCATTATTTCGCCTGAGCAATCTGGATACGTCGAAGGTCGGCAGATTACAGATGGTATCATCCTAACTCATGAAATAATACATTCCCTGAAGCAATCCAAGAAGCCAAGTATGCTCCTTAAGATAGATCTTTCAAAGGCTTTTGATAGCTTAAGTTGGTTGTACATTAAAAAAACTCTAACTGCTTTTGGTTTTGCTCCTCCTTGGGTAAGATGGGTTATGAGTCTCTTATCCTCCTCCTTCTTTTCTATTCTGATCAATGGTATTCCCTCCTCTCCTTTTCATCCTTCTCGGGGAATTAGGCAGGGAGACCCTCTCTCCCCATTCCTTTTCGTTATTATGGCAGAAGGATTGGGCCGAAGCATTAAATTAGCTCAGCAATCTCAGCTCCTTAGAGGCTTGTCTCTTCACAACTCTTCCGCCTTCACTCACCAGCAATTTGTTGATGACAACATGCTCTTTGGTCATCCTTCCGTCCAGGAAGCTCGTCAGCTCAAATATTTACTGACGGACTTCTCAAATGCCTCAGGAGCTACGATCAATAAATCCAAATCCCAGATATTCTTTTTCCATACCCCTGCTATTACCCAAGCAGCTATAGCCCGCATTCTTGGATTTTCTATTGCCGTCCTTCCCTCCAAATATTTAGGAGCTCCTTTAACTGCCTTGGCCTTGAACCATTCCTCATGGAAGATCCTCCTAGAAAAATTGGAGGCTCGCCTTTCCTCTTGGACTCATAGAGCCCTAAATATGGCGAGTCGTCTAGTCCTTATAAAAGTCGTTCTTCATTCCATGCCGCTATACCTTTTCTCCATTCTCGTGGCTCCCAAATGGGTTCTCAAAGAAATCAAGCATCTCCAAATATCCTTTTTCTGAGGTATCACAGGTCACAAACGCAAATGGGCTCTTGTCAAATGGGACACAGTTTGTCTTCTAAAGAGCGGCGGTGGTACTGGATTAAGGGATCCTTCTTATAGCAATGAGGTCATGGGGGCCCGTATATGGTGGAAATGGCTTACTACGCCTCACAAACCATGGGCTACTCTCTGGACAGCAAAGTATGCAAGCAATCTCCCAACAGAGGAATTAATACGAATGTCAAAAGTTAGCATGGGCTCCCTAATCTAGAATTCGTCCAAGCAACATAGAAGCCTCATTCAGCAGCATAGTTTCTGGGAAGTTAAGAACGACAACACTGCAAGATTTTGGGAAGATTCCTGGCAGTAGATGCCCAAGTTAAAGGACCTAATTTCTCATTTGCAACTTATGGAGCAGGACATCCAGACATATGACAAGGTTAAAAACTTTTGGAGTCCCTCTTCTACTCAAGGATACAGAGAATGGACCAAAGCGGATCAAATTCTAATACAAGGAATGCCACAAGTTCAATAAACTCTTGACTCAGAATTAATGAAAAGAAGAATACAACTATCTAATGAAAGGGATATCCTTAGATGGGGATATGAAGAAAAAGGTACCTTTACTACAAGAGAAGCTTATAATATCATTATCAAGGAACATATGGTGAAAGACCCTCTCTGGAGCAAAGTCTGGGACCCTTCCAACTAGCTGAAAAATTCCACCTTTCTCTGGCTCCTATGTCATAAGAAGATCCTCACATGGGAAAATCTCAGGAAGAGGAACTATCATGGGCCCTCTATGTGCCCTAACTGCAGACAAGAGGAGGAATCTGTAAAGCATCTCATGCACTCCTGTCATATTGCTCGCAAGCTCTAGGAAAAGGTCAATTTCCGATGCCAAAAGGAAGGAAGAATACATGGAGACATCATCGCCACAGTTCGCAACTGGGATCAGAATCCTTATCAAAGCAAGATTTTAAATTTCTTATGGAAGCTCATTCTGGGCTTCCTCATGTGGACCATCTGGAAGGAAAGAAATCGTAGAATATTCAAGGATCACTCTGCGCCTTTGGAGAATCTTTGGAAAATTATCTACCAAAATATCAAGGAAACCATCTCTCTCCATACCTGGTATCAGGAGGACCTTCCTACTATCCCCCAAGAACAAAACATCTGGGCTAATTGGAACCTTCAGTGGAATCAAGAACATGTTGTCAAAGGAACAACGCCTCTGTTGTGTCGTTCACCTGAAAAGTGGCTCCCCCCTCCCAAGCATACGTTCCAGCTAAACTTTGATGGAGCCTCAAAAGGTAATCCAGGTAATTCGAGCTTTGGAGGGATTTTCAGAGACTATAAGGGTGATCCTCTTCTATCCTTCCTAGAATCAAAAGGATGGGATACCAATAATTCAGCTGAATTGGAAGGTCTTTGGCAGGGTCTCATTCTAGGCCATAATCAGGGATTCTTTCCGCTTATCATAGAAGGCGATTCTCAGATCATCATAAATATGGTCTCCAAAATTATGCAAGGAACTCCCTCAAGTAAAGTGAGCAACAACTGGAGAATGGCGAGAAGGCTTGAGCTCATTGAATGCTGGCTCTCCTCTCACAAGGCGATCACTCTTAAGCACATCCGTCGGGAAGGAAATAAAGTAGTTGACTTGCTAACCTTGGAGTTGAATGTGGATTGGATCTTCACACAGGATCAATTTCCAGATTAGCCTATGAAACCCAATTCAAGGAATACCAAAACCTGGTGAAGAATGAAAAGACACAGGAAGGAGAAGAGCACCCAGATGCGGGTGAATTAAATGTCACTTTATGGAATTAATTAAGGGCGCAGGAGCTCGGTCCTGCCAGCTACAGAATAGCGATGTTCTCCATGCTCAAATCTGGCTCAAGCTGGCTCACCTAAGGTGAGAGCGATTCTACCTGAAGATTGACTTAAGTGCTCACTCTGTCCGAGGCAAGGCTATTGCTGATATAATCATGGCGAATACAGCTCTCCATCCCATTATTTACTCCCCATCTTCTTGCCTTTGCCTGTCCCTTGTAGCATTTCTCTGTAGGTCGCTCTTGGCTTCTGCCTTCAGTGGGTCGCTCTCGGTGGCTCCTGTGGTTGGAATTACGCTTCCCTCTTTCCATCTTCAGGCCTGTTCTTTGGACCTTGCTCAAATCCTCTTGGTGCTATCTCGTCTCCCCTCCAAAGATTCTTGTTTTTCTGAGCTTTCCCTCCGTGGCCTCACCATGGTCTGTGAACGCATGAGAAGCCACCATGGAGGGAGTCGTGGTGGTCGTGGGAATTCTCAGAAGGCTCACTCTGTTGATCAACCCCCGCCCCCTACTACTCAGCCCTTATCTAAGGCGAATTTGCCTTCTCTCAGCCCATCCTGCAGGCCTTTCCCACATAATGCTTTTCAGTCTACTCATTTTAAGTTTCAGAGTAGCCTAAACAGGTCCATTATCACGACCAATAGCACTGTTATATTTTCTGAAGAAGAGGCTCCGCCTCAAGTCACATCGTGCACTTCGGCTGATCTTTCTCAGGGTGGTCACAAAAGGGCGGGCAGCCATGGCATTGAGTAGAATTTGGCAGATAAAGGCAAGGTGGAAGGGCATGGTGAGTAGCATGATGAGGGTGGTGCTCCTGGTGACACTTAGCCACCAGGTGACAACTCTCATGGAGCCTATGTCTCGATGGCCATTGCAGGTAGCTCCAGCGACACCCGTCCCTCCTCAGTTCCTCCAGACGGTAGTGGTGCTGGTGACGTGGCTAGGGATGAAGAAACATGATATGGCAATGCATGCCTGGTTGTGGAGGAACTTCCGGACCAAGACGTGGAAATGTGATGCCACCTGGACAATGTCGTGTCCTCCCAGTTTCTTACTAGTGGTTCTTTGGTTAAAGTTCAGGCGGTTTTAGGATGGTGGTTTTGGTTTACCCTCGGCAGATGGGTAGCTTGGTTCTTTTTTCCTGGTGGGGTGGTAGCCTGTAGCTCTTCTGCGGATTTGGTTTGCATCTTTGTTTCTTGTTTTTGGTCTTGATAATTTCAGGTTCCTATGATCTTATCGTTGTATTCCAATTCCAATGCTTGGCTCCTTGCTTTCTGTAACTGGTTCTCCCATTCTTGGGACAGATTTTCTGCGTTGAATGCTCTCAGATGCTCTTGCCTAAGGCTTCAAATTCTTTGTAACATTATTTTGATTTTCCTTTAATAGAATTAGCCTTTACCAAGAAAAAAAAAAAATTAAATAGAATGATAATTGGGTGCTAAATTATCATGCTTTAGCTAGGATTATTCGATGATGAATTTACTTGATTTATTCTTGTGTGTGGTTAATTGTGAACACCTAGAAATTGTGCATTAGGAGGATAACCTATTTATTATAGTCCATGGATGGTATATGTAAACAATTCCTTTCCTACATGCCTACCTTGTGTACTCTATTGTGAACTCATAAATATATTAACTACTTATGTATGGATAATAATTAATTAATTAATTAGCCCTAGGGGGTAACTCAATTAGTGATCATTATGATAATGAAGTGTTATATACCATCAAATTTGAGGTTTAAATCCCCCCATTTTACTCTTGGTTCTCTTGTTGAGGGGTGGCATGGTTCACCTAGATTTATAGTGGTAACAGTCAGAATCGATCCTGTGTTGCGGAAGTATGAGATTGACCCACTTGTCAATTCATATAATAATAATAATTAGGGATTTTATTTGGAAATTATATTATAAAAAATTCCTCGATGGGGGTGATAATTGAGGAGCACCGTGGGTTTGGGGGTCGTGCTCGTCACTCTCCCAAGATGACCACATTAAATGGAGGGGGTGACGTGGCCACCACATGCATGTACAAGCATTTGAGTAATTGTTATTGCATATGCCATAGGTTGTGGCATATATAGGATTAAGAAGCGTTGGTGAGTCTAGCTGGGATGTATAGTTGAGGGGAAACAAATTGGGTTTCTAGCGAAGGTGGTCTAGCCTGACACTCAAGAAAATATTGAGGAGGTTGTGAGTAACTAGTTACAAACCAGTCGGGGAAAATTTTTCTATAATCCCCAAGAGCGACTTTGAGGAGAATTAATATAAGAGTGCATCAACGATTAGTTTTTTTTAGGGGAGAATTTGATGCTAGTATTAAGGGGTGCGGGGATCCAAAAGAATGCATGGAGAATCAGACACTCTCCCATAAAATATTGTGGCTTCTCAAGTTCTCTTAAAATAATTTCCACACAAGGGTCCTCTCCAGTTATTCACCCTTGGTGTAGAAGGGCCGTCACAACCTGGGTAACTCTATACCCCTCTTGATATTCTCACAATTTATGCACTTGCAATTTGCTTGGTTTCTGGTGTTGATATGGATGTATTCTTGTATGATCAATGGTGTGGCATTAATATTGTATCCTCCTCATAGTTTTATCAATGGGATGGTGTCCATGCATTGTGGTGGATTTTCTCCTTAAATTATGATTCCCTTCATACACCAGTGGCACCTTATCGCATGTTGTTGGTTTTTATCATTCTTGAGTTGAGCCATATTTCCCTTGTGTTTCCTCATCTCTGTTTTGATGAAGGCTCTAACTTGTTTTGCTTCTACAGTGAAACTTTTGTTATTGTTTAGACCTGTGTAGAAATTTGGAGTAGAAGCTTGTTCAGGGTTGAAAGCGAGCCCAATAGCAGGCCTAGGAGGCTGTTGAAATTTTTAATTTGGTTGTCCCCCATGAAACCTGAAATGAAATTCGTCAATTAGAAACCCTACAAGCTAGAGATAGGAAGGTTTTCTCAGACTTTGAGATAATGGAAGAAGTTAGGCAATGGGTTCTTGACCTTAGTTATAACATAGGAAGGAGGAAGTAGTATTTCAATTCTATATCATTATATTGGAAAATGAAAACCCTGTGGGTAGGGTCCTAAGGGCTGAAATAATAAATAATATGTTTAATAAAAATTGAGACTCCTTTATTGGTAGACACATTAATTTAAGTGATATGTTTATTACAAGTGAATGAAAAAAGTTACAACTATAAGAGGGGTATGTGAGTACTTGAAGTTGTTTATTAAATTCATTTTTTTGTTGTGCCTTTAACTATTTTTCCTCTTTTGACTACCCCTATAGTATAGATGCTTGAATGTGTCATAGTTGCCTGCATATGCCTTTAGGATCCTCGCCTAGCACCATTTCAAAGTGTTATCTTCCCTTTTTACATCTAGAGCCATTGGAGGATCTAGAATACACTTTTCATGCCTATGTGTGTAATTTTGTTTTTGTATAAGTAGCCTAAGATAGTGTCTTACATGTATTCATGGTCACCCTAGCCTAGGATCATAACATTTACACCTGATCTACCATTTGTATTTAAGTGTAGGATGGAAAGAGATCAAGCCATAAAACATGTAGTGATACGTTTATGACCGCATAACATCACATAATTTCATCTCTTAATGTTAAGTTATTGCCATAAATCAAACTTACATTCCAATAGTAACTATAAGATTTTAGTTGTTAAGGTTTAGTAGTATAACATAAACCTCTATTCATAGTCCTTCATGCCATAATGCACTAGTAATTATTGTTAGGCATAAGAAAATTGAGATTGGTCAAAACCACTACAACAACCATTAACATTAGTGTCATTGTTGAAATCAAATCACTACTAAGAGGGGGGGCGAATCAATAGTGATAGAAAATGTATGACTCTTAAAAAAATTTGTCAATTTAATAAACAATGGTATACAACAAAAAAATAATAGATTTGAACATGAAACTACATCAGAGAATCATCACACACCCAAACAATCATGTTCAATGGACACAAGTATGTTTTTTGGAAACCCTTAATGGGAAGAAAACCACCCTATTGATGTTGTGCTACTTTGATTCTTTTATTAATTCTTCAAATCTCTTTTACATAATTTTGTTGGCCACTACCAGCAAGGAGCCACTACCCTTACACCAATTCAGTAGGCCACCACCAACAAGGAGCCACTAGCCCTATCACAATTTAGTTGGCCACCACTAGCAAGGAGCCACTACCACTATCTTGGCAAGCCACCACTTGTCAGAGGCCCTAACCTCCTCAATCTCTTAGGACCATGATTTCATACATTTTCAAACTGGACCACAATCATCAAAGTAGCTCTCAGTGCAACACAATCTCTACTCAATAAATCAGTAGCAACATATTTCCATAGCAAAACCCTCTCTCGGTCATATAATCCAACAATCAAATGTAGTGTAAAGAAAAGAAATACATATCATCTACAATGATGGACTCAACCTCTACAACTTCACCTCAAGTCTTATCACTGCTACAGGTAAAATATTGGTTGTATTATGCATAGATACTAAAATAATCTCCATCATTGGCATATCATATTTATGCTAATTTTTTTCTCACCAAATTTCAACCAAGATAGAAAATTACATTTCATATCCCATGATGACCATATCAAATAAAATAAAAATTAATTAATCATTTAAGCTCTCACACCAAATACCATGGGAAAAACCCTTGGTATTTCCCATTTTTTTATTTTCTCAATCTACAGACATCATTACACTAGAATGCACAGTTCTAACCACCTACAACATCAAACAGAACACCTTCAATCATGATACTTATTGAGAAATCAATGCTTATAGGAATTAGGGTTTGATTCCTCTTTCTTGATAATTACTTTTGAATTATGTTGGCTTCTTTTACTTCTTTATTTGTTTATCTTTGATCAAGAAATTACCAAATTATATGTATATGAAGACCACAAGAACAAGAGACACGAGATGTCGGCCCTTAGCCAGGGAAAAACCCCTTCAAGGGGAAAACCCAGTCCAACTCTCCCACTAGTAGATTTAAATCAAGATGAGACTCTCCAAGACCTCTTAGACCTAGACAAATACCTCCTCCAACCACCAATTTAGCCCTTCCCTTCAATAGATGATCCTTGTCAAAATCTCCAAGTAACAGCTCCCCAATAGTAGCTTCAATCTAGAATTTCGACCCCCAGCAGCAAAAATTTGACCCTAGCAATTGCCGAGAAACTTCGCACATGTGAGAGATAGATAGCCTAGAAAAATCAAATTAGGTCTTCCCATAAAATTTTTTCCTTCTCCACTACTTCACTCTCTTTTATGCTTAACTTCCTTGAAGATCTAACTCGCTATGTAAATGCTTCAAATAGGTCAAACTGCCTCTCTATATATAGCCTTTTTACTGGGCAGAATTACTCTAATGTAGGTTGACTTCATGGGGATAGGGACGACTTAGTGTGGAGGTGACAAAGAACCTTTTTGACTTAAAAATAATTATTTTTACATGATACAAAAGCCCAAGAAGGGTATAACAAAAATGGCAACGACTCAAAACAAAACCTAGAAGCCTTCAATGGAGGCTTTGACCTAGAAAACATTGACCCAAGCATGAAACCCATGCTTTAATAAGTCATTTTCTTTAATAATAAAATTTATTTTGACAAGTACAATTATGAAGACCGAAACTAGTTACATTCTTCAATGCTCCAACTTAACTAGGAATTTATTCATAATTACATACATATAAGAGTACATGGAAGATCTCAAAATGAAATGAACTAAGAAGAGTTCTAGCACACTCAATGCTACAGATTAGATACCAGACTAGGGTACTCTAATCAGGTGGGACTAAGATGGAATCAAGCTTTAGCCACTCTAGGAACGAATAGGCTTTTAAGCTCTACCACCAACCCAGGGATCTAGGTGTGTATCCAAGATCAGAGCTCCATGACCAATGCCACCCTCCCTACTTTGGGATCTAGGCATCAACACATAGGTCGGTCAGATGTCCTCCAAAGAATCTTGCCATAAGATGCTTCATATCTCCCTATAAACTAAATCTTTGACATCGACCAACCTAAGCATGCTTCTAAAATATTCAAACTTCTTATTTCAAAAGAAATTTCTTGAGTACATCAACTACCTATTCATCTGTTGGAATATATTGTAGCTTCACAACCCCATCTTGTATCAAACTCCTAATGTAGTGGTACTTGTCGTTGATATGCTTCGTCCTTACATGGAATATGGATTCTTTAGACATCTTGATGTTGCTTTGATTATCACAATTTATCACTGTAGGATCTAGAGGCTTTCCAAACAAATCTCACAAGAGTTTTATTAACCAAACAACTTCCTTTCCTACTTCACATGCACCAACATATTCTGCTTCAGCACTACCTAACACAATAGGATTTTTTTTCTACACATCCATGAAATCATTGCAGATCCCTATCTAAAACATCCACTGGTAGTGCTTCTTCCATTAGTCTCACTTCCACCCCAATCAGAATTGGTAAAACATGTTAACTTGACTTCCTTTCCATCATACTTCAGATAGTGATGTATTGTTCCAAGTAGGTATCATAAAATATGCTTGGAAGTTATCCAATGGCCATGATGAGGCTCCAACTAAAATTGACTAAGAACATTTACAGTGAAACATATATCAGGTCTTGTATTTACAAAGTACATCATAGAACCTCCAACTTACGATAGCTAGTAGGACTGACGAGACTACAGTGAAAGATTGTCAACTTCTTGAGATTAGTGATCATGGGAGTATTCATAGGCTCGGAATCCATCATACTGAATTTCTGTAACATCTTGATTATGTATTTTCCTTGACCCAAATATATCTCACTAGGTTTTTTCCAAACTTCCAAGCCCAAGTAAGAGTGCATGAGTCTCAGATCTTTCATCTCAAATTGAGCTGCCAACATTTTCTTGTATTCTAGTATTATGTGCTCCACACCCAATTCTTAAGAAATATGTATCCATCCTTGCATGCCCTGCCCTAGGAGCTTATTGCTTCAATCCATATAGGGCTTTCTTGAGTCTACAAACATGTGTATCTATGTTACTTATTCAGAAGCCTTATGGTTGTTCAATGTATACTTCCTCATCAATGGTTGCATTTAGAAATGTTGTTTTGACATCCATTTGAAGGATATTCCATCCCATAGTAGAAGCTAGTGAAACCAAAGATCTTATAGTAATATACCTAGCAGTTGGAGCAAAGGTTTCTTCATAGTAAATACCTTCATTTTGTGAGAAACCCCTTGCAACGAATTTAGCTTTGTATTTTTCTATGATTCCATCAACAACATGTTTGATTTTGTAAATTCTTTTTTAAGTGACAACCAATTTGTCACTTGGTACAGGAATGATTTCCCAAGCCCCATTATTCATGATGGATTGATATTCTTCTTGCATTGCCTTCTTCCATTCTTCTTGATGAGCAAATTTTTCAAATGTAGTTGGTTCAGGTTCTATCAATTTTGTCATGTATGTTGCACCGCACATCTTGAATATCTCTTTGGTCTTTTGCTTTCTTTAAAAGTTCCTTTAGTATCTCCATGTCCTTTGGCATCTTCAAGTGTATCTTTTGACCAATTTGGCCTCTTCTTTGTTTCGGAAATGATTACACGTTGAATAAACTCACTTGGTCCTTCATATTCTTCTTCTTGGTTTGTAGTTGTCTTGCCATGATGCTCTTCTTCTTCAAATAGTGGTACATATTCATCATCTGATTTGATTGGTATATTCTTGGATCTTTTGTAGGCATGATTTTCATCAAATATAACATCCCCGCTAACTTAAATTTTTTCTTCCTTCCTTGATGTAGATTCTATAAGCCTTTGAAGAAATACCGTAACCAATGAAGATCCCTTTTGTAGAATCCAGTTTCTTTTGCTTGTCTTTTAGAACATGGATGTATGTGGGACACCCAAATATTCGGAGATGGTCTACACATTGATTCTTCCTTGTGAATGCTTTTTTTAGTGTCATATTATTAAGGATTCTATGAGGACTTATATTTTTTATATATATTAATGTTGTTGTTTCTTCTCCCCATATAAACTTTTGTAGACCTTGATCAAATATCATAGTTCCTATGCATTATTCATTTGTTCTATTATTCCTTTCTGCAACTCCAATCTAATCAAGGGGTTGTAGGGAACAATAAGTTCCCTCTTCATACCTGCTTATTTACAATATGTAATTAATTCTTTTGAAGTGTATTCCCCTCCATTTTCAGGTCTCAATGTCTTTATATTTCTATCTGTTAAGGTCTCCCCTTTGGATCTAAATTCCTTGAACTTTTCAAATACTTCATCCTTTGTCTTGGGAAGATAGAGCCATGTCTTTCTATAATGATCATCAATGAAGGTCACATAATAAAGATGGTCTCAAAGAGATTTGTTAGACATTGACCCACACACATCATAATGAATGAGGTCTAATATCTCGTTAGACCTTGTATCACTACTTGTAAAAGGTTTCTTTGTATTCTTTCCCATAGCACATCCCTTACATACTCCTTCATGATCTTCCTTGATGTTGGGGATGCTCTTTACCACTTGACTAAGTGAGGGTATTATCTTTTAATGAATATTCCCATATCTTTTATGCCACAGCTCGATAGGATTGATCTCCATGTGAACTAGGGCTTGAGGAGATGGTGTTATAACTCTATATAGCCTTCCTTCATGAACTCCAATAATTTTTTCCTTTTCAATAGTTAAAATACTTTCCCCAAACCAAAACTTTACCATCTACAAAGGCAACCCAAACTCCTTTATCTTCTAAAAAAATGGAAAGTAAATTCTTTTTCAAACCTGGGACATACGGTGTGTTGTTGAGGTGTAATTTTGCTCCACTTTCTAGCAATGATGAAAATCCAAGGCCCTTGACTACATAATTGCTTTTGTCTCCTAGCTCAACTGCATGTGATGATGGTTCCCTTGATAGTGTATGTCTTGCGGCTCCACTATCAATGATCCATGTGTTGTCATCATCAAGACTACCTATAAGTGCAACCAAGAATCCTTCACTCTTGACTTTCCTAGATAGATTGTAGATGATCTGCCAATCTAGTTTCTGACAATTCTCACGATATTGAATCCCATCTTCAAGTAACTTGCCATAAAGGGAGTAACCTTTTCTTCCAAGCTAATACAGTGATATTCAACCTTCTTCGACCTTAGCTCTAATACCATGTTGAGAAATAAACGCTTATAGGAATTAGGGTTTGATTCCTCTTTCTTGATAATTACTTGTGAATTATGGCTTTTTTTACTTCTTTATTAGTTTATCTTTCGTCAAGCGATTACCAAATTATATGTATATGAATACCACAAGACCAAGAGACACAAGATGTAGGCGCTCAGCCAGGGTAAAACCCCTTCAAGGGGAAAACCTTGTCCAACTCTTCCACTAGTAGATTCAAATCAAGATGAGACTCTCCAAGACCTCTTAGACCTAGACAAAGATCTCCTCCAACCACCAAGTCAAGCCTTCCCTTCAATAGATGATCCTTGTCAAAGTCTCCAAGTAATAGCTCGCCAATAGTAGCTTCAGTCCAGAATTTTAGCCCCCATCAGTAGAACTTCAGCCCAAGCAACAGAATTTTGAACTTGCAGTAGACAAAAGATTTTGGCCTTAGCAACTACCCAGAAAATTCGCACGTGAGAGAGATAGATAGCCTAGAAACTTGAATTAGGTCTTCCCAACAAATTTCATCCTTCTCCAACTACTTCGCTCTCTTTTCTACTTCTCTTCCTTGAAAGATCAGAATTGTTAGGTGAATTCTCCAAATAGGTCGAGTTGTCTCTCTATATATATCCTTTCTAATGTGGGTAGACTTCATGGGGACATGGTCGAATTGGTGTGGAGGTGACAAATAACCTTTTTGACTCAAAAATAATTATTTTTACATGATACAAAAGCCCAAGAAGCATTTAATAAAATGACAATGACTCTACTGACTCAAGACAAAACCTAGAAGCCTTCAATGGATGCTTTCATCTAAAAACATTGACCCAAGCATGAAACCCATGCTTTAATAAATCATTTTATTTAATAATAAAATTTCTTTTGACAAGTACTATTATGAAGATCGACACTAGTTACATTCTTCAACACTACCATCAATAAACAATGCCAAAACATAACCTCCAAAGGTTGACATCAATGCCAAACAAACAATATTGTTGTCAATAATCTCCCCCTTAACATAACCTCCAAAGGTTGACATAAATGCCAAACAAACAATATTGTTGTCAATAATCTCCCCCTTTGGCATTGATTGCAACCCTAGCTAATCCTTCCATCTAAAACTGGTCTCTCAAGGATGATCTTTGAAGACTACTCTCTCTCCCCCTTTGACATCAATGGCAAAGGACTATGGCTGAAAGGATGAGGTCAATGTCAATAGTGCCAATAATCATCCATTGATCACATAGCTACGGAAGATAATTGATATACTCCCCCTGGACACACGCTAACTCTTATTTTCTTGAAGATCAAAACAAGATGAATTGTCAAATCCTATCAGCACCTTAAGCAACAATACATACTCAACAACACTCTGAGCAACAATAAACAATGACTCTCAGCATTAGCATATGCTCAACACATTTCACTGGCAGCACCTAACAATACATGGCTTCCACTTAAGATATAAGACATTCTCAATACTAAACCAACTCTAACAACTCATCAATCCATCATTCTCTAATAATAGCATATACAAAGCTAACGACAAAGAGTACATCAACAATGATAGACATTTGTAGACCAACAACATAAATCCACTATATGCCCATACTTTGGCACATGCAACTCCCATGACATTACAATAGTAACACACACTCTCATGATTCATACATGAAAACCTCTCATCCATCAAATTAATACACACTAGCAGCCACAATATGAATTTGCATGGATATTTCAAGGCTTTATAGCAAAACATTCATACATTGCAGTAGATCAACCTCTCTCACTCTCAGACCCTAACAACCATCCTCACAAGACTTAGTAGCATGGTCATACTTATCTTTACATAGTAGCATAAGTACAACAAGTCCCCAGCAACAATACTACTTACTCAAATTAGGAACACCCAGCCATGCAACAACTATAGACAGCATGAGTTTCACTCAACATTTACAAGGCTTCAACATCAATACAAATTTATGACAGTAGTATAAAAACATTACAAGTTCTCACTATCATTCATCTACAACGCAAGCAACATACATAGCCACACATTCTCATGGCATGAATGGATCTCATAGCAGCATTATACCCCTGCAATAATAGCTCAGTTAGCAGATATCGTGACACAGACACTACAGTCACATTAAACTTTGTCTTTATTAAATGTATGCACAACAACAACAACAAAAAACGTTCATATTTGATCTAGCACACAACATCCTTTTCTTCATGCGTACGTCTCCAATACGTTGGATCCTAACAATCTTGAGCATCAGCGCTCAAGCTATACATGCTCTCTCAATTAGTTACATGGGTCCACATTTGGCTACAGGTCATTCGCTCTCCATATCTCTGCCTCTGTCCATGCACACTCCATGCACGCTTCACCTCTTAAACTCACTTCATTGCATTCATCATATGCAAAAATGTGCTCTGCAATCTTCAACTACCTTTTAATATGACCTCTGCACACTGTAAACAGAACTTAGACCACAGTTACATTCATCGCACTCCTTTAGCCAATAAACCCATATCCATATGCACTCCACATAGTAATTGACTTTTAGATCTCTTTCATTTACATCAAATCTGTCAATGGGCACTATATCTCTATTAATTATGTTTCTCTGTTATTTTGTTCATGCAATTTCCAATCCATGCGCACAACAATCACACACCATCTTCCAAAATTTCTCATCAACAAGACATAAGTGTCAATGGTTGGAATGCATCCACTTCTAAACATTATGTCAAAAAGCTCCAGTGTCTTCTTTGGCCTTCTGAGTTTACTGAAGAATAAGTGATAAGGGGTGGGATTGGGAGTGCACCATTGATGAACAACTTGTTCCAATAGCATTTTGTCATCTATGTTGAGATTCCTTATTAATTAATTATATGGCATAACGATAGGACAACATCCTATCTCCAACATCTTATGCATGACCTGCAATGATCCGTTAACACATTCTACTTGGCCAAGAACATGAATCAGAATATTATAGATTGTGACATCTAGCTAAATCCCTCTTTCCGACATTTCCTCAAATAACCTGAGTGCCTTCTTTGGATTAACAGACTTGGCCAATACATCCATAAATACTGAATAAGAAGAGAGGTTTGGGCAAAAGCTATCAATTTCCTTTACTTCTATCCAAAAAATTTTACGTTATTGCCAGGATTTTCTCTCTAGTAAGGAGAATGTTGAAGGTCTTCGTATCTAGGGAGAATTTTGAATCCTTCCCAATAGACAAGTGTTATGCCTCTTCAACATGATTGTTCTCGCATTAAAAAATGGATAAGACTCTGAAAAACAATCTTGTCTGGTTCAAGATTAAAATCTCCCATTGAAATGTCTCCACAGCTTGCTTCACCATATGGGCTGCAGTGTACTTCTTGAACATGATACCGAAAGTTTTTGCAGTAACCAAAGAGCATTAACTTTGACCAAATTTACCATAATTAAACACATTAATACGTTCCATTACCTTTTTTGAAGGTCGAATCAACGAACCATTTGATAATTAATGCATTTACATTACGCCTTTGGAGGTTCATTCAATCGAAGCAAAAACAATTAATGACCAGATCAAGTATTCAAGGATGTCACTCCATTAGCAACAACCAGATCATTGATACTATTGCGTTCATACTATTCCAGTGATCTCATGTTGCAGACATTGCACTTGGACTCTTTCACATCATACATAAGACTACTCCATACACAACGTCCCACACATCGCCTTTCTTTTTTTTAACTGTTCGTCCATTAGTCAATGCAAAGGAATAGTTCAGAGAATCACTTGGCCGTGGTTAATCATTCATACTTGACAATAAACAACTATTAAACCTTCAAAGCATGAGACCAGATCAACGAACATTTGTTTATTCCCACATCCTGGTCCAGATCAACACGCAGGAGCATCTTCATCAATTTGATTACATGACCAGATCAATATAATAATTTCATTCCACAATTAGGACCCTTGGATTATCATTTTTCCCATGCAATCAACAAAATAAACAAGTCATCACTCAACAAACAATCTGCCACTACGTCGGATTGCATTCTTTCATACACAACAACACATTAATTCATCAGGCTCTCTCGACTTCCCTCATTCACAGGTACCATGATATGCTCCATTCAATGCATATAACAACCACAGGTCGACACAACGATTATACCAACAACCGACAGTAAACACAAAGTAACCAAATCGACCTCAATCCATCAACAACTCTCTGGTATTCAACTGACATTTAGGGGATCGACCTCCTATTATGTAGAGCGATTTACATTACAGGCTACCCAAATTGCTATCCTTCTAACTTCGATTTACATTACAGGCTACCCAAATTGCTATGCTTCTAACTTTTGTATTACATATTTAGCATATTGATTCAACCTTTTTGCTACAGGTGCACAAAGAAATCAATAGTCCACTTCAAATATCAGTTCGAGCCACATAAAGACAAGACTATCATATAAAGAAAACCATCAAAGAACCTTCCAAGATATATCAGGACCAAGTCAAAACCTCTACACTAAGATAGGAAAATGATAAGGACCAAGTCAAAACCTTTACACTAAGATAGGAAAATGATAAGAAAATATTCCTTTTCTATGAGGAGCTCCCCCTGAACTCGTGCTCCTTCTGCTACACGCTCCCATAAGATTGGGATGGCTTCAATTTTTTTTTGAAGCCACTTGTCATAACTTTTCTCTCCAAAATTTAATGGTTTGATCTCTAGTATGTGTACATCTTGCTGACTTTTCTTTTCTCCTCCAGATTTGCATTTTTTTGGCAGGTTGCTATGACATGTTGTAGTAAAGGTGACCATGCAATGGTATTTCTTGTTTTGTCTCTTATCCCTCACGAACTGGGTTGCTTTTCTTGATTGGTTAAACTGATGATGAGATCTAAGCATTCTATACCTACAATCTCGTGCTTTGTGGCCATAGTTGTCACATTTATAACATTTTATGTGACCAAGAAAAAGAGGAAAGGGCTCATGCCTTCTTTTCCTTCTATCCACATAACATCTATTCTTTCCAAACAATGAATTCAAACTTTTTTTTCATGAGGTCTACAATATGTGGTTTTATGGCAAAAATATTGCATAAATGGCAAAATCCATGAAAATAATTTGTATACCTAGACACATTTTGGCTTTAATCTCTTTGATCTTGAGGAAAAAAGGTCTTGACCAACTCTTTGCACTTCCTTGCTTTGTTGTCGTCCTTGGTTTTCTGATTTGACTGTAGCTACCTCCGAATTAGTTCTGCTATTTTCTGACTTATTTCTTGCAAACTCTATCTCAACTTCTAGTTTTTCACATTGTTTCTTTTTCTCCTTCAGTTGATTTCTCACTTCCTCTTCAACTCTCTTTCCTTCATCTAGCTGATTTTTCAAGCTAATAATTTATTCCTTAAAATCGTGCTCTCTTTCTTCAAGTATTTGAAGAAGATTCTTCAGATCTCTGTTTTCCATGGAGAGCTTTTTTATTTCTGCCAATGTTGAGCTATGCTTAGCTTGATCTTCAACTGATGTCTCATTTTCTCTACCAAAGCTACTAATTTCTTCTCCATGCAATGCATGTAGCCTATCCCAGATCTCCTTTGCAGTCTTAAGATCCATGATTTTTTCAATGTCTAGATTATGAAGGTTATCATACATTGCACACCTAGCCTATGCATCCCATAGCCCACCTTGGTTTGAAAGGGGTTTTCCACCATAACCATTTATCACCAACTCCCAAATTTCATATCCACGAGCAAATATTTTTTATTTTCACCTTCTCTCTCCATTCTTGAACTTTTGAAAGACTAAGTGGAGCACTTTGATAGCCCGTGATTCACCCAAATCTACCCTCCAACAATTAAGCTGCAAAAGAAGGTACCGACTCTAATACCAATTTTCGGAATTAGATCACCACTGGGGGGGAAGGGGAGGCGTGAATCAGTAATGATAGAAAATGTATAAGTTTTAAAATTTGTGTGGATTTAATAAACAACAATATACAAGATAAAAACAATAGATCCAAACATGCAACTACATCAAAGAATCATCACATAATAATCATCACACATCAAGACTATCATGCACAATGGACACAAGTATTTCTGATGGAAACCCTTATTGGGAAGAAAACCACCCTAGTTTTATTGTGCTACTATGGCTTGCTAAGATAGGGGTAGTGGCTCCTTGCTAGTGGTGGCCAACTAAATTGTGATAGGGTTAGTGGTTATTGGGAAGAAAACCACCCTGGTTTTGTTGTGCTACTCTAATTCTTTTATTAATTGTTCAAATCTCTTTTACATAATTTAGTTGACCAATACTAGCAAGGAGCCACTACCCCTATAACAATTTAGTTGGCCACCACCAACAAGGAGCCACTAACCCTATCACAATTTAGCTGGCCACCACTAGCAAGGAGCCACTACCCCTATCTTAGCAAGCCACCACTTGTCGGAGGCTTCAACCTCTTCAATCTCTCAGGGCCACAATTTCATACATTTTCATAATGTACCCCAATTATCAAAACATCTCTCTTTGCAGCACAATCTCTACTCAATAAATCAGTAGCAACATGTCTCTATAGCAAAAACCCTGTCTCAATCACATAATCCAATGATCAAATGTAGTGTAAAGAAAAGCAAGACCTAGCATCTACAGTGATGGACTCAACCCATCAACTATGATCACTACTACATGTAAAATATTAGCTTCGTTATGCATAGTAGCTAAACTAATTTCCATCACCGGCATATCATATTTATGTTAATTTTCTTCTCACCGGATTGGACCAAAATAGCACATTAATTAGATTCCATATCCCATGGTGACTGTATCAAATAAAATAAAATAAAATTAATCATTTAAGCGCTTACACAAAATACCATGGGCAAAACCCCTCGTAATTTCTCATGGTTTTATTTTCTCAATCTACATGTATCATTACACTAGAATGTACAGTTCTAACTTCCCGCAATGTCAACAAAACACCTGAAATCATGATACCACCAATAAACCATGCCAAAACATAACCTCCAAATATTGACATCAATGCCAACTAAATAATATTGGTGCCAACAGTCATCACCATCGTTGACTAAAACAGTTCTCATACTATGCTCCTTGGAGGCTGTAAATGAGACATTAAAAGTGAACTTAGTAGTGGGTGTAGGATCAAAACACTTACAATCAAGGGAAGGTAACCCAAAATGGTTGAGGAACTTAAAGAAAGGACCTCCTCCTAAGGATGTTATTAGGGAACTCTAAAAATTAAGCTCCCAAAGTTGTCTGACGGCCTTGTAAGGTAACATGTGAAAGCATGGCTTAAGGGCATGATGAGGTGCTTTTCACAAAAATATTATGTTTCCACCTTGAAGGCTAAGATATGTATCTTCAAATTTTGAGGCAACATTTTAAATTAGTGGTGAAACTTCGAGAGATAGTCACATATCATTATTTATAGTCTATCCTAGGAATTGTTTAAGGAGAGGTTTCAAAATAAGTACATGCTAACATTCTTTCAAGAGTAGCAATTTGGAGCCTTTCAAGCTTTAGTGCAGGGAGGTTGATCAACAGAAGATTACAATATAAGTTTTATGGAATTGGTCAAGTATGTCTCGTACGTCAACATTGATGAGAGTCAAGTATAACACTTAGTGTATGAACTAAAAATAAGATTAAAGCACTTGTTTGGATGTGAAATCCAACTTCAGTTGCTAAGGTCGCTCAACATGCATGTTTTGCTAAAGAAATTCTTGATGTTAAAGGGGATTAGAGAGGGGGCATGAGATTGTCATCTCCAAAATTAGTAATTATTTTTTGGGAAGACCCCTCAAACCTTTTCTAGGTGAGAAAATTCTAAGCCACCTCCATATGCAGACAGGGCTTCACCCAGAGTTGCTGCAACAAGTATTATAGTGGAAACATGTGCAATATCTTAGTCATCATTAAGGATGCATGACGATCTAAGGTGATCATAGGGAAATTTTAGTGGGGTTAGGGTTTCAAAGGGAAGGAACTCATCTCGTAGATCTTAGCAGGGTAGTATTCAAGCTTCACCGGACATTATTTGTTGGGGTTATGGATGTCCTCATATATAGCATGATTACTTATGGTTATAATTAGGTAGTTTTCACAAAATGGTAAAGGCCTTAGATTTTATAGTGGTGTCATTTAGTTTGACCAATTTTCTATAGTTTTCATGATCCTTATGAATAACATATTCTAAAATTATCAATGCCACTATATGTAGGTGTTTTTAGATGACATCCTCATGTATTTGAAAAAAAAAAGGGATATGAAGAGAACTTGTTGATAGTAATGTCATACTTAAGAGAACATAAATTATATGGAAATTTCTCGAAGTGTTATTTATTTCATGAGTATATTGACTACCTAGGTCATATTATTTCAAGAGAGGGAATGTCTATGGACCTTGAGAAGGTGAAGGCCATAATGGATTAGTAACTTCCAAAAATTAATCATGAGTGTGTAGTTCCATGGGCCTAGCTAAATACCATCAAGGTATCGTGATGGGGTCTTCAAATATTGGAAAAACCGTAACTATCTTGAAATGGAAGGGAATTAAGTGTGAATAGACCAAAGAATGTGAGGTCACATTATTCAAGATTAAGAGATTTCTATTAATGTGTGAATCCTACAAGTACCAATATGGATAAATACTTCACACTATGCATGGTTGCCTTGAAGGGAGGGTTAGGTGTCATGTTAATGCGGGATGGTGGAATAATAACTTATGTCTCATGGAAGTTGAACTTCATGAGGATATTGTATTCCATGTATTATCTAGAATTGGTGATCTATATTAGATCATTATATTTTTTGTATTCCATCATAATGCTTTTAGAGTGGGAAAAGTGAAGGAATTAGCTCACAGGGCCATTTTTACTAGTGGGACCAAGTTTGGCAAATTGGGGTTTGAAACTTTCTTGGAGAATTTTGAGGCATCAAATGGAATTTTATTAGAATAACAATTCCCATGGCCCTATCAGGATGCCTCATTATGAGCATTTGTATGGAAGGTTATGCAAGACATCATTGAGTTGGGACAAGTTGGAGGACCTAGTGATAGTAGGATTATAAATGATACATGAGGTGGAAGAATGTGTGGTTTAAATCACAAACTCATTAAAAGACGCACGAGATAGAAAAAAGAGTTATGTTGATTCCCATTTGATTGATTAAAGTTATAAAGTTAGAGATAAGGTTTTTATTCATATCAAGCCAAGTAAGAGTACTATTTGTATTGGGAAGGGGACAAAGTGATTGTCTCAATTTATAGGGCTATTTAAAATTTTGAAAAGAATGGTACCAATTTCCTATCATGTTGCATTGTCATCCTATTTGCATAAAACTCGTCATGTTTTTCATATATTTGTAGTACAATATTCTGTAGTCAATGAATCTCATAAAATTAAGTGGAAGAAATTGTAAGTTTTGGATGAGGGAACTTACATAGTTGAACCATCACATATATTGGAATGGAGGGTTTGAAAACTCAAGCAATATCTAATGGACCAACCTAAGGTCCAAGGGGACAAATATAGCCTAGGATCTACCACTAAGGAGGACGCAACTATGTGTTAAGTTTTCCCTACACTTTTTTCACTATAACTTTAGAATTAAGGGTAGGTATGTAATGCCCCAGATTTTTCTTCTCCATAGCTAAATTGTATTACATGTTATCTTGTAATATATTTGCTTGATATCTATTTGACTCGACTAAATTAATAGAAACTATTTTTGAAGGATGTGTGGACCTACCTATGTGTGGAAAATATATGATTTCTACTTGCTTATGTTCTTCGTGATGACGATTATGTGGTTTCCATTAAAACATGCAAATTAAAAGTGAATTTTGGTATGTGGATACTAGTTTAATATACATTGTGAATGTATAACTGAAGCAATGCATACATTAAACAAACATAATCTAGTCATATGTCACAGAACATTGTTTATAGCATTATGTT
Organism: Pinus tabuliformis; assembly: GCA_031772625.1. Lineage (NCBI taxonomy): Eukaryota > Viridiplantae > Streptophyta > Pinopsida > Pinales > Pinaceae > Pinus > Pinus tabuliformis. Next base: position 842,205,089 of record CM062817.1, on the reverse strand, counting down.
GTTACATGGTTAAACATAGATATGTGATGTTTTTGAGCTATAGGTAATGGGCTAGGTAATAGCCAAGTAATTGCAGCACTAAGGTAACATTGATGTCATGGACATCGATAGGGTACTTGTATGTTATTAAGAATTGATTTGTGATTCAAATACTAGTTCCATGATATGTAGATAAGTGTGGTTTTGATAAGATCCACAATTGTTGGGATGGGTTATTCATTGGCATAGCTTTAAGAACAACCATTGCATAGTATGATCAATGTTAGGGTGTTGACCCTAGATATATTTAGAGGGTTGGAGGTGTTTCCTATTGTGTATCCTCCAAAACTTAGAGTTTTGGGAGGGTTATCTTAATCATGATCGCTTAGACATGCAACAACAACTACTAATTTCCTATTGGGAAGTTAGATCAATATAGTTGAAGCTTTCACCTTTAGGTCATATCTAGAGTTAATTCAATATAGTCGACACTCCAACATATTTTAGTAGAAGAGGGGATGGGAGCTGGGAGATGAAAGTAGGTGTTTAGGAGGAGGGATGATTCTAAGTTAATTAAGGATCCTTCTTAGGATTGAATGTATCAGTGTTTATTTACTTACCTAGTTCATACCATGATTAAAATAATGTTTAATTCCATTTTGATAGTTTAAGTAGAATTATGTTTGAATGCTAAATTATTATGATTTCGTTAAGGAAGACTATTCGATGATGCACCTGCTTGATTTATTGTTATGCACAATTAATTGTGAACACTCAGGAAATCTACATTAGGATCATTTCTTGTTTAGTATAGTCCATGCATGGTATATATGTTCACTAGCTATGCCTACATCCCCAACATGTGTACACTATTATGGGTTCATAAATACATTAATGACTAAAGTATGGAACATAGTTACCAACCTAATGATAACTCTAGTAAAAAACCATATTTTTGCATCAAAAATACTAAAATCAACCCCTGAATTGAAAAGGGGTTCCACCAATGGCACCTTTCTTTTTTTGAAGATAGAATTACAAGTTTGTAATCGTGGCCTATTATATTGCTAACAAAATCCTTTAAATCATCACAAATTTCAACATTTATTAAGTTATGTGGCTTCAAGGCTTCTCTTCCTGTGAAAACCCAATCAAACTTCTCTCAATGCTCTCAGTTAATGGTTGGCACCTCCTAAGAGGGAGGTGGCCCTCCCTCTAGATCTAGCCACACTTTAGGCTTTGGTGGCTTCCCTAGACAAGACAACATAGCTGACTCCAACTTGGTTAGTTAAGAATATTGATGAACTTCATGATATTCCCTTGCATTGAAATCATGCCAAATGGTCATGAATCTAGTAAACAAGGACCTCATTAAACAATTAACTGGAATATTGCCCTCACCAAAATCCATGGTCATCTAGGTTCAAAAGAACTAGGAACCTTCTCATCTAAGGAAAATCTCATTTCAGTTTTACAGATGTGGATATTTCACCTTTCTATTCCAACTAAAGGAGTATCTAGACCCTCCCAGAAGGCCGAAGTGGATATATTGGTAGTAGCCAGATGGTTTGGGGAGGAGACATTCACCTATATCAGATTATTTGGGAGCATTGTTCCACCACATGTTCTCCCATATTATGTCCCCAACAAATTATTGGCCAGAGAAATAGCCTACCAAACAACAGGGGAAGGTGGATTAAGAAAAGGACTGAAAGACCAGAAGAAGGCCATTTGGCCTACATTTCTGTTACAATGTGGTGAATTTGCGCTACATGATTTTGGACATGCATGCAAAGAAGAAGAGATTATTAAATCTTTGAAATTAACTACATTCCTAGGAAGGCAGTATGACCCGGACGACACTGCTAAGAATTTTACTACTATGGTGAAAGTAAAACCATTCACCCACGAAGGGGACCCCTTTGATGTCCTCTTCCTACAGGCAGAAACATACTCACAAGTTCTACATTTTACATCGGCACTTTTAACACTTAATGATCTTAGAGCTTTCCATTTGTATAGGGAGAAAAGATTATTGAAGGTCCTATTGGACCTATTGCAGATAGAACCAATAAGGGAGCCAACTCCCAGCATAAGCTTGAATGATAGTTCCAATGAACACTCTGAAGAAGAAACCCAAGAGAGATCTACGCATGAGTCAGATCACTTAGAGCAACAATCTCAAAATGGAGGAGGACATACAAATAATGAGTCTGAAAAGGACACAGTTGGAACTACAAAGGAAACAGCCAAGAAAACTTCAGCAAAGAAACAAGCAGAAATTGTCTTTGCATCAACTCAGTCAGGAAAGAGCCCAATTATTGACTTGGAACAGGAATGGGAACAGTTCAAAAAGAAGCTTCACACAGATTCAAACCTTGAGCAAACATCTGAGATACAGACTCCTAAGCAAACCCAGCACAAGTCAAATCTAGAAACGACAAAGGAAGGAGTTAAGGACACTCAGAATGTTGAAATCATTCCTGTTATGCCCACTTCAGAAATTGTTTTGAGAGTTGAAGAAATACCTCCACTAGATGTATTTTATAGTCCCACCCACAAAGTTGTAGTCAAGAGACAGAGGAAGAAAAGAAAGTTGGACATTGTAACTGTTACAACTTCCGAAAATGAACCAATGGACATCGTTTGGAAGGACTCGCCCATGGACCCATCTGAAAATCTCACAAAATTGTTGCAATACGCAGGAGCCTATGCCACAACAACTATTGACAAAGCGACAGAGGTCCAAATGCTGCTTAAGGAAAAAGAACAAAGAATTCTGCTATTAGAACAACAATTAGCTCAGGAAAAATCCAATCAACAAGCAGAATTACAAGTAGCCCAGCTCCAGCAGGAATTTGAACAAATGAGAATCCAACATCAGGCCAACCTAGCAAAAAGAGATGCGTGGATACAAGCTATAACAGATAAGTTTAAGGATAATCCGCAAATCGATGAGTTCATAAAGGAAGCACTCAGTCTTAACTCCCAACTAATGCAGCAAAAGGAAGTACTTTGCCAGAATATTTCGCAGATAAGTCCTTACTGTGAAACCAGTGATAAACTAATAAACCAAGTTGTTGACATGAGACTTGAGTATGATGAAATCCTTAAAAGGATTTCTAACTTTATCATCTGGCAAGAATCAGAATATGGAAGAAAGGCTGATTTGCCAAATCTAGAGGAATCTCACAAAGACACCCTTTTCACAGATTGGGATTCTCGGTTGAAGCAAACAGAAAGGGCAACAACAATAGCAGCAAAAGTAGAAAATAGCATAATTGAAGCCATCAACAAAAATCTGCATGGCACCAACCTAGTTACAAAATGTGTACCAGGATTCCTTCCAAATGTCAAACGGTTAGAGCAGCAATGGAAGTAGACAGTGCAGGAAAAGGAGGAGGTGATGAGATAGCTAAGAAGGCTGAATTTGGAAGCATACTGGCATTTTTTAGTGAAACCGTACAATCAGTGGATGACTTTGAGGTGCTTAACAACCTCAACACAAAATATGGTGCCAACACTAACAAAGGCTATATTTGCTATGTAGTTAAAATATGCGATCGGCCAACCAACTCAGCTCAAGCCTATGATAGATATTTGCGATCTCAGAGATCAAGTACAAAGGAGTTAGTCATTTAGTTTATTTTTATTTTAGTTTTATTTTTGCATAATCTGAGGAAGGTCGTTTAAACCTCCTCAGCTATTTTTTGTAATAATCTATTTTAGGACCTATAGTTTAGTATTTAAACCCCTCTCATGCATTTAGAGAGGGGTCTAGAAATTTTATCAGAAACATTCTTCGAAACATTGCACTTATGTACTTTTGAGGAGGTTCTGATGGAATGAATGGAACATGATCTATTTTCTTTCAAATATCTAGCATGCTCTATTGAAATGCACTTTTGTACTCTTAGAATGTGTTGGATTGATTGAGATTGGATTAATATTGCTGAAACACATGAGAAAGACTCATCATATATGGTACTTTTATCTTATGATCTTGTTTTATTTATGTATCAGGCAATACTTCTTCTTTAAATTGTTTTATGTGTGAAAGTCTGAATTACAGTTTAGCATTATTGCACTTTTGTATGATGTTGGCTTTGACTTTATTCTAAATACATGAACGATTTTATATGCGATATATCTTTCACAATCATTTTGTCTAACTATTTATCCAAAACGATTACTGTTAAATGATTTCACTTCTTATTGCAGTTGAATGATCTATATTACCAATTGTTGTAGGACATCATTGTAGATCGCATATTGTATTTAATTCCTGGGTATATTTATAGCTAAATAGTGTTAAACTAGGATATATGCATGTGTTTATTAGTTAGATTAGATTACACTTAGCTCAGCCATTCTCCCATTACATCATATATCACCCCACCAACACTATCAAAATCTTTTCTAGGAAATTGGTCCCATTATCCCCAGTCAGAGCCACTACACCAAACGGAAAAGGAGCTGCTAACCAAGGTCTAGACTGGGTGGTTTTCCCCCATGTTTTCACAACGATTTTCGAGGCTTCAACATTTTGGTGCTAGAAGGAGGGCCTAACTATGAATGGCAAGTAAATTCAAATCAATAGGCCATTCTAAGAGTAAAAATCCCTCACCATCTCCTCCAACTTCTCGATCGCATTCCAAATCTCCAAATCCTAAGCAAGAAGTTGTAAAGAAAACTTTAGAACCCACTACTGTGATCTCAAAGAAGTTAGATCAATATTCTTCTATAGAAACCCCTGAAGTCTAGTCTTTGATCCATAAGCTACAAGGGATTTCAATATCTCAAGAAGAATCTGAGTTATCCCAAGCTAGTGTTTCTTCTCAGTTTCCCTCATCTCAAAGGTTAACTAGAGCACAGAGTGAAAAATTTGGGATCCCCCCATTTGAATTCCCTCTACCAAACCGTAAGAGAGCTAAGAAGACACAATCTGAATCCCATAGTGAGGTTCTCTCATCATCACCTCAAACATCCTCATTCATTCCATCCACTTCATCACAAAATCAACCATCCGCCTCACAACTCCAGATCGTGGTTTACACTGGTATTGGAGCACAAGCCTCCTCTACCCAATCACCTTCAAATACAGGAACATCTTCCTCTACATAGATACCTACAATGGCTCAAAACCCACAAAGGCCATGGAAAAATCTAGGAGTTGTTCGGATGGTGGGACCCTTACATCCATTTCCCGCCCATCCAGAAAAGTGGTTACCAAAGTTCAATCCTGATGATGGCTTACCAGCCGAAGAACACATAAACAATTTTATGTTTTCCATAAACCTCAACGAAGTAGTGGAAGAAGATGCAGTTGTAAGATTATTCCCTTATACCTTACAAGGATCAGCAGGATCATGGTACTTTTCATTACCATCGGGTTCCATCAATAGCTGAGATGCCTTTCAAGAGCAATTCCTAACCAAGTTTGGAGATGATAGATCGACGGCTACTCTTATCAATGATCTCTTCGGCTTGAAATCCGAACCTAAAGAACCAATTAAGGACTTCAATTCACGTTTTAACAAGTTATTAGATAAAATCCCAACGGCATCTAAGCCTAGCGATGAATTCCAAAATGAATGGTACATTTCTACCCTTCCCTCAAACACAGCTATTTTTGTCGATAGAGCTGCCAAACCAACTTTGGCAGAAAACATGAAAGAAGCCATAGCTGTAGAAAAACGTATTTTAGCCTTAGATAATAAGAATGCATTAGAAGAACAAAAATCCAAGAAAGTAACTTTTCGGGACGAAACCAAGAAAAAACCACCTAAAAACCCTTTTGATCTTGAAGGCCTACAAAAAGTCCTTAAAACTATGTCCAATGAAATGGTTGATATCAAGAAATAGGTAGCAGAGACTTCCTCAAAGAAATATTTCAGACCATACAAAAGAAATCCCTCCTCTGATACTAAGCCTCCAAGCACCATATCAAATGTTGAATCAGATGTGGAGGAAGAAGAAGTCTCAACAACTGAAGAACAAACAGATGATGAAGAAGTAGTCGAGTTACAAGGAATGTGGGATTTTATCCTTCCCAATGAAGAAGCACAAGAAGCACTACCTGTTGCAACCAGGAGTAGAAGCCCTGTTGATTTGCCACAAACAAATCCAAAGCAGAAGGTATCAACTCCAACTCCCAAAGACAAAGCAATAGGTAAGAAATCTTCGTCTAAATCCACTCAAACCACTCCTCCTCAAACAAATTCTTCACCTTCAGCTAAAACCCTACTAGTCTCTGATGAAATGGAATACAACATAGTAGAAGATATGAAAAATACTAGGGCAAACATCACATTCCATGAGCTTAGCAAGTTAAAACATCAACATAAGTTATTGCTCAAAGATCTAAAAGCAGTCCCTACTTCTCTGCTTCCCGTTGTTGTAATCTTGCAAGTTGCCCAAGAAATGGGAAGGCCTCCTAATACCTCATTAGAAAAAATCGGTTCTACTCATATTTCTCTAATAGGAGGAAGATCCAAATCCCATACTCCTCCATTTCTTTTGAATTTTGAAGTTTTCAACAAGAATCTACACAATTGTTTAGTCGATTCTGGAGCTTCATCCAACATCCTACCAAGAACAGTCTATGCAAAATTAAATGTGGAGCCCCAAAAATCTGTTGTTCGCATTGTGCAGTTAGACCGATCCCAAGTCGAAGTTATAGGAGAACTCAATCAAGTCACTATTAGACTCTCATCAAACCCGAAAGTGTGTCAAGTCATTGACATTCTTGTGGCTGATATCCCCGAGTTCTACGGTTTAATCCTTAGCAGAGACTGGTCAGAAAAGCTTCATGGCTATTTTGCAACTGATTGGTCCCACATGTGGCTTCCCTATAATGGCAAGACAAATCAAATAAGGGTTGACCACGAAAAACATCAAAGTATATCGTTAAATAATTAGAGGGAGAGAATGAGCCAGTCATATAGCCTCAATATCATCGGAAACTACTCAGTTGAATCATTTCTAGGAAATTTTAATGCAAACACTTCACCCTTCTTGGAAAATTCTGTTATATCCCAAGTTGAAAATTATTCTCAAACAAATGCTTCTAAGTGCATAAATTTTGTAGATAAACCTATAGTTAGCTCTTATTTTGGAAATTTTTTTTGACAGATCCAAATCTAACGATGGAGCCAGAGCAGGTTGCATATTAGTTAGCCCAGAAGGGGAAAAAACTATGTTAGAATGCAGGCTTGAATTCGAATGTACGAACAACACTGCCGAATATGAAGCATTGGTTCAAGGGGTGTATAAAGCCATCAGCCTTAATATCAAACATCTTCAAGTGTTTGGAGATTCGGAAATTGTTATAAAACAGGGAAGAAATACTATACACTATTTGTCTAGACATTTGAAACATTATCAATCATTAGTCCAGGACCTCACTTCTCACTTTACGGTGTTTAATATTCCCCCTATCCCAAGATCCCAAAATACAAGTGTTGATCTTTTGGCTAATGTTGCATCCAAGCTCATTCCACTAGGAGATTATAGCCCCGATCACTTTTCTATTGAATTGATTTTTAGGCCTTCTATTACCGACAATATCACCAATTGGCAAGTCTTTAATAATGATCTAGATATCATAGGTTTTATAACATCTGAAGGCTCTTATGACGACAAGATAATAGATGAGGATCAACATGACTCCCAGCTTAAGCAAGAAACGACTATGAATTCCATACCTAAGTCTGTGGTTAAGCTGGAGGACTTATATGATCTCAAGGATAGATTCAGAAAACGCACTAACTCAAAACTCCAAAGTTCAACTTTGAGGTTTGAATTAGTTAATCTTGGAACTGACCTTAAGCCTCAGAATATCAATCTAGGACTTGGTCTTACACTAGATGAAAAATCAACCTTCATTCATTTGTTGAAGAAATACAAGAATGTCTTTGCTTGGAACTATGAAGACCTTAAGACATATGACACTTCCATAATTCAACATACCATCCCCATGATATCTGATGAAAAACCCGTGTAGCAAAAGCTAAGAAAGACCCATCCGAATTTATAAAATCAGATCAAATCTGAATTGAATGAGCTACTTAAAGCCAAAAATATATTTCCTGCCAGGCACTAAAGGTGGGTTTCCAACCTTTTTCCCGTTAGAAAAAAGAATGGTGATATTCGAATATGTATAGACTTTCGTAATCTCAACAAAGCTTATCAGAAGGACAATTTCCCATTACCTCCTATGGAACAGATACTGCAATTAGTAGCAGGTTCAGAACTAATTTCTTTTCTAGATGGATTCTCAGGTTACAATCAGATTCTAGTACATCCAGATGACCGGCTAAAGACTACCTTTCAAAACAAATGGGGCACCTATGCCTATCAAAAGATGCCATTTGGGTTAATCAATGCTAGTGCTACATTTTACAGAGCCATGGACATAGCTTTCAAAGGCTTGGTTAATAAATCAGTGGTAATCTATCTAGATGATATAATTGTGTACTCAAAAAGGTGTGTAATCATTTAAAAGATTTAAAACAAATCTTTGAGCATTGTTAGAGGTAAGGAATTTATCTCAATCCCAAGAAATATTTCTTTGCTTTAAGTGAAGGAAAGCTCCTTGGATTTATTGTATTCAAAGAAGGAATTCACATTGATCCTGATAGGATAAGAGAAATTTCTAGAATCCCATTACCTCATAACAAGAAATCCATGCAATCTTTCCTAGGACAGATAAATTTTGTCAAAATATTTGTCCCTAACTTTTCACGAATTGTTTTACCTCTCCAATCTATGATTAAGAAAAATTCTCTTTTTAAATGGGGACATACTGAGCATGAAGCCTTTGATCTGATTAAACAAGCAATCATAAATGCTCCCTCACTAGCAACCCCGAATTTTTCTAATCATTTCATTTTATATACCTTTGCTTCCAAGAAATCATATGCAGCTATATTAACACAAGTCAATGATGACAAAGCTGAAGAACCAATTTCTTCCTTTAGCTCCAATTTGCGGGGGGCTGAATTAAACTACTCAAATGTTGAAAAACAAGATTTTTTTCTTTTCAAATCAATAAAGCATTTCAGACCCTTTCTCCTCAAAACTCACATCAAGGTAGTAGTCTCGTTCTCAGCACTGAAAATTTTATTAATACAAAGAGATGTAGGTGAGAAAAGGGCAAATTGGGTAACAGCAGTGCAATAATATGACATTGAGATTAGACCAGCCAAAATTGTAAAAGGTCAAGGTTTTTGTAGAATGTTAGTAGGAGCATCCAACTTATCAGCACTACAAGATTCAGGTGATGATATACAAGTATATGAGGTAAGCCTCAACGACACTAAATCCAAATATGTTGATATCATATTTTATTTGAAAAATGGATATGCCCCTACGCAACTAAGTTACAAAAGAAAAAGAGTTTTGAGGTTAAGAGCTAGACAATATCAAATCATCAATAATGTGTTGTTTAGAATAAATTGTGATTATGTTTTGCTTAGATGTCTTGAAAAATCTGAGGTAGAAAAGGTTTTGCGGGAACTCCATGATGGACTAGCTAGTGGACATTTTGGAGGGGACACAACTGCACATAAAATATTGCATGCCGGCTATTATTGGCCGACGTTATTTAAAGATGCACACGATTATGTAAGGAAATGTAAAGTTTGTCAAACAGTTGCTAGGAGACAAAGGAAATTCGCATTACCATTGCAGCCAATCAACATTGAACAGTGATTTGAATAGTGGGGACTGGACATAATAGGTGAGATCGTTCCTCACTCTTCAAAGCAGCATAAATATATCCTTACAGCAACTGATTACTTCACAAAGTGGGTGGAAGAAATTCCACTTAAGGTAGCCAATTCTGAAAACATCATTGAATTTGTTGATCAGTTTATTATTACCAGATTTGGTTTGCCATTTGCCCTCATGTTTGATAATGTATCTTATTTTACAGAAAATGCTATGACATAATTTTCTCTTAAAAGAGGTTTTAAAATTAAATACTCTGCTAACTATTATCCTCAGGGAAATGGCTTGGTCGAGTCTACAAACAAAAATATCATAAGAATCATCAAATGAACCATTGATCAAGGTTAGAAAAATTGGCACAAATCTTTAATATTTGCTCTGTGGGCAAATCAAATAACACAAAAGGCCTCAATAGGCACTTCTCCTTTTAATTTGGTCTATGGGAAAGAAGTTGTCCTCCCTACAAATGTAGTTATTTCCTCTCTAGCCCTAGTTCAATTTATTGAAGAGACCCCCTCCTCTTTTATGCAAGACAATCACAAATCCTTAAGCTCGAAGAATAAAGGGAAAAGGCCAAAATCACACATGCACATCATCAACAGTTAGTCAAATCTTCATTTGATGCAAATTTTGTAAGCTCAAAATCCTTTTAGCTCGGAGAACTGATATTGAAATGGGATAAAGCACATTAGGAAAAAGGTAAGCATACCAAATTCGAAAGAATGTGGCTTGGCCCGTTACAGATTGTCGAACAAATAGGACCATCAACCTTTTTATTGCAAGATTTATCAGGCAAGAGAGATTTTCTGCTTGTGAATGGGCAGATTTTGAAAAATTATTTTTCATATAAGATAATTTCTTCTATTCATTATATATTACTGTTTTTACTTTTTAGGAAAATAAAAGTTGAAATATCATTTACTTTTGGCATTTGTAAACAATCTCTTTTATATTTTGACTTTTCGCTTATATAAGTAGAGATTGTTATGAAGATAATTTTTACATTTGAAACATAAGCTAAGTTCTATCTCTCTAAAATTGCTTGTCCTCTACTAAAATTAGTTTTCCTTTGGTAAAACTCAACTTTGTAAAAAGAACCTTTGTTCTACCATCAGTTAAGAAAAGTATCTATAACAAAGCAAGGACTCTCTACAGAGAAGCATCTTTAACTCTATAATTTTCATCCAGAAACTTTTAAGGAGTCAATGATTCTCCCCATCTAGTGAGCTTTCACTTTTTAGAGTGTAATTCTAAAATATGCTTAAACTTAAAGGAGAAGAGGTCTCATCAAGAGTCGACTTACCATGATCATAGGGAAGTAACAAACTAACATTACCAATATTGCATACCAAAACAGGGTAATGGCTTGAGATTATGTTAATCAAAAGACAAGGGGTCTCATCACGAGCCAGCTTTTTCAGTTAAAGTTACAATCAGTGAATGGCATTGTCAATTTTGGCCACCAAACCAAGACAATGACCTTTAAGAAGAAAATGTAAATTTTAAGAAAAGGGAATTGTTTAGAAAAAAATGAGAAAGAAAGTAAGCATATGAATCTGAATTTATCTTTAAAAATTGCACTCTTACCTAGATGGCATACTGAATCATTGTTGGTTAAAAGGTAACCCTGTTGAGGTTATGGACGCCTGCTGGCAGCAGAGGCTCTACCTATGACAACTGAGTACATCTAAAAGCTAATTTGTGAGAGTCTCTTATTTTTATCTTTAAAACCAAGTAATGACTGATGTAGACAAAGCAATTTTCATATTGAAGAGGATAATCAAATGGATGGTAATTAAGTAGATTTTATTTTTTTATTCAAAGAAATGTTACTTATCTTGTATTTCATGTATTTTTATTTTTTTGAACTACCTTTGTTTTGGAAGTTTTTAGAAATTTCAAAAACTGTCAAAGATAACTAGTTCTTCCAGCAAATCGCCAATTGTTGTGTTATTCAACAACCCCCCCATTTATTCGTATAATAGATAATATTCTATTAATAAGTAGGGACCCGTGATAAAATCCTTGAAAAAGAAATTTAGCACTTAGACACTTTCTTTTAAGTTTTTTGGAATAAAGCAATATATCGAGTCAAAACCCTTTGAAAGCTAGCAATCCTCACCTTTTCGCATACCGCTAAACCAAGTGTATCAAAATCCTTATTAACAAGAAAAATTCACGAAAAGTGATCAAAAGAATCATCGTGCTTAACTTAAATATCATTAGGCTTTTTATTTTAAAATGAGACCTAAGGCATTTCCTATTAAAATAAATCATGTATCGCATATCGTCACTTACAAAGGGCGCACTCTCACAAAGCATGGTGAAACTTGTGAAATGTGATATTGCGATGAGACGGTCAACCTTATTGCATCACATGAGAACACTTAAGAAATGTCAGAAATCATACAAACTACATGATGTTGCAAAATGTGATGAAAGCCCGGGCCCGATAGAACCCAATATCATAAAATGGTGATTAAATTCAGTCACGTGATGAAAAGCGCTTTATAAGGTAAATAGCTTTAAATAATAAAGAACACACCACTTATCCCAAATCTTGCATCCCACGAGAACTTAAGGAACTTTAAGAAAGCACAATCAAACATGCAAAATGTGATTTCCGACATTGCATCGCAATAGCAAAATCAACATTCTCGCAACTTAAGTCTGCCACCTTCAAAGCCATCCTTCTTGTTTTGCGATGCGTTACATTAATGAGCAATAAAAGTGGTGATAAGGAATGATTAGTGGCTATTTAATACAGGTTAATGGAATTTATGGTAAAAAGCGGCTCAATGTGAAACAATATCTTTTCATCTGTGTTTGATTAAAAATCCTTTCTTGTCACCTTTTCGGGTTATCTATATAATTCATTCTCATTGTCATTCTCACTTGTGTTTATCCAATAACTTCTGTTTTGCTCCATTTCAGGAAAAATATACAGGGAGCATTGTTGGAAACAATGGGAAAGAAGGGGAAGGCAGTTGTGCCCAAGAAATCAAAAATGATTCCTCTTTTCTCTGATACTATGTGTAGCAAAGACGGAGGAACTACAACCTGGGAGGTTATATACAACTTATTAGAAGAAGAGCACCCAAGGCCATTGGAAACAAAGGCCACGCCAGATTCCTAAGAGTCATCTTATGCCTCCTATTTCAAGACAGCATGCTCTTTCGTGCATCGCATAGTTACACGATCAAATATAATCCCATATACTGGCATGGTCAAGTGGGTAATTGAAGAGAGAGACATTGCAGACCTAACATTCAAGAGTCACAAGCAAGAGGTCATGGGGTCTTTTTCAGCAGACAACCTATGAATCATGTACCAATTACAAGAGCCGCAGAAGCTCTACAACAAACAGTTCCTTGAGAAATTTTCCAAAGAGTATGAAGACCCAACAAACGTCACCAAAACCTGGACAACAAACGGAGACAAGCTCAAACGGGATAAAACATGTATGTACTATACGGCATCCATTTCTCCCTCTTCTAGTTTTGCAGCAGCAATGCTATGTAGATTGTTCGGTAAACCTGACAGCACCAAGTTTTCCCCGAAATGGCTCCCATTAATGGATGTAACTGTGAATGAAACAATAATGAACTAAGCTCAAATTTTGTCAAATAATTTAGCAAAGGCCATTATGGAATATAGGAGAAAAAGAAGTCCCTCTTTAACGGTTTATCCCCCGTTTTTTATGAGTGCTTTTGTAATGGATGCAATCTGTTTTAATTCTAAATTTCCCATTATGGGTGTATTTTTCAAGACTCGCTTCCTATCCATGTGTACCATAAGACTTTGTGGGAATCTCAGTTTCACACCCATTTTTACAAAAAATTTCAAGGAGTCATGCTACCCATCGATAAAGAAATATACAATAGAACCGCCCCTAGGTTTTCTAAAGAGGCCAAAGTGGATATCTTGCTAGTAGCCAAATGGTTTGGAGAGGAGACATTCACCTATATCAAAGTATTTGGGAGCATTGGTTCACTGCATGTTCTCCCATATTATGTCCCCGACAAATTATTGGCCATAGAAATATCCTACCAAACAGCGGGGGAAGGTGGATTAAGAAAAGGACTGAAAGACCAGAAGAAGGCCATTTTGCCTACATTTCCATTACAATGTGGTACATTTGTGCTACATGATTTTGGGCATGCATGCAAAGAAGCAGATATTATTAAATCTATGAAATTAGCTACATTTCCAAGAAGGCAGTATGACTCGGACGGCACTGCTAAGAATTTTACTACTATGGTGAAAGTAAAACCATTCACCCACGAAGGGGACCCCTTTGATGACCTCTTCCTACAGGCAGAAACATACTCACAAGTGTTACATTTGGCATCGACACTTTTTACACCAGATGATCTTAGAGCTTTCCATGTGTATAGGGAGAAAAGATTATTGAAGGTCCCATTGGACCTATTACAGATAGAACCAATAAGGGAGCCAACTCCCAGCATAATCTTAGATGAGAGTTCCAAAGAACAATCTGAAGAAGAAACCCAAGAGAGATCTATGCATGAGTCAGAGCACTCAAAGCAGAAATCTCAAAATGGAGGAGGACATACAAATAATGAGTCCGAAAAGGACACAGCTGGAACTACAGAGGAAACAGTCGAGCAAACTTCAGCAAAGAAATAAGCAGAAATTGTCTCTACATCAACTCAGTCAGGAAAGAGCCCAATTATTGACTTGGAACAGGAATGGGAATAGTTCAACAAGAAGCTTCACGCATATTCAAACCCTAAGCAAACATCTGAGATATAGACTCCTAAGCAAACCCAACACAAGTCAAATCTGGAAACGATAGAGCAAGGAGTTAAGGACACTCAAAATGTTGAAATCATTCCTGTTACGCCCACTTCAAAAATTGTTTTGAGAGTTGAAGAAAAACCTCCACTAGATGTATTTTATAGTCCCACCCGCAAATCTATAGTCAAGAGACATAGGAAGAAAAGAAATTTGGATGTTGTAACTATTGCAACTTCCGAAGATGAACCAATGGACATCGTTTGGAAGGACTCTCCCATGGACCCATCTGAAAATATCACAAAATTGCCACAATATGCAGGAGCCTATGCCACAACAACAATTGACAAAGTGGCAGAGGTCCAAATGCTTATTAAGGAAAAAGAACAAAGAATTATGATGTTAGAACAAAAATTAACTCAGGAAAAATCCAATCAACAGGCAGAATTACAAGTAGCCCAGCTCTAGCAGGAATTTGAACATTGAGAATCCAACATCAGGCCAGCCTAGCGGGAAGAGATGCGCAATACAAGCTATAACAGATAAGTTTAAGGATAATATGCAAATTGATGAGTTCATAAAGGAAGCACTTAGTCTTAACTCCCAAATAATGCAGTAGAAAAACGTACTTTGCCAGAATATTTCTCAGATAAGTCCTTACTGCGAAACCAGTGATAAACTAAAAAACCAAGTTGTTGACATGAGACTTGAGTATGATGAAATCCTTAAAAGGATTCCTGACTTTATCACCTACCAAGAATCAGAAGATGGGAGAAATTTTGATTTGCCAAAGCTACAGGAATCTCACAAAGACATCCTTTTCACAGATTTGGATTCTCAGTTGAAGCAAGCAGAAAGGGAAATAGCAATAGCAGCAACAGCAGCAAACAGCATAATTGAAGCCATCAACGAAAATCTGCATGGCACCAACCTGGTTACAGAATGTGTACTAGGATTTCTTCTAAATTTCAAACAGTTAGAGCAGCAGTAGGAGCAGGCAGTGCAGGAAAAGGAGAAGGTGATCAGACAGCTAAACAGGCTGAATTGGGAAGCATACTGGCAGTTTTTTGTGAAACCATACAGTCAGTGGATGACTTTGAGGTGCTTAACAACCTCAACACAAAAGATTTTGCCAGCATTAACAGACGTTATATTTGTTGCGCAGTTAAAATATGTGATCGGGTAACCGACTCAGCTCAAGCCTATGACAGATATTTGCGATCTCCGAGATCAAGTAAAAAGGAGTTAGTCATTTAGTTTATTTTTATTTTAGTTTTATTTTTGCATTATCTGAGGAACATCATTAAACCTCCTCAACTATTTTTTGTAATAATCTATTTTAGGACCTATAGTTTAGTATTTAAACCCCTCTCATGCATTTATAGAGGGGTCCAGAAATTTTATCAGAAATATTCTTCGAAACATTGCACTTCTATACTTTTGAGGAGGTTCTGATGGAATGAATGGAACAGGATCTATTTTCTTTCAAATATCTAGCATGCTCTACTAAAATGCACTATTGTACTCTTAGAATGTGCTATATTGATTGAGATTGGATTAATATTGTTGAAACACATGAGAAGGACTCGTCATATATGGTACTTTTATCTTATGATCTTGTTTTATTTATGTATCAAGCAATACTTCTTCTTTAAATTGTTTTATGTGTGAAAGTTTGAATTACAGTATAGAATTATTCCACTTTTGTATGATGTTGTCTTTGACTTTATTCTGAATACATGAACGATTTTACATGTGATATATCTCTCACAATCGTTTTGTCTAAACATTTATCCAAAACAAGTACTGTTAAATGATTTCACTTCTTATTGCAGTTGAATGATCTATATTACCAATTATTGTAGGACATCATTGTAGATCGCATATTGTATTTAATTCCTGGGTATATTTATAGCTAAATAGTGTTAAACTAGGATATATGCATGTGTTTATTAGTTAGATTAGATTACACTTAGCTCAATCATTCTCTCGTTACATCATATATCACCCCACCAACACTATCAAAATATTTTCTAGGAAACTGGTCCCATTATCCCCATTTGGAGCCACTACACCAAATGGAAAAGGAGCTTCTAACCAAGGTCTGGACCAGGTGGTTTTCCCCCATGTTGTCGCAACGATTTTCGAGGCTTCAATAGTAGGCTTGGGCCATTTTACAATCACTTGAATTTGAAGGGATCTATTTTCAATTCAACACCCCCTACTATGTAACCCAAGTATACTAATGATGTTTTACCAAATTCACACTTTAACAATTTCAGGTACAAATTCTCCTTTTTCAAAGTATCAAATATTTGTCTGACGTGCTTGATATGCTCATCCCAATTTCTGCTAAATATAAGAATGTCATGTAAGTAGACAGTTACGGAGTCATAAATGAATGGTCAAAAAATGCCATTCATCACACACATAAAAGTTGCTATGGCATTGCAAAGCTCAAAATGCATCACCAACCATTCAAAAAAACCTACTTTGTTTTGAAAGCAGTTTTCCAAATATCACCATCTCCAATCCAAATATGATGATAACCACTTCACAAATATAAATTAGTGAAATAAACTACATTTTAAATTATCTATAAAATAATTGATACAATGAAGAGGGTATTAATTCTTTACCATGATTTTGTTTAGTGCACAAAATTCAATTCACATTATCCTTTTACTATACTTCTTTGGTACCATTACAATAGGATATCAACATGGAGAGGAAATACGTTTGATGGCTCCTTTTTCAAGCAATTATTGAATTTTCTTTTTGATCTATGCATTCTCAATCACAGACATCCTGTACATTCCAACATTAGGAAGAGGGGCACCTTCAATATCATGTTGAATCTCCCTCTTGGGAGGTGATCCTTTAGGTTCCTAAAATATCTCATCATAGTTAGAAATGAGATTAACTAATTCATCCTTATGAGAAGGATCACAATGCTTAAAAGCATCAAATTATTTGACATATTTTTCTTTCACAACCAATAGTACAAAATTCTTGTTAGAATTTATGAGCCTCTTCATTTTCCCCGCACTAACTAGTGATAAGTTAGTCATCATGTTGTGTTCTCTTACAATGTACTCATCCCCATCTTTGGTGAGGTGATATTTTTTCTCCTCCCTAAAGAATATGGATTTCCTTTCATACAAGTAAGGGCTTCCCAATACAATTCCATAAAATGTCAGGAGGAAGCACATCTAATTCAACCTCGTCAACAAATTTTTAAGTGATATCAAAATTAAGTTTACACTGTTTGGTTACTGTAGCTTTGCATCATCACATACCCAACCAAGAGGATAACGTTTCTTGTGAGGTGTTGTTTCTAACCCCAGTTTCTTGAAAATTTCTTTAAATATTAAGTTCACTTGGGAACCAATATAAAAATGATTATCAACTTATGTATGCTTCATTATCACCCTTATGTGAAAAAACTATCTTCTTTTTCCCTAAGAGTACAAGATAAAAAAATATTTTCATGCTAGTTCTAGGTATTTTATTCAAGACTTGAAATTGACATCCCTATGAGTTTACAAGCTTCGACATTTATATTTTCTCATTTTTCTTTTTGAAATGCCTCTTAGGGAAAATTTATGTTCCAAGTTTGTGACCCTACGTATGCATTTACCTCTTAGTAAATCTTATGTACAATATTTTGAAGATAAGTAATTAGTATTTGTAAATACAGTCTCAATTGATTGACCATGTTACAATCTATATGTAAAGTGACACTAAAAATAGAAATCGATAGCACATATAAAAAGTTCTTGAAAAATTATGCATTAAAAGAAATAGCATTGAATTGGGTACCCAAAGTGATCAGGCGCTTAGTATTTAGCTCAAAAATAAAATTTCTCAGAATGGCTCAAAACTTGAATGACCGCGTCCGTCTCCGAAAAACTATCCTAACGCAACTCGTTTCACTGAAAACCGAGTTCGTATAAGTTATTGAGTTATGTTCTCTTTTCTAAACAAGCGAAATTTGTAAAAAAAATTACCCAGTCACTGCACATTCATCAGTTCGTACTGTTGACGTGGCAAGTGACTAGGCAGGGTCAATTTGGTCAACATTCAATCATGTCTTGACAAGTGTCACAATGTGATTAGTTGCAGTTGGTGATGTGGCAGGTGTGTTGACACATTTATATTGGTTAGTTTTGGACCAATGAGAGAATGCCACGTGGAAAGCCTAGAGGCCACCACATGGCACCTCCCAATGGCCTAGGGCTTAGAGCAGTTCAACAAAATTTATGTGGAGGTGTCGGGGTTCGACCCAACGACCTCCCCTCTACAGACCAAGCCTTCAACCAACTCCGCTACTGGTTGTCACTTAACCATATGGTGGACCGTTTACATTTAAAGTTTATTGCAGTTTTGGTTGGCGGTTAGGGGAGGGCTAGCGGGCAAGCCAGCCCTACCCATGTGAACACACAAATGGTTACTGAAAATAGTTAACACAACAGCTCCACAAACCTTCACCACAATGGTTAGTGCATGTGTGAACACACCCACTGTTGCACCAAACAGTTATATCATCCGGCGGCTCCACAAAATTTTAATGCAATGGTTAAACATGTGAATAGGTCACGGTTACAGTGGAGGTTAGTTAACGTGGTGACCAGCACTACGAAACCGTGCCACTAACCACAGCATGTGAACCCTCCACAGAGACCACCAACTGTTTCGGGAAGCAGTTAGCCTGATCTGCGTAATTAGCACTAATCTTCTAGCTAATCATGGTTAGCATTTAATTAATCTGGAGTTAAACTAGTCGTGTTTTAGAGGACTCCGCCATTTTTTATGCCAACCCCAAATTTAGTGGCCCTAATTGGAGTTATTCTAGTTTTAGAGAAGCTTTTCTAGGGAAAAACTATCAGAGGCATAACTGGAGCAATTTTCGACCAAATTGAGCTCAGGAAAAGGTGTTCCTAGCTAATTTAGACATTCTAAACACATTGGTGTAGGTATCAGGAGCAATGGAGATTTGTAAACATCAATTTTTTCATATTGAGCTAATACAGAGGCCCAAGCCATGGAAGTTGGACCAAGGAGATGTATCCCAGGAGGGGTGGACTCCTTCATCAAAACACTACGTTAAATGCTCTTGGTGATGGTTTTGTTGTACTTTGAATGTCTGTTGTTTAGTACTTGTTTTTGAAGTTATTTTGTTCATGTCATTCACTTAAAACTTGATGAAATTTACCTATTTACAATCACAAACAACCTAAGGAAATCTATGCATAGGAAGCAATGAACAAGCATGTGTTTATAAATCTGTAATTGAAATTAGCACAGCAAAATTAACATTCAATAACAGATCACAAATTTATTCCTCTTCTAAGTTAAATAACAAATATTAGAAGCATTAATTTATGAAAAATGTGAAACAATAAGTTAAAGATAGTAAATATTATGGAAACAAGCCACCCTAATCTGTAAAGCACAGAATCTAATTGAGAACATAGAACATTGCACTAAAAACGGATGTCAAAATGCAAAGTTATTCTTGTCTGATAATCGCTATCAAAAACAAAATGTGAATGGAGGTGGGTCAACTAAAGTGACATGTGACAGTTTGTGAGTGTGTAACATGTAAGGTTGACTAACTTAAGACATGGGACCACTAACTAAGTGAGACATGGTAGATGATGTGGCACCCTTAATACATGGTGGTGACATGGTAGGAGTGATGCTATGGCAAGTCTTTGTTTCACTATTGTTGGTGTATCAAGGGATGATAAGCCCACATAATAGTGAGTATGTGGTGAGTTGTCATAGTTATTAGAAAAAGGCTTACATGGTTTACATTGAGTGGATGAACTAGAAGTCATGTGAATGGATATTGTCCATTATTTAAACTTTGGTTTTAATGTGACATTCCTACATATAGTGGTCTTTGTATTTGATAGGTTATTTGGTAGGTGCCCACCTAAAAGTTTCGCAAGCTTTCTTGACTTCAAAGAGGAGGATGCCAATTGTAATGACCACCATGATGGTGCCTTCTCTAGGAAGGGTCCAATTTAAATGGGATTCATTACCCATGTTGGAAATATCAAGAGTTAGGATCACTCAAATAAGAATAGGGTTTGGGAATAGTTCCCACCACTAATCAACAAGATGATTGAAAATCTTGAAATGCATATTGACTTGGCACAATGTGAAATCCTTCAACATAAGCACACAAATTGATGTGTATGGTATTTTATCTTTTACAATAAATATTGATAGATTTCAAGCATGAACAAAATCCAAAGTGGGTGGATTAAGCCACCAAGAACAATCTTCAGATAGAGGCTAGCATCACAAAACACTCCCAAAGAAAAAGCCAAACATTGGCAAAAAACTAATAACAAGCCAAACATGAGTATTTGATTAGAAAAGAACATACTTGATCCAAATTGGATCCTTATATTATTTTTCATCCAACTCAATGCTTTTAGAGTGGAAAAAAGGAGGAATTAGATCATAGAACCACTTTTATTGATGGGACCTAATTGCCAAATTGGGGTTTGAAACCTTCCGAGAGCATTCTGAGGCATCAAATGGAAGTTTTGGGGGGTAAGACTTTTCCACTATAGTGTCTCTTATTTTTTCTCTATTCTACACAAAGACATTTCTAACAACGTAAAAATAGCCTCAATCAAAATCTATACGCAAAAGTTACGCCACTCAAAAGTTCGCCTTCCTATTTCGACCACCATGATTAAAGAGGATGTCATGTCAGCCCCCATTACTCAAGGAAAAGGGGTTATCCACATGATCATGATGAATAAGACCCTAGAAGAGTCCATATTTTGACTCTAGCTAACAGTTGAGGGAGTCAAACCTAACCAATAGTAGACTATTGGGTTGTGTTATGACTAAGCCATTAGGAGGAAAAGGGTTTCCATTCTTTTCAAGTGTGTCTTTTTCTGTAGATGAGTAGAGTATATGAGAGGGATAGGGAGAGAGCACAAAAAGAGGCTTTGTGCACTATAGTATCCCACAGGCCATAGGCCTTACTTCTTTGTACTCACAACCATTTTCTATTCAAAGAAAGAGAGTAGAGCGCTCTCACCTTCTAGCTAGATTTCTCTCGAAAGAGTTCCCGGGGATATATCTTGTGCCAATCATGGTTTGTGAGTTTCTATTTTTTTATTCTCTATTTTCTTCATAATTATAATTTGCATACATATGCAATAAAATAGTAATTTACAAATCTATAAATCTAAAGAAAAATAAAGCCTTATAATGTAGATTTCATAATTTTAAATATAATTTATCATATTTGTTGTGTTGAATTGTCCAATGGAATATCCACGACAATTTACATATCATATTAGTATCAAAGTAGGTTTATTTAGGTATGTTATGGAGATTTTTCTGGGATCTAAATCATCTAATCCAAAATTCATAAAACCCTAATCATGACCGACGAATTTGTGAATAACCCTTGTGATCATGCAGAGGAGAGGTTTTCATAGTTGGAAGAATAATTTGAAAATATAAATCATAACGTGAATCTCCTCATGGTGGCCCTAACCAATAAGCTCGGGTTATTCATAGAAGATGAGTGTTCTATATAGAGTTCTGATTAGAGGGGAGATCATGAGATTGAGAAGAAACAAAGAACGATCCAAAGAAAGGACCTAAAAAATATTAACCCAGTTTGAGTGTTGCTTGACAGTTATTGTTCAAAATTTAGTGAAGGTCAATATCAAGTCATATAAAGGTGAGATCGATTCTCAAAAGTGAATCATTGGTTGTAGTAATTAGAAGTTTATTTCAATGTTCATTATATAAAGGAAAAACAAAAGCTTTCATTTACATGGCTAAAATTAGAGGGTTGTGCTCTGACCTAGTGGAAAATCCACACAAATAGCTTATGGTTGGATGGATATCCTCCAATGACTAACTGGGAGGACTTTGAAGCCCTCATAAAGTCACAATTTCACCCTATCGAGTATGTAGAAGACCAGTAGATTGTTGGCCCTCAATTTTGGTCATTTTTGCCTATCCTAAATCCATTCATTTACCACCATATTCCGTCTTGTTTCACTTACATATGCTTCATTTTAGTCCTATTTTTCATATTCAGGTAACTAAATTAAGTTTTTCAATTTTTAGAATTTTTTGTAAAAAATGGGTTTTAAGAGTAAATTTGGACTGCATTAAAAATTCTCGTAATAGCTCCATTAAAATCATATGTGCAGAACATCTGGGCGAGATCTGAGCGCATATTTTGAAATCTTGGGAACCACGGATGAAGGAACACCTATTGGTTCGATCAAATTGAGCAAACACATTCCTGGTCAACACTGGTCCTATCATTCAGAAATCCATAGTAAAAAGGGGCAAATTTCTCATTTTGTGGGATTTTCCTAATTTTGTGAACCAGACTTGATGAATTCGACCTGTATGAATGGATTAGGATAGATAAGGTTGTTATAGCCTTTATAGCAAAGTTTTTTTATGATTTTCCTATTTAAACATAGTTCATGAACCATTCAAAGTGTGTAATTTTGTAATGAGACTTTTGAGAGAATTTGAAGAATCAGTGATATTGTTCTATTGTTGTTCATGCTGTGAGTGTTTTATCAAGTTAGCTATAGTTGAAGAGTTCTTCAGGTGTACAAGGCAAGGTTAGAGGGCCCCCATACCAAGCTAAGTACACTTTGGTTAAATTTTGTATAAATTAGCATAGTTTTGATTCAGTATTTCTTGTTTCAGTTTTATGATTCAGTTGCTTAGATGTGTTATGATTTCTGTATGATTTCTGGATGATTTTGGTTTAAGATATAATTTTCATGTGAAAGGACAAGAAAGGATTTAAGTTAAATTCTCTTTCTATTAAATTATGAATCACAACTAAAAATCATCATTTTGCATTTCTTGAATTGTTTCTTGAATTCCAGTTTATGATTTGATGCAATGGTAATGTTGTTGGAGTATAACTGTGAGGAAGGATAACCATGACCTCTTAAGTTAGGAGCCTCTTCTCTTGTTTTCTACACATCACAAACCGTTGCTCTTTAGTTTCTCTTCTTGGGCACAATATTGTGAGGAAGGACAACCAGGACCTCCTAAGTTAGGAGCCTCTTCCTTTTCTTACTGTCTTGAATCAGAGACTTTGTAATTTCTTTAAATTTAGAACTTGTTTGTAATATGCACTTCGTTTAACCTTTGAGCCTTGCCTTCTAAAATTGATTTTACCTGAAATCCATATATTTTGGACATGTTTCCAAGTCTACAAACCTGGATTTACAAGTAAAACAGCTACGTTAGTTTACTTAGTAAATTGACCTGAAATTTTTGGCGCCATTGCTGGGGAAGCATATTTAGATTTAATCAAAATAAGAAGACCATTTAGAAAACATAAAAAACAAACAAACAAGTAATTAGTACTTTTCATTATGGTCATTTATGACTAGACAAAGAGATGAAAAGGATAGATACACAAAACAAGATCCCCCAACTACTAAACCATTGGTAGAAGCAGGACTGCCTCCATTTGAATTAACTACACCAATTGCTGGAAAACCAACTTTGGAAGAGTTAGAGGAAAAACAATGTTGATGACAGAGGTTAACTCTTGTTGAAAGACAAACTTTGTTAGCTTATGAAGTGAAGAGAAAACAAAAACACATAGGAACATCTTCCACAGGAAAACAAAGAGAGATAATAAAACCAATTAATCAGCCTATTCTCGAACAAATAGACCAACCTATCTTTGAAACTATTTCTAAACAAGTTGAATCTCAATTTGTTATTGAAACATTTGAAACTGTTGAAAAAGATATGGCAGAAGAAGGGCAAGGATCTAACATCCTCACTCCAAAACAAAGGTTACAATATGAAAAGCACCAAAAAGAATGACAAAGAAGAAGGGAAGAAGAGGGAAGAAGAGGGAAGAAGAGGCAAGAAGAGAAGCAGAAAGGAAAAGAGAAGAAGATACCAAAACAGAATATGATCATAAGAGAGGACAAGATGCAGAAATAGAAAATGGTAAAGAAGCTACTTTTGGATTTCCAATTGTAGATACTAGAGAAATTCTAGGAGAAGAGGTAAAAATGAAGAATACTCCACCTTCAGTTTTACCAAAATTCTATAGAATGTCTTCTAAAGATCCTGATTCATTCATGTTTGAATTTGATATCTTATGTTGAACTTATGGTTATATTGATGATACAAATAACCTTCATCCTTTTTCTACTACTCTTGAAGCAACTGCGTTAAAATGGTTTATGGGATTATGAGAACACTCTATTACTTCTTGGGAAGAAATGAAGAAAATTTTTCTTAAGAAATATCAAACCTATTGTAGGCCTAGAGATCCAAAAGAATATATTTTTAGGATGTCTCAACAAGAAGATGAGAGTTTAGAAGAATACTTAGAACGATTTCTTTGCAACTTGCAAAAATCCAAACAACATTCTCTAAATCATGATACCATTAGAACATTTTTTCTCTCAAAGGAATACGAGATGAGTATTTTGATATTCTCAATGTGATGGGTAAGGAGATATTTCATACTTACCATTTGATGAAATTTATTAATTATGTCAAAAGTACTCTAGAGGAAGAGCCAAAACATGAAAAAGAGATATAACTTCAAGAGCTTCTAAATCAGCAACAGGAGGAGCAACAATAGCAGAAATAGGGAGTTTATTAGAAAACTTTAAAATTGATCTTTTAAGCACCCTAGGAACATAGGTTGATGTATTGAAAGAAAAGAAGAAACAAGAAGAAGAAGAACAAATACTATCAATCTTTTGTCCTAAGTGTAGGAAGAAGCATCCTTTACAAGAATGTCCTTTGGATAATATACATGTTTGTGGACTTTGTACAGAAAATCATGTTACATATGATTTGTCCAACATTAAAAGAGTTGCAAGCAGGCCAATTAAAAGAAACTCAATTATTTTATTATATGGCACCAAGAAGAGCTTGGAAACCACATTTTGCAAGTACATCTCAACAGTTTCCTCAACAAATTCCCCAGAATTTTCAGTATCAAAATTCATGGAATACTCCTATGCCATGGCAGGTTTGGCCTCCTTAGCAAAACCAAAACCCACCTTCACAATGTTGGTGAGGATATGCTTATGGAGCCCAACCTCCCCAACAATTTTACTCTCAACATCCATATCAACAAAAATATCAACAGTTATATCCTCAACAATCATTTCCATATCAGCAATTCCATCAATCCCCTCAATAAAATCCATTCACAAAACAGCCAATGCCTGCACTAACTCAACCTCAGCAGCTTCAGCTGCCTTCTAACTAACCAGCACCCAGACCCACTCCATTACCAGCTCAGCCAATAGCAAATCTGAGTAATAGAGTGGAAAGGCCAGCCTATAATGTGGAAGAAACAAATTTTTTTCCTACATATTCTATTCTTCCTATTCAAGACATCCACTTGAGTTTTGGAAAATTTCTACAAAAATATCCTCCACCAATCATAAAAGAACAAATTGAAGAATGAGAACAATCTGAAAAAATTTAATCCAAGGACTCAAATTCAGAAAAGTAAAACTATTATGACTCAAACACCACCTTTCCTAGAAAGGTTAGTGGATTAAAAAAATTCAATTTCTCTTCGTGAATTTGATATCATAGATGAATTAAAGAATTCTTATGTCAAAATTCCTTTGTTTCAAGCTATCAAATATATTCCAATCTATACAAAAACAATAAAGGAATTATGTATTAAGAAAACTGGCAGAAAGAAAAGAGATCCACCCACAATCCAAGTCATTGACAGATTAGCTAGTCTCATGTCTACAAAAACAACAATTGAAAAGTATATTGATCCTGGGATACCTATGGTTACCATTTCAATGAATAATTTTCAGTTCTTAAAAATTTAATTGATCTAGGAGCTGCTATAAATTTCATGACAATAGAAACTATGAAGTATTTAAAACTGCCAAATATCCGACCTACTACTACAATTTTAGAACTAGCAGATAGATCTAAAGTTGTACCAGAAGGAATACTTGAGGACATCAT
Organism: Pinus tabuliformis; assembly: GCA_031772625.1. NCBI lineage: Eukaryota > Viridiplantae > Streptophyta > Pinopsida > Pinales > Pinaceae > Pinus > Pinus tabuliformis. Next base: position 842,178,611 of record CM062817.1, on the reverse strand, counting down.
TGTTTCTTTGGATTCATGGGAATACCCTGTAGACTTTCTAATCTTGCAACCAAAAACAAATCTAGGAGGTCATCCTTTAATTCTTGGCAGACCATGGTTAGCCACAGTAGATTCCTTCATTGGAAATTAGGAAGCATGATTATAGCACATGGAGATGAAAGGAAACATATTACACTCTATCCTCCTACTCAATCTCCTTCTTTACTATCATGGCCTAATGACCAACAGGAAGAAACTCTACCTGTTTTAAGCATTAATCAAGCCTTTAATTTTAGAGAAGAAGAAGAAAATGAGGATTTAATAGACCTTTTTATCTCAAAACCTGATATTTCTGAGCAGCTACGAATAACACAATATGAAGCTGCAAATCATCTTTTAAATCAATGTTTTTAGGAAAATTATACTATTCAATCATTGCAGAATTCATTTGAAAGCATTTTTCCTGTCAACTCAATTACCAATTCTCAAAGCAAAATCATTGAAATCAATCCTGGAAAGAATTTAAATATTGGTAATAATCTACAATCATCACAAGAACAATAGGTAATTGCATTGTTACAGAAATATTCAAAATCTTTTGCCTAGGACTATACAGATATGCAAGGAATCCATCCAAAAACATGTATCCATCACATTTACACAAATGAAATAATCAAACCAGTAAGATAACCACAAAGAAGAATGAATCCAATGATGAAGGAGATAGTGAAAGAGGAATTGCATAAACTATTACAGGTAGGATTTATCTACCCTATCTCTGATAGTCAATGGGTTTCTCCCTTAGTTGTGGTACCAAAGAAAAATGGCAAATGGAGAATATGTGTAGACTATAGGGAACTGAACAAAGCAACATTAAAAGATCATTTCCCACTACCATTTATTGATGAAGTACTAGATTCATTGGCAGGGAAAAAGTTATTTTCCCTTCTTGATGGATTTAGTGGATACAATCAGATCAAGATAGCATTAGAGATTCAAGATAAAACTATGTTTACTTTTCCATGGGGTACATATGCTTATAATTTTTTACCTTTTGGATTATGTAATGCACCTACTACATTTCAAAGAGCATTCCTAGCTTTCTTTGTGGATCTTATACATGAATTACTTCAAGTCTACATGGATTATTTTACTTTTTATGGAAGTACATTTGATGATTGTTTAGACAACCTTGAAAAAATTCTAAAGAGATACATAGAGACAAACTTATCCCTCAAAAATGAGAAATGTTTTATCATGTTAACTGAAGGGATAGTGTTGGGACACCACATTTTCTCTTCTGGAATTAAGGTAGATCTAGCAAAGATACAAGTCATTGTAAACTTAATGTCACCAAAAACACAAAAAGAAGTAAGAAGTTTCTTGAGATATGCAGGCTACTACAGAAGATTCATTAAAAACTTCAGCAAAATATCTTTACCCTTGTTCAAATTACATGCAAAAGACATTGAGTTTCAATGGACTACAAATTGTCAAAGTGCATTTGAAAAACTGAAAGAAAAATTATCTATAGCACCCATTCTTAGACGACCAATTGGTCATTGTCATTCCACATATATACTAATGCATCAGACACAATTATAGGAGCATCTCTAGGACAAAAAGAAAATCAATTTAACTATGCTATTTATTTCATAAGAAAAAAATTAACTCAGGCAGAATTAAACTATACAATAATTGAAAAAGAAATGCTAGTTGTTGTGCATGCAGTCAATAAATTTAGGCATTATATAACAGGCTGTCAAGTATTTATTCATACAAACCATTCAACCATTAAATATTTAATGAACAAAACAATTGCCAATGGAATAACTACTAGATGGTTGTTAGTAATGCAAGAAGTCAATATCACTGCTCTAGATCGACCACGAAAAGATAATCAAGTGGTAGATTTTCTTTCAAGACTTAATTCTTCTGATGATTTTATCCTTGTTTCAGAAAAATTTCCTGATGAGCATATATTTGCAATAACATCTAAAACCCCATGGTTTGTAGACGTAGCAAATTATTTATCACCTGGAATATTACCATCCCATTTCATTGGCAAGTTGAAAAGAAAAATAATCAGAGAGAGTGTTAGATATACTTGGGTCAATGGTGACCACTTCTATACTAGTCCTCATATTTTAATAAGAAAATGTGCAAGAGAAGATGAAATTCTTGATATTCTAAAAGCATGTCATGATGAACCATGTGGTGGCCATTTTGCGAATAAACGGACAACATGCAAAGTGCTCAAGCTTGGCTACTATTGGCCGGAAATCTTCAAGGACTCAAAGAACTATGTCAAAAGGTGTGATAGTTGTCAAAGAACTAGAATACCTATAGTTCAGATGAGATGTCATTAAAACCACAAGTACTTATAGAACCATTTGAACAATGGGCTCTTGACTTTGTGGGACCTATTAACCCACCTTCAAATTGAAAGAAGTACATCTTAGTGTGTATAGACTATGTTACAAAATGGGTAGAAGCAAAAGCAGTGGCACGAGCAATAGAAGAAACAGTGGTTTCATTCCTCTTTGAAGAAATCTTTGTAAGATTTGGATTTCCAAGAAAGATTGTTACAGACCAGGGATCACAATTCACTTCTAAACTTGTCCGAGATCTTACAGAAAAATACAAAATCAAGCATAGAAAGTCTACTCTGTATCATCCACAAGCAAACGGACAAGTGGAATCTACTAATAAGGTTATGGAAAACATCATGGCAAAAACAGTGCAAATGAACAGAAAATATTGGTCAAACAAATTAAAATATGCATTATGGGAATAAAGAATTACATGGAAAAATACTACTGGATCCAGTCCATATCAACTGATATATGTAAAGAAGTTTTGTTTACCAATCGAATTTCAAATTCATACATTCAAACTTGCAGCAGAATTGAGATTGGACCTGTCAGAAGCTCAACAATAGAGACTTATGCAGTTGAATGAACTAGAGGAGATCGGGAAACAAGCAGTTGAGCATACATCACTAGTACAATAATAAAGAATCAAATGGCATGACAAATTTATCAAAAACAAAAATTTTCATAAGGGGGACTGGACACTTCTTTTTGACTCCAAGTATAAATATTTCAAAGCTAAGTTTACTACTCATTGGCTTGGGCCATATGAAATAGAAGAAATCTTTGACAATGGATCAGTCAAGATTAAGACAATTGACGAAGCAGCAATTTCATTTCTAGTTAATGGTCATAGACTCAAAGTTTATAACAAACCTATCAATAAAGAAAACTTTCTGAATAGAGTTTCAGCAGAAAAAAATATGGAAGTATTGGAACAGCATAGTGATATGCCTTCCCTACTTCCAAAATAAAAATACAAAAAGTTAAAAAATAATAAAGGAGTTTGGTTGTGAAAATCCAGGGAACTAGCACAATGCAAACTTTAATTCAGATCAGAAAACCAACTTTTTTGGCCAATGTGAATTCTCTTTTATGTTTTTCAATTTCATTTTGTAGAATCAACTTCCAAAATTCAAAGACTTGAGGACAAGTCTCAAGAGAAGCAAGGGGGAAGATTCATAATAAACCAACAAACTATGCAACTGGTTTGCAGAAGGGACCTGAGACATCATAATTAATATTTATTAGTAAGGGACCTGAACAAGATCATTGTCATATATTATGGCAAAAGGGACCTGGTTATTCATCTTAAATCAACATTAGAGGGACCTGAGAAGTAGCTACAAGCATCTACAATCCAGCAAAAATCATTCAGCATAATTCATTTTGAAGTCAAAGTATTGTCATCATTAGCACAAGGTCAAGTATTGACAAAAGAGCTAAGGTCATCATCAACAGAAGAAAAGCATTGACAATGAGCTATCAAGTAAAAGGAAAGTACTGTAAGTTTAAAGTATTCTTAATGCCTTCAATTTTGAAAAAATTTCTAAGATTGATAACCTAGTTTAAACTTGAATATGCAGTACCCCTAGCCATGTATATATCATCTTACATTATCCTACATCACCCTACATTGTATACATTCATTCATCTCATCACTCAACCACATCATTTGCAATTTTGAACCAAAATTTTTGGCCACATCTCCTTTTTGAAAAGAAAAAAAATTGTTTCTCATGGAAAAATTGTCTACACAACAAGAAGGATTAGTTTATGTGCCTACAAAACAAGAACAGAGAGGGTTAGTATCATTACAAATATACTTAATCTTTCAAAAAGAATTTGATTTGAAATGACCCAAGATTATGGTCATTTCAAAACAAATATCAATACATAAGTATATGATGAAAAGGGACAAATATGCAATGATAAAGGCATGAATATGCAACATGCAAACAAGTATGGTGGATATAAGAAAACATAGTGCATGTAATGCAAAAATCATAAGCTAAGTCCTAATGGTAATGAGTATTAAAAACTCTAATATACAAACAGTCACAAACTATGATGCAACATAAAACAAGTGTCGAAGGAATGTACAAAGGATAGCACGGTCATAAGTATATGAACCATGATGCATTAAGTAACACAAGTGGCAGCCAAAATCGAAAAATGAAAGGTCAGCTAGTCAAATCAAGCAGCAAGCAAACGATCAAAAATGTTTCAAAGGATTGAACAGTGCCTATGTATGTTTTTTCTCATCATCGTAGCTAAACCCAGCTCATAATCGAGGACAACAATGCGTCTTCATCCACAGCCTAATAAAACACAAAAAGAACCATGAATGAAAGAGAAATATGCATAAAAAAACATAGAAATTGAAGGGAATTCTGTGGGAGAGAAGAACCCTATGCAGTAGAGGAATTGTGTGAAAAATTGCGTGGAATTGCAAGGGGGGATTGGAGGAACTCTGTGGAGAATAAGGAGAAGCCTTTTTAAAGGAGAGAGCAGCTGAGATTTCCTCTGCACTGAACTAGCATTTCTCTCCAACAAATTCCGAAAATCGCGCAGTGATCAGGAAAGAGTCAATTTTGTGGTCTTCTCAACAGCTACAAGATTTTGAAAAAAGGGTTGAACTTAAGATTTTGTTCAGATGTGTCATAATCTGAGAGAAACGAAACTCCAATTATGGATTTGCAATGCTCAATCACCCTAAACATACTTTGCCACCTGTAGAATCCACGATTTTTCATGTTGCTGGAGAAGAGTTTAATTAAAATTGTATGTTTACATAGGAAGGACAAAACCATTAATAAGAAAAATTATACAAGTTATCTACAAGTCACTTGCAGTTCAAGTATCAAAACCGATTTCCTCGTGCAATTTTTGTCAAAAAATTTGCACATAAAAAAGCAGTGAGCATTATTTTAAATACACAGTATGCAGTTTTTGAAACAGGGAGGGTTTTTCATTAATTTTTATGAGCAAATTTTTCAAATGAAAAGAGATTTAAACACGATTTGCAAAACAATGAGAGATTTGTTGTTGCAATGGGGATTTTTTTTTTGATCTTTCACGCAGGTAAGAGTTTTTTTTACTTAGTTTTACAAATAGAGAATTTTGTTTGGATACCATTTGCAGTAGAAGACAGGGAAATTGGAGATTTATAGGCAAAGGAAGTAATCTCATTTTTTTCAAAACCACAGAGGTCTGGTAAGTACATTCACCATGATTTTTATCCAAGGATTGCAAGAATAATAAGGTCAAATTTATATATCTTGTTTTCTATATTCATGACGAGGTTATTTACTGGACAAGGCCATATTAATTGGTACACAGAGCAGATGCAAATGGAAACCAAAATTGAACCTAAGGACTTCAAGATAGAAAATTGGAGTAAGGATATAGTGGAGAAATTATACCAAGCAGGGCTAACGGAGCTTCTTAAGAAATTCAATGGTCACAATGATAAAATCACACAAGAATTCTGTTGACGGTGCTCGACCTGCCAACATGTAAGGGGATCTCCCTGATAAGAGGTCCCAATTAAACCTCAGACCGTTTGGTGTGGGAGTCCCAACAGTGGTTCGTATGGTAATGCCTAGACCACGATTTCACACAAAGGCATGTCAGATGACTCTGTTGGTAGCAAAGGTGTGATAGCTGCAATGAGTCAAGGAAGGTGCATGAGAGGTTCTAACAAATGGGGTTTGAGATGAGTACGCCCCTTGGAAACCTGTAATAGTACTCAACTTGGATGGGAACACATGAGTGAAGATACATCACAAGCTGGAAAGCAAGTTAGCTGGCAATCCAAAGTGATAGTTAAACCAACAACACATTTCAGAAAGATTCATACATACTCATACAGAATATTCCATACATGCATCCGTAAGAAAGCAAATACATATGCCATTTAGAGGAAACAAGATAGCTAGAATACAATACAACATATGCATGAAACATGTTGGCTCTTATTATGTAAAGAAGTGTAAGTTCCAGTCATAAAATACATCCATGTCCAACCACTAGCTCCAATAGTGGAACGTTACAGCCACATTTGCCTACTTCTCCAAAGAGATGTGCTAGCTCCGTGCAGTGGAGAAGCCAAGGCGTGTTACAATGCTATCCAAGCTCTCTCCAAGATAGTCTTATCAGAAGCTTGGCTGACCAAAAGCCTATACAATGAGTTATGAGGGACTATTTATAGCAAAGGGTGGGATGACCCTTGACATTCCCCTTTGTGACAGTTCAACTACCCTCATGACTCTTCATCTACTCTATGACTGTTACATCCAACTATTAACACTTGACAAGGCATACATTACAATGCACATGTACTCATGTGAGACAACATGGCTTGAGCAAGCCAAGCAAGACATCACTGACACTCAGTCTGTTGTGATGAGACCAACTCTTTGACATGATTGTGAAGGTGAAGGTGGTGAGATGATGCCAAGCTTGGTCATCCGTGATGGTGTGCATGCACTCCATTGTGACCTCTTGCTAAAGCGAACTCTTGCCTTTGTTGCAATCGGGTGCATTGGTATGGTTCCGCCATCTAACTTGTTTGCTAGCATGTGCATGGTCTTTGGGTGCAGATGAACTGGAAACACATTGATGCATAGTGTCTATGTTGATCTTCCAGTGTGTGTTGGTAGTCATGCGCATCAACTGTCAACTACATGTTCAACTCCAGTCAAAATTGCTTCTTGTCTTCACCTTGGTGAGTGTGCTGAATGGGTTGGATCGCATGCATGTGCACAATGACATGCATGTTGTTGAATCCCTTGCATGTGATCAAAAACACTACTCACCATGTCTGCTCCGTGCCAGCTACTGGGATAAATCTATAACTTGTACGGATGCAGTTTCATCCGTGAGTGCATGTTGTGCCCCCTGTTGTTCCTGTTACTGTTGCAACTCATTCGTCTGTTTGTGTAGCTTTATGTTCTTCCTTAAGTTGTTGCTTCAACACATGCAACTCCTTATTTGTTCCATTCTCTGTCTTCACACAATCTTCATGTCACGACATCACCTCATAGCCTGAGTCTCCAAAGTTGCTTTCATCATTAGTGGATCTGCTGGAGCTCACAACTTTGTTCTGCCTCTGTGTTGTCAACAACCTTCCTCTTGCATTTGTTGCATTCGGTATGCTGCCTTCAGCTGTTGTTCATGATGTTGCTTGCTATGATGTTGTTGTTGTTATATCTTGATGTCCTTGTCTATGAACAACTTGATGTGTCCATGGGTAGGAAAGTTCATAAACACTTGATTGACTACATCCCCAAGTGTGCTTTGAACGATGTCTTCATCTCTGCTCTTTTGGAAACCATTGTACCTATAATGCTAAGAGGCAGATGAACACCTACAATACCTGGAGACATGGCAACACTCATGGCAAGCAATCTATCAGTCAAAAACCAAAATGAACTTGAGAACTGACTTGCAACATACCTGTGTGATTGATCATGAAGGTTGCGCAATTTAGGTTAGGAGGTCGGGAGAATGACTGCCAAGACTGCGCAAGGCACAGTCTGGGCTGCTGGGAGACTAACTGACTGTTGGAACTATGCAATGCACAGTCCAGTCTGGCTACTGACTGCTGGAATTGTGCAATCCGCAATCTCAGCTAGCAATGGTTGCAGGCTCAGTGACTGCAGTGCACAATTTTCTAGGCCAGCAGTCACTGTCCCTCATAAATGCGCAAAATAGCCCTCGAGGATAGTGCCTAGGTAGAAATGTGCATTTCTAGAGAAGAAGACAGAGCCTTCCTTCCCTGGATTTCTCAATGCTATCTTAGTGAAGGCAGAGTCTGGGCCAAGGTCGCCTAGACTCATTGACGGGCAACTGAACATGAATGTGAGTGTGAATGCATGGTGATATTGAGTGTAAGCATAAGTGAATGATCATGCATGCAAACAGTGAATGATAGATTCAGAAAACAGAACAACATGCATGTGGGTGAGGCGAGTCGTTGAATCAGCGACCGTTCGTGAAAAATAGTTTCATGCATGCCACAGCAGTGAGATAGAAACAAAAATTGAAATGGTGCTAGTGCAAGCTAATATGTATCAAAATGATAGCAAGCGCTCACTGAAATCAAGTAGACAGCGTTCATACGAAGCAAAAAACAAAAATTGCTAGAAATGCAACACAAGTCATGGAAAGCGGGCTTACCCCAAAACAGTTGAGCTGAATGTGTTGACAGCTCCTAGATGCAATGTGGGATGTAAGAGCTGGATGGTTGATGTGAGGAATGAGCTCTACAATGTTCAGTTGATGAGTTTTGTTAACATCGAGGTTGTGACGCGCATGCCACAATCTAGGGAAAGCAATACTTAGTGGGAAGTTTCTGAAATGATCCTTGCATGTAACCTCCAACTGCTAAAAATAGAACCTTGAAACAAGGGATTCCTTTGCATGATGCCTTGGGAGAAGAAGACCATTCATCCAAGTTAGTTTTGCTCTATCCGAGAGGGAACCGGTCAACTCAGCTGCACATGAAAGAGACTACTTAACTGTTGGGAGAAAATGTGCATTTCTAGCTGGGAGTTGGGCTGGCTACCAAGGAAATTTGCGTAATTTCTGGGCAGAGTAGCTGACTGTTGCCTAGATTTGTGCAAATTCTAGGTTGAGCATCCCTGCTGGGGAAAATTGCGCAATTTTCACTTTAAGCGTTGACTGCCAGAATTGCGCAATTTTGGAGCCTAGTAGTCTTCTGGTCAGGATTGCGCAATTTCTTGAGGGAAGGTTGGTTGCCTTCCAGAATTGCGCAATTCCTTGGGGGAGCTGCTCAGCTTGTAGCTGGACCAAGTCCGGGTGATCAGCCTGTTAGGGAAATGCATCGAGCTATGATCGAAAGGTTGCCTTTGTGCAAGGAAAACACTGAAGCTTGTGTACTTGACGAAGCAAGACAAGGTATTTTGAAAAGTTGGTAGTGAGGCTCCCAAACGAAGCTGAGGAAAAATTTTGGAGGGTGGTTGTATCCACTACAAAAAGTTCATAGAGCATTTTGAACATGTACAAACTAGAGTTGGTGAACTTTCTATACCATTGAACCCAACCTTTCTTTCTCAAGCATTGGACATTCCTTTGATAGGAGAAGAGTATCATAAGGGTCTGCATTTTAAGGAAAAGGGATGGGTCTTTTTTCTTGGAAAAACAAAGGAAGGGATCCTTTAACAGGAAGAAAGGGATTCAAAGAGATTGGCTCAGAGAACCATGGTCAGAATTAGTTTTGATTATCCAGAAGTAATTCACTTGTGATAATCGGTACAGTGTGGTATATCTCTATCATATTAAATTGCTTCAACATATAAAAGGAGATTACAAAATCAACTTACCTTACCTCTTTTCAAAGAATTTAACTAAAATTATAGAGAATGTTAAAAACAAAACAAAAGCTAAAGAAGCCAATATCTATCATTATGGTTTAATCAAGATACTTGTTGAGTATCAGGTAAGGAACAAAGGGATACTTTGGAAAGAGTTTTTGGCTAAACATCACCTTGAAGAAAAAATAACAGGGAATGAGGAGAAGTTTGAATAGTTACATGTCACAAGAAGTATCATTTATTCTCCTTTGTATCCTAGGACAAGATTGAAGAAAAAGCAAGATGATACTTTGATAGAGAAAGAAAAATCCTTTTTGTCCATTTCTAGGAGGTCTAGAAGAAAATCACAAGAAGAACTAAGAAATGAAAGAAAAGATCCAGAAATTGAAATTATTGAAACTGAACCTCCACAAACATCAAAGAAAATTGATGAGATTATACAGATATTAAAGGAGGAATTCTTAGAAGAACCCATAGAGAAAGACCCATATTTTGAGGATGTTTGGGTAGGAGCTACCTCATCTCATTCATATGCCAAAGAGGTAAGGGAAGAATCTAAAGAATTGCACAATGAAGAATATATTAAAAAAAATAACAGAGTTGACAAGTGAGCTGGAAGATAGCAAGATCATGGAAATACACTTGAAAAGGAAAAAAATGTACAAAGAAAACAACAACAACATACTCAAGGAGAATAAGAAATTGAGCAAGCAGATTAAAAATCTTGAGACTCGGAATATGCTCATCTCCAAACAAGCCTACATATGGATGAAGGAGAAAAAGTTATGGCAGTACAAATATGAAAAAAAAAGGTAAAAACTACCATCTACAAAGCAGAAGAACATGAGGGTGTTGATATTTTCATTTGATCTGCACGTGAAGAAGCTACAGGTTTAGGAACAATAGGGGTGTCATCACTCAGGATATCCAAATGAAGAAAGCAAGCATGAGGACATAATTGAACATCAGCAAGGGGGAGATGTTGGCCCTCAATTTTGGTCATTTTTTCCTATCCTAAATCCATTCATTTACTGCCATATTCCATCTTATTTCACTTACATATGCTTCATTTTAGTCCTATTTTTCATATTCAGGTAACTAAATTGAGTTTTTCAACTTTTAGAATTTTTTTGTAAAAAATGGGTTTGAAGAGTAAATTTGGATTACATTAAAAATTCCTATAATAGCTCCATTAAAGTCATATGTGTAGGACACCTGGGTGAGATCTGTGTGCATATTTGGAAATATTGGGAACCATGGATGAAATAACATCTATTGGTTCAGTCAAACTGAGCAAACACAAGCCTGGTCAACGCTAGTCAAACTTGACCTGTCATACAGAAATCCGTAGTAAAAAGGGGCAGATTTCTTATTTTGTGGGATTTTCCTAATTTTGTGAACCAAACTTCATGAGTTCGACCTGTATGAATGGATTAGGATAGATAAGGCTATGAGAGACATTATAGCAAAGTTTGTTTATGATTTTCCTATTTAAACATAGTTCATGAACCATTCAAAGTGTGTAATTTTGTATTGAGACTATTGGAGACTTTTGAGATAATTTGAAGAATCAGTTCTATTGATCTATTGTTGTTCATGCTTTGAGTGTTTTATCAATTCTTCAGGTGTACAAGTCAAGGTTGGAGAGCCCCCATACCAAGCTAAGTACACTTTGGTTAAGTTTTGTATAAATTAGCATAGTTTTGATTCAATAATTCTTGTTTCAGTTTTATGATTCAGTTGCTTAGATGTGTTATGATTTCAAGATGATTCTGGTTTAAGATCTAATTTTCATACGAAATGACAACCAAGGATTTAAGTTAAACTCTCTTTCTATTAAATTATGAATCACAACTAAAAATCATCCTCTCGCATTTCTTGAATTGTTTCGTGAATTCCAGTTTATGATTTGATGCAATGGTAATGTTGTTGGATTAGAAATGTGAGGAAGGACAACCAGGACCTCCTAAGTTAGGAGCCTCTTCTCTTGCTTTCTACACCTCACAAATTATTTCTCTTTAGTTTCTCTTCTTGGGGACAGTATTGTGAGGAAGGACAACCAGGACCTCCTAAGTTAGAAGCCTCTTCCTTTGCTTACTGCATCTTGAATCAGATACTTTTTAGTTTCTTTAAATTTAGAACTTATTTGTGATATGCACTTCCTTTAACCTTTTATCCTTGCCTTCTGAAATTGATTTTACCTTAAATCCATATATTTTGGACATGCTTCCAAGTCTACAAACTCGGATTGACAAATAAAACGCCTATGTTAGTTTACTTAGTAAATTGACCTGACATGGATGTAGTGGAACTACTTTAGGCATTAGCAAGGGTAGAGTGTATAGAAGTACACCACATAATTTAGAAATATGGCCATAATGTTTGGTATTTATCCAAAAAACCTAGATGTACTCCTCAAGTATCCGGGGGTCTACATATCCTTTTGTAAAAGAAAGTGATGTTTTTCAAGCCCAAATCAGTGCACGAGGCTTGTGTACAGGCACAATACCTAGAGAACATAAGCCTAAAGAAAGGGAAATAAAGTGGATTAAAGGAGAAGGAGCACGAGGATGTTTCTAAGGAGGGGAAGAAGAAGATGACAGGGGGAAATATAAGAAGACAATGACCAGAAAACACCAATGAAAATATTCCATCAACCAATGTAACATTGATGGTCATATAGAGGAGAAGTGTTGGAAGTTGCATCCAAAGGTTAATCTGAATAACACAAAGAAAGATAGTAAGAAGAAGAATCTCATGGCCATTTATTTTAGAAACCATATTGAAAGCAACGTGGACATGGATGATAAAATCACTTGTACATCAGTGCAAAAGCAGGTGAATCTAAGTAGCCTTCAACAACAAGAAGAGAAATAAAAGACCAAACTCTTCCACATAAAGATATAGGTCAAGAAGAAAATTATTGATTTTATGTTTGACTCAAGATCATAGGTGAATCTCATTGCAGCTAAGTTGGTCAACAAATTAGATTGGAAGTTTTTGATCATCAGAGCCCATATCCATTGGGATGGGTAAATAATGATGTGGAGTTAAAGGTAACAAAATAGTGCAAAAATAGATTTTCTATCAGTATTGATTTTGTTTATGAATGTAACACCCTCCTCCCACATTTACCCAAGCTAACCGATCCACCGAGGTAAACATGTGACGAAGAGTTACTATGATATGATTCAACTCCCCATGTATAGTTAAGTAAGTGGAATCGACATGACAAGACCAGACTAACCTTCCTCAGAAGATACAAGACCTTTAGGAGCCAACCAACCCCTTCAGATGTCCAAACCATGAGAGAAATTGCTTTTTCACTGCCCTAGAGCCTCAATCACTCCCATGGCAAGGCATGCATGCGAATGGGACCCTCCATTCGCTCCCACAACAAGGCATTCATGCTAATATGGCCTTTTTCAAGTAGTTTTGTACCAGTGACCTTGGATTTTGTGCCACTTTTTCAGGGCTAGGACTCAAGCCACTGTCGTGAACTTCAAGAAACTCCAAGAAATGACAATTAGCATCAAAAAAAGGGTACTAATGAAAACACTTGAACAAGGACTTGATTTAACCCCTACTAGCCATGACATACATTTTGTTAAACATATCACTAACATGTAATCTATAGGTCACAATGATAGATCTTAGCATAGGGGTCTCATACTTATCTGAGAATCGTCAAAGAGGATTGATATCTCATCACAATAGTTGGCTTTTTATCTATTAGGTCGTTCATTCACTAACATTTCATATACTAGCCAAAACATGATGAGGACCAGACATCATAATTGTCATAAAATATACTTATAACCAACAAATAACCACAAATATATCACTGACGAAACAACCATTAAAGCCACATATTATCAAGTACATTTACTCATGAAAATACCAAGGAAAAGGAGCTCTTATTAACATATGAAAATACAACCAAGGCAGGGACTTCCACGTACCACCTGACAATAGATTGGGCTGAACCAAATCTATCTTTCAGCCAATTACCCCCACACCATATTCCAAGCGTGAATGTGGTATATCATGAAACAAATCAAACAAAACCAAAGCAAGGCTTCGATATGTAGGAATTTACAGGGTAAGTTCCTTAGATAGAACAACAAAGGACACTGCTCACAAACAGATCACGGATCAGTACACCAGTATTCTTGACTTGCTTAAAACCCTCAAAGAGGGAAATAGTCCACGGCTTGAGCCAACGCGGCCACTTCAGGCAATTTATTAATGTAAAAGTAAAAGAAAATTTGCATAATCTTCTCTCATGAACGATCACCAAACAAATGACCCTCCATTCTCTTTAAATAGAGATCATGGATCAATTGGGTGTTAAGCCATGGATCAAGTGTTAGTAATACCAAGGAAAGAATGAACCATTGGATCACTTCATGTCTAGAACATATCGTGACCGTCAGATTGTAAGTTACAAAAATTACATACAAAATAAACACACGTTACCTAACTATACACTAGACCAAGTTGTACATAATTATTTCCTATGTGTCGGAATATCCTAACATCCCCCCTTAAGAACAACTTGGGATAATATTGAAGGATGTACAAAATATGACACAATAGGAGAAGGAAGGAGGCATTAGAGCCTATCCCCCCTTAGTGACAACTTCCTGAACTCTAACCATAAATTGAAGTTTAGTAAACTTCGCCTCTGTGAGAGCCTTTGTAAAGATGTCTACAACTTGATCATCGGTTGAACAATATTGCACTTCAAGAACATGGTCATGAATGAGCTTTTTGATGAAGTGCATGTGTAGTTCAATGTGTTTTTTGTGCTGATGTTGGGCTAGATCTTTGCATAGTTGAATGGAACTTTGATTATCACACAAAAGTGTAGTCAGATGTTGTTGCTGAAAACCAAACTCTGACAAGATCTGTTGAAGCCACAGGGCTTGCTTACTAGCTTCAGTGGCACCATGATACTCTGCTTCTGCTGAAGAAAGAGAAATGGCACTCTGTTTCTTTCAAGCCCATGTAATAGGTCTAGAACCAAGGGTGAATATATAACATGCAGTAGACTTTCGATCATTAGGGTCACCAGCCCAATCAAAATCAATGAAACCAGCCAATAGAGGAGATGCTTCTGCACTATAATGAATCCCAAATTGAACTATACCTCGAACATAATGAAGTATTCTTTTAGCTATTTTCCAATGACTTTCATGTGGATTTTGCATAAACCGAGCAACAAGGCTGTTGGGGGCCTGTTGGGATAGGTTCCCCTAAGGTCAATTTCAGGGCAAAAGCCCAAGTTTTTGTATATAAAGAGTAAAGTCTCTGCAAGGTATGATCACGGAGAGCGTAGATAATAAGTGTCATAAAGGGATTTTCCCTTCTTTTATGTAAGTTGTGTCAGCTTGTATAGACCTACCCATGGTCTGCGGACCATGGATTTGTATAAAAAGGAGAGTCTTAGAGAGTCTAAGGTAGCGAAGTTAAGAGATATGAATGTAATGGGTCATTAGAAGTGAAGGGTGAAGAATCTTAAAGTAGAACAGAGGCTCTACAGTTGTGTGCGCAAAGGCCTAGAGTAGAGTCCGTAGCTGAGTGCGCAGGGTAGTTTTGAGTTTGTAAGAAAATATGAAGTATCAATAAAGATATTATTTTAGAAATATCTATGTTTTATCCATTTACTTCTATTATGAATGAATGTGTTTATGTTATGATGAATATTGGGTTTATGATTTAATATTGTATTAATGCGAGATCCTGCATAGTTTACCTTCTTCCACGCTTCTAGCGCAGCTGTCTTCTCAACGAATATATGTTTTTTGTTGATTTTTTGCTCAATGATAATGCTCAGTGCATGCTACTCTCGGGCATTAAGCTCTTCAATCATAACTACTTGTAGGGTGTGAAGGAATTCACCGGGGAGCGCAGCCAAGTTGAGGCCAACATTCCTCAGCGCACTGATAGTAGCCTTGCCATCTTCTGCCTCCGCGCTCAGAGCTCCATCCGACAGCGCAACTGCCCAAAGATCTAACGATCGAACCAACTCTATGGCCTGAGTGGTCCCTAGCACCAAACTAGTTGATGTCGCGGTGCTCTGTCCTGCACATGCCTGCAATCTGGTTGTTTAGATCTGCAGCTCGCACAGACCCGTCTGTATGGCACGGAGCGTCTGCTTCTACTGCTCAAACTAATGCAGGAATTCCATTGTCGTGTCCCTTACCTTGTCCCCAATGTCATCCAAGTCACCCTCTGTCAAGGTGATCGGGTCCAGTGATGACTTAGTCGCTTTGGAATTTTTGCGTGGCCCTTCCTTCTCCTGCTCCCTATTCCGCTTTACCAAGAAGGGAGTGCTTTCCAGATCTCCACCATCCTGTTCTGATTGCTCCTCTTCCTCTGTCTGTGGTAAAGGATATTTTTAACTTCTTTCAGAGTCATGCTCCTCCTCCTGTTCATTCGTGGCGTGCTCCACTTCTACTCAGGCCTTTTCCTCAGTCTCCTTCTTCCACTTTTCAGCCAATTGTTGAACCTTCAACTAAGTTGCTTCCCTTTTTTGCTTTTCCGTGGACTTACTAGACCCAGCAGACAAATCGGATGTTGTGCGCCAATATGTTGACCAATGCTCGAGGACCACTACAATGGCATCATCCATCGCAAGGTATGGTAAATCATACCACTTTTGTTCTGGGTCCTTTCACGCCTGGATGGAGATATAGTGGAAGTTCGCTTTGAACTCCACGTACCCAGACAACTGCTCAAAAATAGTTGGTGACAACTATGGATTTTGGTTGATGGCCATATTAATGCTCATCTCCATCAATACCCAAGACACCTTGCTCTCCCGGACCCGCTTAGCGTCCTTTATGACCCATAGCGAAGAAAACTTCACTGCTTATGGCAAATCTCGCGCGATCGGAGGAAATTGGCTATCCTATGGTAACTCCCACACGACTAGCACAATTGAAAGTAAGAGCCATGAGTAGTGAAACATCTTGTTGTGGTCTTGTGCTTCTCTGCAGTTCGCAAGGAACTCGTTGCACTAGTAGCGCGCCCAGTTGAACTGCACACCCTCCACGCACTGGGCCGCTAGTGAAACCACTGGTGTTGTCACCTTGTCTACGTGACACTTTCTCATCACCTTCACCGTAGGGTCCGTAACAGTCAAAACTGAATACCTGCGTGGCTTCTTGACAAGCTTAAACTTGTCCTTCATCCTTTCGGTAAGGTTGCGCTCGTCCGTCTTTCCGCCAAATGCCTTGACCAAATTCAGCCCTGAATGTGGTAGTAAGTTGATCCTGTGGATCAGCATGTCGGTTATACAGATTGGCTCTCCCAACCACAGGCACCCGTCATGCACCAAGCACAACAACTATTTGATAACAATCAAATTTAAAGGAGCGTGGTGGTAATGCGGCACCCATAGCAGATTCAACAATCCTCCCTTTTCCACCCCACAAATCCACTTCACCACACCAGCATGGTGACACGAGACTCCTTGTAGAATACTCGCTTCATTATGGTATCGGTAGCCAGGTGGGGGAACCCTTAGTGTCTCCCAAGTCCCAAACTTCAAGCTTCAGATGTGGGACACGCGCCAAGCGCGGACCTTCAAATGTGATATTTTCTGGCAGCAGGGTTGTATGAAGGAGAAAATTTCCCTCATATGGGTCCTTTGGGACCTTCGCCTTGCCCTGGTGTGGAGGTATGTATTCTGGCAGCTTTGAAATAGGGTCTACCCCCTCAATATCAATGTCCTTTGCACCCTCGTTGGCCTCTAGATCTACCACTTTGCCTTTCTCCTGCGCGGTTGGCTTTTCTTTTCTCTGATGTTTCCTTGGTGACTCATGCACTAGCAGCGTCTTCTTATGTTTATCCTTCTTTGGCTTAGGGACCTCTCTTGCTGACATAGGCTTCGGCCTAGGTGACCTCGGCGACTTCGGCACTGCTGCGGGAACCTCCATACTCACAACCTCAGGGGCAGCTCCCTCAGAGGCAATGGACCCTCCGACACTCGCAGTCTCAGTTGGTGCAGACATGAATCTGTTAATGAGTTGTTGGGTTTCCTTAGGTAACCTCTCAAATATAGAACTAGCGACCAAGTCCTTAAAAACCGCATGGTTCATGCACACCAGATAGCACAACACATAAAATTTCATAATGCAAAGTGTCTCTCGTTGGATGGCCATCTGTAATTTATAGGAAAATTCGACCATTTCCCCCAAAATCTGCTCATAAATGCTAGATTGGCAGCAAATTTTCAAAGATATCACTCTTAAATTCAGCCTTAAATGTCCCCCCCCCCTGCTCCTCTTAGTCGTTTTCCCACTGTCAAATCATGAACAGTGACGATAAAAGTCACTTTCTGGCTACGCTGCGCAGTCTTTCGTCCTATAGCATAACTCCCTTCGTGCATCTGCTGACACTGTGACACACTTCTATTCCACACAGTCCCCTACTCGCGTAGTTCTACAACCCGGCAGTGTAGTTTATAGTCCCACGCCTCCTTGCAGCTGAGTGGAGTGCTAAGACTGTGTTACCGTCATATAGTCATCTGGCCGGATCCCCGATGTATGGCTTCAATCGGCTACCATTTACCTTTCTGGGAAATGGATCTCCATTCAATTTAACAAGTTGAACTGCTCCACCATCGGTAATCTCCTTGATCACATATGGCCCCAGCCAATGCATCTAAAATTTCCCTAGAAATTTATCAAACTTGTTGTCATATAATAAACTAAATCGTTTACCTTGAAGGTGCACAGTTTGATGTGTCGATCATGCCATGCCTTTTCGGTCTCCTTCTGAACTTATTGATGGAATCGAGCTAAGAATCTATCTTCCACCAGCTCTGTCAGTTGCGCAAGGCTTTCTTCTAAGGCTCTGTGGTCTGCCATTCCTATGAACACCGCTATCTGTAGACTAGGTACAATGTATTCCATCGGCATTACTACTTCTACACCATAGACTAGCCTAAACGGTGTCTGTCCAGTAAACTTCTTACAAGTAGTTCTATAGGCCCATAACACCGCTGGTATGCACACATCCCAATCATTCCTCTATGCATTGCAAACCTTTGTTTGCATTCTCCAATATCTTATTAAATGCTTCCATTGTCCCATTAGCTTGAGGATGATATGGCATGCTCTTCTAATGATAAATGTGGAACTCTTCCGTCAGCATGTTGATCGTTTCATTAAGGAAGTGCGTACCACGATCACTCATCAACACCTTCGGGAAACTGAACCTGGTCAACACATATTTGAACAGGAACTTTGTTGTTGTTGCCCCTGTACAATCCTTTACAGGGTGCGCCTCTGCCCATATGGTCAAATTTTCAGGTGCGATGATGATATACTGCGCACCCGTCTTCTTTCCTGGAGGCTGAATCGATCCTACAAAATAAATTTCCCACTTTTCAAATGGCTGCAACAACACTTGCGAATTCAGAGGCAGCTCATCCCTCCCCGATGGCTTGCTCGTCCTCTTACATGCATCACATGCCCACAATAAGCTTTGGAATCCTTAAGCAGTGTTGGCCACCACAACCCAACACATAAAACCTTCTGTGCTGTTGCATTTCTTGCATAATGTCCTCCCGCAACCCCTCCATGAGCTTTAGCTAGGATGCTACTTCGTTCAATTAACTCAGGCACATAACGTCGCAATATCTCATCCGCTCCCATCTTATGCAAGTGACCTGCAATAAGACAAAAATTTGTTGCGTGCACCACCAATTCCTTCTTTTGTTCGATGGTGTACCCTTCTAGAGCCATTCCTATAGTCAGAAAGTGTATGATGTCTGCTACGTGCAATGCAAAGAGCCGCGTGTCAAGAAACCCCTCCTTTAAATTGGTAGGCTCCACCCCTGTTTCAATGCATGACAAATGATTCGGTCCTACATTCAATCGCCTTGGCTTCACAACGACTTCGAAGTCATACTCCTGAAACAATAGCAACCATCTACATATTTCTCCCCCAACATTGGCCTGTTGACCAGGTACTTTAATGCAGAATGGTTTGTATACATCTTAAAGTGTCTGCCTACCAAGTAATGCCTGAACTTTTGGAGTGCATACACCATAGCCAAAACTTCAGGCTCTGTCATTGAATAATTCTTCTTAGCCTTAGATAACTTCCTACTTGCAAACGTGATAGAGTGATCCAACAGTCCCTCACCAGCCTGTGTTAGTACTGCTCCCAGCGCAATACATGACGCATCCACATGCACATGAAATTCCTTCTTCCAATCCAGGAAGACTAGGATCGGCGAGGTGACCATCTTTTCTTTTAACATGTCTAGGCTCCGTTGATATTCCAACAGAATGTAGCGTCCTTTTTCAGCAGTTTCTCCATCGGCGTGGTAATTTGGGCATAACTCTTGATGAACTTTCGGTAATAACCAGTATGACCCAGTGTTGTGCGCAGCTGTTTAACACTTCTTGGTGCCTCCAAATTGATTATAACCATGATCTTAGATGGATCCACCATTAATCCTTGTTTGCACACTACATGACCCAGCAAGATTCCGAAAGGAACGCAAAACAGACACGTCTTCAAGTTTAGCACGATCTGATACCTCCGGCATGTATCCAACAGCAAGCACAAACTAGCTACATGGCGTTTTACCAGTCCAAACATTGTCCAATCATCGAAGTACACCTCCAAAAACTTGTGAATGAACTCTTTGAACACCACAATGACTACGCGCGAAAAGATTGCCAGCGCATTCTTTAGTCCAAAAGGCATTACTGTATACTGGAAGCATCCCCACTCAGTTGCAAAGGTAGTCTTACTCCTATCTTCTAATGCAATCTTGATCTAATGGTACCCTTAAAACCCATCAGTGAGTGAATATGCTTCATGTCCTCCTACATATCCAGCACTTCATTGGTGAAAGGAGTTGGAAAAGGATCATGTAAGCAAACATCATTCAGCTTTATGAGATCTACGCAGATCCTTATCTCATCCTTCTACTTATTTTCCTTAACTACCATAGGACTAACCCAATCAGATTCCTCCACTGCTTCAATGATTCCTGCTGCTAACATTTTATCCAACTCCAAATGGACTCTTTCTTATATTTAGGATTAAGGCGATATGGCCTCTACTTCACAGGCTTCGTGTTTGGTTTCAATGTTATCTTCATCACTCCTAAATAGCATAATATCCCTTTCAGGTCTGAAAACTTTGTAGGCAACAAGTCCACCGTAGCATCATCCCAATACTCCCCTATCTTCGCAAACTTCGGCTCCACCTCTGTCCCAATGTTCACTTGTCGAGTTTTCAGCGGTGCGGTGATATCGAGATTTTCTATCTATGGCCCCTCAACTTCACAATGACCTTCTGTCTCTGGGATAGTAATGTTCCTCGGATCCTCCTCTTCTTCTTTAGTGGTCACATTGTAGCACTCCAGCGCATGGCACAACTGGGTGGTCCAATCTGGTTGGATCAAATCCAAGGGATCCTACGGGATTCTAAATATCGCTACTTTGACCTCCTGTAGTGCTTCGTAGATGCACTCGAATCAATCCTCAAAGTTGAATGTCATCAGGAATTCCTACCTCAAAATATCCCATTGGTCTGTGTCATGGCGGAGCCCTGTCTCCAAATACCAATTCATTGGTATTACATCCAAGGTGTGACAGAACAGATGCACCCACTCTGGTTGCAATTCTGCTCCATAAGCATTGGTCCATTTTGCTAAGTGATCACGTGGATCACTCCTTCCATCATATTTCTATGTCAATGTACCTTTGGGCGAACAAATCATACCCTCATCAGTCTTCTGTAGTCGCGCCATTCATCGAAATTGTCTTTATGCATACCCCACCATCTTGCAGGCATAGCGCGCAACGCCAAGTCCAAGGCTTGGAAGTGATGCTTCTCTGGCACTTCCCTTTCAAATGCATCCAAAAATTTATCAACATCAGTTAAACCATCATAATAAGGTAGACTTCTTACCTCTGATGATACACAATGCAGCGATTTGGTCATCATGTTACAACGTAGCGTAGACACTTCGTGCAATCGATTCTACCAATGTTCCAATTCCTCATCTGAATCTGATGTGCAGGAGCTCTCATGGTCCCATGCAATACATCCATCAGCTGTCAGATTCACCCAATCTTGATCTCGCATTGTTATCTTATAAATTTGGTCCAAATCATAGTCACTTTCATTGTCGCGGACCGGTTCAGTATAACGTGGTCCTTCTGCAAGGTCCAAGGGTACTACTACGTGAGCAATCTTCTTTCAAATTACATCGTCTGTTTCTTCAAATTGATCACCCCATTCATGTCAACAGCCCAATCGATCCCAAGGAGCACGGGGCAGGGATTGTTCTCATCGACAATCTCTATCACTTCTAAATCCGCCAACGCGCTCGCACCTTCAATATCGACTGTCACTCCTTGCAATCTTCCCATGGGGATAATCTTTTGTTGATTCGCCATCCTCAATTGAATAGGAGACCACTACAATGTAGGTCTCCCCATTCTCTCCCATGTCTGTTTCGACAAAACTTTCGCATCTGACCCAAGATCAAGAATAACTTGTCCATTTCATACTCCCCTATTTGTGTGGTGAGCCTCATCTCATGCCCTATTCTTGCCTTATGCTTCCCAATTTTCCTGACCACGCGCAGTCCCTCAGGAGCATTACCAGCACATTTATTGATCAACTCCTATAATCCCTTTACGGCCTTACTATCGCATAGCAGCTTCATACAGGTCTCCAAAAAGGTAGTAAGAATGGATGGGTCCATTTCTTCAGACTGTTGATCCTGACTTCCTCAGGTAGAAGCTTTGGCGAAGCTTTTCTTCGCTTCCATGAAGGTTTCCTTCGCGCGCTCCAAATCGAAGGCAACCTCTTTTTCTGGAGCTTTGCAGACCCATTCACCTTCTTCAGGATGCTTTCCCTTATCTTCACCAGTCGTCATTCCACTTCATAGCATAATATTCACATTAGGATCCTCTTTGCGAGGTTCAGCCCTCATCATCTGCAGGTTATGTCTAAGTTGTTGAGGTTGCGTCCCCTTTTCGCGCATCTTAGATATTAATACATGACAGTCTTCTTTCATGTGGTCAAACTGGGTACAATATCGGCATGACAGGTAGGTCAGGTTCATGAATTCTCACGCATAGTGTCCTGGACCTCCACAATTGTAGCAAAAAACTTGCCCCCAACCTCTCACAGGTCCTCCTCTGCCTCAACCTCGTCCATGCCCCTGATATCCTCCTCATGCTCCCCTAGGGCCTTGATCCGGCGGCCGAGTTTCTATTTTCATTTAATACACGGGATTTCTCTCCATCATTAACTCATAACTACATAAATTGCGCTCATAGTGACCTACCGATTTGCAAAAGTTGCAGAAGAGTTGTTGCAGTGTCTATACAAATTTCTGCAGCAAGTGGAAATTATATGTCGCATGTTTTCCAGCGACCTGACACATAGCGCACCATAGTACGGGCCCTATACTTGGCCCTGCTTGAGCTTCCGACCTCATAGGCATCGGTCCTCCTCCTGCAACATAACTCGTGAAGATAGGGCAATGATCTTTATCATGCCCTTGACTCTTACATTCCAAATACCAAACTTCTTTGTGCACCTCTGGCCGAGCTGCTCTATCCTTCTTCAGACTTTGGAATTCTAGGAAAAGGTTCTACAACTTTGCGTGAATCTTTTGAACTCCCAAAGTGGCATCTTGAATCGGTGTTTCGTGCAATCTCATCACAATTTCTAGGGCCTTCGCCTAGGTCCCAATCTTTTGTTGTGATAAAGCAACCCTTAGATGAGGCAAGAGCGAAGCCACAAACCATTCGCGGTGCTGCCCATCCATAAGATTCATGTTAGCTTCGCGGATCTTGCACTTCAATCTCTGATCCAGCTCCCAGGGTGTCTCGCCAGGCTTCATCATGATCTCCTTGAATCTAATGACCGATTGTGCTTCAGATTTGGGCCTACTAAATTCTGTATTCAACGTAGCCTGAATGTCTGCCAACAAAACCGTCAAGTTATCAGTGCAGTACTTAATGTACCATGTTAGCGCGCATTCCTGCAAAGCAGTAACCAACGTTGCTTTCTTCATCTGATCATCTATAATGCCCTGGGCTTCCCACACAGCCTTCGCAACGAACCAAAACTAGTCTGGGTCCTCATTCCCCAAGCCCTTGAAAATGGGCAATTTTACTGAATTCACCATATTGAATGGTGGTGGTGTGGGCAAAGGTGTATGCAGTGGAGGTGAAGATGGAGGTGGTGTGGGTGGATGGGTATTCGCAGGAACCCTCGCCTTATTAACTAGACAATGCTATGTGGAGAATCTTGTGCTGCTTCTTCGTCGTCACTCAGATGAGGCTCAATTAGCGGGCTATATTCAAGTCCTATTCCATTTATATCCCTTAATAAATTTCCACTTCGCCTAGCTCCAAACATCAAGGTAGTTTCATAACCCGCTTTTCACACAAGAGTATTTTAATCCAAGTATTCAAAGACCTTAAATACTTACCTCGTAGTCCTTTGAAGAAGCATCGCTCTACTTCGTTGTAGCTAACTGAGGTATTGATTGTGAACTCTGTCACAAATCCTCTAAGGATACGCTCAAGCTAGTGATCAACAGCATGTGCGATCTTATCTTCAGAGGCTTCCAATATTCGCACTAACTCTAGGATCCAAACTATTGGATTGTCAAGCCTCCACCTTCCCTGGCCATCTGCCAATTTAGCGATCCACTTGTATAATTCGACCGGGAAGGAACAGACAAAAATTTTGTGTATCCCTATGTACAAATAATTTTCCAACCATTGTTCCTTCGTCAATCGCGGGTTCCTATTCTATTGCATGTTAGGATATTCCGACACATAGGAAATAGTTAAGTACAACTTGGTCTAGTATAGAGTTAGGTATAGAGTTAGGTAAAGTGTGTTTCTTTACTATGTACATTTTGTAACTTACAATCCGACGGTCACGATATGTAGTGATCCGACGGTTCATTCTCTCCTCGGTATTATCGACACTTGATCTGTGGCTTAGCACCCGATTGGTCCATGATCTCTATTTAAAGAGCATGGAGGGTCATTTGTAGGGTAATCCGTCTATGAGAGAAGCATATGTAAATTTTCAATCTTTTATTAATAAATTGCCTGAAGTGGCCGTGTTGGCTCAGGCCGTGGACTGTGTTAGTGTCAGTCTTTCCAGCCTTCCTCCAGTGATCAAATATGCTCTTACAAAGTGGTCTCAGAGTGTCAAGGTCAAATTTTGTCATTTCAATGAGTCTTCAAGCAAAATTTGGTCACTAGGCATTAGATCTAGGGTTTGCTTTCACTCCTTCTAAAGTTGTCCAAATGGCAGTCCATGTCATCATTCAGCTGATTCTATCATCATTCATAGGGTTTTCATTATCATGTCAGTGTCCAATGAGTCATTTTACACCTTGTTCATGCTTCAGTTGAGCCTAGGTAAGGTCATTTCCCTCTCCTAGGGTTTTGAAGGCAATTTCTCTTCGACGGTCAAATCATCAGCAAAACTTATATCCTGATGTTCATACACCTTTCCCTATCATTAAATTACCTTATCAAACACTTCCCATCACTGAGATCCCCCAAATTCCTCATTTTCTCACAAACCCTAGTTTCTTGCTACAACCTGGCAATTTTCTAGGTTGGACCTGTGTTTTTCCCGTTTGGACCCCTTCCCCTCACTCGATCTCTGAGATTCCACTTTCCCCTACATTCTAACATCCCTCCCTACTTCCAAAAATTTCCCCAAGAATTTAGAAGCCCCTTATCCCCTTCATTTCGCTTCATTTCGACAAAATCTCTTGTTCCACACATCAGGGTAAGTTTTACTCAAATGATGTTTCTGAGTAATCAAAGATGAATTTGGGAAAATTGAGAGATGTTTTTTGTCCAAAACATTCCAAAGAAGAAAAACCTCCTTCACTTTTTACAAAGGTGTCATGGTTTTGGAGAAATGTCAAAAATACCGTTGCCTCAGGAGAATCGAATGCACCTCTGAAGTGACCATGGGAAAATCAAGTTTTCTCCTAGCTTGGTTGTCCAAATGAATTTCTTTATGAGTCAAATGATAAATAGACACAAATAGCTTTCCAATGAGCTATCATGAGCTCAATTTGGAGGTGAGGAAGGTATTCAAAAGTTGACTGCAACAGCACTCTTCCTTGAGGTAGCCTCATTTGGCACATTTTGACCAGTCTTGGTAGATTTGATTTTTGACAAGGCAAATGAACTCTAAATTGAAAAATTCTAGTTGGGTTGGAAATTAGACTCAAATACCTTTCCAACAAGCTATCCTGTGCCCAATTTGGACACCGGGAAGGCCTCCAAAAAGCATCTGAAAGTTGCGCTACGCGTAGGGCTCAGGCACGCTACGCATCAGGGTTTTGGCTCAACGCGTAGCGCGCCGCGCGCTACCCTTAAGTTGGGGAGGTCCATTTCACAAAAACTCAGCCTTTTTGGACTTGTCATGACAAATTACACTTGCTCAGCCACTTCCAAGACATTTCATTGAGGTTTGGGCCCCCAAAATGTCAAAAAAAAACAAAAAATGACCTTCTGCCACTTTTTGGACACACAGGAAGCAGTCTTGGGAGAATGCACTTTTGGAGGGGAAAATGGACACCAAATGGAAAAATTCCACTTGGGTTGGAAATTATAGTCAAATACCTTTCCAACAAGCCCACCTGAGCTTAATTTGGATGCCGGGAAGTGCCTCAAAAGTTGCCTGAAAGGCGCGCTACGCGTTGAGAAATGGCGCGCTACGCGTTGGGAAAATTTGCCAGTTTTGCACCTTCAGCTCAGGAAAACGCAGCATTGACTAGTTTTGACTTTTTGGTGGGATTTTTCATCCTCTTTGATGTAATTGATGTAATTTCATGTTGACATGACACTTTTTTACCTATTCTAGAAGATTCATTCATAAAATGGCAAAAAATTAATGAATGAATTGGTTTCCTAGCTTATAGAGGCAAGTTGTTTTGATTGCCTAGATTGTAGTGCTCAGTTTAGAATTGGTTGAAACAGCTCCTAGGATGATGAGCTCGACCCCTAGAGGCTAGGGAATGGATTGGCACGGTCTATATTATGTATTTTCTAAATCATTTTCATGGTTGGAGAGGTTGGACTCTTGAGGGATAAGCTTAGACTGTTTTACTCTTTGTATCTCTGCAATTTTGGCAAAGGAAAGACCAGGGTTTTGCAGCACTATTTGGGATTCCTGTGGTGATTTGTGTTGATGGTGTGCTTCTCTCTTGTACTTGTAAGTTTTTATGTGTATCATTTTCCTACTCCTCTCTTCTGCAAATTAAGTAAATGAAGTGTTAAGGTAGAATTCATGGTTTCTATGCTCTGCCTTTAAGTTTGCTTAATATCTATGTTTTCATCTGTTTAAGGAGAACTCTCGATAATTTCTTGTTCTCCTTAGCTCCTCACTGGTCATATCTATCCATTCACTTATTTCAAAGGCATCAAGACAATCTCCTACCTTGCCCCAAAAAGACCTCTGCAAAAACTGTGTCTCATCCCCGCACCCAAAATTGTCGTGCTCAGTTTTCCAACAAAACACTAAAAATTTGAAATCAAACTTTCCCTATCAGTTTACTAGCCTAAAATCAGTGTTCTTTATTGGTCATCTCAGCCCTTTGAAGACCTTTTGGCGAGATAGACCCGGAGAGAGCCCTCTCCTGTCCTCGTAGGGCTAGCTACGAGGCTAAGTGGTTTGATGTTGCCTCGAGTTTTGCCTTCTTCAGCCTGAGGCAGATTCGAGCGCTAACAGACTGTTTCCCTCTTTGAGGGTTTTAACCACGTCAAAAGTACTGGTGTATTGATCTGCGATCTGTTTGTGAGCGGTGTCCTTTGGTGTTCTGTTTGAGGAACTTACCCTGTAAATTCCTACATGGTATCAGAGCTATTTGAGGGTCGCATCCGTTGGTGATCCAAATCTGAAGCCAGTAGAACTGCATCTGACTACCGTTTCCTAGATCTACTGTTTCTGACTGCTTTTGGGCCAAGAGGACTGCTCTGTTATGTTGGGAGCATCTGTTCCAGTGAGGAACCCCTTTCATTTCACGCGAAAAGGTTTCCGGTAGCCCTAGCTGCGTCATTTTTAAGATCTGGAGGTATACAGTGTTTATTTGCAGTTTACAGTTATTTTCTCTCTGTTTATTTCGGTTTTCGGTTTATTTAGCTTTTTTTTATTACCGGATCTATACCTTTCATTTCTGCGTATGCTCTTTGCCCTACGACTCTGTGCGATCTGGGCAAATCAGAAACGGAAAGGAAGGATTTTTCTCATGCGTATGCTCTTTTCCGCTGCGCCTTAGTGTGATCTCGGAAAATCAGAAACATTGAGGAAAATATTTAGTTTCCGGCTAAAGCTAACTTCAAGCCACAAGGTTCGTTTTTTTTTTTTTTTTGTATGTCCGTGTTGGGTTTTTTGTTTTTTGTTTTGTAGGGAAAAAGAGCTTTCTCAAAGCAAGCACGCAACCCAAAGCATCAACCCCCCCCCTCTCTCTCTCTCTCTCTCAAACTTTTTGTATAGCTCACTTGGTGCAAAGCTAATTTATGAGAGTAGAGGTCTTGGGTTCAAGTCTCCATTTTGTGGGGGTGGATTTTTCATTTCCGCACATTCCCGCACTTCGTCGGCGACTTCATCAAATTTTCTTCAAAAAGCCATAACTTCTTCATCCGGAAGCCGTTTTCAGAACCGTTTTTTTTTAAACAGCCTAATTTTTCGAGATCTTTCCATTGCAACACTTAGTTTCAGCATCTATAGCTTCAGTTTTTTTTTTTAATGGAAAGTCCATGCCAAGTTATTCTTGACAGCACAAACTACTTCCAATGGTGGTCCTACATTGTGGATTTTCTTAGAAGTAAAGGTCTTTACAGAATAGCAACAGGCCAAGAGACCAAATTGAAAGATGAAGACAAGGCAGCTAAATGGGAAAATAGACAAGACCAAGCAAGTGGGTTGATAAGGATGTCTATTTCTCCAGATCTTAGATTCCATATTGCAGAACTTGATGCTCCTGATGAAGCAATGAAACAGATTACTAAAGTCTTTGGAATTAAAAATGAACTTAAGGCCCATCAGCTTGAAAATGAATTGCTTACATTGGACCCCAATAATTTTTCTTGCATTGAAGACTTTTTGTCCAAGTTCAAGACCCTTAGACTTCTCTTGGAAGGTGTTAAGGTTAAGAAAGAAGATAGTAGCCTTATCTACTCCATTCTTACTAAGTTGGGACCAGCCTATTCTGTGTTTGTTTCCACCTTCCATTCTACAAGAGAAGCCTTCATTTCTCAAGGACAAACCTACAAGTCCCCTTCCTTTGATTCCTTTTGTGATTCTTTAATAAGAGAACAAGAAAAACTCTTACACCTTGGTCTTCTTCATCTTGGAAACTCTTCTAAGAAAGCATTAGCCGCCCAGCAGCAACCAAATCCAAAGAATCCTAAGAAGTTGTATCCTAAAAAGAATGGTCCTAAACCAAACAAGGGTCCTAAGCAATTTCAGCCTCAAAATGAAAAATCATTTCAACAAAATGATAAGACAAATAAAAACAAAGGGAAGAAGACTGATAGACATTGCAACTTTTGTAATCGAGATGGCCACTTAGAATCCAAATGCTTTAAGAAGATGGAAGCCTTGGAAGCAGCAATGAAGAAGCATAACATCCATTTGGAGCACTCTTCAACTTCAACTTCATCTTCAGGAATGGCACTTTCTGCATGTGGTTGTCAAGCATCTTGGTCTGGCTATGCACTAAATGTATCTTCTTCTTCTCATTCTCATGAGTGGCTCATTGATTCTGGAGCTTCTTATCACATGGCCAAAAACAAAGCCATGTTTTCTTCTTTAAATGATTGTAACACCAAAAATATATATGTTGGTGATGATAGATCTCTTAGTGTTGTAGGGACTGGAACTGTTCATCTAGACAATGGTCAGTTTAATGATGTATTATGTGTTCCAACCTTATCCTGCAACCTTCTATCTGTATATCAGATAACCCATTCAGGTGAAGGTAAAATCGTTGAATTTTCACCTCACGATGTTGTAATTAAGGACCTAAGAGATCCTAGACAGATTTTAGCTACTGGCATTGCTGATGATTCTACAAGGTTGTATAAGTTTCACAACTTTGGGTCATCAAATCTTCCCTCAGTATTTGTTGCTCATAATGATGAAGTGAGCAAACTTTGGCATGAGCGATTTGGTCACTTAAACTATCGCTCTCTTCAGAATCTATGTAAAGAAAATATGGTGACAGGACTTCCAATGGTATCTTGCAGAGATGGTGTTTGTTCCGGATGTGTACTCGGAAAACATCATCGGGACAGTTTTGAAAAACGTGCCTCTTGGCACGCCTCAGCCCCTTTACAACTCGTGCATAGTGATTTATGTGGTCCACTTCCAGTTGCTTCATTCTCTGGCTACAAGTATTTCTTAACTTTCATTGATGATTTCTCCAGACGCACATGGGTATACTTCTTAAAACTCAAGAGTGAAGTATTTAACATGTTCTTGGCCTTTAAGGCCTTTGTTGAAAAACAATCTGGACATCAAATTCTTAAACTAAGATCTGATAATGGCGGAGAATATGTTAAAAACACATTCATCAACTTTTGCACTGAGAATGGAATTCAAATGCAACATACTGTTCCATATACTCCACAACAAAATTGTGTAGTTGAAAGGAAGAATCGCACCTTAAAGGAAATGGCTAATTGTATGCTTCAATCTAAAGGACTTAGTCTTAATTATTGGGCAGAAGCAATTAACTGTGCAAATTACATAATAAATCGCACTCCTACTAAGGTTTTAAAGAATATCACTCCAGACGAAGCATGGAGCTCAATCAAACCAAATGTAAGTCACTTTCGTGTTTTTGGAAGTGAAGCATGGGCCCATATTCCAGATGAGAAACATAAAGCTTTAGAACCTAAGAGTGAAAAATGTATTTTTGTTGGATATTCTGAAGATGTCAAAGGATATAGACTTATTCCACTTAAGTCCAAAAATGTTATCATTAGAAGAGATGTAAAGTTTGCTGAAAATATATCGGCCTGCGAGCCTAGTTCGGCGGATGTGCCACCTCTCCCTATCTCTTCTACTTTTGAAAATATTTCTTCTTCAGATGATGAAAGCG
Source organism: Pinus tabuliformis (assembly GCA_031772625.1). Classification (NCBI taxonomy): domain Eukaryota; kingdom Viridiplantae; phylum Streptophyta; class Pinopsida; order Pinales; family Pinaceae; genus Pinus; species Pinus tabuliformis. The sequence goes on along the minus strand of CM062817.1, from coordinate 842,147,769 downwards.
AGGATGAAAATCCTCACCCAACTTCTCAGGATCCTCCTTCAGCTCCTCAGCTTCCAAAATGGGTCCGTGCTACTCAGGATGCAGCAGGTGATCTTGCCAGTGATCCTACAAATCAGCGACGTACACGTTCTCAGTTCGAGAGAGCCTCTTCTTTACTGGCTCAAGCTTCAGTGAATTATGATCCTGACACCTTTGCAAAAGCTTCAGGCCATCCAGATTGGGAAGCAACTATGAATGAAGAATATCGTTCATTATTGGCAAATGATACATGGGATCTTGTTCCTCTACCAAAGGGACGAAAACTTGTTAGATGCAAATGGGTTTACAGAACCAAGCATGGACCAGTTGGGAAAGTTGATAAACATAAAGCTCGTCTTGTTGCTAACGGTTTTTCACAAGTTGAAGGCATTGACTATACTGAAAACTTCTCCCCTGTTGCCAAAATGAACTCTATCTGCCTTGTTCTTTCCCTTGCTGCCTCTTTCAAATGGGAAGTCCATCAAATGGATGTTAAATCTGCCTTCTTGCATGGGGACTTGCATGAAGAAATCTATATGGAACAACCTATTGGCTTTATACAAACAGACTCCAGCCTTGTATGTCGGCTTAAGAAATCCCTTTATTATCTCAAGCAAGCTCCTCGAGCTTGGTATGCCAAAATGGATAACTTTCTTTTAGAAAATGGCTTTTCTAGGTGTCATTCTGACAATACTGTCTTCACCAAGAAAGTGGGCAAGTCTCTTATCATTCTTGTTCTTTATGTTGATGATCTTATCCTGACTGGTAGTGATCCCAACCTTATAAACCATGTGAAGTCTAGCCTTAAAAGGAAGTTTGAAATGAGAGACTTAGGACACTTACATTATTTTCTCGGTCTTCAAGTCTTGCAATCCAAGGAAGGTATTTCCCTTTCTCAGTCCAAGTATGCCTGTGATATTCTACGCCATTTTCACATGGAAGACTGTAAGCCAGCCCCTTCTCCCTTTCAGTCTGGAGTCAAACTTTCAGTCACTTGTACTTCTCCTGAAGTTGATGCTACCTTATATCGTCAACTTGTAGGAAAACTTTTGTATCTAACCCATACTCGTCCTGACCTTTCCTTTGTCGTTGGCCTTGTTTCTCGGTTTATGAAAAACCCACATGAAAGTCATTGGAAGGCAGCTAAAAGAATACTTCGTTATGTTCAAGGTACAGTTCAGTTTGGGATTCATTACAGTGCCGAAGCAGCTCCTCTATTGGTTGGTTTCACTGATTCCGATTGGGCTGGTGACCCTGATGATCGGAAGTCTACTGCAGGTTATGTGTCCACTCTTGGTTTAGGACCTATTACATGGGCTTGCAAGAAACAAGGTGCCATTTCTCTTTCTTCAGTAGAAGCAGAGTATCGTGGTGCCGTAGAAGCTAGTAAGGAAACCTTGTGGCTTCGTCAGATCCTGTCAGAGTTTGGCTTTCAGCAGCAGCATGCGACTACACTTTGGCGTGATAATCAAAGTGCAATTCAACTATGCAAAGATCCAGTCCAACATCAGCACAGCAAACACATTGAACTGCACATGCACTTCATCAGAATGCTCATTCATGACCATGTTCTTGAAGTGCAATATTGTTCAACAGATGATCAAGTTGCAGACATCTTTACAAAGGCTCTCACAGAGGCGAAGTTCACTAAACTTCGATTTATGGTTGGAGTTCAGGAAGTTGTCACTAAGGGGGGATAGGCTCTAGTGCCTCCTTCCTTCTCCTATTGTGTCATATTTGTAAATCCTTCAATCCTATCCCAAGTTGTTCTTAAGGGGGGATGTTAGGATATTCCGACACATAGGAAATAGTTAAGTACAACTTGGTCTAGTATAGAGTTAGGTAAAGTGTGTTTCTTTACTATGTACATTTTGTAACTTACAATCCGACGGTCACGATATGTAGTGATCCGACGGTTCATTCTCTCCTCGGTATTATTGACACTTGATCCGTGGCTTAACACCCGATTGGTCCATGATCTCTATTTAAAGAGCATGGAGGGTCATTTGTAGGGTAATCCGTCTATGAGAGAAGCATATGTAAATTTTCATTCTTTTATTAATAAATTGCCTGAAGTGGCTGCGTTGGCTCAGGCTATGGACTGTTTCCCTCTTTGAGGGTTTTAACCATGTCAAAAGTACTGGTGTATTAATCTGTGATCTGTTTGTGAGCGGTGCCCGCGAATTCGTGGATATTTCTATACAACCGATATTCAATTTCCTTCTTAGTTGGATTCCAGTGATGTGACATCAACATCCCTTTATGCAGATCTCGGTCCCGGCAACGGAACCATTTATTGTCTTAGTGGGTCCTGACCCAGGTTCAGAGTTAAGTTTTCCAAACAAATCCCTACACTATTGGCCCTTTTGGCATCAATCCGCAGAGCGCAGACTGAAGTCTCACCCATAGTAGTATCGGGGATGTTGGAACCAAGTTTCCGCACCCATATATGGTTATGATGTTGTTTTATACCCTTTATCTTCTTTCGCACAAAGCGATAAGCCTTTGAGGCTTATCAATATAACTTCCTCTTACCAGCCTCTAGACCTTTGCGAAGGTCTACGACTATCTTTTGCGGGCCCTAAACAGGCAGATCAACCACTATGCGCCTCTATAATCACTCTTAAGTCTATTATTACCCAGATCAGCTTAAGATTCTGATATCTTTAGCATGCATTAAGGTATTCTTCGTGTAAACAGATATGATTACTTGCGTTCATATAATAATGTAAACTATGCAGAATCACGCATCAATACAGTATTAAATCATAAACCCAATATTCATCATAACATAAACGCATTCATTCATAACAAAAGTAAATGGATAAAACACAGATATTTCTGGAATAATCTCTTTATTGATACTTCAGATTTGCTTACAAACTCAAAACTACCTTACGCACTCAGCTGCAGGGGTCTGCTCACTCAGCTGTGGACTCTACTCTAGGCCTCTACGCACACAGTTGCAGAGCCTCTCTTCTACTCTAAGATTCTTTTCCCTTCACTTATAATGAACCATTACATTCATATCTCTTAACTTCACTGCCTTAGACTCTCTAAGACTCTCCTTTTTATACAAATCCATGGTCTGCGGACCATGGGTAGGTCTATACAAGCCGACACAACTTACATAAAAGAAGGGAAAATCCCTTTATGACACTTATTAACTACGCGCTTCGTGATCATAAATTACAGAGACTTTACTCTTTATATACAAAAACTTGGGCTTTTGCCTGGAAATTGACCTTAGGGGACCCTGTCCCAACAAAGTCCAACAACAAAGGAAAGGTCAAGACGAGTATGGGTCAGATACAAAAGTTTTCCAACAAGCTAGCAGTATAAGGTAGCATCAACTTCAGGGGAAGTACAAATGACTGAAATTTTGGCCCCAGACTGAAAGGGAGAAGGGGTTGGCTTACAGCCTTCCATGTGAAAGTGGTGTAGAATATCACAGGCATACTTGGATTGGGAAACAGAAATACCTTCTTTGGATTGCAATACTTGAAGACCAAGAAAATAATGCAAGTGTTCTAAGTCTGTCAATCCAAACTGCCTTTTAAGGCTGGACTTCACATGGTTTATAAGGTTTGTATCACTACCAGTAAGGATAAGATCATCAACATAAAGAACAAGAATGATAAAAGACTTACCCACTTTCTTGGTGTAGACAGTATTGTCAGAATGAAACCTAGGAAAGCCATTATCTAAAAGAAAGCTATCCATTCTGGCATACCAGGCCCGAGGGGTTTGCCTGGGACCATAAAGGGGTTTCTTAAGCTAACATACAAGGCTATAGTCTGTTTGTATAACATCCATCTGATGGAATTCCAATTTGAAAGAGGCAGCAAGGGAAAGAACAAGGTGGATAGAGTTCATTTTTGCAACAAGGGAGAAGGTTTTAGTATAGTCAATGCCTTCAACTTGTGAAAAACCCTTAGCAACAAGATGAGCTTTATGTTTATCAACTTTCCATCTAGTCCAAACTTGGTTCTGTAAACCCATTTGCATCTAACAAGTTTTCGTCCCTTTGGAAGAGGAACAAGGTCCCATGTATCATTTCCCAATAATGAACGATATTATTCATTCATAGTTGCAGCCCAATTTGGATGCCCTGAAGCTTCTCCAAAGGTGTTAGGATCATAATTCATTGAAGCTTGAGCCAATAAAGAAGAAGCTCTATCAAACTGAGAACGTGTAAGACATTGATCTGTAGGATCACCTGCAAGAGCACCTGTTGCATCCCGAGTAGCGCAGACCCATTTTGGAACCTGAGGAGCTAAAGGAGGATCTAGAGAAGGTGGGGGAGGATTGGCATCCTTGCTGTCATCATCTGAAGAATGAATATTTTCATAAGTAGAAGGGACAGAGAGAGGTGGCACATACGCCGAACTAGGCTCGCTTGCCGATAGATTTTCAGCAAACTTTACATCTCTTCTAATGATAACATTTTTGGATTTAGGTTGAAGAAGTCTATATCCTTTGACATCTTCAGAATATCCAACAAAAATACATTTTTCACTCTTAGGTTCTAAGGCTTTATGTTTCTGAACTGAAATATGGGCCCATGCTTCACTTCCAAAAACATGAAAGTGACTTACATCTTGTTTGATTGAGCTCCATGCTTCTTCTGGAGTGATATTATTTAAAACCTTAGTAGGAGTGTGATTTACTATGTAATTTTCACAGTTAATTGCTTCTGCCCAAAAATTAAGACTAAGTCCTTTAGATTGGAGCATACAAATAGCCATTTCCTTTAAGGTGCAATTCTTCCTTTCAGCTACACCATTTTGCTGTGGATTATATGGAACCGTATGTTGCAATTGAATTCCATGCTCAATGCAAAAGTTGATGAATTTGCCGTTAACATATTCTCTGTCATTATCAGATCTTAGCTTAAGAATTTGATGTCCAAATTGTTTCTCAACAAAGGCATTAAAGGCCAAGACCATGTTAAAGACTTCACTCTTGAGTTTTAAGAAGTATACCCAAGTGCGTCTAGAGAAATCATCAATGAAAGTTAAGAAATACTTGTAGCCAGAGAATGAAACAACTGGAAGTGGACCACATAAATCACTATGCACAAGATGTAAAGGGGTTGAGGTATGCCAAGAGGCACGTTTTTCAAAACTATCCCAATAATGTTTTTCGAGTACACATCCAGAACAAACACCATCTCTGCAAGATATCATAGGAAGACCTGTCACCATATTTTCTTTACATATATTTTGAAGAGAGCAATAGTTTAAGTGACCAAATCACTCATGCCAAAGTTTTCTCACTTCATCATTATGAGAATCAAACACCGAGGGAAGAGTTGATGACCCAAAGTTGTTAAAATTATACAACCTTGTAGTATCATCAACAATGCTAGTAGCTAAAATATGTATAGGATCTCTTAGGTCCTTAATCACAACATCATGAGGTGAAAATGCAATAGTTTTACCTTCACTTGAATGAGTTATCTGATATAAAGATAGAAGGTTGCAGGATAAAGTAGGAACACATAATACATCATTAAATTGACCATTGTCTAGATGAATAGTTCCAGTCCCTACAACACTAAGAGATCTATCATCACCAACATAAATATTTTTGGTGTTACATTCATTTAAAGAAGAAAACATGGCTTTGTTTTTGGCCATGTGATAAGAAGCTCCAGAATAAATGAGCCACTCATGAGAATGAGAATAAGAAGATACATTTAATGCATAACTAGACCGAGATGCTTGAAAACCACATGCAGAAAGTGTTATTCATGAATATGAAGTTGAAGTTGAAGAGTACTCCAAATGGATGTTATGCTTCTTCATGGCTGCTTCCAAGGCTTCCATCTTCTTAAAGAATTTGGATTCTAAGTGGCCATCACAATTACAAAAGTTGCAATGTCTATCAGTCTTCCTCCCTTTGTTTTTATTTGCCTTATCATTTTGTTGAATTGATTCTTCATTTTGAGACTGAAATTTCTTAGGACCCTTGTTTGGTTTAGGACCATTCTTTTTAGGATGTTGATTCTTAGGATTCTTTGAATTTGGTTGTTGCTAGGTTGTTAAGGCTCTCTTAGAAGAATTTCTAGTATTAAGAAGACCAAGATGTAGGAGTTTTTCTTGTTCTGTTATTAAAGAGTCACAAAAGGCATCAAAAGAGGGGGACTTGTAGGCTTGTCCTTGAGAAATAAATGCTTCTGTAGTAGAATGGAAGGTGGAAACAAACACAGAGTAGGTTGGTCCTAATTTAGTAAGAATGGAATAGACAAGGCTACCATCTTATTTCTTAACCTTTACTCCTTCCAAGAGAAGTCTAAGGGTCTTGAACTTGGACAAAAAATCTTCAATGGAAGAAAAATTATTGGGGTCCAACGTAAACAACTCATTTTCGAGTTGATGGACTTTAATTTCATTTTTAATTCCAAAAACTTTATTGAGTTGTTTCATTACTTCATCGAGGGTATCAATTTCTACGATATGGAATCTAAAGTATGGAGAAATAGACATCCCTATCAACCCACGTGCTTGATCTTGATTATTTTCCCACTTGGTTTGTTTATCTTCGTCTTTAGGTTTAGACTCTTGGCTTGAGGCTACTCTATAAATACCTTTACTTCTAAATAAATCCACAATGTAGGATAGCCATTGAAATTAGTTGGTGTTGTCAAGAATAACTAGGCATGGAATTTCCATTTTAAAAGAAAATGAAGCTATATATGCTGAAACTAAGTATTCCAATGGAAAGATCTGGAAAAGTTAAGCCGATTAAAAAAGACGACTCTGAAAACGACTTCCGTATGAAAAAGTTATGGCTTTTTGAAGAAAAGTTGTTGAAGATATCGATGAACTACGTGAATGTTGGGAAGTGAATTATAATGTTATATTTAAAAAAATAATAATAATAACAATAATAATTCCTCCCCTTTTCAAACTCAATCTAATTAGCTCACTTTAAAAAATATTACTTTATGTGACCCACGTTTATAAATAAGTGAAAGTCACTTTTACAATGGTACTTTATGAACTATCCACTAAATTGTAACTTAAATAAAAGATAAAGAAACTTTAGAATTATAAGTGACTCACTTTTTATAATGGGTGAGAACATTTTTATATAAAGTAACTTTAAAACACAAGATACATGTGTTTTTTGAAAACATAACTCAACAGAAAGAAAGACTTGAACCCAAGACCTCTATTCTCTTAAAGTAACTTTGGACCAAGTGAGCTAGTTTAAAAAGTTAGTAATTTTTGGAAAAGAGGAAGGGGGTTTTTTTTGCTCACTGAAGCTTTCAAGTGTGTGCTTACTTGAAAACCCCATTTTTTACCTACAAAGCAAACAAATAAAAAACCACACAACCCAAAATGAACAAGCAAAAGTAATCCAAGCCTTACGGCTTAAAGTTAGATTTTACCGAAAACTAAATATTTTATTTTTGTTTCTGGTTTGCCCAAATCACACAGAATCGTGAGGCAAAGATCATATGCAGAAATGAAAGGTATAGATCTGATAATAAAAAAACGAAGAGATAAATAAACTAAAATAAACAGAGAGATAGAAAACTAAAACTGCAAATAAAGATTGTATACCTCCAGATCTTAAAAATGACATAGCTAGGGCTATCGGAAACCTTTTCGCATGAAACAACAGGGGTTCCTCACTGGAACAGAGGCTCCTAACACAATAGGGTAGTTCTCTAGGCTTGAAAGCAATCAAAAATAGTATATCTAGGAAACAACAGACAAATGCAGTTGTACCGGCTTCGGATTTGGATCAACAATGAATGCGGCCCTCGAATACTAATACCATGTGGGAATTTAGAGGGTAAGTTCCTTAGATATAACACCAAAGGACACCACTCACAAATAGATCACAGACTAGTAAACCAGTATTCTTGATGTGGTTAAAACCCTCAAAGAGGGAAACAGTCCACGACTTGAGCCAACGCAACCACTTCAGGAAATTTATTAATGTGAAAGAAAGAAAATTTGCATAAGCTTCTCTCATGAACGATCACCTAACAAATGACCCTCGATGATATTTAAATAGAGATCATGTACCAATCAGGTGTTAAGCCACGGATCAACTGTCGATAATACCGAGGAGAGAATGAACTATCAGATCACGTCGTGTGTAGAACATATCGTGATCGTCAGATTGTAAGTTACAAAAAGTACATACTAAAGAAACACATTTTACTTAATTATACACTAGACCAAGTTTCACTTAATTATTTCCTATGTGTCTGAATATCCTAACATGAGAGGCCAACCCACCTCAACCCTCAACCAATGCTTCCACCTCACAGGAGGACATCACTAACCATCGCCAAATCGGACTCTACCCAAGTTGTTTAGGGCTCCAGAGCGTTTGTTCCAACCAAGGCTTCTAGGAATAGTAACTCAACCCACAATTGTTGTCGGGATCCATAGCGTTTTTCCAACCAGGGCTTTCAGGAATAGTAACTCAACCCAAACTGTTATAGGGCTTCCAAAGCGTTTGTCCAACTAAGGCTCCAAGAACTAGTAACTCAACCCACAACCATAAGGAACATGAGACTAACCATAAAACAAAAGGAAAGAAACCCACAACACCATGGTTATCCAGGAAATGGAAAGGCTAGGCAAATCCACTATCAATCCAGGAAATCCTCCATGCCAATGACAGATCATAACCAAGAAACCATATGCATGTTCCATGCATGCCAAAAGTAGCAAGGAAATCATACATGCAACTCAATACCTGCAAGCAAAACTCGTTGTAGGTGTTAATCTCGATATCCTCTTGCACTTTCCTGCTCTTCCTTTTCCTTCTTGCTCTAAATCCCAAGTACGCCACACTTCTCCAAGAGTGCTCCAAGAAAACTCTAAGTGTCCAAGAGTATGAGAGAGAGAGAGTAGAAAATGAGAGCTCCAAAATTGAACTGACAAAAAGCTACAAACTGATCCTCGGAATCCTTTTTATTAATGAGGCCTCTATTTTCTTCAATTTTCCATTATTTTCCTTCATTTTCCTCTTCAAATGCAACCTATGACCTTTCACCTTCCTTTTCTCCTAATTTCCTTTATTTTCATAATAAAATGCCAATAAATTCCTCATGCATTTCCAAAGCCTTTTTCATTTTCTTTGCCAATTTCCATAGCCATTAATTAATCGCAAGTGATCCCCATCACTATGTGTTTGCCCAACATTCAACTTGGAACATGTGTCCCATGACCTTGGTTAATATTTTTCCTTTATTTACTTTATTACATGGATTTTTTACCAGGGTTATTACAGAACCCTCCCCCTTGGGGGAACACCATCCTCGGTGTTCAATGACACCTATAACCAACAAAGTTGTTGAAAATCCAAACATACTTCCCATGGACCTTTATAACTTAGCTCATTGTAGTATTTACAATGATCAACCTACTAATCCAAGATCTTTTACTTATAGACGCATCAGAATTACATGAAATAGAGCTTATTAACCATGGAACTTAATGATCCAGGTGGCTCCAAACACAAGCAAAAGTTCAAGAGGACTCAGAAATGGTTAAAATTCAAAGTGGTCATATTGCTCCCAAACTAGCACCAGATCAAAGTGATCGTCACCTTGATTCCAATAGTGCAAACGACACTCAAATCCGAGCTCGTATGAGGGACAACGAGCCAGTCAAAGTTTTGGTCAAAGTTGGGCAGTGGGCCAAGTTTAAGTGTCCTACAATTTGACCGACCCGGGGGTATGAAACCTAGCTCCTGAAAGCGGGTGAAATTGTGGCCTCATTGAGTTGCCCAATGTCCCTTATTTTCGAAATATTTGAAAATGACTCTATAGTTATAAAAAAACAAAAACAAAAAAATAATTTGGGTGGCGGGCCATGACCCCTACCACCCCCGTCGGATCCAAAACTATAATTTAAAAAAAAAAAATTAAAATTAAAAAAATGGCCAATGGGCCATGACCCCCGCCGGCCCCCAACCAACCCTCATAACATATTTATGGATGGTGGGCGGGCCACCTCCAGTGGACCCGGCCCATACCCCGCCTTACACTATTCAAACATGCCATATATGAATATGGGCCGGTGGGAATCGAACCCGCCCGACCACGTGGTTGTCCTGCTCCATGGGCAGCCCAACCTAAAACATATCCGCCCACCATGTAACGGTCACACAAAATGCGCCCCCACCGCATAACAAACTGCACCAAATCAAAATGGTTACGCCATTGTTAAGCCATCTCCCAAAAAGTTCATGTTGCGCCAAGTTTGGGGGTTGGCAGGATTTGAAACCCGACCTCCCTGCCTCTAACCATCCGCCCAAACTGTTACACCATGGGTGGTGGCTTTGTAAAGTCCGCCACCTAGCCACCATATAAGCATGAATTCTCATTTGCATGGGGGGGGAACGGAGGCAGGTTTAAGCAGAACGGGGAATTGTAGAACGGAACGGAGGTGCCGAACAGAGAGAGAGGAGGACAGACCTGGCGCGGAGTCCCAGACATAATTTTTTAATTGATTTGCAGGTGGAATGATGAACCTGGCGAGATGCTCATTATTGTCATATGTGAAATTATGTCATACTGATAGGAGTCCTTTTTCTGAATGGGAGTTCCTACAGCAGAACATCTCTTGGAGCCACTCCTGCGTGAGGGCATATTCCTTGTATGATAGAGAAAACACATGCATGTACATCATCACTCTTTCCAGCACTTAATGCAGCGGCCTCCACCATCTTGACACCTGGCCCGGAGACGTAGTCCCTCCTGGACGAACTGCGTTATCAATGTCTGGTGTTTTATGTTGTTGATTCTTGTCATGTTCTTCTTCTTTACAGCATGCACGTGTTCAATTATGCTATTTTAAATTCAATTCTAATCACATCACGAAAGCAAAAGATCTTGGTTAAATCTGGGAGTTGAATCAATTTGGATCAAGTTTGGTATCTGAGTGGTCTTTGCATGGATGTGAATTGCACATGTGAACAATGGAACGTGCAGCGATAGAGGATGAAAAAGCGATGTACGAGACCATGCTCAAAATTTCCCAAAGGGTGGAAGTCATGTATGAAGCTCTACAAAAAGAGATAGAGGAAAAGGAGTGATTGCAGCTTCAGTTGCGAGCCACGGAAGAGGCCATGGAAGAACTGAAGCACAACAAACAGAATCTTCAAACAGAGAACATTGAATTGAAGATGCTTCTACATGAAGAGAAAGAGGAAAAGCAAAGTTTGCTACAATAGCTTCAAGCTAAGGACGAGGCCTTGGAAAAGTTGCAGCGTGAGCCATGTGAGGTAAAAAGTAATTCTCTAAATTCATGTATGTTTCCTGATGATGATTTCGCTGTTTTTTAAAATCATACCACAGGAATTGGCTCCAAACTGTTGAAGAGAATGGATTATGAAGGAAAAGGCTTGGGCATTAATGGTCAAGGCATTGTCAACCCCATCAAAGTATAAGAATTACCTCGTCAGGCAAGACTTGGGTATGTCAGGAAAGAAGTTGGGGAATTCGCCCAAGCGAACCACCAACAACAGATGATGAGCATCCTTCATCAGTTCTTTCCAACTCGACAGTGGAGGTAAAATATGTTGATTTCCTTTCATTTTTGTCTTCACATAGTATGATTTATGTTGGATATGTGGAGATACCAATTACAGGGACAAACATGAGGCTCCTAACCAGGATGAGGTACAAGGAGGAAAAAGAACTTGGTTTTAATAACCAAGGCATAACTCAACCATTGGAGTTGTGCAGAGACCTCAATTGCAGGCTTGGGATACACCGAAGGAGAATGCTCGAAGGTGTCAGATTATTCCTAGACACCGTCGAAATCGTCGAGGAAAGAGAATGATGGGAACACATCCACATCATCTCATGGCAGTACCCATTGTAGGGAAAGAGCTGAGGCAATCTCTCATTGCCATAATGACACCAGAGATGGCAAGGAAAGGTATAACTAGTTTTGATATTCAAATGTTCATTTCGATTATAATCATGTTGTTAATGATGAACGTAAAACATGGCATCAAAAAACATGTACCTTTTGTGGATTACATAACCATACATTTTCTAAGTGTTGGAAAAGAAGAACAGCACACAAAAGGAGGCATGAAATACCCTCTCAACAATAGGCAAAGAAGAAGGTAAAGAAGATCTGGAGGAAGAAGACCTATTGCAGTCATTGCGACAGAAGTGGTCATCAAAGGGCCACTTGTTGGAGGCTCCATCCGGAGCAGCGACGTAAAGAAAAAGAATCCATGCATGAACCAAGTGAAACAATTGCTCAACAAGCAAAACCACCACAGGGAGATGATCCATTCACATCGATAAGTGAAAAATGGTTACTAGATATGTTAGCTTGTCATGGTTGTGATTTTGTAAATCATTTGTTGCATTTTAAGGTGTAAAAGTGATAATGTGTGTTCCATAACTTGTTAAGCAACAATGATGTCTGGTATTATTTTGTGTTGCATTTTACACTCTGAAATTGATGTTGTGTTTCCATCACTTACTAAAGAAAAATTAGTGTTTGGACTCATCTTTGTAAATCATGTGTTGTGATAATGTGTTTTCCATCACTTGTTTAAGAAACAATGATTGGCCTTGTTTTCATAGCTGGGGTATTATTTCCATTTTGATTTAAACTTAACCATCGAGTATGTGTTATAAACTCATGGCAAGTATGGGATGCTTGGGTCATTAGTTGGTCATGTAAGTCAAACATGTAATTTCCAAAACAATGTACTTCAGGACGCTTGTGATGCAGACAAGGTACAGAGAAGTTGCAAATTATTTTTCATGCTTTTGGAGGACCAAAAGCTCCTCAGTGGGGAGGATTGATCTAGGTGGCTCCAAACACAGGCAAAAGTCCAAGAGGACTCAGAAAGGGTCAAAATTCAAAGTGGTTAGATTTCTCCCAAACTAGCACCAAATCGAAGTGCTCGTCGCCCTGATTCCAACGGTGTGAATGGCACTCAAATCTAAGCTCATATGAGGGAGAACGATCCAGTCAAACTTTTGGTCAAAGTTGGGCAGTGGGCCAGGTTTAAGTGTCCTACAATTTGACCGATCCTAGGGCATGAAACCTAGCTCCTGAAAGTGCGAAATTGTGGCCTCATTAAATTGCTCAATGTCCCTTATTTTCGAAATATTTGAAAACGACTCTCTCTCTCTCTCTCTCTCTCTCTCTCTCTCTCTCTCTCTCTCTCTCTATATATATATATATATATATATATATTTGGGTGGTGTGCCATGACCCCTACCACCCCCGTCAGATCCAAAACTATAGTTAAAAAAAAAAAAACCAATTTTTAAAAATGGCCGACGAGCCATGACTCCCGCCAACCCCCAACCAACCCTCATAACATATCTATGGGCGATGGGCGAGCCACCTCCGGTGGACCCGGCCCACGCCCTGCCTTACACTATTCAAACGTGCCATATATGAATATGGGCCAGCGGAAATCGAACCCACTCGGCCACATGGCCGGCTCGCTCCACGGGCAACCCAACCTAAAACATCTCCACCCACCATGTAACAATCACACAAAACGTGCCCCCACCGCATAACAAACCACACCAAATCAAAACAATTATGCCATTGTTAAGCCACCTTCCAAAAAGTTTATGTTGCACCAAGTTTTGGGGTCGGAATGATTTGAACCCCAACCTCCCTACCTCTAACCATCCGCCCAAACCGTTACACCACAGGTGGTGCCTTTGTAAATTCTGCCACCCAGCCACCATATAAGCATGAATTCTCATTTGCATGGGGGGAGAACGGAGGCAAGTTTGAGCAGAATGGGGAATTGTAGAATGGAACAGAGGTGCTGAATGGAGAGATAGGAGGAACGACCCGGTGCGGAGTCCGAGACATAATTTTTTAATTGATTTGCAGGTGGAACCATGAACCTAGGAAAAACACAGGTGGAACCATGATTGAGCCAAATTTCCAGGAGGGTGAAGATTTTCTAGTGTCCAAATTGGACAAACTTTATGTTGATCCTACACCTCTCAGCGACACGAACCTAATGGCACATTCAGAATTTTGATCTAAGCAGCAGAACTTCAGATGACTTGGAGGAGGGAATCTTTGAGGAATCTAGGGGGAAATCTAAAAGATTCCAATAGCCCCAGATTTCCACTTTATCAGAATTCAGAAATTTGACAATCGATTTTACCCTATTCGACACCAAAAATCTGATGGTGCAATCAAATTTTCCATTTGATCATTCCATTTTTTGGCCACTTTTCAAAGTGGAGTGCAGGTGTTAGCATTCAACGTGTGAGCAGTCATTCCATGAGATTTGACGCCGCCATATTCATGGTACAGCTAGCTTTAGCAGTTTGACATCCTTTTCTTCAGATGGCCCCAGGATGTGAGGTATATGTAGTGCGTTCATGTACTTCTTTTTGTTATGAGATGCATTGTGCTGCATAGATCCCTGTTTGATGTTTGTTGTGGGATCTTGTCTTCTTACTTGTTTTCATGATTCCTGCTTGATGTGACGCGAAATCATCTGTGAGATGTACTTCTTGTCATGTTGTCATTGGGATCCCTTTGTCGTCATTTTGAAGGGATACTCATGTTGTAGTCATGTATGTCTGAATTGAGATCCCTTTGATTCCATGATTGGCGGGATGCTCATTATTGTCATATGTGAAATTATGTCATACTGATAGGAGTCCTTTTTTTGAATGAGAGTTCCTGCAGTGGAACATCTCTTGCAGCCACTCTTGCATGAGGGCATATTCCTTGGATGATAGAGAAAATAGATGCATGTACATCATCACTCTTTCCAACACTTAATGCAGCGGCCTCCACCATCTTGATACCGGGCCCGAAGCCGTAGTCCCTCCTAGATGAACTCCGTTATCAATGTCTGGTGTTTTATGTTGCTTATTCTTGTCATGTTCTTCTTCTTTACAACATGCACATGTGTTTAATTATGCTATTTTAAATGCAATTCTAATCACAAAACGAAAGCAAAAGATCTTGGTTAAATCCAAGATTTGAGTCAACTCGGATCACTTAAAAGCACATAAAACCATGTGGAAATAACAAGATAAGCATGAACCATGACACAAAGATTTGATTACAGATTTCATCCAATTTGGATTACATCTTCGAGCCCTTCTCAATAGTGGGGAGGCCTTCATTCATTAAGTGGCATAAAAAGAGATAAAGTACAAACAACATACATTTGTAATCCTTATATCTCCAAGCTGGAAGATGGATGAAGAATGGAGAGCCCAGCTTCAGAAACAAACAGTACCATTGAAATCTTAGCGAAAAATCATGCATAATCACTAATTTGAACACCCAATTCGAAGAAATGAAGCTTTTGCACCCTCTCGGAATCTCCTTGCTACTCAAGGCGAGGTTTTGGCCTGCTGCCAGGTTGGGTTACTACAGCACACAATGTGTTATGAAATATTG
This sequence comes from Pinus tabuliformis, assembly GCA_031772625.1. Taxonomy (NCBI): domain Eukaryota; kingdom Viridiplantae; phylum Streptophyta; class Pinopsida; order Pinales; family Pinaceae; genus Pinus; species Pinus tabuliformis. Next base: position 842,132,341 of record CM062817.1, on the reverse strand, counting down.
TGCAGGTCTCTTCAATTTTCCCTGTGCGGACCGTCCATTATATTGATCAGTCGATTCCTCAATCCCAGGCAGTTCCAACAGAGGACAAGTTTAGCAATGGTTCGTTTCCACTAGAGGATCTTAGGCCTGGAATAGTACGCAGTAAAAACCTATTTAAACATAGCATAAACCTCTTAACCACATGTTAATCCCTTAACCCGACGGTTTTAACATCAGCAGCAATAATCCATTGGCGTAAATAGCCTTATCACAAATCGCAATTGGTGTTTTCAATCGACGGACAATCCTGACCTTTGCGACAAGCAGCCTGCGATAATGATGGACCCGATGGGCTATTAAACACAGTGTATAATATATCAGATCCGAAAACCATCGCAAATCACAATCGATGGGAACCAGCGGGTCTTATGGTTTGTGAATGCAGCGTGTACGATATGCGATTGCGATATCACAATCGCATCCTTGACTGTCGGGGCTGATTCTGTAACTCTTCCCCTTTGCGATGTATGATCGCATCACAACCTTGATCCTGCCGAGGTCAATTCTTTACTGCCGACCTCTTTTGATCTGCGATTACGAAATGTGGGACCAATGGCAGCCTGCCACTTGGCACTTCCCCATTCACCGAAGAATTCTGCCACGTCACCTTCTCCTGCCACCTGTCCAAGTCAAACCTGAACTTTGACTTGCTCTAACTTCTTCATATGAGCTCGAATTCAATTGTTGTTCACATCGTTAGAATCAGGATGTTGAGCACTTCGATCCAATGCTTAGTTTATCTAGATTCTGTTGCTTTGAGTTTTGAGCCTTTTTACCATGCCACTAGTACTTTTTAAAGATCCACTTGGATCAATACTCCCCACTAAGAGATTTTGGACCGCCAAAATCCCTTTCAATCAATTGGAAGGTGAGGAAATTGCTCCCTCACTTTTTCTTTCTCCATCCACCGAGCTTTACTCGGATGCGTTCCTTTGAAGCCCACACAAATGTACTCCACATCTCCCTGTCGTGAAGTTCTGGTTTTCTTGTCAAGTATGATATCTTCGAGAAACTTGTCTATATACTCTGGTGCAAAATCATGCACTGTAGGAATATTTGCAACCTCTTCGGTATCCATAATCAATGGGGGTTCATAAAGCTTCAAGTTTTCAACATTTACTACTGAGTACATTTTCATATAAGCAGGTAAGTCAAGACGAAAATAATTATCTCCAATCTTTGCCAATATCGTGAAGGGGCCATATAGAATGGGTCTCAATTTCTTCCATTCTCCCTTCATTCTATCCTTGCTGATGTGGAGCCATACCTTGTCCCCAACTTGAAACTGATGGTCAACTTGGTGCTTATCATGTCTAGCTTTATACCGAGCCTAACTCTTCTCTAACTTCTCCTATACTACCAGATGAATCACCTGTATCACCTGTAGGGATCCCTTGATAGATAACCAAAAAATGTCTCAAACAGTGAGCTCTGTGTGGATGAATGTGTTGCTCGATTGTATGCATGCTACACATAAGGAAGTTGTTCATCCCACAACTTGGGATGTTTTCCACAATAGCCTTGTAACAAGTGTACCATGGTCCAGTTGACGGCCTCTGTCTACCCATCAGTCTGTGGATGAAGTGACATACTTATTTTCAGCTTAGTGTCCATCATTCTCCACAAGTTGGTCCAGAACTCTCCAAGAAAGTGAGAGTCTCAATCTGACACAATAGATGTGGGCAACCCAAAATGGACCCAGACATGTTGAAAGAAAAGATAAGGAGTCTTCTCAGCAGTGACCTCCTTTTTACAAGGCATTAAAATACACATTTAACTAAAATGATCCACGATGACATACAAATATTCATGACCTTTCCTAGACATAGGAAAACTACCTGCAAAATCCATGGACACACTTTCCCATGGTCGACTCAGAATAGGGAGTGGTGTGTAGAGCCCAAATTTTCTATTAAAGGGCTTTGAAATAGAACACAACACACAACCCTTTACAAAATGAGTCACAATGTTTTTCATAAGAGGCCAAAAACAAAACCTATGTAAATGACATAAAAAAATTTCGACCCCAAGATGACCAGACACAAGAGAGGTATTAGCCTCTCGGATTACATGTACCCTTTAATCAATGTGTCTACATAGTTTTCCAAGGTGATACAATAGTTTTCCTTACAAATAATAATTGTCCACCTGTGATCCACGAGTTAGTTTTGCATAAATCTCTTTAAAATCATGATTGTTAGCATATTGTTTAGCATAAATTTCTAACGATAAAGAAGCATTTTGCAAAACTACAAATGCAGAAATAGGAGGGCGAGAAATCATATCTGCTACTTTTTTGTTTGTGCCCCTCTTGTATTTTATTACCAAATGAAGCTACTGAAGGAATCCCATCCATCTGAAATGACGGGCTTGTTGAAGTTTGGTCTGTGACTGAAGGTACTGCAAAGGTTGATGATCCATATGGATGATGGACTATGTTCCAATCAGGTAGTGTTTTCACTTCTTTACACTCTAAACCAAGGCGTACAACTCCATGTCATACGTGGGATAGTTCAGAACATCCTGGGAGAAAGTCTCTGAATGGTAACATACAGGCTTCCTTTGTTGCATCAATACAGCGCCCATTTCATATCCGCTGGCATATGTTTCAATCTCAAAAGGTTGTTGAAGATCTAGTAAGGCTAGCACTGGTACTGTGTTGATCTTCTCTTTCAGCATGTCGAAGGATTTCTGCTGCTTTCCTCCCCACTGAAAGGCCTGGTTCACACTTGTCAATGCGCGTAAGGGGGCGCGATAACAGAGAAGTTCACAGTGAACCTTCTCCAATAGTGTACCGCACCCAAAAAGCTTCGGACCTTTGTAACATTTGTGGGCTCATGCCACTTCATAATCACATCTACTTTAGAGGGATCTATTTTCAGTTACCCATTACCAACTATATGACCTAAATAAACCAGATAGGTCTTCCTAAACTCACACTTTGACAGCTTTACATACAATTTTTCATTTTTCATAACATCAAGCACTCTCTTCACATGACATACATGTTCATCCCATGTCCTAAGATAAACAAGAATATGTCCAGATATACAAGCACAAAATTATCAAGAAAATGCCTAAACAGATAATTCATTACCCTCATAAATGTGGTTGAAGCATTGCACAGTTTGAATGGCATCACCATCCATTCGAACAACCCCTGCTTCACTTTGAATGCAGTCTTCTAAATGTCTTGTTCTGCAACTCTAACCTGGTGATATCCACTATACAAATTCAATTTTGTAAAATAGACAGCATTTTTAAACTAATCTAATAATTCATCAATGCGAGGGAGAGGGTATCGATTCTTCACCGTAATTTTGTTTTGCGCCCTGTAGTCTACACACTTTCTCCATGCATCATATTACTTTGGCACCAACACGATCGGTGAGCCACACGGAGAAGAACTCATTTTGATGACCCCTTGACTTAGCATTTCCTGCACCTGTTTCTTGATCTCCTCCATCTCAATAGAAGCCATCTTGTACATGCCAATATTCGATAAAGGAGCATCCTTTTGTAAATGGATCTCATGTTGCATTTCCCATTTTGGGGGCAATCCTCTCAGTTCCTAAAACAATTATTTCTTATGATCAGGATCACAACCTTTGAAATCGTCAGCTATCTCGGCCTCTTTCACTCTCACCACCATGAAAAGGCACCCTTTACTGGAATTAACCAGTGGTTTAATTTTTCCTGCACTTACAAGGCTAGCACTAACTTTCGTATGATGAGCTCTGACTATATATTCTACTATGTCCTTCGTGAGGTGGTATTTATTTTCGTGCCAAAAGAAAATTGTCTTTATGTCATATAGATATGGACTTCCCAATATAATTCCACAGATATCCAAAGGCACAACATCTAACTCTACCTCATCAAATAATTTGGAAGCAATAAAAAATCTGGACCTACACTTCTTGGTTACTTGTAATTATTCTTTATCAATTACCCAACCAAGTGGGTATGGACTCGTATGAGGCTTATTTTCGAGGCCTAACTTTTTCACTAAGGACTCTGAGATTAAATTTGCTTGGGAACCTGAATCGAACAGAGTTTCCACCTTTGTGTGTTTTATAATAACCCTAATGTGGAATAATTCAATTCTCTTTCGCTCATTACTTACAGGCTCATTCAAATAACTAGTACTTGCAATTAAATCAAAATTATTACTAATAGAAAGAGTACCTCTTGCGCCCACGGCTGTGACCAGTGTCTCATCGCTGGAATCTGATCCAAGGTCTTGTTGCGTTGTTTCCATTGTCTTCTGCTTGCCCTTTTCGTTAATCTCTTTGGTCTCAGCTCCAAATGTAGCTTACAACAGTGGTCCTCGTCATGACCTTCTCTCTTGCAATGAGTGCAAGATGGCATTTCTCCTTCCCCTTTCTTGGCTGCAAAGGTCTTCTTATCCTTCCCCTTGCATTTCTTCTGGAATTTGCCATGCTGAGGGTTGAATGGTGTTTTTGTGGCTTGATCATCTCTGTCATTCTTGCCTCGGATTTCAAGATGAATCGCCTTTACTTTGGCCACATCAATCGTAGTAGTCTCAAACAATAACAGTGAGTGTCTTATGTAACTATGTAACGCACCAACATACTTAGTTAGAGTCTCGGATGAATCTAATGAGATGCCCAAATTCAATGCTTGTTTCTGAAATTCTTCTATGAAGATTTGCACATTTTGGCCTTTACCTTGACTTAGATATTTCCATTCCATTAGTGTCTTTTCTTTATAACCCAAAGGGTAAAATTGGTCTTTCAATGCAAAAATAAAACCGGACCAAGAGGAAAGAAGGTTACCCAACGTTTTGTTGCCCTTATGCAACTTGCTCTCCCACCAAACAAGAGCAGTGCCACTCAGCCAAAGAGATGCTAACTGGGCCTTTGCCTCATCTTCTTTGATCTGCTAAATCCAGTAGTCGACCTTTATCTGTCTTATCCAATTATTAAGTTTTTCTGCACTACACTCTCCATTGTACATGGGCAGGTCAAACTTTACATCTAGCTTGAAGAATGGTTTCTTAGATGTATGTTTGGAATCGCGATTAGAGTGATGAGAACTATCACTTGAAGAAGGAGAGGGAGGAGGCTCTTCTCCACCCCCTTCATGATTTGTTGATCTATTGTCATCGATATCTTCTTTCTCATGCTCAAGTACCTTCTCATACTTTTAAAATAGCTTGTCCACTTTCTTTGCCATATTGTAGAATACCTTGCGGAAATTTTGTTCCTCTTCCCAACGAGATTCTTCATTTGCCATGTTTCTTCTTCATTGTGCAAGTCCTTCTTCAGGATCAAAGGACTCAAGATTTCCTTCGTCTTTTCACAGCTTGTTCTAGGTTAGCATATACTCATGCAATTCACATCAACAAATCCATGCTCTGATACCAAACTTGATCCAAGATCTTTTACTTATAGATGCATCAGAATTACATGAAACAGAGCTTATTAACCATGGAACTTAAAAGCACATAAAACCATGTGGAAATAACAAGATAAGCATGAAACCATGACACAAATATTTGATTATGGAGTTCATCCAATTTGGACTATGTCTCCAGGCCCTGCTCAATAGTGGGGAGACCTTCATTCATTAAGTGGCATAAAAAGAGATAAAGTACAAGCAACATTCATTTAAAATCCTTATACCTACAAGGTGGAAGATGGATGAAGAATGAAGAGCCCAACTTCAAAAATAGACAGTACCACTGAAATCTTGGTGAAAAATCGTGCAGAATCGCCTATCCGAACACCCAATTTGGAGAAATGAAGCTTTTGCACCCTCTCGAAACCTCCCTGCTTCTCAAGGTGAGGTTCCAGCCTACTGCCAAGTCGGGTTACTACTGCACGCAATGTGTTCTAAACTATCATGCCAGTCTCCTCCTTTTTCCCTATGCGGACCATCCATTATATAACCTTGATCGGTTAATTCCTCAATCCTAGGCAGTTCCAATAGAGGACAAGTTTAGCAACGGTTCATTTCCACTAGAGGATCTCGAGCCTGGAATAGTACGTGGTAACAACCTATTTAAGCATATCTATTAACCGCACTTTAATCCCTTAACCCAGTGTTTTTAACATCAGCAGCAATAATTCATTGGCACAGACAGCCTTATCGCAAATCGCAATTGGCATTTTCAATCGGCGAATAGTCCTGACCTTTGCGACAAGTGAACTGTGATAACGACGGACCCGACGGGCTATTAAACACAGTGTATAATATATCAGATCTAAAAACCATCACAAATCTCAAACGGCGGGAACTGTCGAGTCTTATGGTTTGTCAATGCGGTGTGTGCAATATGTGATTGTGATATCGCAATCGCATCCCTGACTGTCGGGGGTTGATTCTGTAACTCTTCCCCTTTGCGATGTGTGACCACATCGCAACCCTGATCCTTCCAGGGCCGATTCTTTACCATCGACCTCTTTCAATCCGCAATTGTGAAATGCGGGACCAATGGTAGCCTACCACTTGGCATTTCCCCCATTCGCCAAAGAATTATGCCACATCATCTTCTCCTACCTCCTATCCAAGTCAAACTTGAACTTTGAATTGCTCTAACTTCTTCATATGAGTTTGGATTCGAGTTTCATTCACATCATTAGAATCAAGATGACGAGCACTTTGATCTGATGCTCAGATTATCCAGATTCTTCCACTTTTAGTTTTGAGCCTTTTAACCATGCAACAGGTACTTTTTAAAGATCCACGTGGATCACCTAGTGAAAAGCAAACCAACATAATCAACATGACAATCATAACGACATGACAACCATATTGCTTATTGGATCTTTATAACACATCTCATGGCGGTATTTACATCCATATACACATGTACCAAAACATCACACAAAAACATATTCCAAAAACATTTGCTCAACCAGCGAATAAGGAAGGATACATAGCCCGCATCTGTTCCGCCATGCCCCTTGTAGCTTCATCGGGCCCAAAGTGATTCCATTACACTTTAACTTGCTCAATTGCTCGGTTTCATAGCATGAGCATCTTTCTCTGCAAAATGCACTAAGGGTTCGGATGGAATTATCCTTTTGGCTCCACCTGCAGTACAAACCAGTCAATCACATGATCAACATATTTAACATACTTCTTAAGAAATGACACATGGAAAACATCATGGACTTTCACTGTCAAAGGTAGTGAAATTCGATATGCTACTGATCCAATCCTCTCAAGAATCTTGAAATATCCACAATATCAACGTATCATCTTGGCACATGATACAATCCTCAAGGAGCTCTTCTTGGGCTTGATGCGCAATTACTCTTGTTCCCCAACTTGAAACTCTTTAAATAACCCGATTTGATCTTCATAAAAAAAATTTTGTCTTATGTTGCCTTCATATTCTTCTTAATAACTTGCACTTCCTATTCCATTTCTACCAGCATGTCAGGTCCTATTAACTAGATCACTCCAACTAATGGGAGTATTACAATTCCACCCAAAGAGTGCCTCAAACGGACTCATCCTCAGTGAATCCTGATACCCATTGTTGTAAGAAAACTCGAACAACAGAAGGTACTCTTCCCATCTCCTCTGCTAATGCATCACATACATCCTCAACATGTCCTCCAATATCCTATTGACCCTCTTTGTATGTCCATCTATCTACAGATGATATTTGTGTTGAAGACCAACTCTATACCCAAACCTATAAATAACTCTTTCCGGAACCTAAAAGTGAACTTGGCATCCCTGTCTAACACAAACTTCTTCGAAACAACATGCAACCTTACTACATCTGTGATGAAAATCTGTGCTGCATCATTAGTAGAATATGTAGATTTCACTAGAATGAAGTGCACTACCTTTGTTAAACACAACCATAATAGATTCATGTTGTCTAGATGTCATCGACAAACCTATAATGAGTTCCATGGAAATAACCTTCCATTTCCACTCTGGAATCGAAATCGGCTGCAATAAACCACCTGGATGCTTTCACTCTGCTTTTACCTATTGACAATACAAGAAACTAGCCACAAACTCTTCCACTTCCTTCTTTAAATTCGGTCAATAATAGAACTTCTTCACCATTTTCAATGTCGTATGATATCCTGGGTGACTTGAATACTATTTAACATGAAATTCCCTCAAGAGAAGCTTCTTGAGCTCACTGTTATCTGACACATATATCTAGTCTCTAAATCTGACCAAGCCATCTGGTGTGAGATGATAATCCACATCCTGATCACTTGTACCCCATTGCAACCTGTGCATAAGCTCCATATACCTGTCATCTCGTTATCCTACCTGCAAGATCCAATCTTGCAGATCTTTCCTGTAGGAGCTCATAACTACTATTTGATTTACATGTATCATCTTCCTAAGAGCATCTACAACCCTATTCTCTTTACCTTTAATGTACTTGATCTCGAAGTCAAACTGATCTAAGATTTTTTGCTTCTAGATGTATTAAAGAATCACATGTAGAAATTGTAGCTTAACCATAGAAATTTAATGTGCACATGAGATAAGAGGAAGAAACACATAAAGCATGAAAAGAAGACAAGAAGCTTGATAACGGAGTTCGTCCGACTTGGACTACGTCTTCGGGCCCTGCTTGATCAATGGGGAGGCCTTCATTCATTAAATGGCATGAGAAAGAGAAATACAATCATCAGTTACAAAAAGGAGCCTTATACCTCCAGGCTGGAAAATGGCCGAGAAATGGAGAGCTTTGTTGTAGAAACTGACACCACCATTGGATTCCTGTCACTAAGAGGTGAAAAATCGATATAAAACTTGTCCAATTCTGACACTGGACCAAAATGACCCCCCTGGAACATTTGCTCAGGCAAGGTTCCACCTCTAGTTTTTCTACTGCTCAGGGTTTTGCACTCGAAATCCGTGTCGTCCTCCTCCCCCTTGCGCTCTGGAAAAATGAGTTCTTTAATATAGAACTGGGCGGATTTACCAACCAAGCCATTGGCGCAATGGTAATTAAAGAAACTGTTAGGGGAGGGGTCGAGTAGTCAAACCCCGCCCCTCCCAAAATACATTGTTTTTTGTTTTAACACATAACTATGCTTTGATGGCCACAGGACCACATATTTGTTGTCGTTACGAGATGGCAGGACCACATTAGTGGCCGCCCCCCTTTACTTCCCCGTAATTTCATAGAAGGGTGAGGTGGAAGCTCTCCGTTGTGGACCGTTTAATGTTTGATATATGTGAAGTGGTGTGGGGCGACGGGAATGGTGGCGCGCACCCACACCATAACCTCCGCCAGTTTTGTTTAAGGTGTGGACTGTTCCCCAAGGGTGGCGGGGTCATGGCCGACCACCCCACCAAATATATATTGCAGTTATATTGTGTGGAAAGGCCGGCAGGGGTGGTGGCCCGCCAATCCATTTTTTGGACTTTAGTTAACGGGGGTGGTAGGGTTGGTGGCCCGCCACCCAACATATATATATTTTTTATTTTCTTAATAACAACCACACATTTTTAAAATACCCATTTTTAGGCCGAAGGAGACGATTTATCTAGGCCACAAATTTGCCCAGAATTCGGCCCAGGTTGGCTAGAATCCAGGAGATAGGTTTGGGAAACAAAATTCCTCCTTTAAGCCTGCTACATGGGCAAGTCAACCCAAAAATTTGACTACTTCTATCTCCTTCATTCGGACTCAGATTGGAGCGTCGTTCACATTGTTAGAATCAGGGCGATGAGCACTTCGGTCTGATGTCAAGATAATTGCTTTTCTGCCACTTTGAATTTTGAGCCTTTTTCATGCCCCTGGTGTCTTGAGATCCACCTGGATCAATCCTCCCCACTAAAGAGCTTTTGGACCCCAAAAGCATTTACACTTAGCATGCTATCTCAATCCACACTTTCAATCACATGCATGTGAAACTAGTACATTCTTGCAATCATGCACACCACACATGACTCAACAACCCCTCTTTGCCAAAAGTTCATAGCACAAACTCATTGGCCAAGGATTACATAAAAAGTAATTAATGCCTCAAATACTAATAAGGAAAGGTCAAAATATCATCATTGCATCTTGAAGTGATGGGAAACACACCATCGTCTTTACATTTACTTGCAACGTATGATTTACAATGGTGGCCATAACCAGCTACTACCCCTAAAAAACCAACTTAATAAAGTAGACCACTGTGAATGGGGTGGATTCATTTGTTGAATGTGTTCACCTTTCGACTCCTCTAGCGATGTTTCCAGAACATGGAGCATCAGACACGTGGTTTGTTGGTGTCCCTCTTTGTTGCAATGACTACAATGATTCTTTCTCCTCCAAACTTTCGAGGCTGCCTTGGGGCGCTTTCCCTTGGTGTTCCTTCGATAAGTGTTCATGGAGCCTTCACTATCGTTGCACTATGAGGAAGAAATTTTGTCGTCTGTCGTTGGCTAGTTACTAGCTATATTGGAGCTTTCCCCCATTTCCATTATGGTGTATCCGAGCCCTGCATGGCGCGGAAACTCCTTGACTTCAATGGGGTTTATGATGCCTTGGCCTTTGATGCTGAGGCCCTTTCCTTGATACCCCATTTTCTTCAATAGTTTGGATCCAATCCCTGTAGTATGTTTTTCAAAAGTAGCAAATTCATCATCATGAAAATCATATGAAATCGGAGAATCAATTTTTACCTCCAAATAGCTATGTTGCAACTTTTCCAAGGCCTCGTCCTTGGATTGCAACTGGCTTAGTAATCTTTGTTTTTCTTCCCTTGCCTCCTATAGAAGCCTCCTTAGCTCAGCATTCTCTACTTGGATGCGGTGGTTGATCTCCTCAATTTCTTGGAGACCTGCTATGGGGAGTGCCCTTTTTGTTATGTCAGTTGAAATCCTTGATTCATTGTCGGAATCAGGCCCCAAATCTATGGGTCCTCCTGCCGCGATCCCAAGGGTTGCAAACTGCGTCTCATCGCCAGAATCAGACCCCGAGTCAATGGGCCTACCTCTTGCAAATCCTGTAGCTGTGACCTTCTCATTTTCCTCTGACTCAGAATATTGACTTTGCTACACGGTGGTGACAGCCTTCTGCTTCCCCTTTCTGTCATTCCTCTCAGGTCTCAGCTCAGGGTGCAGCTTCCAGCAATTCTCTTCGTCATGCCCCTCTTTTTCACAATGTTTACAAGAGGGATTTGCTCCCCTTCTCTTGGCTGTCGTGGTTCTCTTTGAGTGGTCATCTTGTCCATGTGTTCCCCTATTTTCCAGGTGAATGGCCTTTACACTGGCTGAGTCAATGGTAGTAGGTTCAAACAATAATAAGGAATATCTAATCTAATTATGTAATGATCCAATATACTTAGTTACTACTTCAAGTGAGTCAAGTGCAATGCCCAAATTAAGTGCTTGTTTTTTAAACTCCTCGGTAAAGCTTTGAACATCCTGTCCTCTGCCCTGCCTTAAGTATTGCCACTCCATTAAGGCTTTTTGCTTATAACCCAAGGGATAAAATTGCTCTTTTAATGTAGAAATGAAACTATGCCATGAGGAAGGAATATTACCCACACTCTTATTGCTTCGCAATTTTCTCTCCCGCCAAACGAGAGCAGTGCCACTCAGCCGAAGAGAGGCCAACTGAATATTTGCCTCGTCCTCTGCGATCTACTAAATCCTGTAGTAGATCTCAATCTGCCTAATCCAGTTACTAAGCTTCTTTGCATTACTTTCACCATTATACATGGGAAGATCAAATTTGACATCTAATTTAAAGAAAGGTTTCTTATGTGCATCCCTTGAATTTCTATGATGATGGTGATGGGAGGAAGAAGAACTTTCACTCGTGGAAGGAGAAGGAGGTGGATCTCCTCCATCATCTCCGTGCACTGAACCTTGTCCTTCTGGAGATTTTTTCTCTGCACTTTCAAGTTTTTCAAGTCTTGAGAACAGCTTCTCAACACGATCTGCCATTGTGTATAAAGTCTTGTGGAAGTTTACCTCCTCTTCATAATGAGCCTCTTCATCTGCCATGTTTCTCCTTCGATGTGCACACCCCACTTCGGGATCGAAAGACTTTAGTTTCCCTTTGCCTCTTCAGAGCCTGTTCCTTGTTAGCATACAAACATGCAATTCACATCTAAAAAGACTTGCTCTAATACTGCTTGATCCAAGATCTTTTGTTTATAGATGTATTAAAGAATCACATGTAGAAATTGTAGCTTAACCATAGAAATTTAATGTGCACATGAGAGAAGAGGAAGAAACACATAAAGCATAAAAAGAAGACAAGAAGCTTGATAACAAATTTCGTCCGACTTGGACTACGACTCCGGGCCCTGCTCGATCAATGGGGAGGCCTTCATTCATTAAATGGCATGGGAAAGAGAAACACAATAATCAGTTACAAAAAAGAGCCTTATACCTTCATGCTGAAAAATGGCTGAGAAATGGATAGCTCTGTTGCAGAAACTAACACCACCATTGGATTCTTATCGCTGAGAGGTGCAAAATCGATATAAAACTTGTCCAATTCTGACACCGGACCAAAATGACCCCCCTGGAAAATTTGCTCAGGCAAGGTTCCACCTCAGGTTTTTCTATTGCTCAGGTTTCTGCCCTCGAAATCCATGTCGTCCTCCTCCCCCTTGCGCTCTGGAAAAATGAGTTCTTTAATATGAAACTGGGTCGATTTACCAACTAGGCCGTTGGCGCAATGGTAATTAAAGAAACTGTTAGGGAAGGGGTCAGGCGGTCAAACCCCACCCCTCCCAAAATATATTGTTTTTTGTTTTAACACATAATCGTGCTTTGATGGCTGTGTGACCACATAACTGTTGTCATTACGGGGTGGCGAGACCACATTGGTGGCCACCCCGCTTTACTTCCCTGCAGTTTGGTAGAAGGGTGAGGTGGCAGCTCTCCGTTGTGGGTCATTTAATGTTTGATATATGTGAAGTGGTGTAGGGCGACGGGATTGGTGGCCCACACCCCCACTGTAACCTCCGTCGTTTTTTGTTTAAGGTGTGGACTATTCCCCGCGGGTGGCAGGGTCATGGCCGACCACCCCACCAAATATATATTGCAATTATATTGTGTGGAAGGGCCGGTGGGGGTGGTGGCCCGTCGGTCCATTTTTTGGACTTTAGTTAACGGGGGTGGTGGGGTTGGTGGACCGTCACCCAACATATATATATTTTTTTTATTTTCTTAATAACAACCACACATTTTTAAAATACCCATTTTTAGGCCGAAGGAGACGATTTATCCAGGCCACAAATTCACCCGGAATCTGGCCTAGGTTGGCTGAAATCCGGGGGCCGGTTTTGGGAAAAAAATTCCCTCCTTTAAGCCTGCCACATGGGCAAGTCAACCCAAAACTTTGACTGCTTCTATCTCCTTTATTTGGACTTGGATTGGAGCGTCGTTCACACAGTTGGAATCAGGGTGACGAGCACTTCGATATGATGTCAAGATAATTTCCTTTCTGCCACTTTGAATTTTGAGCCTTTTTCATGCCCCTGGTCTCTTGAGATCCACCTAGATCACAAACTCACTGATCATGGCCAACCACCTAGCTTGCCTGGAATTCAGATTCAGTTGGTCAAACAAGTATCTCAATCCACTGTTATCACTCATCACTACAATCTTCCTACCAAGAAGATAGTGTCTCCACATCTTCAATGCATGGATGATCACTTCCAACTCAAGATCATGTGTTGGATAATTCTGCTCATGTTCATTCAATTTCCTTGATTCATAGTGATGAGCTCTATTATTGCAGCAAGAATGTTACAACTCCTAGGGCTGCCAACTTTACTTCATCAACCTGGGGTTCGTACAAACTTGGAGGTGACAATGTTGTATACACAGTAGATGCAATGGTCTACTCTTGTCACTTTTCGACTAGAGCAATAGACCACTAGGGTTTTTCAAACCAGTCTTCTATTGACTAGAAGGAGTCTGACTATTAACAACAAATGGAAAAATATTTGTGATGCAGAAAGGAAATGTTGCCTATTCTAGGAAATGGAAATGTTGAATCAGAGAGTGCTATGAAGTGACATGAAATTATCTAGCTAAGCATTTACACATTATTTGCAAAAGAGACCTAATTTGACCTTGCATTATAACATCTATTTATTTAGAATAAGTAAGCATGAAATTAACCTCAAACTACTCTGACTGTTGTATACATGTACAAACTAGAAATTGCAGAAAAGAGTCGTTTTTTTTTTCAATTTTATAAATGTAAATTCTAAGTTAGCCAATCTGATCTTTTGCATGGGAGAAAGGCATGGGGAAACAGGTCCAGAATGATGTTGAGGGTATGCAATTCAAGTGGAGGCCTATCCTAAGCTTATATGATAATTTCTTCTTAATTCGGGCTTAAAAAAAGTTGCTACAGGGTTTCCTGTAGTACTACTAGATGTCTTGGTTTACTACAGGAATCCAGGTGAAAGTTATAGGAGGGTAGGAGAGGTGGAATAAAGTGTGGGAAATGTGTTTGATGGTGGGATAAGGAATAGAGGAGGTGTACACTACCCAAGGCTCAGCCCAACTTTTCAATATGGTTGGATTTTCTCAAGGGAGATGTCCACTTTGCTACAAAATAGAAATTCAGATTAGGGGTTGGTAGACTTGGGTAGTATGGGTGAAGAAGACTTAGATGAGGCTGGTGAAATGAGTTCTCCCTACAGATCAAAAACTTCTGCAACAACAACATTAGTGCCTTCATTTTCATATGGAAAATATGAGTTGAATGTAGGAAAAACAGAGTTATTGATGGCTAATGGTGAAATATATAAAATGCAATGCTTTCTAAACCACAACAGCTTAAAAAAAAAAAAAAACCAAAATGACAATTGCATGTACTTATAACGAATTATAAATAGTAATCTACTCAATCAAGAACCCTAGCCATGCAATGATCTAAAGAGACAAATTTGTTTTTGGGGTTGTGAGAGTGGGGCCCTCAAACCATGATCCCATGAGGGAGATGAGGAAGAGGCCACTATCACAAGCTTTTCTGAAGTATTCACTTTCACTATTGTACCATTGATCTACCTTTTCAACTAATGGGAGCAAAACTAAACAATCATTCAAGTACTTGCAAATGGGATAAAACATAAATAACTTCAACAACTAACTATGAATGTAATCTAAGCATACATATACAAAAATAAGAGGAACCTCTGCTGCTAGGGTTGGGCCCTAACCTAAGAGCTTTAGCCCTCTGAGTCAACTCAATGCTGGATCAAAGAAACCCTTTCCATTATCACCAAAATGTCGAAAATAACATGAGAATAATAGTCACAATGTCTTATGCTCAAAATTGCCTCTTGGCTATAATAAAAATTCGAATCCTAATGAGGCCCTAGGCCTTATTATTTATACAACTAAAGCTACCAACATCTTCCTTAAAATTAGGGAGGCTTGGCTCCCAAACTAGAAATTAACTGGTCTTCAACTATCACTGGCTTGGCTGCCAATGAACTCGGTGGGCTTGGCTACTTGTAACTCTGAGCTAATGACATCTGGTGGGGGAATCTTGGAGTGATTGAGGAATTAAGGAGGGAGATCCAATCTCCTAAAATCCCTCTTGCTTGTTTACTTTAAGTTCCTGCACATAAATTAGCCAAAAACTTCTCCAAATCCTACAATTAATGCACATTAGGCCACATGACATAACATCTCACCTTTACCCTTCTTTATAAAGAAATGTGAGAAAAGTTAATTTTGATAAGCTGGAGATTGGAATTGAGGTCCATATAATTTACCTATTGATGAGCCTCATCACATAGCATACCACTTGTCCTTCTTGCATAAGGACTCCAACAATACATTTCTTGCAAGCATCTATACATACCACAAACTCTTTATCTAGATATGCAATCTTTAGAACTGGAGTGTTTGTCAATAGCTACTTCAATTTCTCAAAACTAGCTGCACATTCTTTTGTCCATTCAAATTTCTTACCTTTCCTTTGCAACGATGTAATAGGATAAGAAATTTGTGAGAACCACATCCCCCAAATAGTGTACCTATGTCTTAAAGAAATTGCATTTGCTAAGCTTGGCATACAATTGATGTTCTCTTAGTAATCTCAATAATATTGCTAAGTGTTCGGTATGCTCTTCCTCATTTTTAGAATATACCAATATATCATCAATGAATACAATCACAAACTTGTCCAAATAAGGATGTAATACACTATTCATCAAGCACATAAAAGTAGTTGGAGAATTAGTCAAACCAAATGGAACTACAACAAACTCATAATGCTCATACTTGGTCTGGAAGTAGTTTTGTAGATGTCATCTTCTTTGATGTGTACCTGAAGGTATCCTGATCTCATATCAATCTTCGACAACATTATTGCTCCCTTCAACTAATGAAACAAGTCATCAATCCTCGACAACTTATACATGTTTTTGATGGTCACTTTGTTCAACTGACTGTAATCAATGCATAACCTGAGAGTACCATCCTTCTTCTTTACAAACAACACTAGTGCACCTCAAGGTGACACATTTGGCCTAATGTATCCCTTTTCAAGCATTTCCTTCAATTGCAACTTAAACTCCACCAACTCCGATGTGTTCATCCTATAAGGTGCCTTTGATGTTGGTGCTTTCCCTAGTACCAACTCAATAGAAAATTCCACTTCCCTGTGAGGCAGAAACTCTGAAATCTCTACTAGAGGCACATCCTGAAATTGTTGTAAAACTAGGTACCTGCTCAAGACATCCACATCCTCAACTTCCTTACCTTTATCACTAGAAATATGCACTGTGAATAACACACACCCTTTCCTACTACTGTGCTTCGTATGCATAGTTGTCACCATTCTAAGTGATGTTTCCTTCTTATTACCTTGCAAGACTCTTTGTTCCCTATTGTCATCCAAGCACTCAATATCCTTGTCATAACAATCCACCTTGTTCCTATGAAGATACAACCATACCACACCCAAAAACATACAATATGTTCCCAACGGTAGTACATTCGAATGTGTTGATGTGGGAATTCCATTCAACTCAAATGCACAAGCTCTTACCCAATGATGAACTCTCTTCTTTGTATCTATAACCAACTGCACCAACCAAGATTTTGCATGCCCTTCTTTATTCAAAACACACTTATCCACTAGGTTAGGATTAATATAACTATAATTAGATCCAAGTTCAATCAAAATAGAAACAACTTGATCACAAAGTTTACCATCCATCTCGATAGTAGATGTCTGGTGATCTACCTAGCTGTTCTCCAATGTTGCATAGATCCATGGAATACTCTGTCCAACATCCTCCATTATTTGTGCTTCCTGTGCACTGTAGATCTATGGTCTACCACCTTGATGTTGTGGACAATCTATTCTATGATGCTCTCCACCACAAGTCCAACACTATAAAGGTTTCCTATCATCACCCTTATTCTTCTCCTCATACCAAAATCCATGCCCTCTGTCAAATGCATTGAACTTCTTAGGCAGTGTTGCATTCTCTTTGCTACTTTTGTCCTAAGGTCTTGTTCGCTTCTTATCCCATTTTCCTTTATTCTTATCATTACTTTTCCAGTCTTGCTTAGTCTCAGATCCGCACTTTTATTCCTCATAACAATGCTTTAGCTTTCTGATGGATTCCTCCAATGATCTAGGCTCATTGAACTCAATCTTGTCCTTGAATGCTACCGAAAACCCACTGATGAATCTTTGAAGCTTGGCCTTCTCCTCGTTAAGGTAAGGCACATATATCAATAACTCCAAAAATATGCTAGTGTACTCCTCATCGATCATAGATCCTATCTTCATCTCATAGAATTCTTTTGCCATGCCATCATAATATCTCTCTGACAGATACTTCTTTCTGAAAATCCTTTCAAACTCGCTCCAAGTCAACTCCTCTTCTCAGATTCCTTTGACATTCTTTATATCTTCCCACCAGATGTCTTCTTTACCTTTAACATTGAATGTAATTGTTTTGGCCTTCGTGTTTACTGAGTAATCATACAATTTAATGAACTTATTCATCCCAAGCAACCATGCTTCAGCATCCTGCAACTTCTTGATCTCTCCATCAAATGTAGGTGACTTTGCTTCCTTGAACTCATCCGAAAATAACCCCTGTCACTCCTCCTGTAAGGATGATAACGATGATGACCATGATACCTGTATTAACCAGAACTAGATTAAATCCCATGTCCACTACCTAGCCTATCAATTGTATCCAAGAATCTACCATCTCTGACCATGTTATCTCTATCCAACCTGTGCCCACCATGTGACCTGCTATCATATGCTCTATTAGTCCTATCCTCATATCCATGATTGGTTCTAAGCGGTCCTTGTCTCTATAAGTCTGATAAGCTCTGAATAATCATTGCATTGACTTCTTCTTTTTTCTCATGTGCCCTAGCAAATCTCTCTTGTGATTAAATGATTCAGTCATTATATTCTTTTCAACTCCTTATTTCTTCCTTCAAACTTACCAGAGTGTCTACAATGTCAGGAGAATATCCCTCACCATGTTGCTCATCTTATCTATAGGGAGAATCTCGTGATTTTCATTCTGCCATCTTATTAGTCATATTTGATCTTCTCTTATTGCAAGGTATATCATGTCAGCTAAACCAAATCATAAACAAACCAACATACCTCAGTGTAGTTCAGGGAGGATATCTCATCTGTAAGATCAACCATATTAGCACAATACATGTATAATCATAATCATCACAATATATAGACATCATCTCAATCATCATCTAGTTACCACGCATGATGCCACAACTACACACCAACTAGACACAATGCATGCATAACAACATATGTGCAACACGCATGCATACATTATACATACAAACACTGACATGCATTAATGACAAACACATTCTGACAACAGCACCATCAACTTTTGCATGACATCACAATGGTAATCATGACCACCACCATGCATACACAACGAGCATGTAGACCACAAGCATAAGGAAATATATGAACTAACATGTACATATGACAACACATTCATCCAAGATAATGGAAACCAAACATCACCCAAGGAAAACAGAACCATGCTTTGATACCACTCTGTAATGCCCTCTTCCCACATTTAACCAAGCTAACCGGTCTACCGCGGTAAACATGTGACAAAGAGTTACTATGATATGATTCAACTCCCCATGTATATTTAAGGACATGAGACTAACATGACAAGACCGAACTGACCTTCCTCAGAAGCTATAGGACCTTCAGGAGCCAACCAACACCTTCAGGTGTCCAACCCCTGAGAGAACTTGCTTTTTCACTACCCTAGAGCCTCACTCGCTCCCATGACAAGGCATGCATGCGACTGGGGCCCTCCAATCACTCCCACAACAGGGCATCCATGCGACTGTGGCCTTTTTTAGGTAGTTTTGTGTCAGGGACCCTAGATTTTGTGCCACTTTTTTAGGGCCAAGACTCAAGCCATTGCCTGGAACTTCATGAAACTTCTATAAATGACAATTAACATCAAAACAAGGGTACTAATGCAAACACTTTAACAAGGAATTAATCTGACCCCTACTAGCCATGACAAGAATTTCGTCAAACATATCACAAACATGTAATCTACAAGTCACAACAACATATCTGAGCATATGGGTCTCATACTTATCTGAGAATCGTCAAAGAGGATTGATATCTCCTCACAATATGTTATGTTAGTCCTATCCTCATATCCATGATTGGTTCTAAGTAGTCCTTGTCTCTACAAGTCTGACAAGCTCTAGATAATCAGTGCATTGACTTTTTCTTGTTTCTCCTGTGCCCTAGAAAGTCTCTCTTGTAATTGAATGATTCGGTCATTATCTTATTTGCAACTCCTTATTTCTGCCTTCAAACTTCTCAGAGTGTCTACTATGTCAGGAGAATATCCCTCACCATGTTTCTCATCTGATCTATAGGGAGAATCTCATGATTTGTAGTCTACCATCTTACTAGTCATCTTTGATATTCTCTTCTTGCAAGGTATATCATGTCAGTTAAAACCAAATCATAAACAAACCAACATACCTCAGTGTAGTTCAGGGAGGATATCTCGTCTGTAAGATCAACCATATTAACACAATACATGTATAATCATAATCATCACAATATATAGACATCATCTCAATCATCATCCAGTTACCACAGATGATGCCACAACTACACACCAACTAGACACAATGCATGCATAACAACATATGTGCAACACGCATGCATACACAATACATACAAACACTGACATGCATTCATGACGAACAAATTCCAACAACAACACCATCAAATTTTGCATGACATCACAACAGCAACCATGACCACCACCATGCATACACAATGAGCACATAGACCAAAAGCATAAGGACATATATGCAACCAACATGTACATATGACAACACATTCATCCAAGAGAATGGAAACCAAACATCACCCAAGGAGAACAGAACCATGCTCTGATACCACTCTGTAACACCCTCCTCCCACATTTACCCAAGCTAACCGGTCCACCGAGGTAAACATGTGACGAAGAGTTACTATGATATGATTCAACTCCCCATGTATAGTTAAGGAAGTGAAACTGACATGACAAGACCAAACTAACCTTCCTCAGAAGCTACAAGACCTTTAGGAGCCAACCAACACCTTCAGGTGTCCAACTCCTAAGAGAACTTGCTTTTTCACTACCCTAGAGCCTCAGTCACTCCCATGACAAGGCATGGATGCGACTGGGACCCTCTAATCACTCCCACAGCAAGGCATCCATGTGACTGTGGCCTTTTTCAGTCAGTTTTGTGCCAGGGATGCCAGATTCTGTGCCACCTTTTGAGGGCCAAGATTCAGGCCACTGCCCAGAACTTCATGAAACTTCCATAAATGACAATTAACATTGAAACAAGGGTACTAATGCAAACACTTGAAAAAGGACTTGATCTTACCCCTACTAACCATGACAGGCATTTCATCAAACATATCACAAACATTTCATCTACAAGTCACAACAACATATCTAAGCATAGGGGTCTCATACTTATCTAAGAATCATCAAAGAGGACTAATATTTCCTCACAATAACTACATTTTTATCTATTAAATAATTCATTCACTAACATTTCATATACTAGCAAAAACATTATGAGGGCCACACATCATAACTGTCATAAATCATACTTATAACTGGCAAATAATTAGAGATATATCAATGAGGAAACAACCATTAAAGCCACATAATATCAAGTACGTTTACTCATGAAAATACCAGGGAAAATGAGCTCTTATTAACAAATACAAATCCAACCAAGTTCGGGACTTCCATGTACCACCTGACCATAGACCGGTTTGAACAAAATCTCTCTTTCATCTAATCACCCCCATGCCATATTCCAAGCATGAATGTGGGATCTCATGAAACAAAGAAAACAAAACCAAACCAAGGTTTCCAAAGGCCAAACCACCTCAACCCTCAACCAGTGATTCCACCTCACCGTTGAACATCACTAACCATCACCAGATCGGTCTCTACACAAGTTGTCCAAGGCTCTAGAGCATTTGTTCTAACCAAGGTTTCCATTACTAGTAACTCAACCCATAGTTGTTGCTGAACTCCATAGCATTTTTCCAACCAGGGATTCCAGGACTAGTAACCCAACCCAAGTTGTTACAAGGCTTCCAGAGTGTTTGTCCAACCAAGGCTCCAAGAACCAGTAACTCAACCCACAACCATAAGGAACATGAGAACCAACCATAAAACAAAAGGAAAGAAACACACAACACCATGGTTGTCCAAGAAATGGCAAGGCTAGGAAAATATGATATCAATCTAGGCAATCCTCCATGCCAATGGCATATCATAACCAAAAACCCACATGCATGTGCCACGCATGCCAAAAATAGCAAGGAAATCATACATGCAACTCGATACATGCAAGAAAAACTCGTTGTATGTTGATTCCAATGTCCTCTTGTGCTTTCTTTCTCTTCCTTTGCCTTCTTTATTCAAATCCCAAGTATGCCACACTCTTCCAAGAGTGCTCCAAGAAAACTCTAAGTGTCCAAGAGTATGAGAGAGAGAGAGTAGAAAATGAGAGCTCCAAAACTAAACTGACAAAAAGCTACAAACTGATCCTCAGAAGCCTTTTTATTAATGAGGCCTCTATTTTTTTCAATTTTCCATTATGTTCCTTCATTTTCCTCCTCACATGCAACCTGTCACCTTTCACCTTCCCTTTCTTCTAATTTCCATTATTTTCATAAATAAAATGCCAATAAATGCCTCATGCCTTTCCAAATCCTTTTCCAAATTCCATAGTCATTAATTAATCACAAGTTATCCCCATCACTATGCTTTTTCCCAACATTCAACTTGGAGTACGTGTCCCATGACCTTGGTTAATTTTTTTCATTTATTAACTTTATTACATGGATTTTTTACCAGGGTTGTTACAATGAAGTAGAACTAGATGTAGTTCCCCTTGATTTATGTGGAGTAGTGTTTGAATGTTCCTGCGTGTACATGTGGGTTTCAATCTTCATGCGGAGAGCCAACCAGTACCAACTCGTCAAGGATGGAAAATTATTTTCCATCAACGTGCACAAAGGCAAGTTGAAAATTCCGTTAGTAAGTGCCAACCAAGCCAAGAAACTAATTGGTTAAATTAAGAAGTTTGTTTTACTATTTTTAAGAGAGAATCGGTTTGAAGAAGATTCAATAAGAGTAAAGGAATCCCTGGAGGGGTGTACTAAGAAACAAAAACAACAACTGGAAGAGTTACTACAAGCATACAGGGATGTGTTACAAGAAGCCTAAAGGGCTACCACCTAAGAGAGAAGTGGAGCACAAGATCCAACTATTGTCGAACTATCCATTACCAACAATTGGGTTGTATAGGCAGTTGTTAAAGAAGCAAGTTAGGTGAAAAATGGTTGCAATAGCTATTGTAATCGGGTGTCATTCGCCTAAGTACATCGCCATGTGGGTCACCTGTTATCATTGTGCCAAAGAAGGATGTGAATTGGTGGATGTGTATTGATTATAGGGTGCTGAAAAAAATCACGCTCAAGAACCCCTTGCCCATGATAAATTATCTGTTGGATTAGTTACATCAAGTTAAAAACTCCACCAAGCTTATATTTCAAGTATAAACAAGTTCAAGTCAAAGAAGAAGATGCCTGGAAAACCACCTTGAAAACTAGGTAAGGTTTGTATGAGTGGTTATTCATGCCATTTTGCCTATGCAATGCACTAGCTATGCTTATGACATTAATGAACGATATATTGTGCCCTTTTATAGATTAATTTGTTATTGTCTATTTGGATGTGTTGTGCTTATCAACAACCCCCCCATTTATTAGTATTAGTAATAACATTAATAAATGGGGACCCTTCCAAAAAAATCAAATCTTAGCATCTAATCATGCCTTTTTGTTTTTGAGAATAAAATAAGATGTCAAAGTGGAACTTGCTAAAACATGGAAAAATGACCTTTTGCATACTTTAGGCGCATAAAACTTCATAAACATTAATTTTCTTATAAAAGCGCCACATGATCAAAAAGCCTAAGAATAGCTTTATACCTGAAAGTCATGAATATTAAAGTAAACCTTAAAAGACCCGCTTTAAGGAGATTATTCTCACATCGCAAAACAATTATGACGGATCTCCCTTATAAAAGTTACCTCATTAAAACGCGATCCGCGAAATGCGAAATCTTAAAATTCTCATAAACCTTATCGCATCGCAATCTCAAACCACATGGTGCTATTTGATAAAGCATAAGAAGATATTGTGAAATGCGATGGCATCTCGCATGTCGCATATCGCATCAACTCACATGGCAGTAGGTCTTAACGAAAACAAGTTTTTGCGATATAGCGATCTGCGATATTGGCAGCAAATCGCAAAATCACTTTTATCACAACTTAAAGGGCTCACTATTCTAGGAGAGTACTTCCTAACTTTCGATGTGAAGTTATGAACATTAAGTTAAGCATAACGGTTCATTAGTAAACATTTATTAAAAAACGATTATGATCAGTTGTGAAAGGCCATTTGACGTAAGTTGATATCTTTTGAAGTGATTTAGAATTAAAGACCCTCCGTCACCTTATTTTCGTACTCTCTATTGATTATTTCTACATTTACTGTCATTTTTATCCTATTCTGCTTTCTGCTAGTAACTTTCAGGAAGAACACACAGAGCAGAACATCCAAAGAAATGGTGAAGAAAGGAAAGGCACCCGCTTCTGAAAAGTCAGAAATGACCCCATTGTTCACAGACACTACCTGTAATTGAGATGCAGGGACATCTACGTGGGAAACTATGTATCAGTTATTGGAGGAAGAACAACCGAGAATTATGGAAATAATAGTTACAGCGGATGGACGCGGCTCTTCTGATGCTTCTTTGACTAAGCTTGCATGCTCATTCTTGCACCGCATTGCTGCAAGGCCAAAGATACTCCCTTACACCGACATGGTTAAATGGATTATAGATGATGTGGACATATCTGACAGAGAATTCAAGATGGCAAGCCAGGAAGTCATGGGGTCATTTACTCC
Organism: Pinus tabuliformis; assembly: GCA_031772625.1. Classification (NCBI taxonomy): domain Eukaryota; kingdom Viridiplantae; phylum Streptophyta; class Pinopsida; order Pinales; family Pinaceae; genus Pinus; species Pinus tabuliformis. The sequence goes on along the minus strand of CM062817.1, from coordinate 842,107,799 downwards.
AGACAACCTAAGGCTCATGTACCATTTACCAGAACCCCAGGCCATCTACAACAAGCACTTTGTCGAGAAGTTCGCCAAGGAGAATGAAGACTTGGCAGAATGCACGAAGCATTGGTCAAACAATGAGGAAAGACTCAAAAAAGATAAAAATGGTATGTACGCCACTAGTTCTCTTTGTTCCCCTTACTGTTTTGCTGCCGCTATGTTATGTAGACTGTTTGGTAAACCAGACAGCAACAAATTTTCATCAGAATGGTTACCCCTAGTAGATGCGGCAATCAATGCTACAATAATTAATTGGGCTCAAATCCTATCAGATAATTTAGCCACTGCAATTTTAGAATACAGAAGAAAAAGAATCATTGCATCGAGGGTTTACCCTCCATTTTTCATGAGCACCTATGTTATGGACGCTATTTGTTTTGGTTCCAAATTTCCTGTTATGGGATGGAAGTGGACGGTTCAAAATCCACTTCCCATTCAAATATATCACAAAGTCATGTGCGAATCAAATTTCATGCCACATTTCTTCAAAATTTGTCATGGAGTTATACTCCCGATTCACAAAAAGATCTACAATACAGATGCCCCAAGGTTTTCCCAAGAAGCTGAGGTAGATATTCTCCCCGTAGCGAGATGGTTTGGGGAAGAATTATTCACATATATCAGAGTGTTTCGCAGTATTGCCTCACCCCATGTGCTACCTTTTTACGTCCCAGACAAACTAATGGCGAGGGAGATAGCCTATTACAAATGCAGCGGGGGGGGATGAGAAAAGTACTGAAAGATTCCAAGAAGGCCATTTGGCTTCAATTTCCTGTAACATGCGGAGTAGTTGCATTGAATGACTTAGGACATGCTTTCAAAGAAGTTAATAATGTATTATCTTTACAACTACCCAAGTTCCTGGGAAGGAAATATGATCCCTTCGGTATTGTAAAATATTTTAACACAATAAAAGTATTTTCCCATGAAAAAGATCCCTTTGATGATGTTTTCCTGCAAAAAAAACTTTCAAAGAAGTTCAACATACGGCACGAATTCTTTTTGACCAAGAAGGTCTCCAAACTTTTGATAATTACAGAAAACAGAGGTTATCTAAGGTCCCATTGGACCAATTACTCATCGAACTAGTAAGAGATCCTACTGCCAGTGTAAGCATAAGTGAAGATTCAAAAGAACAATCCAAAACAAGTTTCGAAAAAGAATCAGCAAAAAAGTCTGGCGATCAATCCAAGAATGAACACAGTAGGAGCGAGAATCAATAAAAGACACAGCCCAGTCCACAGCAAAGTATGATCAACAGACGTTGTTTGTAAAACAAGATGAAGCCTCAACTCCCCTTACAAAGCAAGCAAAGCTGCCCGGAATTGATCTAGAAGGAGAATGGGAAAATTTTAATAAGATACTTAACATAGAGGAACAAAGTGCAGAGCCACCAACAAAACCAAAAGAGACGACCACAGAAATGGTAATAGAAAGACTGTTAGCACTCAGGAAACGGAGCATATTCTAATTGCTCCCACATCTGATATTGTACTAAGAATAGAGGAAATTCCTCCTCTAGATGTATTCTACAGCCGTCATTAGAAGACAAAGAAAGAAAATAAAGTTGGATTCTGTGTTCACTCCCGAAGATGAACCTTTGGATGTTCTTTGGAAAGACCCATCTACCGATCCATTGGCAAATCTCATAGGCTCTCACAGGTCGCAAGTGAATACGCTTCAGCAACCATTGACAAAGAAGCAGAGGTACAACTGCTGCTAAAAGAAAAAGAAGATAGGATTTTTTTATTGGAACAATAGTTACAGCAGGTCAGCATCAATCAACAATCGGAAACACAGTTGGCAAAACTTCAGCGGGACTTTCAGCAAATGCAGTTGGCACATCAAAGCAGTTTAGCTAGTAAAGAAGAACAGTTACAGAGTATAATAGAACTGCATAAAGATGATCCCAAAATTGAACAGTTTGTCACAGAGGCACTTGGTCTCAATTCCCAGCTTCTACAATAGAAAGAACTATTATGCCAGAAGATTTCGCAGTGGAATTCTCACTACGAAATGAGTGATAACATAACAAATCAAGTTGTGGAATTACGACTTGAATATGATTCAATTTTTAAGAAAGTCTCAGACTTCTTAAACTGGCAGAAATCCGAAGAAGGGAAAAGAGCAGACATGCCCAAAATTGATGAATCGCACAAAGAAATTTTATTTGCAAAATGGGATTCTCGGCTAAGAAAGGCAGAATAGGCAATGGAGCATGCGGCAACAGCAACAAGAAATATAATTGAATGTGTGAATGAAAATCTACACAAGGCTAATTTGGTAACAGAAACTACCCCTAGTTTTCTTCCAAAAGCACAACAGCTTCAAGCAGTATGGAAACAAGCAGCGGAGGAAAGGGCAGAGGCAATTAAACAAGTAAACAGATTGAACTGGGAAGCATACTGGTAGTACCTAGTGAAACCACACAGCCAATGGATGACCCTGAAATGCCTGATGACTTCTGCCGAGAAAATAGTGCCAACACTCACCAATGTCGTATTTGCAGGACAACTGAAAGTTGAATTCGGCCAACCGACACTCTTAAAACCGATGTTGGATATTTGCGATCTCAAGGACCAGATGCAGAATTAGTCATAGACATACTTTATTTTTTGATTATTTTTGCTTAAAATGAGGCGGGTCGTTTAAACCTCCTCATCTATTTTTGTAATTTCTATTTTTAAGTTTCATAGATTAGTATTTAAACCCCTCTCATGCATTTAGAGAGGGGTCCAGAAATTTTATCAAAAACATTCTTCAGAACGTGCACTTATGCCCCCCACTGAGGAGGTTTTGGTAAAATTAATGGAACGAGATTTATTTTCTACTTGAGTTTAGCATCTTCTACTGAAATTGCACTTTTTTACTCTTAGTTGATGTTAAGTGATTTGAAGGTAGATCAATATTGCTGGAGCACATGAGTATGAAGTATTACAAATGGTACTTCTATCTCTTAATGCTTTTTACTTGTGTATCAAGCAATAAATTTTTTTCAGTTATTTGTGTATGAAAGTTTAAATTCTTAGTTATCATTATTACGCTTTTGTATGATGATGATTTATTCTTCATGCTGGATATGTGAATGACTCTTTATGCAATATATCTTTCATATCGTTTGGGCTAACTTTTTATACGTAACGATCATTATCAAATGGATTCTTTTCTTATCGTGATTGAATGATCTTTATTATCAATTACTTTTAGAAATCATTTTAAATCTCATATATAAATGTTACTCCCGGGATAGTTTTTAAAAGTTAGATGTTTTCTTTGATTATGATAGATTGCATATGATAGTTAGAAGATAGATTAAATTTAGAATAAGTATTCACCCCATAAAACCCGAAAAAGAAAAACATCATCCCGCTAGCACAAACATCATAAATAGATTAGGAAACTGGTCCCATCAACCCCAGTCGGAGCCACTATTCCAAACGGAAAGGAGTTGTCCTAAGGTCTGGACCGGGTGATTATCCCCCTTGTTGGAGTCTCGGTTTTTTGAGCCTTCAACATATTTGGCACTAGAAGGAGGGCCTGGCTGTGAATGGCAAGTAAATCTACATCTTCACGCCATTCTAAGAGTAAAACTCCCTCACCATCACCCTCAACTTCTCGTTCGCATTCCAAATCTCCTATCTCTGAACCAGAAGTTGGAAAGAAAAATACAGAGCACATTACTGAAATCCTAAACAAGCCAGACCATTCTTCTTCAGATCCCCCTAAATTACAAACTTTAATCCATAAGTTACATGGTATTTCAATATCTTAAGAAGAATCTGAGTTATCCCAAGGTAGTGTCACTTCTCATCGAACCCCATCTCAACGACTGACTAGAGCACAAAGCGAAAAGCTAGGAATCCCACCAGTTGAGTTTCCTCTACCGAATCATAAGAAAGCTAGGAAAACACCATCAAAATCTCAGAGTGAGGTTCTATCATCATTTTCATCTACCATCCCATCCACATTATCACAAGGTCATTCATCCATCCCTCAACTCTAGATCGTGGTTCATACAGGTACAGGAGCAACATCCTCCTCTACCTAATCACCTTCAATTAATGCCACACCTCCTCCTACTCATACTCTGACGATGGCTGGAAATCCACCACAAAGGCCATGGGCCAATCCAAGAGCTGTAAGAATGCTTGCACCTTTATCTCAATTACCAGCTCATCCTAAGAAATGGTTGCGCAAATTCAATCCTGACAATGGCCAACTAGCTAAGGGACAAGTAAATAATTTTATGCTATCTATCAATTTGAATGGAGTAACAGAAGAGGAAGTAGTTGTAATATTATTCCCCTATACTTTACAAGGAGCAGCAGGATCATGGTATTTTTCTTTACTAGTAGGCTCCATTAATAACTTGGATACATTTCAAGATCAGTTTTTAACAAAATTTGGGGATGATAGGTCAACGGAAACCTTAATAAATGACCTCTCCAATTTAAAAGCTGAACCAAAGGAACCAATTAAGGATTTCAACTCTCACTTCAATAAATTATTGAACAAAATACCAACAGCATCTAAGCCTAGCGATGAAGTCCAAAATGAATGGTATATTTCTACTTTACCTTCAAATTTAGCTATCTTTGTAGATAGAGTTTCCAAGCCAACGTTAGCAAAAAACATGAAAGAGTCAATAGTTGTAGATAAACGTATCCTAGCTGTAGAAAAGAAAAACGTTGTAGATGAAAGAAAGACTAAAAAAGTGTCCTTTAGAGATGATTCTAAGAAAAACAACCGAAGGACCCGTTCGACCTGGAAGGGTTACTGAAGGTCTTGAAGACCATGTCCAATGAAATGGTTGATATAAAGAAACAAGTAGCAAAAACCTCTTCCAAGAAAACTTTTAAACCCTTTAAAAGGAATCCTCCAACTGATCCTAAACCCCCAAAATGCTATAACAAACGCAGAATCAGAAGGGGAGGAGGAAGAAGTTTCAAATGAGGAACAAACCGACGATGAACAAGTCACAGAACTATAAGGAATGTGGGACTTAATTCTTCCATATGAGGAAGATCAAGATGCATTACCTGTTGCTACTAGAAGAAGAAATCAACTCGATCCCCCACAATCCAGTACTAAACAGAAAAACCCAAGTCCGACTCGCAAGAATAAAATTGTAGGTAAAAAATCCTCACCAAATTCTACTTAGACAAACCCAATCCAATCTGATTCAACACCTTCATATAAAACGCTTATCATCTCAAATGAAATGGAATATAACATTGTTGAAGATATGAAGAAAACCAGAGAAAACATTACCTCCATGAGCTCCGCAAGTTAAAGCATCAACAAAAATTACTTTTAAAAGAACTCAATGCAGTGCCTACTACGCCTCTTCCCGCTACTATGATTTCACAGGCTACTCATGAAATGGGAAGACCTCCGACTGGCATTTCAAATAAAGTCGATCTGACTGACATTGCTCTAATTGGCAGAAGATCAAAATCCCATACTCCGCCATTTCTTCTTACTTTTGAAGTTTTCAATAAAAAATTTCATAACTGTCTAGTGGATTCCAGTGCATCATCTAACATTTTACCTAATACAGTTTGCACAAAGTTAAATGTCCAACCTCAAAAATCTGCAATACGAATAGTACAGCTAGATCAGTCTCAAGTCGAGGTCATCGGTGAACTTAATCAAGTAACCATAAGTCTTTCGTCAAATCCAAAGGTATGTCAAGTTATCGATATACTTGTAGCTGACATTCCTGAATTCTATGGACTGATCCTCAGCAGGGATTGGTCAGAAAAGCTGCATGGTTACTTTACGACCGACTAGTCCCATATGTGGCTCGCCTACAACGGCAAACCAAATTAGATCAAGGTTGAACGAGAAAGACATCAAAAGTATATGGTGACAGAGTTAGAAGGAGAAAACAATCCTGTAGCGTATAGCAACAACATAATCGGAAACTATTCTGTTGTGTCGTTCTTAGGGAATTTCAATGCTCATACTTCATCTATTTTGGAAAATTCCGTTTTATCTCAGATAGAAAAATTCTCTCAAACTGACACTTCTAGATGCATTAATTTTGTAGATAAACCTATAAATAAAACGTTGTTTTGGAGATTATTTTTTGATGGTTCTAAATCCAATGATGGAGCAGGTGCAGGTTGTATATTAGTTAGTCCAAAAAGAGAAAAAACAATGTTAGCATGTAGACTTGAATTCGATTGCACAAACAACACTGCTAAATATGAAGCATTAGTTCAAGGGTTATACAAACCAATCGGGCTTAATATCAAATACCTGCAATTATTTTGAGACTCTAAGATTGTCATTAGACAAGTAAGAAATACTATACATTGTTTGTCGGGACACTTGAAACACTACCAATCTTTAGTACAAGACTTGACCTCACACTTTACAACATTTAATATTTCATCCATTCCAAGACTCCAAAACGCTAGTGCCGATCTCCTTGATAATGTAGCTTCCAAGCTTATTCCATCAAAGGACAATAGCCCAGACAGATTCTCGATTGAATTAATCTTTAGACCCTCTATTCCTGATAACATTACCAACTGGAGAGTTTTCAACAATGACCCTGATATCGTAAGTTTTCTGACTTCAAAAGGCTCTTACAATAATCAGATAATTGATGAAGACCAACACGATAAACAACTAGAACAAGAAAACAACAATAACGCTATACCAAAATCCGTAGTCAAGTTAGAGGACCTATATGACTTAAAGGACAGATTTAAACGATCCACCAATTCAAAACTCCAGAGTTCAACTCTGAGATATGAATTAGTAAATCTGGGAACAGACATAAAACCACAGAACATCAACCTAGGTCTTGGCCTGACATCTGAAGAAAAATCATCTTTTTATCAATTGTTGAAGCAGTACAAGAGTGTCTTCGCTTGGAATTATGATGATCTTAAAACCTATGACACTTCTATTATCCAGCATACAATTCCTATGATTTCCGATGAAAAGCCTGTTCAGCAGAAATTGAGGAAAATACATCCTAATTTGGAAAGCCAGATTAAATCTGAGTTAAACAAATTACTAAGAGCCAAGATTATTTTTCCTATCAGACATTCCAGATGGGTCTCCAATATCGTCCCAATCAAGAAGAAAAATGGTGATATTCGAATTTGTATAGACTTTCGCAATCTCAATAAAGCTTGCCAAAAGGATAATTTCCATTGCCCCCCATGGAACAAATATTACAATCAGTAGCAAGGTCAGAATTAATGTCCTTTCTAGATGGATTTTCAGGGTATAATCAAATCTTAGTTCACCCGAATGATCAATTGAAAACTACATTTAGAACAAAATGGGGCACTTATGCTTATCAAAAGATGTCATTTGGGCTAATCAATGCCGATGCCACGTTTCAAAGAGCCATGGACATTGTGTTTAAGGGATTAGTAAACAGGTCAGTGGTAATCTACTTAGACGACATAATGGTATATTCTAAAAAACGTAGTAATCATCTCAGAGACTTAAAACAGATCTTTCAACGTTGTCAAAAATATGGAATTTTGCTTAATCCCAAAAAATCTTCTTCTTTTTTTTTTTTTTTTTTGTGCGTTGAGTGAAGGAAAACCTCTTGGATTCATAGTATCCAAGTCAGGAATCCATATTGACCCAGATAGGATCAAGGAAATTTCTGAGATATCTTTACCCCATAGTAAAAAAGCAATGTAGTCTTTCCTTGGTCAGATCAATTTTGTTAAGAGATTCGTCCCTGAATTTTCAAGAATTGTGTCACCTCTCCAAGCCATGATAAAGAAAAACTCTCTTCAAATGGTGTCATTCAGAACATGAAGCATTCAACTTGATAAAACAAGCAATTATAAATGCCCCATCTCTAGCAACTCCAAATTTTTCCAATCCTTTCACTCTATATACGTTCGCCTCTGAGAAATCATATTTTGCCATACTCACGCAAGCCAATCAAGATAAAGTTGAAGCCCCAATTACTTTCTTCAGTTCAAACTTACAAGGAGCTGAATTAAATTACTCTGATGTTGAGAAACAGGGTTATGCTGTTTTCAAAGCAATTAAACACTTCAGGCCTTTCCTTCTCAAGACGCATACCAAAATAATAGTACCATTTCCAATGGTAAGAAATCTTCTGGTACAAAAAGATGTGGGTGAAAAGAGGGAAAATTGGGTCACAACCCTGCAAGAATATGACGCTGAAATTAAACCAGCAAATATCGTAAAAGGTCAAGGTTTTTGCAGGATGTTGACAGGAGCATCACACATATCAGAATCACAGTCCCCGGATAGTGAAGTACAAATGTATGAGGTAAGCCTAAATGACTCTGAATCAAGGTATATCGATATCATGTTCTACCTAAAAAATGGATATGCCCCTCCACATTTGAATTACACAAAGAAAAGGGCCTTGAGGCTAAAAGCTAAACAATATCAAATTGTCAATGATGTACTGTTTAGAATGAATTATGATTCTATTCTCCTTAGATGCCTCGAGAAATCTGAAGTAGAAAAAGTATTGCAGGAACTCCATGATGGACCAGCAGACGGACACTATGCAGGAGATGCAACAACACATAAAATCCTGTGTGTTGGCTACTACTGGCCAACTTTATTTAAAGATGCACATAGTTACGTAAGGAGATGTCAGATTTGCCAAACTTCTGTTTTAAGACAGAAGAAGTCATCGTTGCCACTACAGCCTGTCAACAATGATCAACCATTTGAACAATGGGGATTAGATATAATAGGTGAGATCGTTCCTCATTCTTCTAAACAGCATAAATACATCCTCACAGCTACCGACTACTTTACCAAATGGGTAGAAGCAGTTCCACTCAAGACAGCCAGCTCTGAGAATATCATTGAATTTATAGATCAATTTATCATCACCAGGTTTGGCTTGCCTTCTCCCTTAATGTTTGATAATGCATCATATTTCTTTGGTAATGCCATGACAGAATTTGCTCTTAAAAGAGGTTTTAAATTCAAATATTCTGTTAATTATTATCCACAAGGAAATGGGTTGGCCGAATCAACGAACAAAAACCTTATTAGAATTATTAAACGGACTATTGATCAAAATCAAAGATTCTGGCATAAACCTTTAGTATATGCTCTTTGGGCAGATCGAATAACTCAAAAAACCTCCATTGGCACTTCTCCTTTTAATTTAGTTTATGGGAAAGAAGTGGTCTTACCAACAAATCTAGCTATTCCTTCACTAGCCTTAGTTCAATTCATTGAAGAAACTCCTTCCTCATCTATGCAATTAAGACAATTGCAAATCCTTAAACTTAAAGAGGAACGAGAAAAGGCCAAAATTACCCACGCGCATCATCAACAATTAGTGAAAGCCTGTTTTGATTCAAGCTCAGTGTCTAGAAAATATTTTCAGCTCGGGGACTTAGTATTAAAGTGGGATAAAGCCCATGAAGAGAAAGGAAAGCATACTAAATTCCAACGGATGTGGCTTGGACCATTCCAGATTGTCAAACTCATTGGCCCATCAACTTTCATGTTACAAGATTTAACAGGGAAAAGGGAATCTTTACATGTTAATGGACAGATCCTAAAGAAATATTTTCCATAGAAGATGATCTCTTCTATATTTCTGTAGATCATAGTTTTAGTTAAGTTTTCTTTTGATAATAAAAAAAGTTGAGAATGTTCACTTTTGGTTCCACGAAAAGAATAATTTCTCATTTCAATTTTTTTTTTCTCTTGTATAAGTAGGAGTGGTTATGAAAATTAATCTCCCTTTATGAAACTGTTGTGTTGTACAACAACCCCCCATTTCTCTAAAAAAAAAAATATGAAATGGGTCCCTTTTTAAATAAACTTAGTTAGATTTGTGAATTCATAAATAAAAATGTTATTGACTTCATTTACAAGGAAAAATTTTGTTAAAAGGCCCGATGTAAATAAATCATTTTATAAAGCCTTTTGATAAAAAAACAAAGTGTTCCTTTAAAAACATTATAAATAAGTTTACATTGCGATAAAGCGATCGGAGATCGCATATCGCAATAACAAAGGAACATTCACAAAAAAGACCTCATCCAATCCTCCGATCCGATAAAGAAATCGCAATCGGCAATCGGAGAAATCATATGCCAAAGGGACATACGTAAAGACCTCATCCAATCTTTCGATGCGATAAAGGAAATCGCAATCGGCAATCGGCCATATCAAATGACAAAGGGAGAAAAGCACAAGCCAAGCCCCAATTGCGATCAATCAATTGGGCGCGCATCTCAATACGAAAAAAAAGCATACGCTAAAACAATTTGCATGCATAATACTCCACCCCATTATAATATTACTTTTCGGCAATTGGAGATATTCGTTGCAAGTGCTAAATCCTTTCCCTTTGACACTCTCGATTGCGATTTGCGATTTATAATCGATTGCCGATCGAGAAAATCTAAAGACACGCTTGAAATAATCATTCGGTATACGATCGACGAGATGGGCATTTATGGTATTATTTACCACAATTGGTAGTTTTCATTCGTGGCAATTCTTAACTGCATTCCATTTATCATATGTCAATTGCCGCAATTCTGTTCATTTTCATATTCACTTTCAGAGGCAATATCTTTGTATTACGGTTTGCAATTGTCTGTGCAGAGTACCTCCGAACCCACAAATTCAGAGAAAATGGGGAAGAAATCAAAGAAGCCCACAGCAATTCCTGCAGCCAAAGAACCAGGACCGAGCAAGAAAGGATTAATATCAGATACAACATGTCTCAGTCTAGGAAATACCAGCTGGGAAAGTATTTATAATCTGATAGAAGCAGAGGAGCCCGAAGAATTAGAAGAGGAAGCCACTGCTGATTCAACCAACAAGTTAGAGGGAACTCTAAAAGAATTGGCTTGTTCTTATCTTCACAGGGTAGCAGCGCGGGCCAAGATTCTGCCATACACTGATGTAGTAAGATGGGTGGTTCAGAAAATCCCAACTTCAGATAGAACATTTTCCACAGCTGATAGGAGGATATTCGGCTCATTCAAGCCTGAAGATCTCACGCAAATGTATCATCTGTTGCCACCTGAGAAGCGATACAACAAGGCATTCCTAGAAGCATTTTCAAAGGAAAATGACTTGGAGTCAGACCCAATCAAGCAATGGAGGCATTTCCCGGAGAAACACAAGCACGAGTCATCAGGTAAGTACTCTGTTGACTCATTAGCTTCTCCTTATTGTTATGTTGGAGCTATGATGTGTAGACTATGGGGACTACATGATTCTGCCAAATTCACTATAGAGATGGTCCCCTTAATGGAAGCTGCAATCAATGGTTATGTTATGGATTGGGCAAATATTTTGTCTGATAGACTAGCCACTAAGATATTAGAATACAAAAGGAATGCATATACAACTTCCCGCATCATTCGTCCTTTCTATTACAATGCATATATTCTGGATATTATTTGTTTTAATTCTGAATTCCCGGTACTTGGATGGAAATAGACTCCTCAAGATCTGAATCTGATTCATATTTACCACAAGCAGTTATGGAAGGCACACTATAAAAATCACATGTACAGAATTTGCAATGGTTTTGTTTTACCTATATATTATTCTATTTTCAATAAGCCGACCCCCAGGATATCCCAAGAAGCGGCAGTTGATCTGACAACAGTAGGTAGTTGGTTCAGTGAGGAGAAATTCACCTATGTGAGGCTTTTTGGTAGTCTCTCTAAACCCCATGTTCTCCCCCTATATGTTCCCGATAAATTATTAGCACGGGAATTAGCTTATCAGATAACATTCGAAGGGACATCAAGAACCCTTAGGGACTCCAAGAAACAGATGTGGCCTATATTTCCCCTACGATGTGGCATTTTCACCTTACATGACTACAAGCATGCAGAGAAAGAGGCAGAGAAGATTCAAATGTTGAATCTTGCCACCATTCCAAACAGGCAATATGATCCAAGAAATGTTGCCCATAACGTCACCTCTTAATCTAAACTTGCCAAATTCGATTATGAAGCGGATGACTTCGATGATTTATTTTCTTCAGCCGAAACATTATTTCAGGTTAAAGGACTGGCCAGAGTCAGGTATGAAGAAGAAGGGCTAGAAACATTCAATAGGCTCAGAGACCAGAGGTTGCAAACTCTGCCTTTGGACTTATTAGCTACAACCCCTACAGTTCAACCACCAAGTCAAACTGAACAGAAAGCTGCCGACAAGACTCCTGTAGTGGAGAAGATCCCTGAAAAAGAAAAATTGCCAGAACAGGAGCAGGAACAAGGAAAAAGTAGTGAACTCATTGATTCAAACATTTATGTTGATCCCAAACTGCTAAAAGAATGGCAACAATTTGATTCTATCATCACTAATACTGAGAGCCTACAGGGATTCGGCACACCTGAGATGACAACTGGTCAGAAGTCAGCAATCAATACAGTTCCGACTGAAGGAACTAGCGACCCACCCATGACTCAAAAGGATGTAGAGATAATCCCCGAGAATCCATCTGATGAAATTGTTCTACATGTAGAAGAAATACCACCCTTGGATGTCTTCTACAACCCTAAGCATAGGGTTGTAATCAAGAGACAAAGGAAAAAGAGAAAACTTGATCAATCTTCTCTTTTGCCTTCACAAATGGAGATCACAAATGTGGTATGGAGAGAAGAAGTCAATCCTTCTGAATATCTCACTAAACTCTCTCAGTATGCTGGAGCATACACAGCGGCTACAATCGACAAAGCATCGGAGGTAAGTAACTTACTCAAGGAAAAGGACCAAGTAGTCATTTTGTTGGAAACACACGTACAGGAGAAGCAGCAGAGGATAGAGCAATTGGAACAGCAGTTAGCAGCCCAGAAGCAGTCAAATGACCAATTAAAGGATCAACTGCTCAAAGAAAAAAAGAATTGATCAACATGCAATTGAGAAGCAACATGAATTATCCCAGGCATTGAGCAAATTGCGATCATTAAATGAACAGTTGAGCAAATCAAAAGAAGAATAGATCGCTCAACTATCACTGCAAATAGAAAGATTCAAAGAATATCCTCAAGTGGGAGAATTCAGATCGGAGGCTCTGCAAATTACCAAAGCATTGTCTAATCAGTTGAGCCTATTACGTCATAATATCTCTCTCGTTCTTCCCCTATGTGAAATTTCGTCATCTATGTTTGATAAGTCAGTTGATGCGAAACAAAAATTGGAGCAAGCAGATGAAAGATTAACAGAATTTCTATCTTGGTAAGAAACCAAAGAAGGAAAAGATGCAAATTTACCCCAAATTCTGGAATCGCATAAAGAAATCCTATTCCTTGAATGGCAATCTCAATTGATGAAAGCAGAAAGGGCGACATCAAGATGCAAATCGGCAACAAGTAATCTAGTTGAATTGATTAATGATACTCTTTATTTATCAAATTTAATTACAGAGTATACTCCAAGGAAATTTCCATCGGTGAAAGCATTAGAACGGACATGGAAACAAGAGCTGAAAAAGAGGGAAAGATTGATCACAGGAATTCAAACTTTAACATGGGAAACCTTTTGGTTCTTTCTTGTTAAACCATATAGTCAGTGAACAATGATGAAATGCCTCACCGATGCAATCGGTCATATGATTCCCGAAATTATTGATGCCACATATACTGCTCAGTTACATTCGCGCATGAATCATCCACCAGAACTGCAACTGATGCTCGCCATTTGCCAGCTCAAATCACAAGATAGTCAGCCAAAACAGTGAACCATTATGACCGACTAAAGCATGCCTATTTTAAGAAAATTGTCACAATTTTTGTAATTTGGTTATATCAACACATAGCATTTTTATTTCATAGTTTGTTAGTTTAGATAGTATTTATAGACCCTTTCATGTTTTTAAAAAGGGTCCTCAAATTTTTGTATTAAGACTTAGATCAGAAGTTGCACTATTTTGCTTCCGATATACTTATTTTTATAAAAACTAGACTTGAATTCTGAGTTTTAATGAAGAATACTTTTATGTGATATGCACTATTTCTTTTTGTAAAAGTATTTCTAAGTTGAAAGGCGAGATCTGAATGCGATTCATATCAGAGGAGACTCAAATACATATGGTACTACTATCTATGTTTTTGCTTCATGCTTTTATGTGAACCAGCCTTTATTCATTTTGCTATTATTGATATATGTATATGCTTTCACAGCAATTCTTTGACTTATCACTATTGAATGTTTAAGAGTTTTTATTTTTCATACATATGTTTGTCAATGATATATAAAGATTAGTGCAATAATTTTTTAATTATTACTTTGTTCAACTACTTGATCAAAGTAATTATCATATGAATAAATATTTTTGTTTATAAATAGAGTTATCTATATGCCTACTTGTCAATAAGAATCATCAAAAATTGCACTAAAAGAAAGATTTCCCGGGATAGATTAGTTATTTATACTATTGCATTTTAGAAATCCATCATTCCCATTAGATATTAGAAAATCAATCACTTATCCATCCCATTTATAAATCATTGGGAAACTGGTCCCATTATATCCAATCGGAGCCACCACACCAAACAGAAAAAGAGTTGCCTTTAAGGTCTGGACCGGGTGGTTTTTCTCGATGTTGATGTAGCGATTTTCGAGGCATCAACATTTTTGGCGCTAGAAGGAGGGCATGAACTGTGAATGGCGAGCAAACCCAAATCAACAATTCATTCTGAGAGTAAATCTCCCTCCAACTCACCTTCGACTTCTCCCTTGCATGCTGAAACTCTGGTTTTCAAGCAAGAAGCTGAGAAATCAACAACCACTGCTCAACCCCAAAATATCTCAGATAAATTAACTCCAGAATCTCCCAAAGTACAGTCTCTCATTCACAAACTTCAAGGATTCTCAATATCACCACAGAAATTCGAGTTATCTCAAGGCAGTGTAACTTCGCAATTCATTCCTTCTCACCCTCTCACCAGACTTCAGAGTGAAAAGCTTGGTATTGAACCTACTGAGTTACCTTTGCCTAAAAGGAAACGGGCAAGGAAAACAACTGAAGGGTCTGATAGTGAAACTTTCTCGTCATCATCATCCATTTCATCTTCTCCAGTGCGAAGTCAACCATCCACTCCTCCACTCTAGATTGTCGTTCAACAAGGAACTGGAACTTCAACATCTGTTTCTCAACCTTCTCAAACCTCAATATCTGCTCCTTCCCAACCATTTGGAACTTCATCGGCACTATCATCCATTAGTAGCTCGACAATGGCATAGAACCCATGGAACAATCCTGGTGCAGTCACAATGCCTGCACCTTTGCACCCATTGCCAGCTCATCCTAAAAAATGGTTGCCAAAATTCAATCCAGATGCAGGCATACAAGCAGATGAACACATAAACAACTTTATGTTGTCAGTCAACTTAAAAGGAGTTACTGAGGAAGATGTGGTTGTTAGACTTTTCCCTTATACCCTACAAGGATCAGTTGGGTCTTGGTACTTTTCCTTGCCATCAGGATCCATTACTAGTTGGAATATTTTCCAAGAACAGTTCTTAACTAAATATGGTGATGACAGATCTGTAGCAACGTTAATCAATGATCTTTCAAATCTTAGAATAGAGTCTAAAGAGCCTATTAAAAAGTTTAATTCACAATTTAATAAACTCTTAAATAAGATTCTGACTGCCTCTAAACCTAGTGAACAAGTTAGAAGTGAATGGTATATAATAGCTTTACCTTCAAACATAGCTATCTTTGTAGATAGAGCTGCAAAACCTACTCTAGCAGAAAATATGAAAGAGGCACTTGCTGTAGAGAAACGTATTATCGCCTTAGAAAAGAAAGTTGCTCTTGAAGATAGAAAATCTAAAAAAGTCTCCTTCAAAGATGATTCAAAAAAGAAAATGGCTAAAGATCCATATGATATGGAAGGTCTCCAAAAAGTTCTAAAGACTATGTCAAATGAAATGATAGAAATCAAGAAACAAGTAGTTGAGACTTCAACTAAAAAGCCATTTAGAAACTTTAAGAAACCAGAATCAAAACCCCCTAATGCTATATCCAATGCAGAGTCAGACCCCAAGGACGATGAAGAAGAAGATACAGTCTTATCATCTGAAGAAACTGAAGAAGAGGTAACTGTAGAATGTCATGGGATGTGGGACTTCATTTTTCCCAATTCTAATACTGAAAATGAACAAGAAGCTTTCCCAATAAGTACCAGGAGTAAAGCCTCTCCAGAACTTGTTCAAGTAACTCAGAACAAAAAGAACATGGGTACTACTACTAAAGAAAAAATTCTTACAAAGAAGTCTACAACGACACCTACTCAAAATTAGCCATCAGCTCCCAATCCACCTTCAACATCTAAAACATTAGTAGTTACAAACTCTATGGATTAAAACATTATTAAAGACATGAAGAAAACAAAGGCAAATATCACTATGTTTGAGCTTAGTAAACTCAAACATCAACAAAAATTGCTGCTCAAGGAATTAGATGCAGTACCTTCTTCTCCACTTCCAAATGTTGTATTGTCCAAAGCTGCTAATGAGACAGGTAAACCACCACCTGGTAGAGTAGAAGCTACTGATGTTGTTCTAATCGGAGATAGATCAAATTCCCATACTCCTCATTTTCTCTTGACCTACGAGATTTATAATAGAAATCTGCACAATTGTTTGATAGACTCAGGGGCTTCATCGAATATAATGTCGGCCTCGGTTTGTTCTAAACTAAATATTGAACCCCAAAAGTCTGCAATCCATATTGTCCAGTTGGATAGAACTAAGGTCCAAGTATTAGGATAAATTAACTCAGTTACCATTAGGTTATCAGTTGATCCAAGAGTGGTTTAGAGAATTGACATTTTAATCGTTGATATTCCTGAGTTCTATGGTTTAATTTTAAATAGAGACTGGTCTAAGAAACTTCATGGTTACATTTCTACCGATTGGTCTCATATGTGGCTGCCCTATAAAGGAAAGCCAAATCAGATCAAGATTGATTGGGAGAATCATATGACTCATACTGTAACAGAGTTTGAGCAAGAAAACCAACCTATAGTATTCAACAACAACATTCTAGGTAACTACTCATTCGAATCATTCTTTGGTAATTTTACTGTTCAATCATCACCTTTCTCAGTTAATAATTTCACATCTCAAATCAAAAAAAAATTCTCAAACAGATACATCAAGGTGTGTTAAAATTACTGAGGAAACTGTAAATAAAACTATAGATAAACCTTTATTTTGGTCATTATATTTTGATGGCTCTAAAACTAATGAAGGTGCGGGAGCATGATGTATTTTAGTTGGTCCTGAGGGAGAAAAGACCATGCTATCATGTAGATTAGAATTTAGTGCTCAAATAATACTGTTGAATATGAAGCCTTGATTCAAGGACTTTATAAAGCAATCAGTCTTAAAGTACAATATTTGAAAGTGTTTGGTGACTCTGAAATTGTTATAAAACAAGTCAGAAATACTATACATTGTCTTTCTAGTCACCTTAAACATTATCAATCTTTGGTACAAGATCTTGTATCTCATTTTTTAGCGTTTAATATTTCTCCCATTCCTAGATCATAGAATGCAGTAGCAGATTTACTAATTAATGTTGCTTCTAAGCTCCTTCCATCTGAAGATTAGGCCGGATAGATTTTCAGTAGAGTTAATTTTTAGACCATCAATTCCTGATAATGTCACTAACTGGTGAGTATTCAATCATGATGACAACATTTTAAATTTCTTAACTTCTAATAAGTCCTATAATGATCAAATTATTAATGAAAGTGAGCATGATCTACAAATGAAGGAAAAACTTGAAGAAAATTCAATACCTAAACCAGTGGTCAAACTAGAAGATCTTTATGACATCAAAGATAGGTTTAAGTAGGTTACTAATTCAAAGCTTCAAAGTTTTACTTTGAAATTTGAATTAATAAACCTTGGTACAGAGGACAAGCCACAAAACATCAATATGGGATTAGGACTTACCTCAGAAGAAAGAATTGTGTTTATCAGACTATTGCATAGATATAAAAATGTCTTCGCATGGAATTATGATGATTTGAAAACATATGATACTTCTATCATACAACATACAATTCCAATGATATCTGAAGAAAAACCAGTACAGCAGAAATTAAGGAAAATTCATCCTAACCTCGAGAGTCAAATAAAAGCTGAATTAAACAAACTCTTGAAAGCTAAGATAATTTTTCCTGTTAGACATTCAAATTGGGTGTCTAACATGGTGCCAGTAAGGAAGAAAAATGGTGACATTAGAATTTGTATTGATTTCAGAAATCTTAATAAAGCGAGTCAAAAGGATAACTTCCCTCTACCAACAATGGAGCAAACTCTCCATTCAGTAGCTGGTTCTGAATTAATGTCCTTCTTAGATGGTTTTTTAGGGTATAACCAAATTTTGGTGCACCCCGATGACAGACTTAAGACTACTTTCAGAACCAAGTGGGAAACTTATGCCTATCAAAAAATGTTTTTCGGATTAATCAATGCTAGAGCTACATTCCAAAGAGCAATGGACATAGCATTCAAAGGTCTAATCAATAAATTAGTAGTTGTCTATTTGGATGACATTACTATTTTCTCTAAGAAAAGATCAAATCATTTACGTGACTTGAAACAAATCTTTGAGCACTGTAAATGGTATGACATTTCACTCAATCCTAAGAAGTATTTTTTTGCTCTTAACCAAGGTAAGCTCTTCGGGTGCATTGTTTCAAAAGATGGTATTTATATTGATCCAGACAAAATCAAAGAGATTTCTGATATTCCATTTCCACATAATAAAAAAACAATGCAATCATTTTTAAGTCAAATTAATTTTGTGAAAAGATTTGTTCCAAATTTTTCACAGATTGTTTTACCATTACAAACCATGATCAAGAAAAACTCAGTGTTTAAATGGGGACATATAGGAAAGGAAGCTTTTCATTCAATCAAGCAAGCGATCATAAATGCTCCTGCATTAAACACCCCTGATTTTTCAAATCATTTCATTTTATATACTCTTGTATCTTATTCATCTTACGCAGCAGTGCTGACACAAATCAATGATCAAAACTTGGAAGCACCAATTTCATTTTATAGCTCAAATCTTCAAGGTGCCGAATTTAATTATTCCGAAGTTGAAAAGCAAGCCTTTGTTGTATACAAAGCCATTAAACACTTTAGGCCCTTTCTCTTAAAAGCTCACACAAAAGTTATAGTCCCTTTTTCAGTAGTAAGACAGTTACTAGTTCAAAGGGAATTTAGAGAAAAAATGGCAAATTAGGTCCCGACATTACAAGAATATAATTTGAACATTAGACCAGCAAAAATTGTCAAAGGCCAAGGTTTCTGCAGGTTGTCAGCAGGAGCTTCTAATATTCAGGAGCATGAAGATACAAACAATATTGAAGAAATCAATGAGATAAATACCATTAATCCTGAATCCCAATATGCAGATTTAATATTCTATTTGAAAAATGGATATGCTCCTTCTAATCTTTCCCATAAAAATAAATGTGCCATAAGACTAAAAGTGAAAAAAGTTCATGATTGTTGATGATGTGTTGTTTAGACGGAATTATGATTCAATTTTGTTAAGATGCTTAGAAAAACCTGAAGCACAAAAGGTCTTGCAGGAACTACATGATGGACTGGCAGGAGGACATTTTGGAGTTGATACAACAGCTCACAAAATTATTCATGTTGGGTATTACTGGCCCACCTTATTTAAAAACACTCATGAATATGTAAGGAAATGCAGAACATGTCAAACTACCAGTGGAAGACAAAGAAAGCCAACTTTTCTTTTGCAACCAGTCAACATTGAACAACCCTTTGAAAAATTGGGATTGGATATCATTGGAGAAATTATTCCACATTCATCCAAACAGCATAGGTATATCCTTACAGCTACAAATTACTTTACTAAGTGGGTGGAAGAAATTCCTTTGAAGATAACAAACTCTGAGGCAAACATTGAATTCATATATCAGCTCATCGTTACCAGGTTTGGTGTCCCAAACGCTCTTATTTTTTATAATGCATCTTATTTCTCTGGTAATTCCATACTTGAATTTGCTATCAAAAGAGGATTCAAATTGAAATATTCTGCAAACTACTACCCTCAGGGTAATGGTTTAGCAGAATCCACCAATAAAAATCTTATCAAAATTATTAAGAGGACTATTGATCAGAATCATAAGAATTGGCATAAGTCTTTGATATTTTCACTATAGACAGATCGTATAACACAGAAGGCCTCAATAGGCACTTCTCCATTTAATCTAGTGTATGGAAAGGAAGCTGTCATACTAGCAAACTTAGTACTTCCATCACTAGTCTTAGTGAAATTTATTGAAGAAAATCCCTCATCTTCTATTCAATTGAGACATAATCAGATCCTTAAACTAGAGGAAGAAAGGGAGAAAGCCCGAATTACACATGTGAAGCATCAACAAATTATCAAGTCTTCTCAAAACATTTACAAGTTGGTGATCTTGTTTTTGAAATTGGACAAAGCCCACGAGGATAAAGGAAAACACACTAAATTTCAGAAAATGTGGCTCGGACCATTCCAAATCAGCGAGAAAATAGGCCCATCAACATTCATATTACAAGATTTATAATGAAAGAGAGATTCTCTTCCTGCAATGGGGTTATTTTGAAAAAATTCTTCAATTGAGGAGGTAACCCCTTCTCACTTTGTAAATATTCAATTTTCAGTTATATTTGTGTGAATAATTAGTTTATTTTCTTTTCTTAGCAAATAAAGTTGTGAATAGCCTTCTATTGGTCTTTACTATTTTGAAAATGTTACTTAAAATAAAATAATCATAATATTTACTTTTGATGGATGGAAGCCTTGAAGGAAAAGAAAAAGTTCTAGGAAATTAGGTATAATTAAACTCTGAAAACCCTTTTTATTTTTGTGAGATCTTCTCAAGACTTGAAAATATTGTAAACCATTGTAAGTTTTAGAAGCCTAAAAAAGGTTATCAATAGAAATCAAAGACTGATTCAATCTTAGCATCTTCAACTCTCAAAATTGTCATCCATGTTCTCTTAAGGAGAAAATTATTCCTCCCATCCATCAAAGTTTATAATTTCTTAGAGTGTAATTCTAAAATATATTTGATATAAAAGATAAGAGGTCTTATCACAAGACTGCTTACCGTGATCATAGGGGACTAGTTCAACTGACATTACCAACACTGCATACCAAAACGGGGTAATGGCTTATAATTATAAACCATGGGTCTCATCATGAGCCAGCTTGTTCAATTAAATTACAACCAGTGAATGGCATTTTTAATAGTTGGCCACCAAACCAGGACAATGAATTTTTATCTTACAAAATAAAGAAATAAGGAAAAAATAAAATGCAATACAAAAAATGTGGAAACATATCTTTTGGATTCATTATTTTAAATTATACTCTGAAATGGATGGGACAATAAATAATCAAATGGTTAAAAGGTAACCCTATCGAGACTATGAATGTTTGTTGGCAGCAGTGGCTCTACCTGTGACAGAGGAGTCATTATATAAGCTAAATTGGAGAAGTCTTTTGTTTTATCATTATCAACCAATTAAGGTATCATAAACTTAGAATGTATTTAATTTTGAGATGAGAAAGAAATAGCAAAAATAGTTTTCATTATATTCAGAATTTATGATTACCCAGTTATATTAGATTTTCTCTATCCACTAAGGTTTTCAAATTAAGAAGGTTAAAATATTATATTATTTTCTCAGAGATAATTGTTTCTTCCAGTGAATTGCCAATTGTTGTGTTGTACAACAACCCCCCATTTCTATAAAAAAAAATTAATATGAAATGGGACCCTTTTTAAATAAACTTAGTTAGATTTTTGAATTCATAAATAAAACTGGTATTGACTTCATTTACAAGGAAAATCTTTATTAAAAGGCCCGATGTAAATAAATCATTTTATAAATCTTTTTGATAAAAAAACAAAATGTTCGTTTTAAAACATTATAAATAAGTTTACATTGCGATAAAGCGATCGGAGATCACATATCGCAATAACAAAAGAATATTCACAAAAAATACCTCATCCAATCCTCCGATCCAATAAAGAAATCGCAATTGGCAATCGGAAAAATCATATGCCAAAGGGACATAAGTAAAGACCTCATCCAATCTTTCGATGCGATAAAAGAAATCGCAATCGGCGGTTGGCCATATCAAATGACAAAGGGAGAAAAGCACAAGCCAAACCCCGATTGCGATCAATCAATTGGATGCGCATCTCAATACAAAAAAAAGCATATGCTAAAACAATTTGCATGCATAATACTCCGCCCCATTATAATATTACTTTTTTGCAATCGGAGATATTCGTTGCAAGTGCTAAAGTCTTTCCCTTTGACACTCCCGATTGCGATTTGTGATTTATCGTTGATCACCGATCGAGGAAATCCAAAGACACGCTTGAAATAATCATTCAATATACGATCGACGAGATGGGAATTTATGGTATTATTTACCACAATTGGCAGTTCGAACGGCTATTTAATATTACAGTTAAGGATAGATCCTTTAAAAGATTTCATCCGTGGTAATTCTTAACTACATTCCATTTAACATATGTCAATTGTTGAAGTTCTGTTCATTTTCATATTCACTTTCAGAGGTAATATCTCTGTATTACGATGTGCAATTGTTTGTGCAGAGTACCTCCGAAACCACAAATCCAGAGAAAATGGGGTAGAAATCAAAGAAGCCCACAGCAATTCCTGCAGCCAAAGAACCATGACCGAGCAAGAAAGGATTAATATCATATACATGTCTCAGTCAAGGAAATACCAGCTGGGAAAGCATTTATAATCTGATAGAAGAGAGAAGCTCAAAGAATTAGAAGAGGAATCCACTGCTGATTCAACCAACAAGTCAGAGGGAACTCTAAAAGAATTGGCTTGTTCTTATCTTCACAGGATAGCAGCGTGGGCCAAGATTCTACCATACACTGATGTAGTAAGATGGGTGGTTCAGAAAATCCCAACTTCAGATAGAACATTTTCCACAACTGATAGGAGGATATTCGACTCATTCAAGCCTGAAGATCTCAGGCAAATGTATCATCTGCCGCTACCCAAGAAGCGATACAACAAGGCATTCCTAGAAGCACTTGCAAAGGAAAACGACTTGGAGTCAGACCCAATCAAGCAATGGAGGCATTTCCCGGAGAAACACAAACACGAGTCATAGGGTAAGTACTTTATTGACTCATTAGCTTCTCCTTATTGTTATGTTGGAGCTATAATGTGTAGACTGTGGGGACTACATGATTCTGCCAAATTCACTATAAAGATGGTCCCCTTAATGGAAGCTACAATCAATGGTTATGTTATGGATTGGGAAAATATTTTGTCTGATAGACTAGCCACTAAGATATTAGAATACAAAAGGAATGCATTTACAACTTCCGGCATCATTCCTCCTTTCTATTACAGTGCATATATTCTAGATATTATTTGTTTTAATTCTGAATTCCCGGTACTTGAATGGAAATGGACTCCTCAAGATCCGAATCCAATTCATATTTACCACAAGCAGTTATGGAAGGCACACTATAAAAATCACATGTACAGAATTTGCAATGGTTTTGTTTTACCTGTATATTATTCTATTTTCAATAAGTCGGCCCCCAAGATATCCTAGGCAGCGGCAGTTGATCTGACAGCAGTAGGTAGTTGGTTCGGTGATGCGAAATTCACCTATGTCAGGCTTTTTGGCAGTCTCACTAAACCCCATGTTCTCCCCCTATATGTTCCCGATAAATTATTAGCATGGGAATTAGCTTATCAGATAACAGTCGAAGGGACATCAAGAACCCTTAGGGACTCCAAGAAACAGAAGTGGCCTATATTTCCCCTACGATGTGGCATTTTCACCTTACATGACTAAAAGCATGTAGAGAAAGAGGCAGAGAAGATTCAAATGCTGAATCTTTCCACCATTCCGAACAGGCAATATGATCCAAGAAATGTTGCCCATAACGTCACCTCTCAAGCTAAACTTGCCAAATTCGATCATGAAGCGGATGACTTTGATGATTTATTTGCTTCAACTGAAACATTATTTCAGGTTAAAGGATTGGCTAGAATCAAGTATAAAGAAGAAGGGCTAGAAACATTCAATAGGCTCAGAGACCAGAGGTTGCAAACTCTGCCTTTGGACCTATTAGCTACAACCCCTACAGTTCAACCACCAAGTCAAACTAAACAAAAAGCTGCCGATAAGACTCCTGTAGTGGAGAAGATCCCTTAAAAAGAAAAATTGACAGAACAGGAGCAAGAACAAGGAAAAAGTAGTGAACTCATTGATTCAAACATTTATGTTGATCCCAAACTGCTAAAAGAATGGCAACAATTTGATTCTATCATCACTAATACTGAGAGCCTACAAGGATTCGACACACCTAAGATGATAACTGGTCAGAAGTCAGCAATCGGTACAGTTTCGACTTAAGGAACTAGCAGCCCACCCATGACTCAAAAGGATATAGAGATAATCCCCGAGAATCCATCCGATCAAATTGTTCTACATGTAGAAGAAATACCACCCTTGGATGTCTTCTACAACCCTAAGCATAGGGTTGTAATCAAGAGACAAAGGAAAAAGAGAAAACTTGATCAATCTTCTCTTTTGCCTTCACAAATGGAGATAACAAATGTGGTATGGAGAGAAGAAGTCAATCCTTTTGAAGATGTCACTAAACTCTCTCAGTATGCTGGAGCATACACAGCAGCTACAATCGACAAAGCATAAGAGGTAAGTAACTTACTCAAGGAAAAGGACCAAGCAGTAATTTTGTTGGAAACACAGGTACAAGAGAAGCACCAGAGGATAGAGCAATTGGAACAGTAGTTAGCGGCCCAGAAGCAGTCAAATGACCAATTAAAAGAACAACTGCTCAAAGAAAAACAAAGAATTGATCAACATGCAATTGAGAAGCAACAAGAATTATACCAGTCATTGAGCAAATTGCAATCATTAAATGAACAGTTGAGCAAATCAAAGGAAGAACAGATCGCTCAACTATCACTGAAAATAGAAAAATTCAAAGAATATCCTCAAGTGGGAGAATTCAGATTGGAGGCTCTGCAAATTACCAAAGCATTGTCTAATCAGTTGAGCCTATTATGTCATAATATCTCTCTCGTTCTTCCCCTATGTGAAATTTCGTTTAATATGATTGATAAGTCAGTTGATGCGAGACAGAAATTGGAGCAAGCAGATGAAAGATTAACATAATTTTTTTCTTGGCAAGAAACCAAAGAATGAAAAGCTGCAAATCTACCCCAAATTTTGGAATCGCATAAAGAAATCCTATTCTTTGAATGGAAATCTCAATTGATGAAAGCAGAAAGGGTGACATCAAGATGCAGATCGGCAACAAGTAATCTAGTTGAATTGATTAATGATACTCTTTATTTATCAAATTTAATTACAGAGTGTACTCCAAGGAAACTTCCATCGGTGAAAGCATTAAAACAGACATGGAAACAAGAGTTGGAAAAGAGGGAAAGATTGATCACATGAATTCAAACTTTAACATCGGAAACCTTTTGGTTCTTCCTTGTTAAACCATATAGTCAGCGAACAGCAATGAAATGCCTCACCGATGCAATCGGTCATATGATTCCCGAAATTACTGATGCCACATATACTAACTAGTTACATTCGTGTGTGAGTCATCCGCCAGAACTGCAACCGATGCTCGCCATTTGCCAGCTCAAGTCACAAGATAGTCAGCCAAAACAGTGAACCATTCTAACCGACTACAACATGCCTATTTTAAGAAGATTGTCACAATTTTTGTAATTTGGTTATACCAACACATAGCATTTTTTTCATAGTTTTTTAGTTTAGATAGTATTTATAGACCCTTTCATGTTTTTAGAAAGGGTCCTCAAATTTTTGTATTAAGACTTGGATCAGAAGTTGCACTACTGTGCTTCTGATATATTTATTTTTATAAAAACTGGACCTGAATTCTGAGTTTTAATGAAGAATACTTTTATGTGATATGCACTATTGCTTCTTGTAAAAGTATTTCCAAGTTGAAAGGCGGGATCTGAATGCGATTCATATCGGAGGAGACTCAAATACATATGGTACTACTATCTATGTTTTTGCTTCATGCTTTTATGTGAACCAACATTTATTCATTTTGCTATTATTGATGTATGTATATGCTTTCACAACAATTCTTTGACTTATCACTATTGAATGTTTAAGAGTTGTTATTTTTCATACATATGTGTGTCAATGATATATAAAGATTAGTGCAATAATGTTTTAATTATTACTTTGTTCAACTACTTGAACAAAGTAATTATCATATGAATGAATATTTTTGTTTATAAGTAGAGTCATCTATATGCCTACTTGTCAATAAGAATTATCAAAAATGCACTAAAAGAAATATTTCCCAGGATAGATTAGTTATTTATATTATTGCATTTTAGAATAAATCATCTATCATTTCCATTAGATATTAGAAAATAAATCACTTATCCATCCCATTTATAAATCATTGGGAAACTGGTCCCATTATATCTAGTCAGAGCCACCACACCAAACGGAAAATGAGCTGCCTTTAAGGTCCGGACCGGGTGGTTTTCCCCGATGTTGATGCAGCGATTTTCGAGGCATCAATAGAAACATATGGTTAAGTGCTATTATTTTGGAAAAAAATTTCTTGTTCTTCTGTTTCAACTATCTAAGTGTTGGTTAGAATCAACCTTAGGAGGAAATTTTCCTTACATTTGTAGAAATTTTGAATAATATGACACATATTCACATAGATTATCCTGATTATACACTTATAAGCGGAACATGCATAATACATAACCTCCTCTACGTTGATCATCAATTTACAGAAGCAGAAACATTCACAGGCGTACATAGAAGCATCAATCACACATATCAACACAGTATTTTCCCGGGGAAAGCATCTCGCTAAAAACCCCAACTATCTATATATTATAGTGATTGAATCATGTAACAATACATAGTACAATACTCCTCACAAGTACTCAGTACTATCTCCACATGCTACACACAATACAGCTCAGATCTGATCTCCAAATCTCCTCCGCTGCTTGCCTGCCTCCACTGCACAATACCTGCTGAGAATGAATGAGAATGGTTTACCAAACTCGTATTTAACCTCCAAAGAATCACTCACACTGGGAAAGACGTGAGCAGAGGCTATAATACTTGGTATTGGCCAATTCATTGGCATACTCAATCCCTTTGATTGTGCAAATCATCATGCAAAACTATAGTCACAACTGATAGCAATTTGATCCTCTAACACCTGTCCATGTTGAACTGAACATGCACTGACATGCAACTGAGTTAACTGATGTATTCTATAGTTGCATTATGAGTTAATAATTATTTTAACAGCTCATCATTAGTCTATTTGTAGTTAGACTAATTACAACGAGTTTAACCAAGTCAAACTGAACACAACTTCATTAACTCTACAATCAACTCCACCAAACTCAACTGATTGAGTTCTAACTGAAGTCATGCATGCAACAACTCAACTGACCCACAAAGAAAGCGTACTTCCTTCTGACAGCTGCATGTGCCACATCTGTAGCTCAAATTGAAGTGCTCCAAGAGAATAAGATCAAGTTTATAGTCCAAATATTATTATGAGACAATAATATTTGACTTTTCTATTTTTGACAACCAGTCTAAAAATAGACTTTGATCACTCCTGCTGTGATCACTCCTGCTGTGATCACTCCTGCTGTGGTCACTCCTGCTGTGATCATCCCTGCTGTGGTCACTCCTGCTGTGATCATCCCTGCTGGGATCCAAAAATAGAACTTGCGCCATAATTTGCCTGCGGGCCCACTTAGTGAAGGCGACTCCTTTCCACTAAGCTCCATCATCTTGTTGCATTCTCAACAAGAATTTCTTGTTGCACACTTTTCAACACTCCCTCTCAACAAGAAAGGCTTCCTCTCAAATCCGACTTGTAACTCTTGAATTTTCTCCATGCAACACATCTGGCCGGTCCACTTGCTCTGTCATTAAAGTCTCTGACTGCTATTGCCTCTGTCGACTGAAAACTCTGCATCTATGTGCTCTTCAATATCTGACTGCTCTAGCCTCTGTCACTTTGATCTTTGACTGCATCTGTGCTGCTGTTGGTTCTATCTCCCAGCATTGCATCTGCACTGCACCTCCCAACTGACCTCCCTGTTGGGCTAGAAACACCCTCTAATGCTGAAGCTCTACCTGATGCTGACAAGTGCTCCCTCTCTGACATCTGCGCTACTGGAACATCTCCATGCATCTCGCACCATTGCACACCTCTCTGTGCCACCTAACACTGTGCAAAACACTTGTGCCTCTCGCATTGTTGCAGCCTGCTAGCTATGCGTTGTCCTGGGATTCCCTGCGATGTCGCTCTCTCTGCTGCTCCATCCGCATCTGTCTCTACCCAATCAGTTAGTTCCTACTACTCCACATCAGGGCTCCCATAGCAAGGTCTCATCTAAGAGGTTGGGTACCTCAAGGATCCTGCCCCTCCTCCTTGGGACGATCAATCCACATCACCCCACCTCCTACCTAGAGGTATGGCTGCATGCGATCCCTCAGCCCACCTGGCTTGAAGTTTCCCCCTACTGGAGGTCTCTGCATGAGTAGATGTCTCTACTCAATCTCCTCTCAGCTTCCCTTGTTGTGGCTGCTCCACAACCTCCTAAAGTTGTTGCACCAATCGTGGCTCCTCCACAATCGTCTGAGACTTCTTCTGGCTCTGCATGTTAAGAGGTAATATACCTTTCCTCTCAACCACCAAGTCTCCATCAATTACCTCGTTGCTCAAGGCTTTGCATGCATCTTGAACCTCAAGAGAATACAGGTTCTTGACCCGTGAACCCTCCTCATGACAACGAAAGCATCGCACTTTCGAT
Source organism: Pinus tabuliformis (assembly GCA_031772625.1). Lineage (NCBI taxonomy): Eukaryota > Viridiplantae > Streptophyta > Pinopsida > Pinales > Pinaceae > Pinus > Pinus tabuliformis. Next base: position 842,078,828 of record CM062817.1, on the reverse strand, counting down.
TTGTCAACCTTCTTCCCACCACTGGAAGAACTGGATTCAGAAAGAGAACCCTTCTCCTTCCCCTTCTTCACCTTACTCGCTAAGGCATAGTTCTCCTCATCCTGCATGGATGAAGAACCGTCTCTGGTGCTCCGTCTAATCTCCTCCTGCACAAGATCCGACCAAAGTCTCTCCCATCCTGGCAGTTTCTCCCTTCCATTCACCGAGTCCTGGTAGCTATGCCAACTCTTAGGAAGGTCAAGGAGTGCTAGACTCACCATCCTCATCCGACAGTCACCCCCACACTTCCCAGCTCATCCTGGCATTGGGTGAACTTCGTGAGATACTGGGGCATACTGTCTCCATTCTCACACCTAATGTTTCTGAGTTTATCCTTGAACGCCAACTTCCTCTGGTCACTCTTGCTTTGGAATAATTCTGTCAACGTTTTCCACATCAAATATGGAGAAGCCTTTCCATGGAGGTTGGACACAATGTGATCCCTCACGCCCTCCAATAGAATCCTTCGACACTTTGTTGTCTTCTTTTGCTAATCCCCGACTTGAGCAGCATCAGTAGGTTTTGGGACATCCACATCTATGAACTCCTTCAACCCATTATCATCTAACACCGCCTCCATCCTGTCCTTCCATGCAATATAGTTCGAGCTGCCCTCAAGGGCATACTCCAATCGCAATCCGTTGAAAGACATTTCAACTTTGACACCAAGAAAACACTGCTGCAAATTCGAATTCCACCAGCTCAAAAAACTCAACCGCTTCTGATCTAAAATTCGTGAGAACAAAGTATTTCTCATACAGAGATCGACTGTATGGGCATTCACCGGATATCTCACCTTCCAAAAGAAGGATGAATCCAGAGGCTACCTAGCCCGATCACAGACTCTGCCTGAAGAAATAAAATGTAAACACTTTCTGAATAATAGATCTGATGATCAATCCTCGCTTTGATATCCTGTAGAACTTTTTCTACAAATCAAAGAGCTCCGATGCCATGTAGAAATTTTGAATAATATGACACATATTCACAGAGATTATCCTGATTGTACACTTATAAGTGGAACATGCATAATACATAACCTCCCCTACGTTGATCATTAATTTACAAAAGTAGAAACATTCACAGGCGTACATAGAAGCATCAATCACGCATATCAACACAATATTTTCCCGGGGAAAGCATATCGCTAAAAACCCCAACTATCTGTATATTATAGTGATTGAATCATGTAACAATACATAGTACAATACTCCTCACAAGTACTCAGTACTATCTCCACATGCTACACAATACAGCTCAGTTCTGATCTCCAAATATCCTCCGCTGCTTGTCTGCCTCCACTGCACAATACCTGCTGAGAATGAATGAGAATGGTTTACCAAACTCGTATTTAACCTCCAAAGAATCACTCACACTGGGAAAGACGCGAGCAGAGGCTATAATACTTGGTATTGGCCAATTCATTGGCATACTCAATCCCTTTGATTGTGCAAATCATCATGCACAACTATAGTCACAACTGATAGCAATCTGATCCTCTAACACCTGTCCATGCTGAACTAAACATGCACTGACATGCAACTGAGTTAACTGATGTATTCTATAGTTGCATTATGAGTTAATAATTAGTTTAACAACTCATCATTAGTCTATTTTCAGTTAGACTAATTACAACTAGTTTAACCAAGTCAAACTGAACACAACTTCATTAACTCTACAATCAACTCCACCAAACTCAACTGATTTAGTTCTAACTAAAGTCATGCATGCAACAACTCAACTGACCCAAAAAGAAAGCATACTTCCTTCTAACAGCTGCATGTGCCACATCTGTAGCTCAAACTGAAGTGCTCCAAGAGAATAAGATCAAGTTCATAGTCCAAATATTATTATGAGACAATAATATTTGACTTTTTCTATTTTTGACAGCCAGTCTAAAAATAGACTTTGATCACTCCTGCTGTGATCACTCTTACTGTGGTCACTCCTGCTGTGATCATCCCTGCTGCGGTCACTCCTGCTGTGATCATCCCTGCTGGGATCCAAAAATAGAACTTGCGCCATAATTTGCCTGTGGGCCCACTTAGTGAAGGCGACTCCTTTCCACTAAGCTCCATCATCTTATTGCATTCTCAAAAAGCATTTCTTGTTGCACACTTTTCAACAACATTAGTCACAAAAGGTATCAATAACAAAGCAAAGAATCTCTGCAGAAAAGCTATTTTTAAACTCTACAATTGTAGTCCAAGATAATTATTAAGGAACCAATGACTTCCCCCCCACTCAAGGAATTTGCAAGATTCAACGAGTAATCTAATTATACACTTTAAACTTAAAGAATAAGAGGTCTGATCAACAGTCGGCTTATCATGATCATAAAGATTATAACTAACTTACATTGCCACACTAAATATCAAAACAGGGTAATGGCTCAAGATTATTTCAATCAAAAGACAAGGGGTCTCATCAAGAGGCAGCTTGTTCAGTTAAGTTATAAGTCAAGTGAATGGCATTGTCAATTTTGGCCACCAAACCAAGACATTGTTCTTTAAGAAATAAAAGAGAAATAAGAAAAGAAAAAGTAATAAGGGTATATGAGGATTTATCTTTGAAAATTGCAGTCTTCTCAAATGGGACACTGGTTCATTGTTGGGTAACAGGTAACCCTGTCAAGGCTGTGAACGCCTGCTGGCAGCAGAGGCTCTACCTACGACAAATGAGTACACCAAAATTGATCTAAAGAGATGCTTTGTTTTATCTTTACAAACCAAGTAATGATTGATGTGAGTAAAACGACTAACTTTGAGAAGAAGATAATCAAAATAAAAATAGTTAGAACAAGATGTTGTTATTTAATAGATAGCACTATTTACCTTATATTTCGTACAATGAAGTTTCATTTTCAAAACCATCTCTATTTCGGAAGTTTTAGAAAATTCAAAAAACCTTCAGAGATAATTGATTCCTCCAAGCGAATCCCCAATTGTTGTGCTTATCAACAACCCCCACCCTGCCATTTATTAGTATTAATAATAACATTAATAAATGGGGACCCTTCCAAAAAAATCAAATCTTAGCATCTAATCATGCCTTTTTTTATAATAAAATAAGATGTCAAAGTGGAACTTGCCAAAACATGGAACAAGGACCTTTTCATACTTTAGGCGCATAAAACTTCATAAACATTCAGTTTCTTATAAAAGTGCCACATGATCAAAAAGCCTAAGAATAGCTTTATACCCGAAAGTAATGAATATTAAAGTAAACCTTAAATGACCCACTTTAAGGAGATTATTCTCGCATCGTAAAACAATTATGATGGACCTCCCTTATAAAGTTACCTCATTAAAACGCGATTCGCGAAATGCGAAATATTAAAATTCTCATAAACCTTACCGCATCGTAGTCTCAAACCACACGACGCTATTTGATAAAGCATAAGAAGATATTGTGAGATGCCATATCGCATCAACTCACATGGTAGTAGGTCTTAACGAAAACAAGTTTTTGCGATATAGCGATCTGCGATATTGCGTAGCAAATCGCAAAATCGCTTTTATCGCAAATTAAAGGGCTCACTATTCTAGAAGAGTACTTCATGACTTTCGATGTGAAGTTATGATCATTAAGTTAAGCATAATGATTCATTAGTGGACATTTATTAAAAAACGATTATGATCAGTTGTGAAAGGCCATGTGACATAAATTGATATCTTTTGAAGTGATTTAGAATTAAAGACCCTCCGTTGCCTTATTTTCGTACTCTCTATTGATTATTTATGCATTTACTATCATTTTTATCCTATTCTGCTTTCTGCTTGTAAATTTCAGGAGGAACACACAGAGAAGAACATCCGAAGAAATGGTGAAGAAAGGAAAGGCACCCACTTCTGAGAAGTCAGAAATGACCCCATTGGTCACAGACACTACCTGTAATCGAGATGCAGGGACATCTACGTGGGAAACTATGTATCAGTTATTGGAAGAAGAACAACCAATAATTATAGAAATAACAGTTACAATGGATGGATGCGGCTCTTGTGATGCTTCTTTGACTGAGCTTGCATGCTCATTCTTGCACCACATTGCTGCAAGGCCAAAGATACTCCCTTACACCGACATGGTTAAATGGATTATAGATGATGCAGACATATTTGACAGAGAATTCAAGACGGAAAGCCAATAAGTCATGGGGTCGTTTACTCCAGACAGCCTGAGGCTCATGTACCATTTACCAGAACCCCAGGCCATCTACAACAAGCACTTTGTCGAGAAGTTTGCCAAGGAGAATGAAGACTTGGCAGAACGCATGAAGCATTGGTCAAACAATGAGGAAAGACTCAAAAAAGATAAAAACAGTATGTACGCCATTGGTTCTCTTTGTTCCCCTTACTATTTTGCCACCGCTATGTTATGTAGACTATTTGGTAAACCAGACAGCAACAAATTTTCATCAGAATTGTTACCCCTAGTAGATGCAATTATCAATGCTACAATAATGAATTGGGCTCAAAACCTGTCAAATAATTTAGCCACTGCAATTTCAGAATATAGAAGAAAAAGAAGCATTGCTTCGAGGGTTTACCCTCCATTTTTCATGAGTGCCTATGTTATGGACGCTATTTGTTTTGGTTCCAAATTTCCTGTTATGGGATGGAAGTGGACGGTTCAAAATCCACTTCCCATTCAAATTTATCACAAATTCATGTGGGAATCAAATTTCGTGCCACATTTCTTCAAAATTTGTCACGGAGTTATACTCTTGATTCATAAAAAGATCTACAACAGAGATGCCCCAAGGTTTTCCCAAGAAGCTGAGGTAGATATTCTCCCCGTAGCGAGATGGTTTGGGGAAGAATTATTCACGTATATCAGAGTGTTTGGCAGTATTGCCTCACCCCATGTGCTACCTTTTTATGTCCCAAACAAACTAATGGTGAGGGATATAGCCTATCAGACATGCGGCGAGGAGGGGATGAGCAAAGTACTGAAAGATTCCAAGAAGGCCATTTGGCCTCAATTTCCTGTAACATGCGGAGCATTTGCATTGCATGACTTAGGACATGCTTTCAAAGAGGTTAATAATGTATTATATTTGCAACTACCCAAGTTCCCCGGAACGCAATATGATCCCTTCAGTATTGTAAAAGATTTTAACGCAATGGTTAAAATAAAAGTATTTTCCCATGAAAAAGATCCCTTTGATGATGTTTTCCTGCAGAAAAACACCTTCAAAGAAGTTCAACATACAGAACGAATTCTCTTTTACCAAGAAGGTCTCCAAACTTTTCATAATTATAGAAAACAGAGGTTATCTAAGGTCCCATTGGACCAATTACTCATCGAACCAGTAAGAGATCCTACTCCCAGTGTAAGCATAAGTGAAGATTCAAAAGAAAAATCCAAAGCAAGTACCGAAAAAGAATTAGCAGAAAAGTCTGGCGATCAATCCGAGAATGAACACAGTAGGAGCGAGGAGTCAATAAAAGACACAACCTAGTCCATAGCAAAGTCTGATCAACAGACTTCGTTTGTAAAACAAGTTAAAGCCTCAACTCCCCTTACAAAGCAAGCAAAGCCTCCCGTAATTGGTCTAAAGGAGAATGGGAAAATTTTAATAAGATACTTAACACAAAGGAACAAAGCCCAGAGCCACCAACAAATCCAAAAGAGACGACCACAGAAATGGTAATAAAAAGAGTTGTTAGCACTCAGGAAACAGAGCATATTCCCATTGCTCCCACATCTGAGATTGTACTAAGAATAAACGAAATTCCTTCTCTAGATGTATTCTACAGCCCTCAACATAAAGTCGTCGTTAGAAGACAAAAAAGAAAAGAAAGTTGGATTCTATGCTCACTCCCGAAGATGAACCTCTGGATGTTCTTTGGAAAGACCCATCTACAGATCCATCGCCAAATCTCACTAGGCTCTCGCAAGTCGCGGGCACATACGCTTCAGCAACCATTGACAAAGCAGGAGAGGTACAACTGCTGCTAAAAGAAAAAGAAGATAGGATTTTGTTATTGGAACAACAGTTACAGCAGGTCAGCATCAATCAACAAGCGGAAACATAGTTGGCAAAACTTCAGCGGGACTTTCAGTAAATGCAGTTGGCACATCAAAGTAGTTTAGCTAGTAAAGAATAACAGTTACAGAGTATAATAGAACTACATAAAGATGATCCCAAAATTGAACAGTTTTTCAGAGAGGCACTTGGTCTCAATTCTCAGCTTCTACAACAGAAAGAACTATTATCCCGAAAGATTTTGCAGTAGAATTCTCACTGCGAAATGAGTGATAACATAACAAATCAAGTTGTGGAATTACGACTTGAATATGATTCAATTTTTAAGAAAGTCTCAGACTTCATAAACTGGCAGAAATCCGAATAAGGGAAAAGAGCAGGCATGCCCAAAATTGATGGATCGGACAAAGAAATTTTATTTGCAAAATGGGATTCTCGGCTAAGAGAGGTAGAACAAGTAATGGAGGATGCGGCAGCAACAGAAAGTAGTATAATTGAATGTGTGAATGAAAATCTACACAAGGCTAATTTGGTAGCAGAAACTACCCCTGGTTTTCTTCCAAAAGCACAAAAGCTTCAAGCAGTATGGAAACAAGCAGCGGAGGAAAGGGCAGAGGCAATTAAACAGGTAAACATATTGAACTGGGAAGCATACTGGTAGTGCAGAGTGAAACCACACAGCTAGTGGATGACCATGAAATGCCTGATGACTTCCGCCAAGAAAATAGTGCCAGCACTCACCAATGTTGTATTTGCAGGACAACTAAAAGCTGAAGTCGACCAACTGACACTCTTAAAACCGATGCTAGATATTTGCGATCTCAAGGACCAAATGCAGAATTAGTCATAGACATACTTTATTTTTTTATATTTTTGCTTAAAATGAGGCAGGTCGTTTAAACCTCCTCATCTATTTTTGTAATTTCTATTTTTAAGTTTCATATATTAGTATTTAAACCCCTCTCATGCATTTAGAGAGGGGTCCAGAAATTTTATCAAAAACATTCTTCAGAACATGCACTTATGCCCCCCACTGAGGAGGTTTTGGTAAAATTAATGGAACGAGATTTATTTTCTACTTGAGTTTAACATCTTCTACTGAAATTGCACTTTTGTACTCTTAGTTGATGTTAAGTGATTTGAAGGCAAATCAATATTGCTGGAGCACATGAGTAGGACGTATTACAAATGGTACTTCTATCTCTTAATGCTTTTTACTTGTGTATCAAGCAATAAATTATTTTTAGTTATTTATGTATGAAAGTTTAAATTCTTAGTTATCATTATTGCACTTTTGTATGATGATGATTTATTATTTATGTTGAATATGTGAATGACTCTTTATGTGATATATCTATCATATCGTTTCAGCTAACTTTTTATACAAATCGATCATTATCAATTGGATTCTTTTCCTATCGTGATTGAATGATCTTTATTATCAATTACTTTTAGAAATCATTTTAGATCACATATATAAACGTTACTCCCGGGATAGTTTTTAAAAGTTAGATGTTTTCTTTGATTATGATAGATTGAATATGATAGTTAGAAGATAAATTAAATTCAGAATAAGTATTCACCCCATAAAACCCCAACAAGAAAAATATCATCCCGCTAGCACAAACATCATAAATAGATTGGGAAACTAGTCCCATCATCCCCAGTCGGAGCGACTATTCCAAACGGAAAAGGAGTTGTCCTAAGGTCCAGACCGGGTGGTTATCCCCCTTGTTGGAGTCCCAATTTTTCGAGCCTTCAACTGGATGATAAGCTTTCTTCCGTGTGGTTAGGACTTAGACTGATGGAAACCCTCTCTTCTCATACCAGAACTTGTTGCAGACTAACAATGTTAGATATTTGTATATTTATGTCAGAAAACTTCAACAATAAAGAATCTTCTATACATCTAATGCAAATGATAATAAGTGCGGGGATCTTATGCAGAGTTTTTCCCTCTGAATGGGAAGTTGCTTCAGTCATCGTCATTCAAAACATCAACTTGTCTATCATAATATTGGCATGCATCTACAAAATTGTTAGATCATGAAATCAAACTATATCAGGTTCTGAAACATATATCCATCATGGTCATAACATGTTAATTACATCAACTACTTCATCATCACATATGAACATGACATCAAGTTTTCATCAAGGGTTAGAGTCATATGGTTAGGACAGATGACAAGTGTATCATCAAAGATCATCAACACAATATCACTTACATAGCTTAGTTCATCAAGTCAAGGCATCCATATTTACTATATTGTCAAAATTACTAAGCCAAGGTCAGCAAGGGGATCTTGAGCAACAATATTATTGTTACACTTCTATAATCATGGTTATCGTGGTTATCATGCTTCTCACGAGCATTAACAATAGTATCAAGTCACCATATTAAAAATAGTGTATCTAGCTTGCTTCATAAGATCTAGAAATTCATCATCTTAGATACTTTTCCAAGTATACAAATATATCAAAAATCAATGTTTCTAAATAGCTTTACCATGACTTAATAGAATGTAAGATACTTGTCCAATACCAATTGCACCATCTCATCATAAGTACCATGAATCAAACTTACTTTCATATGCAATATGAGTCATTCATAAAGGCAATATTTCCATCATACTTTAGGGCTTACCTTGTCATCCAATATTTGCAACTGAAAAATAATATTGAAACAGTACATCATATATACCTTTTAGATACATGTGCACCTTGACATTGGCAGCTTGGAGCACTTTGTCAACTTTTCATCAGGTGCCTCTTTTCCTTTTCCAACACTAGCTCTTCTCTTCCTACACTAGCCATCTTTTCCTACACCTTAGATGATCCTCAAGAAGGATCCACTTATCACATCTCATCAGAAGGTTAGAAGTATCCCAATATTCAAATATACATGCAGGAAGTATAGTCAATGATCAAATCAATAAATCTAAACAAAAGTAAAGACATAAAGGAGTAACATAAATCGAAAAGTACTTATCTTCAATGAGAGATGATCATCTCCCTCTTGAACCAACCTTCAAGAGTTGTGTCTATTCATTGTTCATATAACGATTGTTGCCTTCAATATTTCAACCAACTTCATCAGCAACCAGGACTAATAGAGACTATCCCACCTAGGTCTTCATCAAATCTGTCACAAGTGGTTGATCATATTGATCATGCTAGGGTTTCTAGATTGTATATCTCAAATATTTTCCATAAAATAGGGTTCCTTCCAAACCCTAACCTCATAATATCCATCAAACACTAATAACCAAATTACCTAAGGTTTCCAAACCCTGGCCTTCTTTTAGGTCTCCCCCATATTCTCTTGTATCAAAGGTGTCTCCATATGGGTGCTCTTCAATGACTTTTCTTCAACCCAAATCTGATACCATGTTAATTTTTTTCTTAGGGCTACATTGTTCTTTGCTTTGATAATTACATTTCATTATTTCCATATTAAATTCAACCCACAACATCATAACATTATTCATATTTACATCATTATTTAGCAACATATGCAACTATATAGAAAGAAAAATATCATCATTAATGTAGTGGAACATAAAGGAACAATAGAATAAAAACATTCACACATAGAGACACCAAGGTTGGTTGGAGACTAGGAAAAATCCACTACGAGGAAAACCCTTTCAAATTATTCTTCTTGTTAGATTGTCATTGAATGGTTAAACAAAAGAGAGTACAATGATCCATATCTTCATCCATACAACTAAACAATATCCATGAAGAATATCCTAACAAAAATGATCTAACAAAATCAAAAAGAATATTACAACAAGAGTGTCGATCAGATAACACTTCATCATACTGTAGTCAACTTCAGTCATATGCAGTCAACTACGGTCAATTGCAGCAATTGACCCAAAAAAAACCCTACTTTCCAACCACAGGGAAGGCATGTTGTGCATGCAGCTGAGAGGCTTCAACCACATAGATGAGTCAGCATGCATGTGATTGCAGCCAATATTTCTTTGTGACATGCCTGTAATGGAGACCCAAGACCCTAAAACAAAGATGCGAGCTTTGGACCCTACAATTTCACCTTTGAGTGAATCCGTTCTTTGTGAACCTACCTCAGACCTGTGCGAGCCAAAACCAAGGAAGAGAAATAGAAGAATGATCCAAGATGATTTTCCAAATGAGGGTCACTTAACTTACATTTATAACCTTCTAAGGGATTCCGATTTGCTTTGGGGCTGACCTGATCAAATATGCACATGTGGGGTTTAATTCAAAATTACACTTTCCCTTAACCAAACCGAGCACTTCAATAGTCAAAATTAGTCCTCTTGAAAAGAGGAATCTCCTCCCATGGTTGGAATTTGTCACTAAGATGCCAAATTAACAAGTGCTACCTGGGAGGAGTACATATTACATTTGACGTAGTTGTTGGAGGCATTAAAAGGCACCAATTGCTATCAAATCTCAAGAATAGTGAGTTTGCACAACAATCTTTAGTGTATCTGGGGTATGCGATAGGTGTAGGGGAGCAAAAAATAGATCCTTCCAAGATGGATGCCATTATGAAATGGTTGTTTCCTACTAATTTTTATGAGGTTAGGAGTTTCATTGGGGTATCACAATAATTGAGGAAATTCATAGCCTCATTTTTAGCAGTAGTAACAACACTCCACCCCATAACAACAAGTGGAAAGAGTTTCTAGTGGGGAAAGGGTCAAAAAAGGGCCTTTGAGGAGTTAAATAAGAAGATCAATCAGGAACCAGTTCTATCATTACCAAACTTGCAATAGCCCTTTGAAGTGGAGACAAATTTTAGTGGGTATGTTATGGGAGCAGTCTTGATGCATTGATCTGTAATTAAAGACTTGAAGGTATATTAAAAATTTGCAAGTAAGTTTATGCATTGTGGGTAATGGATTAAGTTGCAAAAGCACATAAACTTTAGTTTTTTTAAAACTCAGTTTGTAGAAATAAAACAGAGAAATATGAACCATTAACAACAAAACAAAACAACAAAATGATAACGGAGTTCACCCCTCCTGGGTTACATCTCCGGGTCCAACTTCCAATGTTGGACCTCTTAAATTATGTGCTCAAATATGTAATTACATTAGATTACAGTGCTCAAAATGCAAAAATTGTGTTGCCAATGGATTCATAATGCTTAAAAACCCCTATCTAGGCTCTTCCTGAGCTCAAAAAGGTTAAAAACTGAGCAAGATATGCCTCCTTGAACAATTTCAGCTAACTATTCTGCAAAAATACAATTTTGGCTAATCATCCAATGATTTCTGCCTTTTTTCAAACTACTGAGAGACAAATTCACCTGGTGCTGGTTAAATTCCCACTGAAAAAGAGGCAAATTGTCGACTCCTTAATCACGTCAATATCCCTTAAGCATCGTATAAGGTCCTATGGAGGCCACGTGGCCGGTGCTCCAGTCCCTTTGTTCTTGGCGTATGGTCATATAATTTTTCACTAGACTGGGGATCAGCATGGGCCAGGTGCCAGCCAGTTCGCCCTCTCCGTCATTGGTTCAAGGTCATGTGGCATAACCGAAACAAGGGTCGGGCTTAACCTCCTGCTTCCTCCGCTTAACTCCTGACGTGGTCACTTTTGCACCATGAGACCAAGCCTAGGGCCTAGTCCCTGCCCCCTCCCCTTCCATTCCTCCACAAGTCCTATGGGTAGTATGTGATCGGGGGTTGGGGCCAAGCTCCCCGCCCCCTTCCCCCAACGCACCAAACAGTGAAATTTAAATATTACTCGACAATAATATATGTTAAAAATTGTTGTGGGGTACACCAGTAGAGCGCAAAGTTATTACTTGGAAAGTAGAGGGGTCAAACCCTGCCGACACCCTTGGGCCCCTTTACAAAAATTTTGGCCAACCATAGGGCGCCACATGGTTCCCTCTCATTGGGCGACGTGTCACCTCTTGATTGGTCCACTTCACAACCAAGGAACCAATGAAAAACTGCCAACTGCCTCAGTATGGTCCTGCAAGGTGTCAAGCCTAGGTTGGGTCATACAATCTGTTATGCATGCCCAGTCAGCTATTTATTTCAACGTACAGTTTGCCCAGTCAGCGACCCATTCAATCCTACTACACAATTTTTAGTTGTTTGGCCAAAACTTCATAACATCATAACTTGAGCATACGATGTTGGTTTGAGGAAATTCAAGTGGAGTTGGATTCAGAACGAAAAGCACCATGATCTAGCGCTGGTTTAGGGTGATTTCAAGCACTTTCAATTTTGAGCATTTTTCTGATCCCCTAAATCATTCCTCCCCACTGGAAGCTTTTTTACCACCAAAAGGCTATTTTCAATTAGCAAGTAGGTGAGGGTACAAATCCCTCACCCTTCCAATCTAAATCCATTTGGGCTTAATTGGATTATTTCCCTTGAGCCCCACACGAAGGTACTCCACATTGTCTTTGCGTGAAGGCCTTATCCTCCTGTCAATAATAGTATTTTGTTGCAATTCTTCTAAGTATTTAGGGGATAAATCTTCTATTGTTGGAATCTGAACATTCTCTCCTTTATCTTCAATCAAAGGAGACTCATATAATCTTAAGTTCTCCACATTTACAACAACATAAACTTACATGTATGGAGGTACATTTAACTGAAAGGCATTATTACCAATCTTTTCCAAGATTTTGAAGGGTCCATATCTGATTGTTTTGAGCTTTTCACCTTCTCTTTGGAGCCTTTCCTTGCTGATATAAAGCTAAACTTTATCTCCCACCTAAAATTTGTGGCCAACACGATGCTTATCATGTCTTGCCTTGTACTTGGCTTGACTCTTTTCCAACTGTTCTTGTACCATTTGATGCACCAACTGAATCTGTTCAATGAAGCGCTTGGCCTTATCTATGTCACTGTGTCCATCCACCACAACATCTTTCCCAAAGATAAAATCTAAGGGAGATTTTGGTAAATATCCCAAACATGCTTCAAATGGAGATGTTTGAGTCGAAGAATGCTTGGCTTTGTTGTAGGCATGTTGGATGTAATGTAAGTGTTCATCCCAAAGCTTAGGATGCTTTTTGCAATAACCATAAAGGAGATGTACTATTGTTCTATTCACTACTTTTATCTGGCCATTAGTTTGTGGATGAAATGTTGTGCTCTTCTTCAACTTGGTGTCCACGAGTTCCCATAAACTTGACCAAAATTTCCTGAAAAATTGAGAATCTCGATCAGAAATAATAGAAGTGGGTAACCCAAAATGCACCCATACATTTTGGAAGAACATTTGTGCAGTCTATTCAGTTGTAACCTGCTTCTTACAAGGCATCAAAACACACATTTTGTTGAAACGATCCACAACAACATAAAGATAATCATGACCTTTCCTAGACATAGGTAGTCCTCCTACAAAATCCATAGAAATACTTTCCCAAGGACGAGAAGGAACAAGAAGTGGAGTATACAAACCCAACTTTCTATTGCTAAGTTTACCGCACACATATAACATCCTCTTACATATCTTGACACACTTTCATTCATATGAGGCCAATAACAATACCTCTGTAATTATGCAATTATTTTGCCTACACCAAAGTGACCAACAATAAGAGAAGTATGACCTTCCCTTATGATGTTGACTCTTTCACCCTGTGTAACACATAACTTGCCAAGATGGTACATCAATTTATCATGAACATGGTAATCCAATTCTTCTACATGATTGCCTTGACACAAAGTTGCATAAACATCTTTGAAATCTTCATCTTTAGCATAATGTTCAACATAGCTCTCATGTATGATAGAATTATGCTTAATAATGTTAGATGCACTAACAATAGGCCTTGATAACATATCAACAACTTCGTTGTATATACCTTTCTTATACCTGATTACCAAATGGAACTATTGTAGAAATCCCATCCACCTGAAATGTCTAGCTTATTGTAGCTTGGTTTGCATTTAAAAATATTGCAAAGATTGATGGTCATTATGAATAATTGTTTCCTTACCCATCAAATAATGTTTCCATTTATTCATGCTTTATACCAAAGCATACAACTCTTTGTCATAAGTTGGATAGTTAATTACTGCATTGGTAAAGGTTTCATAATTATAACAGATAGGCTTACCATACTGCATCAAAACTGCTCCAATGGCATAATCACTTGCATCGGTTTGAATCTCAAATGGTTTCTTAGGATATGGAAGTGAAAGAACTGGTGATGTACTAATTTTGTCTTTAAATGTATTGAAGCCTTTATGTTGTTTGCCTCCCCACTGAAAGCCCTGTTTCACACTTGTCAAATCATGTAGTGGCGCTGCAATAAATGAGAAGTTAGCAATAAACTTTCTCCAATATTGGGTTGCTCCCAAAAATATCCTAATCTTTGTTATATTATTGGGTTTAGGCCAATTCACGATGACTTCAACCTTTGAGGGATCAATCTTCAACTCACCCCCTCCAACAATATGACACAAATAAACTAATGAGGTTTTCCCAAATTCACACCTAGACATCTTCAAATACAATTTCCCTTTCTTTAATAAATATAAAACTTGCTTAACATGTTATTCACAAGTCTTGTAGAAAATAATAATATCATCTAAGTAGACTATGACAAAATCATCAAGGAATGGTCTCAACACATCATTCATAACTCTCATGAATGTTGCAGGGGCATTACAAAGCCCAAATGGCGTAACTAACCATTCAAGCAAACCTTGTTTTGTATTAAAAGCAGTATTTTAAATATCACTTTCAGCAATCCTAATCTGATGATAACCACTTCTCAAGTCCAACTTAAGTGACTTAAACATAATCCTTCAATTGATCTAGCAAATCATTAATACGAGGAAGAGGATAGTGGTTCTTTATCGTGATTTTATTCAAAGCTCTAAAGTCCACACACTCACCATGTACCACCCTTCTTTAGAACCAAGAAAATAGGAGAACCACAAGGAGATTGACTTGGTCTAATGGCCCCTTTGTCAAGCAACTCTTGAATTTTCTTCTTGATCCCTGCATTCTCAAAAACTGACATTATATACATGCCAATATTTGGAAGAGGTGCATCGTGCTGCAATTAAATCTCATGTTAGATTCCTCTTTTAGGAGGAAACACTTCAGGTTCCCTAAACATCTTATCATAGGTGTTAACAACTTCATCCAAATCATGCTTGAGAACACATCCTTGAAAGGCTTCAAATTTAGCAGTATCTTTGGGTTTGATCATACACAATACAAAATTCTTACTAGCATTTACAAGCATTTTCATTTGACTGACACTTACAAGAGACAAATTCATTTTCTTGCTATATGCTCTAACAATATACTCAATTCCATCTTTAAACAAATGATATTTGTTCTCATGATGATATAATATGGATTTTCAGTCATATAAGTATGGACTCCCTAAAACAATTCCACATATTTCAAGTGGTACAATTTCAAGCTCTACCTCATCAATAAAGTTTACAGTGATGGTGAATTTAAGTTTACACGTTCTTGTCACTTGAAATTTGGCATTGTCACATATCCAACCCAAAGGATAAGGTTTAGGATGAAATATAGTTTCCAAGTTTAGTTTCTTGAAAATAGTTTCAGAAATAAGGTTAACTTGGGATCCACTATCAAACAAAGTATCAACTTTGGTATGTTTTGTAATGACCCTAATATGCGAAAGCTCAATTCTTTCTTTATCATTTTGAGGCTCAAGAGGCTTACTAGAAGAACTAATAATTGCAATAAAATCTTTACCTTTCATTCCCATGGCTGTGATTTTGGTCTCAGCACCTAAATCAAATCCTAGATCTTATTGAGTTATTGCAACAAACTTTTGTTTCCCTTTGTTGTTAAACTTCTTGGGTTCCAATTCTGGATGTAATTTCCAACAATGGTATTCATTGTGGCCTCCCTTTGAACAATGTTTGCATGCAAGATTTTCTCCCTCTTTATTGACTACATCATTCTTTTTTTCCCTTGCCTTTAAACTTCCCCTTTTCTTTGTCTCCATATTTGAATGGCTTCTCGCCAGTCTCTTGAGGAACATTTTTCCCTCTTGCTTCTAAATGAGTTGCTTGAACACATACTTCATCTAGTTTGGTGGGATTAAACATGAGAATTATATGTCTCAAATAACTACGTAATCTACCTATGTATTTTAAGAGAGTGTCTTGTGAAGACAAATCTACACCCAAGATTAAAGCTCTTCTTCTAAATTCATGTGTATAACTTTGAACATTCTCACCTTAACTTGCCGAAAATTTTTCTAATCCATAATTTCCTTTTTCATGTAATCTAATGGATAAAATTGCCTTCTTAATGTAGCTACAAAATCATTCCAAGAAGAAATAATTTTATCACTTTTCTTCAAGTCTTCTTGAGTTCTAGCCTCCCACCAGATGAGAGTTGCACTTTCCAATCGAAGAGAATCAAGCTGGAAGTTGGCCACATCATCTTTAATCCTTTGAATCCTGTAATAAACTTCAATTTGATGGACCCAATTATCCCACTTTACAACATTTACTTCTCCATGGTACATAGTTAATTCAAACTTGACATCAAGCTTTAACAAAGGAGACTTAGCATGTCCTTTTGGAGACTTTGGAGAATTATGTGAAGGGGATGAAGTATAATACGATGAAGGTGAAGATGGAGGTGAAGGAGGAGTTTGAGGTGGAGGCTTTCTCCCATCACCACCATTACTTTTTGGTTGATTTGAAATCTCTCCATGCAACCTTGTAGTCCTCTCTTCATATAACACTTTCACCATTTCAGACATGTCATAGAAATCCTTTCTGAAATCTTTCTCATCCTCAAACATCATCTCATGTCCTTATTCATGTGCCATGACTGGTAGAGTTTGTGACCTCCTTGAACCAATTTGAGGATTTGGTTCTTCAAGCACTCCTTCTCCTATTTTCAACTTTAACCTTGTAAGCATCAGAAAACACTTGCAAATACAGTCAAACATTGAAAAAACCATGCTCTAATACCAAATTGATCTGTAATTGAAGACTTGAAGGTATATTAAAAATTTGCAAGTAAGTTTATGTCTTGTGGGCAATGGATCAAGTTGCAAAAGCACATAAACTTTAGTGTTTTTAAAACTCAGTTTGCAGAAATAAAATAGAGAAATATGAACCATACACAGCAACACAAAACAACAAATTGATAATGGAGTTCACCCCTCCTGGGCTACATCTCCAGGTCCAACTTCCAATGTTGAGCCTCTTCAATTATGTGCTAAAATTTGTAATACATCAGTTTATAGTGCTCAAATTGAAAAAATAGTTTGCCAATGGATTCAAAATGCTCAAAAACCCCTATCTAGGCTCTTCTTGAGCTCAAAAAGGTTAAAAATTGAGTAAGATATGCCTCCTTGAACAATTTCTGCTAATTGTTCTGCAAATCTGCAATTCTGGCTAATCATACTATGATTTTCGCCTTTCTTCCAACCATCGAGCAACAAATTCATCTGGTGCTGACGAAATTCCATCAAAAAAAGGAAAATTATCGCCTCCTTAATCACGCCAATATCCCTTAAGTGTCAAATAAGGTCCTATAGAGGCCATGTCGTCGAGGGTTGGGCTAACCACCGGCCCCCGCCGCTCCGCTCCCTTCGTTCTTGGTGTATGGTCATACAATGTTTCATGGGACTAGGGGTCAGCATGGGCTAGGGGCCACTTGGTCCACCCCCTCTGTTGTTGGTTCAGGGTCATGTGACATAACCAAAACCGATGGTCGGGATTAACCACCTGCCCCCTCTGCTTAACTCCCGATTTGGTCAGTTGTGCACCATGAGACCGAGGTTGGGGCCTAGTCCCCGCCATCTCGCCTTCCACTCCTCTATAAGTCCTATGGGCAGTATGTGACTGGGAGTTGGGGCCAAACGCCCCTCCTCCTTCCCCCAACATGCCAAACAATGAAATTTAAATATAACTCGGCAGCAATATATGTTAAAAACTATTGTGTGGTCCACCGATAGAGCATAGAGTTGTTATTGGAAGGTCGAGGGGTCGAAACCCACCAAGGCCCTTGGGCCCCTTTGCAAAAAATTTGGTCAACGACGAGGCGCCACCTGGAACCCTCTCATTTGGTCATGTGGTGCCTCTTAATTGGTCCACTTTGCAACTAAGCAACTAATGAAAAACCGCCAAATGCCTCAGTATGATCCTGCCATGTGTCAAGCATATGTTAGGTCATACAATATATTGTATGCCCGATCAGTTGTTGATGTTAGTGTATGGTTTGCCTAGTCAACATCCCAATCAATCTTGTTACACAATTTTTAGCTGTTTGGCCAAATCTTCAAAACATCATAATTTGAGCATACGATATTAGTTTAAGACAATTCAAGTGGCATTGGATTCAAAACGATGAGCACTACGATGTGGCATTGGTTTCAAGTGATTTCAAGAACTTTCAATTTTGAGCATTTTTTTGATCCCCTGGATCATGCATGAAGGAAGGAATGTATGCTACCATTATAACATATTTCATGGGGTGGTTCTTAACTACCCTACCTACGACAAGGAGTTCTATGCCCTCAAGCAAGTTGTGAATAAGTGGAAGCATTATCTGATGGGAAAGGAGACAGTGATCCACATAAATCACGAATCATTATAGTACTTGTAGGCCCATAGTAGGATACATCAAACCAGACATTACAAGTGGATGGGGTTTCCAAATAAAAATCATTTAGTGATCAATTATAAGAAAGGAAACACAAACAAGTTGGTTGACATGCTTTCAATGTCGCTGACATCAAAGATCACAACTTTTGGAAGTTTGATGTCCATGGAGCCATTCACCTATGATGCATATCCATAGGATGAGGACTTCAAGGAATAATTTCATTAGTTGCAAAGGTAGAGTCATGTGTGCGATGGTGACAACACCATTGACTACCAACTCCAAGATGGGTCACTCTATAGGTTGGATAAGTTATGTGTTCCTAAAGGTGAGAAATCCCAACTAATTAGAAAGGCTCACACCTCTAAGGTTGCAGGGTACTTTGATGTAAGGAATACAATGGCCAACATGCAGAGGTATGTGTATTGGACCAAGATACGAGAATAGGTAGCTAAGTTCATAAGAGAATGCATGTTTTTTTGTACCAACAAGCCTAGTAACATGAAACACAATCTATATCATCCCTTACCTGTACCTATTCATCCTTGGGAAAGTATTTCCATGGACTTTATGGGAGGTTTAGCAACAACCAGGAAGGGACATGACTACTTGTTCATGGTAGTTTATAGGTTCAACAAGATGTGCGTTGGGATGCCCTATAAAAAGACAAAAACAACAAACTTGTTCTTTGGATAGGTCTGGGTGCACTTTCGGATACTGAGGAGCATCGTTTCAGATAGGGACACAAAATTTCTTAGTGCATCATGGACTACATTATGAGAGAAGATGGACATAAAGTTAAATAGGTATACAACATTTAGTCCATAGATAGATGGGAAAAACATAAGTAGTCAACAAGACTTTGATGCAACTTTTGAGGGGTTACAATCAAAAGAATCTGAAGACTTGGGATGAAAATCGAGTATATATACATCACTCTTATAATAGAGAAGTCAACACTTCTACTAGTAAGTCCCCATTTGAAATATGTTTAGATATTTGTCACATTCACCTTTGGATATTGCATATGGCAAAAACAGAGGAGTGAGAGACAATCTTACAAGGGATTCCTTGAGGGATGAAAAGTTTGTTGAGAAGATCAGGTAGATCCATATACAAGGTACATGAGACATTGTAGAAGTCACATGAAGAATATAAGGTTAGGCATGAGTGACATAGAATAGAGAAGTCATACAAGGTGGGAGACAGAGTATGGTTACAGTTGAATGAGGAGAGGCTACAAGGTCCTAGTAAGAAAATCAAAGCCCTGCAATATGGTCCCTTTGAGATACTAGAAAAGGTGGGAGATAATGCCTATAGACTTAGTCCACCACCATACATGCACATTTAATCAATTGACAGTGTAAAGAATCTGAAACTTTATGATCCTTCCATGTTAGACTAGGAAGAGGAACATGTCCTATCTTCTATGAAATATTTGGCACCAGTTGCTTAAGAAAAGTTGACATAATGATCCATAAACTGTCATGGATATTCCACTGGATAGCTCGTCACAACAAATCTGATAATAATATATTAAATTTTTGAATTTTAACACTATTACAATTTTATTAAACTTCTAGATCTATAAATTTAATTGTAATTAGTGCATGCATGCAAATGGAAATTATGAATAAAAGTATAGAACGATAAAATAAGCTCACACAGACACATAAGACACAAGATATACCCTCTGAAACCCTTTTGGGAGAAAACCCAGCTAGAAGGTGATGTCGCTTCACTCTCTTTCTCTGTCTGCAAAATAAGGTTGCAGGTACAAAGAAGTAATACTTGTGGCTCATGGGTTGCTATAGTACACAGATCCTCTCTATGTGCTTTACCTCCTATCCTTCATGGCTATCTTTGCTCAACTATGGAACAAAAAATCTCTTGAAAGAATGGAATGCCTCTTCCTCCTACTGGCTTGGTTTTAACACAACCCGATAGCCTACCAGTGGCTAAGTTTGACTACATCAACTCTTAACTAGAGTACCAATATAGAATATTCTAGAGTCTTTTACATCACAAACACGTGGCTAACCCCTTTTCCAGGAATAATGGGGGTTGAAGAAGCATCTTCCTGAACTATAGGTATGAAAACATGAAGCTCAAATTTTGAGTGACATAACTTTTGCATACAGACTCTGATTGACACTCTTCTTGCATCGTTGGAAATATCTTTGTGTGTATAATAGTGTGAAAAGGTACAATGCTAAAGAGACAAATTTTTACCCCCAAAAAACATTATTTGATGCCTCAAAATGCTCCCAAAAGGTGTTACAGGTCTATCTGGGCACATCAATCCCGATATTCAGATCAGTTAAATTAGGGCTCATCAAACCCTAATTTAGTTGTTACATGCCCTAGACGAGTCATCTCATTGAATGCTTCCATCCATCAAAGTTTCCTAGCCTGAAGTCTTGCTGAAATGCCTCCTTGGGACACCAGAGCAGCCCTGGTCAGGGGTAACTACACTGCAGAGTAGGCAAGCCCATTATGGCCTACATTGTAGTGCACTTAAGCCCTCTTTGACCTACGATGGGCGAGATTGAGCGAAATTTGGATAGGGTTATGGGAATATTCCTTGATTCTAGATCATTCTAGAAGGATCCCATCTCTTATCTCCTCCTATGAGCTCAAGATTAGATAGGCTAAGGATCAATTAACCTCCTATCCTCTCATCCCTTGCTCCACAGAAACTAACTCCAAGTTTGGAAGGCCATTAATTACCCTCATTTATGAAAAAACCACCTCCATTTCCCTATAAATTGAGCACTCATCATAGTGATCAAGGGGCTAGAATCTGAAGATTGTAGAGAAATTATGTTGGTTTGAGATTTGAGTTCATGTCAAGCAATGTTATGTTGCTGGATTGGTGTGATTTTGATGTGGTGAGGGTTGGACTGAAGCTGGAGGAGTGGCACAGGATTGAACTATATTGGGTGAAACTCTTCCTTCTACATTAATAAAGTGTTTATTCCTTTTCTCATATTCTTGTTCATATCTATGATGATTATGTGTTTCAATGTCTTCGATTCCATTGGTTTATAGTAGATAGATCATGTATGATTTGATCATTTGTTGTTTCTATTTTTGTTGACACAGGTACCTATTAAGCGGATTTAGTTCAAGTGGGAGCGACGGGAGAAATTCAAAGGGGATTAAGGAAGTGAAAGACTACAAGTAAGTTCCTTCATCTCATCTATCTACTATAGGAAAAGGTTAAACTACTTTCTTTCTATTGTTCTAGGTGTAGCTACCCACCTAGGGAAAATGTGTTTATCCGTAGATACAAATTCCATATAACAAATTGGCGACCATACTGGGGAACGACTGTCGTTCCTAGTAGTTTATCCTCATCAGATTATAACCTAGTAGACATTGCTTGACTTCATTGATCTTATTTCAGTCTTTTTGAAGTGTTTTTGGTCAAAAATTGTGCTTGAATGTCTCTTGATTTGATCCTCTGGCACCAGCGTAGTGTTGGTCTTGACACAGTGCGCTGCGGAGCAGCCTTAGCTTAGAGACAGTGCACTACAGCGCTTGTCTCCCACTCTAGCCTGCACTGATCCCTCTTAGGCTAAAAAACCCATCTTTGGTTTGATTTTTCCAAAGTTGCTTCTAATGTTGTTTTCTAAAAGATCAATGTTTTCAATGGTTCTGAAATCAAGTTGTATTTCTCCTTCTATCCCTACTTTGGCCTTGATTTTTTAGTGTTTCTTAAGTGATTTCTTTATCATTATCAATTCATTGTCAAAGTTAGCTTATATTCAATTAATCTTTTCTGAAAAGGAAGTGTTGTAAAGTCTTCATTTATTTGAAAAAGAAATTGTCGTAAAGTCTTCGTTTCTTGTGAAAAGTATTGATTGATTGTTTGTGCATTTAGTTTCCTTTTGTTCATCTAAACATTAAGGGAAATGAAAAGAAAAACTTGCATTATGCATTTAGAGGTTTGTGTGTGCTTGTAGGAATAGTATAGGGAAAGTTGCATTAGATGTGATTTATGCTCTTTGATTAAAAGTTCTGATTGCTCTATCCCTTGTAGTTAAGGTTTTCATTGTTCAAAACAAATGAAAAGAATGTTTCTCATCATAGTTTCATTCTAGGAATTTCAAAGACATCGCGCAGTGAACCTGAAAGACAAACTCCTAAACAAGATCAACTTAAAAGTTATCTCAATTAACCTAATGTAGCATTGCAACTTAACGCATAACATTTAGAGGTTCTAGGCTAGAGACGTGTTTCAACATCGTAAAACATAGCAATTGTCTTTAATTGTTTGTGATACATTTCGAGTGTGATACCTCATTCCACGTACATAAGTATATTGTAGCTCATCCATGTACCTTCGGGTATATAGGGCGGCGTTATAGTACAAAAAGTATAAAGGAATGCTCTCACTGTGCAGTTTCGCATTAGACAGCGCTAACACGGATTGGGCCTCCACGTACTTTCAGGTATATATGGGAGGACTACATTAGGTTGCTATCCATCCTTAGGTAACTGAGTCAACTGCCTTGTACACTGTGATACACCAAAAACAGCATTCGGGGAGATTGCCTGCACGTATGTTAAGTCCTTGGTTTACTGAGGCAGTATATTGCAGTTCACAGTTTCTTGGTAATTCTTTTTCCTAGATTTCTCTCTTTTTGTTTATTTCTTTTTGTAATAAAATAAATTAGCAATCGTGAAGGAACATCAACCTTTACCATGTTGTTTGCGGAGGACAGCGAGTAAACCGCCTTTACCCCCTAAAGCTACACCTAGTCGGCAAAAGTGGTCTCATTTAACTGAATCCAGTACATCACAAATTTCTGGTTCTTCATCTGAATTACCAGAGTCACCTATATCAGTAAGTACTATGACCCCAGTTACTCCTACAATTATTGGTACATCTGTTACTAAAGTGGAACCTTTACAATTACCTGAGGACACTAAAAGTGAACTTAGTGAAACGGTAACCCAAGTTGTCCAACAAGAAGTTGATTCTCAACCCAAATTTTTTCAACAAGAAATTACTTCTGAAATTGAATCTGTTCAACCAAAAGTTGATCCTGAACCTATCACAGTTCAACCAGAAGTTGTTCAAGAAGCTCAACCTGAACCCATTGTTCTTTTACCAGAACACTTGGATCTTGAAGTTGAACAATTAGAAGTTGTTCCCGTACTGGAAGACGATCGATCGGTTTATCCTTAGACATCTATAACTGTTGAGACTTCCCCTTTACCGCAGAGTCAAACACCAGAAATCTATTACGGACCTGACGGTGAAATCCTTCCACCTGGTTTGATTTCTATTGAAGAGGAATCTGAAGAAGAAACACCCAGAACTCCAACTCGTTTTGGACCCAGGCTTTATCTTTATCCTCATACTCCTCATTTTACTGCTCCTTTTGATCCTGTTTACTTTCAAACTCCCATTGATTCATTAGGACATTTATTGGGTCATTTGACTATGGCTGAATCAACATCCCATACTGTACCATCTGTTACAGCTGTGACAGAATCTATTGTTGCTACTTCTTCGATGTTTACTACAATGCCTGAATCACGTTTGTATGGTGTTTCGTCCGTCCCACCGGGTTACCAATATTTATCTAGAACTCACTCAGGTGTTGCTTCTAGTCCATGGTCTTCACCCATGTCGTCCACAGGAATTTTACCTGGTTCTTCACTTACAAATACTGAATAGTTTGATCCATCAAGTCAATATCAAGTTGGTCCATCTGGTTACCGTCCAATGTATCCACTTTACACTGCATTACCTCCATATGGAGAACAATATGCCCAATCCGCTTATCCTCCATTTTCTGGGGGGCAACCATATGGCAATATACTGTCGTCTTTAATTTAGCCTAGAATTATTGTTTGCCAGTAGCAACTTACAATGCCCACTCAACCAAGGCTTGTGTATCCATCACATCCAGTGCAATTTGTTTCATCCATACCTATTACGCCTGTCGTTACGACTTTACCACAGTGGCAAGCTCAGTTAATTGTATCTCAACCTTTGCAAGCTGGTCCTTCAACCTCTGACCCTCAAGTTTAAGGTTTACAGACTCAGTGTTCTCAGGTTGTTTTACAACAATCATTGTGCGTGGAATCCAACAACCTCAGGCTAGTTTACCATTTACTGGAATGACTCGGACTTATACTGGTTTAATATATTCACAACCTGGTCAAACTTACATTGGTGGGAAACAACCGTTACATCAACAACTGTGGCAGCCACAATATCAACAATAGCAATTGTTGAGCCTCAAACCTGCACCTTCCTATACACCCTCTTAGCCTTCTTTTTCCACTTACTTCATCCACCCAGTTGTTAAATCATTGCATTATAGTCTAAAAAGAGCTTTTTATATGGTTTTCTGACTATGCTTATGACTGTTGTTTGGTTTAGTTTTTTTGTTCATGCAGCTGCAGAAACTTGTCAGTTTCCGCAGCCAGCACAGGTTTCCGCAGCCAGCACAGGATTCCGCAGCTATTTTGTTAAAAGCTATGCTACAGGTGTCCTATGAAGAAACGAGCCACATGGGCAAGCTACAGGTGACGGATATATGGAACTTGTCCCTTCAAATCAGCCAAATCATCCATGGAAGGTCACGGTCAACGAGGGTCAAAGGCAAAGCCAACCAAGGAGTTCAGTGGTGGCATGTCTCTATTTTGGGCACATGAACGACTACGTAGCACAGTCCTCAGCCCACGAAGACACCGGCACACCTGGAGATCATCCCCATAACCTGAATCCAACAGCTACCACTCTGAAGATTTAACAGACATGATGACAGTTACGCTAGATCTCGGCTGAAGGGATCTGCGTGTCTTTGGCAACGCAATTAATAGCGTAGGATTCAGTTCGTTAGTTCAACACTTTTTCATTATAAATAACGCGTCGATGAACGCTGTAAAAAAGCTTTTGGATATGTAATTTCTGAACTGTTATTGTTATCACCCCATTGTTTTATATATGTTGTTGCTTTAATACATGAGAAGACTTTTCTGAGTTCATTTGTGTGACTACTCGTTGACTGGCTGAAGTGGTAGAGGGCCCCTGCGCGCTGAAGCCTTGTAAAGTTTTCATTTGGTTTTATTATGTTTCTGCTTTCATAATCTTTAGCTTGTACATAACACGTTGTTTTAATGTTTCTTAACTCACTGTTGTTTATATTTTCACCTCTGTTTTCTTATAGCTGTCAGCTGATCAGTGCTTTTCTGTAGGTTTTCTTAGGCAGCCCGGGCAAATTTTCATCTTTTTGATAACTATTGACATATGAGATCATCTTGTCCTTCCTGCTAACTTTCATTTTCTGAAGTTTAATTCCAGCACTGTCTTTTTCAAGTTGTGATTTGCTTATTTATTTTTTCTGTTATTTAGATATCATACTGCTCATCAGTTTATGGTTTCTTTCTATAGTCAAGTGACTCTATTAGCAAGAAATCAGAATATTACTAATTGTAGTGTGATTTAGCTATCATATTGCTTAAACTTATTCATGATTGCTTCCCACAAGGTAGATTGAGCTGAAGGGTAAAGGATCAGAAGAGTTGAAGTAGTGTGATTAGTTTCCTTTCTGCAATTTAGTTATCATATTGCTTAAACTTATTCATGGTTGCTTCCCACAAGGTAGATTGAGCTGAAGGGTAAAGGACCAGAAGAGTTAAAGTAGTGTGACTAGTTTCTTTTATGCAATTTAATTTCTTGCCATTTAGATATCATATTGCTTGACTTGTTCATGATTGCTTCCCACAAGGTAGATTGAGCTGAAGGGTAAAGGATCTGAAGAGTTTAAGTAGTGTGAATTAGTTGCTTTGCTTTTAGTTTGAGTTGCTTTAAGTTCAGTTTTTACTTTCTTTTCATTCAGCAGCAAGGATACTGGGCCATTGTCATTAGTTCACTGTTTGATGCATTTACTTCCTCTTAAGAATTGATTTCAGTTTAGTTGTTTTAAAGCTTTCTTCTTGAGCACTTTCAAGTTTGAGAAAATCACTGTAGAAACCACCATCACCATCCATACTCCATACTTCACTTTCATTTTCGCCATCACACATTAGGGAAAGATAAATCCAAAAACAAACTAAAAAAAAACTCAAAAACGATAAAAGACTAAAGAAATGGTTATCTAGTACATATAGTACACTTCACTTCGTTAGTTTACGAATCCCGGATTGACATTTTAAATAGTAATTTAGATCACACTAAATTGACCAAACAGCAATTCCAACAATACCAAACTTATCTTAGACTTGTTCAACAAGCCTATGCTGGGTTTGGTCAACAACAATTTTACCCAGGTCCTGGTCAACAAGCCTATGCTGGGTTTGGACAATAGAAAATTTATCTTGGTGCCCAAAAACCACCTTATACCGGATTTTCTCAACAAACTTACCCCTATCAAGGTTACCAACAGTAGATTCCTTATGCTAGTATGCAAAGGCCTATTGCCCAGGAAATTCCATCTTATCTTAGTTACGCTCAACTTGACCTAAACCGACAGTTGCCTTTTGTCGCAACACTTGAATTACCGGATTTAAATCAGCTTACTAATGATCCCATTCTTTATGCACCTTCGTGGTCTGTGGTTCCTCATAAATTTCCTTCTGATATTCCTAAGTTCAATGGAAACCCTGGAGAAGATCCGTCCAACCATGTTATGACTTTTCATTTATGGTGTTCATCCAACTCCCTGAATGATGATTCAGTTAGACTACATCTTTTCCAATGAACACTTATTGGTCTGGCTGCAAAGTGGTATATTGAATTACCACGAGCTTCATTTGACAACTTTACATCCTTAGCCACCACATTTTTAACCCACTTCTAGTTACCCATCAGATATGAAACTAGAATAGAACTGTTGACCAACTTTAAACAGACTACTGCTACTCACATTTCTGATCATATTCATGAGTGGTGTCGTCATCGTCGAATGGTTAAAACTTATGTTCCTGATCAACTTTTAGCTGAGTGGTTTATCAAATCCTTGTTGCCATCTATCACCAAGGATGTGGCTAAAGGAGGAGTTGTTACTGAAGAGAAAGTAATTGCTCATGCCCAATACTTAGACTTGATTTACACCTAGTCTAGCACGCTCTATGACAAAATTCCAAATGCACCCAGACCAACTTTTACTGTTCCACCACCTCCATCTAGTAAGGACTCTCATGCCGATGACGGTGTGATTGGTTCTTCAAGCACACAAACAGTAGGTAGACCATCTGGTCAAACACTTGCTATTTCTAATCAAACTTCTAGTGCATCTGATAATACTCTTGCTTCCAAAATAAATGTCGTGTCATCTGACAAAGGTAAAAATGAAAAGCAACTTGGAAGCAAGAAAAAGGGGAAAGCTAAAAAGAAACAAAATCCTCCCCCTCAAGAGAAATCATCTGATTCCTCTTCTTCGGCTAGGAAACCTCGTTACCCATGTTTAATCTGTAATGAGGAGCATTTTACGCGAGACTGTCCTCACTGCTCTGAAGTCTCAAAACTTCTTAAGACTTCTAGTGCATTCACTGTGTTGACAGACCCTTTTCCAAACCCAGAGACTCATTTGGTTGCTACAGATCATGCTTCCACTTCACAAGTGCTTATGCTATCCGCCTCTAAGCCTAAGATTGATGTTTTGGTGACTACAAGAAGTAAAGATTATGGTAATCCATTGTCGTTATCGAATAATTAGGCTTTAGATCAACCAAATACTTCGACTTTGACTTCGTCTGATCCTATTCCACCACCCATTGCACCAGAGTTAACAATAAAACTGCCTACGAGAGTTGTACATAAATCTACATTCAATCCTCGAGCTCGAGCAACGCAAAATTATAACATAGTAGAAGATCTGGCTCAGTCACCTTCTGCTATGTCGACGCTTGAGGTGCTTCAAAATTGTCCCTCCCAAAAGCAGGCTTTATTGTTAGCAATTGGTGGAATTGATCCAACAAATTCCAATCTTTTGGTTTTTAACCATGTGGGTTATACGCCACAATTACCGACTCAATTAGCTTTCTTGATCCAAGCAAAGGATTTGAATAAACTCGTTCACTGAACCATTATTGACAAGGGTGCATCTACTTGTATCATGTCAATGAATTGCTGGAAAACACTTGGCTCATCGCATTTGTCACGATTGCCTACAACGTTAAAAGCTTTTGACGGTCGCACTTATACACCTTGTGTAATTTTAAGTAACTTGCAGATAGAACTAGGGGGGAAAACTGTAACTATTGAAGTTGAGGTTGTTGACGGACCCCTTGACTACAACATTTTACTAAGAAGACCGTGGGTTGACGCTATGGATGTTTTGGTTTCGACATACTTTCGTATGATCACTTTCCCTCATAAAGGCGAAATCACAGTAATTGATCAACTCGACTTCTTCGCCTCTAGTTCAAAGGCTACTGGAAGCATTTTGTTAGTTCAAGGACCCCCGATATCTCTTTAGGACATTGGAGTAGGCACCTTCAAAGATTCTTCCCTAGTGGGTAATTTTTTGCTACCGTCACCATCACAAATGGCGGAAGTTGCAAAAGTTGAGACTTGTAACATGATATCTTGCACTTCATCTGATTCATGGAAGATTCCCAATAATTTTGAAGTTGATATGCATAATGAAACCATGCCTCTAAGCCCCATTGAGCTTGCATAACAATCAAGCTTTTTGGCTTGTGCGGCAAACCCAAATCCATTATCACCAACTGTATGGGTTGATCATTCGTTATAATACGGTACTTCCTCTAATCCTTTTTCACGTAAATTTTCTACTGATGAAGGAATCATCCTATCAATGATGATAGAAGAAGAACCATGGGCAAATTATCATCATCGGTCCCATCTTCCAGATCACATAGAAGATGTTTCAAATGAACTAAGTCACCCTTCAATTATTGATTTCCTTTTGAATTTTGTATTTATAGACACAGTTGATTCCGAACGAAACTTATCAAATATCGAAGAAACCATTTCTATCAATATTTTGACCGAACCTAGAATTGTAGAAAGCATCCATGTTGGCAAATATTGTTATCTGTTGGAACTTGAAACTTACCATGCTCTTTTCCGTGAATTCTGCGATATATTTGCCTCGTCATATGAGGAAATTGCAGGTATTGATTCTAGTATAGTTTAACATGAGATTAAAATGTATCCTGATGTCAAACCATTACGACAATGCCTCCATCCCATTCATTCAAAGAAGGATGCTGCCATAAAAGCAGAAATTGAAAAACTTGTGCATGCTGGTTTCATATAACCCGTTCCTCTTACCGATTGGGTTTCCAATCTTGTTCCTATCATGAAGAAACAAGGAACAATACAAGTGTGTGTTGATTATAGGGATGTTAATAATGCTTGTCCAAAAGACAACTATCCCACTCCCTTTATCGACTAGATAATTGATGATTGTGCCGGATTTGAAATATTTTCATTTATGGATGGCTTTTCCGACTATAATCAGATCAATATCTGCCCAGAAGACCAATATAAAACTGCTTTTATTTGTCCCTGGGGCACATTCGCATATAGGAAACTCCCTTTTGGTTTGAATAATGTTGGGGAAACTTTTCAGAGGGCAATGAATTATGCCTTCCATGACATCAAACACATTATTCAACCCTATCTAGATGATTTACCTGCTCATTCACGGAAACGGGCTGATCACCCGCAACATCTGAGAGCTATCTTTTTACGATGCTGACACTACAAAATTCGGGTCAATCCACATAAATGTGTGTTTTGTGTTCGTTCTGGTTTTTTGTTTGGTTTCGTAGTGTCTAAAGAAGGAATCTGACTCGACCCTTTGAAGGTTAAGGCAATTCTTGATCTGCCTCCACCTTCCAATTTACTGCAATCACAGAGACTCCAATGGAAGGCTAACTTTCTAAGGAGGTTCATTCCCAACTATGTTGAAATGGCTAAAGGATTTACTCGTCTTTTGAAAAAGGGGATTCCTTTCCAATGGGATTAGGTTGCACAAGCTTCCTTTTATGCTGTCAAAGATACCCTGATTCGAGCATCATTAATGTATGCCCCTAATTATCAAAACGACTATTTCTTGTATCTCGCCACTGCAGATACAACCATTGCTATGGTTTTAGTCCAAGAAGAATATGGGATTGAACATCCAATCTATTATTTGAGTCACAATCTCAATGATACGAAAGTTAAGTACTCTTATGTTGAAAATCTATCTTTGGCTACTGTTCAAGTTGTACAGAGATTTCGCCACTATATCCTGCTCTGAAAGACCACTGTCATTTCAGATTGCAACCCTATGACATACATCTTGTCACGTCAATTGCTGGGGGGCAAATATTCGAAATGGATTGTCATTTTGCAGGAATTTGATTTGGAATTCATCAAATCCAAGTCAAAGAAATCTCTAGTCTTTGCCGAGCTTCTTTGCGACCTTCCCTCTACTAATATCGATTCAACAACGAAACCATCAATTCCAGATGAGTCTCTGTTTCTGATTTCGTCATCTGACCCTTGGTATGGAGATATACTGATCTATCTCCAAACCCAAACTTTTCGGCCCGATACCTCTCGCTCGCAACAACAACATATTCGATACCAAACCAAAGATTATCTGATCATTGGCGACACCCTTTACCGTCATGGTATTGATATAATTTTACGGAGGTGCCTCACACATGAGGAGGACGAGAAAGTTTTGAATGATTTCCATTCTGGTGCTTGTGGTAGACATTTATCTGGTTATGCTACTGCATAAAAGATTCTCTATGCTGGTTACTTCTGGCCAAACATATTCAATGATTGCATTATTGCTGTCAGAGGTTGTCATGCATGCCAGATTTTTTATGGTAAGACTCGATTACCACTTGCACCACTGCATCCTATCATCGTTGTTGGACCGTTTGCAAAATGGGGCATCGATTTCATGACATGTAACCCTACCTCGGCCGGGGGGCATGGGTATGTTATTGTCGTCGTGGACTATTTTACAAAATGGGCCAAGGCCATGCCTACATAATGGTGAGACGACTGCTCTTTTTTCTTCAACCATGTGGTTGCATGGTTTGGTGTACCACAAGCTATAGTTACAGATCATGGTTCGCATTTTTGCAACCATATGATGACTGAATTGACTGCCAAGTTAGGACTTTCACATGATAGTTCTACTCCTTATTATCCGCAAGCTAATGGACAAGTTGAAGCCATCAACAAAATCCTTAAGCGAATGCTTCAACGAATGATAGGAGTTCATAAACGAAACTGGCATTTAATCCTGTACTCGGCTTTGTGGGCTTACCGAACCTCGGTGAGAAATGCAACTGGATTCACACCTTTTCAATTGGTGTATGGTCTGGAGGCAATCTTGCCCGTACAATGTGAAATTTCATCATTAAAACTCGCGATTGACCTGTTACCTGACACTTCTAATGAAGAATCATGTTTCTTAGAACTCATCCATCTAGATGAAACATGTCGTGAAGCCGCATTGGCTAACGAAGCACATAAGAAATGAATTAAGGTGCAATATGACTGAAATGTCAAGCCTCACATTTTCTCAGAAGGAGACCTGGTCTTACTTTATGATCAGGAAGCTGATAAATTAGGAGCAGGGAAATTTGAACCATTATGGATGGGCCCCTATATTGTCAAGCGTGTTTTGGCAAAAGGCGCTTATTCGTTAGTTGATTATGATGGAATTCCTTTGTCGCAACCCTGAAACGGGTTGTATTTGAAATGTTACTATGTCTGATTTTGCATAGTAAAAAACACTGTATATATGCTTTGATTATGTGTGTATGTGTCACAGTGTGACTTTTAAATTTTTTATGTGGTTAAGTAATCTGCTTTGTATTTGTTGCAGATGTCTGAATCTTTGGAAACATTTGTTGGTTATGCTGATGGTGCTCGTAGTACGCAAAACCTATCTTCTGCAGCATGGGCCATATTCGCTCCAGGTGGCGAGTTAGTGAGTTTTCAAGGGATTTGTATCAGTCATTCTACGAACAATATCACTGAGTATAGCGCATTGATCGAACTCTTCTCTGATGCCATTTCGCTTGGCATTTGGCGAATCATCATTAGGCTGGACTCACAACTTGTTGTACTACAACTTACAAATGTTTATACCATCCAAAATCCAACTATTTATCGTATGTTCCTTAGAGTTCGTCTCTTGGAGATACATTTTGATTACATGCAATATCAACACATTTCCAGGAAATTTAACACATTGACTGATTCATTAGAAAACGATGTGTTAAACAGACATTTACGACACATGTAAAAAGTAAATTTCCAATTCACATCAATAGTGGAATAGGATTACACATAACCATATAAAAAAATTGAAAGTAAAATAGATATATGTTTAAAGTTTTTACAAAATTTGCATCCAAGACATGTTGGTCATCTAACCTCAAAACTCAAAATGCATATAGAAAAACATCCTAAGTAGACCTAATGATGCTCATGATAACAGGTCATAGCCTGAGCTATCATACGGAATAGCCTCATCCAACAGCTAGGTACACCAATAGTATGGCATTGCAGCCTCATTGGTAACTCCTCGATCTGGACATCCGGAATACCGAGGGTTAACCCCTCTATATGATCCTGCAACTCTGCTAGTGTCTCGGTCAAATCCAAATCCTGGAGAACTGCTCTTCTGACATTTCTCTGCGCTGGTTCACCTGCCTCCTGTTGATGACCCATTAGTTGAACAGTGCCAACATCTGTATGCATGAGAACATTTTTAGTTTAGTCTTGGAAACATCAAAAACACAAAAACATGTAGAAACTTAAAAAATTAAAAACACATGGTCAAAACAATTTACCTATAGCACCCCATTGAGCACCCACTGGTAACCTCAAATCTGGATCTCCACGAAAGTCCATCCCTGCATATGGATTCTCCTCGATGACAATGTGTTGTCAACTGAGCCAACTGAAGAATGTAGGAGGAAATGAGATTGATGATTGACCAGCATGTCGAGCCATCAACTCAACCCATCTCTGCATCCGTGGATCTCTAGGACCAATCAAACTCAGTGACACATGCTGAGGTTGCATCAATGTAATTCTCTCTAAGGTAAAGGCAATCAATATTTGAACCATAGCTAAAATTATTTGTCTTATCACTCTTTACTTTGGTCAATTGCTCTTTCATCGAAGAGAGAACTGCCTCACACCAGTTGAATATAGTTGGCTCAAGGCACTCAAGCGCAAACTGCATGTATGATCTGTTCGCCAGATGAAGTGTCGCACTACCCACCAACTTTGCGATAGTGAAAAGGATTGTTCGCAAGGGCAAATAATGGACATCCTTGATATCTATCTTCCCATATTTGCTAGGCTATGTACCTGGACGACAGAACTGTCGAATGTAGTCCCTCACTGATTCACCCCCATAGGCAGAACCTGAAAGAGATATGGGGGCACCACGTATCAACAATCATGTAAGGAAGTAAACATCATCGATCAATATAGGGATCACTTTGCCCCTATGTGAAAAGCCTGATCCGCTGGATCCCATGAATGAACTAAGAACTGCAATAGTTCTAGTTGTTGCCTCATCCCAGACAACCTAAAGTATTTGAGTAACTCACAGTCTCTGAGGGCCTCAACAGTACCTAGATCATTTAGGAAAACCATATCCTGTTCTTCATGTTCTCTTTCACACCAAGTAATAGCCATTCTGATCCAATCAAAGCTTGAGATCAAACCATAATCTTAGTTAGGATCCATTTCATGCAAAAAACTAGAGGATTTTTGGGTAAAACAAGAGAAACAAATTTCTCAACTACGCCCAGCGTAGTCCAGGCCTTGAGACGGTGCGCGAGTAGGTACCCTTTTTCTTGGGTGCAGTGCAGTGTAGTTTTCGATGTGTTAGGCTGCGCTAATCCCAAGTCGAGGTATATTTTCCCTAGGGACACCAAAACCCTAAAAAACTTGCCAGAAACAGCAAAAGAATGAACTTAAATGGAAGAGAAAAGGTAGTTCTCGTACTTGGTCTTGACGGCGCGAAAAATGATCCACAGAATCTCTCGCAATCAGTTACTGAAGTTCGAGGTAAAAACTGGTTCAGAGCACAAAACTGAATGGTAAATATCAACTGGTGAAAATAACTTGGCAAATTCTTGTTTTATGATTATTTCATGTTCATTAAATGAATAAACTATAGTTTTTACCTATTTTTACCAATGAAACAGGTATGTTTAATCCGTCCAGTGTTTCTTTGAATAGACTTATAGCTGATACAGTGAATTTGACGTGAACAATCGTGAATTGTACTTTTGACCACAGAGCATACTTTTATCTCTTTTTCGAGCTCTGTTAAACATCGAAAAAGGAACCCCCTGGAGTCCTCTTTAAGCTCTTTTTCGACTTTCAAAATATGAAAAGATTGTTGAGTGCTTGTCCTTTTCAACTCGTTAACGGATTGGAAATGACATCTACTCAATATAAGTTTAACCCTTTTCTGCACTAAGATAGATTATTTATGAAAAAGGAATACGTTGATCGAACATGGTCAATAGGTTCTCTCTTGTATTATTTTACACTATTTTGGACTTGAGAGACAAATTTACAAAAAAGAACTAGTGGAGTTCTCTTTTTGTCCCTTTTCAAACTCTCTAAACATGAAAAGGACCGAGTTCTCATTGTCGTTAAACTCGTTAAACCATCAAATAGCGACAAACTTATCCATCATGACAAGACCGAGTTTCACCTTCTATAGGCTCATTAAAACATCACATAGCATTGGATTCACCAAAAGAGTGGAATTATACTACAAGCATGTGTAATCCTCCTCAAGCTTGTTAAAAAATAAAGAGGTATTGGTCAGCAATGACTGGGGAAAATGGGAAAAGGGATAAATCACTTTATGGTAGCAAGTTGCTCTTGAACATGATGCTTTCACTTCATCTTTGTGACTATTTGGGTTGGGTTATCTGCTTGATGGCTATCATACCATCCATCACTTTGGTTTTGGGTCAATGCTGCCAATTCATTCAGTGTCGCCGACATGTTCAAGAGAAGTCACTCATTAAACTCCATCCTTTGCAATACTCATAAACCTTCATTTTCATGGCCGCCATTCTTGAACCTTGTGTCGTCAGTCACATTCCGTCTCCAAAATCATTACACTTGTTTTGTGTCATTGATGGGGGATACATCAAGGCCCTCCTACGACCAGTCACTTCTTGTCAAAATCAACACATTATCCAAGAAGTTGAGTTAGAAACAACCTTCCA
This sequence comes from Pinus tabuliformis, assembly GCA_031772625.1. NCBI lineage: Eukaryota > Viridiplantae > Streptophyta > Pinopsida > Pinales > Pinaceae > Pinus > Pinus tabuliformis. The sequence continues at coordinate 842,042,980 of CM062817.1, read as the reverse complement.
GTACCTTGGGGCTTGCATGCATCAATGGCAAGTTTCTCACTTCCAGTGACAGGTTGACATCACTAGCCTTCGACCGAAAGACTTTGTATGGTGTTCGACATCAAAACATCTATTCACACCATGCAGAACGTATTGTAGTACCATTAGAATCATTATCATTATCAGTGATCTCTCTCACGTTTGTTAACAACTTACATTATTGGCTGGTAATCAGACGGTGTCTTCCCATGTTCGACCTCAGATCACATTTTCACATGGTTAGACTCGTACTTGAGCAAACGATTGAAAAAGATAGAAGACCCCGGGTCTAGTTTCATCCATCCGAGCTGCGATTTCAGGAGAGTACTAAATCATCTGTACAATGGCTCTACACAGATGGTCATCCTATCAAGGGTCTATATCTGTAGACGACTATCTGATTTATGTACATGTAATGAAAAGTTTATATGCTGAGCATGGGTATGCCTTCCATCAACAATTCATGAAAAATTCAAAATATTATGATGTTATGTATTGTAATCAATGTAGGGCACCGTCCGCTTCAGATCCTCTCCGTCACATTGTAAAGCATATCACTCGACATTATTATTTTCAATTTCATGCTTTAGGGGGCAACTGTTACAGGTCTATTTGGGCACATCACTCTCGGCATTCAAATCAGTACAAATAGGGCTCATCAAACCCTAATTCAGTGGTTACATGCCCTAGACAAGTCATCTCATTGAATGCTTCCATCCATGAAAGTTTCCTAGCCTGAAGCCTTGTTGAAATGCCTCCTTGGGACATCAGCGCAGCCTTGGTCAGGGGTAACTGCGTTGCAGAGCAGGAAGGCCCATTCTGTCCTACACTACAGTGCACTTAGGCCCTATTTGACCTGCGCTAGGCAAGATTGAACGAAATTTGCATAGGATTCTGGGAATATTCCTTTGATTGTAGGTCATTCTAGAAGGATCCCATTTCTTATCTCCTCCTATGAGCTCGAAATTGGATAGGCTAAGGATCAATTAACCTCCTCTCCTCTCATCCCTTCCTCCACGGAAACTAACTCCAAGTTTGGAAGGCCATCAATTACCCTCATTTATGAAAAAACCACCTCCATTTCCCTATAAATTGAGCACTCATCATAGTGATCAAGGGGCTAGAATTTGAAGATTGTAGAGAAATTATGTTGGTTTGAGATTTGAGTTCATGTCAAGCAATTTTATGTTGCTGGATTGGTATGCTTTTTATGTGGCGAGGATTGGACTGAAGCTGGAGGAGTGGCACAGGATCGAACTGTATTGGGTGAAACTCTTCCTTCTACATTAATAAAGTGTTTATTTCTTTTCTCATATTCTTGTTCATATCTATGATGATTATGTGTTTCAATGTCTTCGATTCCATTGGTTTATAGTAGATAGATCATGTATGCTTTGATCATTTGTTGTTTCTATTTCTATTGGCACATGTACCTATTGAGCGGATTTAGTTCAAGTGGGAGCAACGGGAGCAATTCAAAGGGGATTAAGGAAGCAGAAGACTACAAGTAAGTTCCTTCATCTCATATATCTACTATAGGAAAAGGTTAAACTACTTTCTCTCTGTTGTTCTAGGTGTAGCTACCCACCTAGGGAAGATGTGTTTATCCGTAGATGCAAATTCCATATAACAGAAGGTTTCAGACATCGTTTCTCCAAACTAGGTTCTGCTGATAAAAACAGTCCCATGAGATGATTCCTCAACTTTTCCACTATGAATGCATTGATATGGATGACAAACAATATAATGATCCAATCTAGATCACACCTCCCCATTTTGGGATGCTTTTGGTCCCCATAAGCTTCTACTGAATGAGGTGAGGAAATTTGTCCTCCACCTTCTCTCTCGTGTACCATTTAGCCTTGCCTGGAAGTTGTCCCTTCAACCCAATCTACCTAAGGTCATGCCACCCCTGTCTTGTAGTTTTGGACCTCTTCTAAAAAAATATATCTTTTGTCAACTCTCCATGAGCATCTAGTGCCAAATCCTCCATAGAAGGTAGGACTTGTTCCTCTTCCTGATCTAGCATGGAAGGCTCATATAGTTTCAAATTCTCTACATTTACCACTGAGTAAATGTGCATATATGGTGGTAAATTGAGTGGATTGGAATTATCACCCACCTTTTTTAGTATCTCAAAGGGACCATACCTCAGAGCCTTGATTTTATGTTTCCCACCTTGAACGATTTCTTTGTTCTGTGTTGATCATGCCTGGACTTATACTTCTCCTATGACTTCTGTAGTGTTTCTTGTACCTAAAGATGGATCTGCCTGATCTTCTATATAAACTTTCATCCCTCACAACATCTCCTATAAGATATTCCTTCGCTCCTCCATTTTTCCCATATGCAATATCCAAGGTGAAGGTGGAAAATATTTAAAACAAGTCTCAAATGGGACTTTTCTATAGAAGTGTGGACTAATCTGTTGTAAGAATGTTGTATATATACCATATTTTCATCCCAGGTCTTCGGATGCTTTTGGTTGCATCCCTCAAAAGTTTCACCAAAGTCTTGTTGACTACTTTTGTCTACCCATCTGTCTGTGGGTGGAATGTTGTAGACCTCTTCAACTTTATGTCCATATTTTCCCACAATGTAGTCTAGAAGGCACTGAGAAATCTTGTATCTTTGTCTAAAATGATGCTCCTAGGTATCCCAAAGTGCACCCAGAACTGTCCAAAGAACAAGTTTATTGCTTCTTATCCACTAATGGTCTTTTTATAGTGCATAGAAACACACATCTTACTAAACCTATCAATTACCACAACCAGGTAGTCATGTCCCTTCCTGGTTGTTAGTAAACCTCCCACAAATTCCATGGAAATTCTTTCCCAAGGACGAGTAGGTACAAGTAAGGGATGATATAGACCTTGTTTCCTTTTGCTAGGCTTGTTGATACAACAAAGCATGCATCCTCTTATGAACCTAGCTACCTACTCTTGCATCTTGGGCCAATACACATAACTCTACAAGTTAGCCATGATCTTCCTTACACCAAAATGCCCTATAACCTTGGAGGTGTGAGCTTCTTTGATCAACTGCAATCATTCACCTTTAAGAACACATAGCTTATCCAACCTGCAGAGTAACCCATCCTGTAGATGGTAGTCAATGGTGTTGTCGCCATCATGCAAATTACTTTGACTCTACAACTACTGATACACCTCCTTGAAGTCCTCATATTTTGAATACGCCTCTTTGTATGCATCATGGGTGAATGGATCCATGTACATAAGAGTTTCCAAATCTGTGATTTATGATGTGGGTGGCCTTGAAAGCATGTAGTCCAACTTGTTTGTGCTTCCCTTCTTATACTTGATCACCAAATGAAACTGCTATAAAAATCCCATCTACTTGTAAGTCCTGGTCTGATGTAGCTTACTCTGGGCTTGCAAGTACTGTAACGGTTGGTGATTTGTGTGGATTACTATCTCTTTTCCCATTAGATAGTGCTTCCACTTCTTCACAACTTGCACCATGACATAGAGCTCCTTATCGTAGGTAGGGTAGTTAAGAACTACCCCATGAAATACGTTAGAATGATAGCATACGTGGCTTCCTCCCTGCATCAAGACAACTCCCATAACATACCCACTTGCATTTATCTCCACTTCAAAGGGTCGTTGCAAGTTTAGTAATGCCAGAATTGGTGCTTGACTAATCTTCTTCTTTAGCTCCTTGAAAGCCTTCTGCTAACTTTTTCCCCATTGAAAACTATTTCCAGTTGATATTATGGTGTGGAGCGATGCTGCTACCACTGAAAATGAGGCTATGAATTTCCTCAGGTACTATGCTACCCCAATGAAACTCTTGACCTCAGAAACATTAGTAGGCACCGACCATTTCATGATGGCCTCCATCTTGGAAGGATCTATCTTCATTTCTCCTCCACTGATCACATACTCCAAATGCACCAAGGACTATTACGCAAACACGTACTTCTTGAGATTTGCTAGCAGATGGTGGTTCTTCAATGTTTCCAGCACCTACATCAAATGTGAAATATGCTCCTCCTAGGTAGCACTATATACTAGTATATAACCCAAATAGACAATAACAAATGAATATATAAAAGGGCGCAGTCCATCATTTATTAATCTCATAAATGTAGCTAGTGCATTACATAGACCAAATGGCATAACTAACCACTCATATAAACCTTTCCTCGTTTTAATTGTGGTCTTCCATGTATCTTCTTCTTTGACTCAAACCTGGTGATATCCAGACTTCAATTTTGTAACGAACAAGGATCATATACAGAGCGAAAAATATTTAAAATACTTCAAAGACTTAAATGTCCATTGTAATACATGTAATTGTATATTGAATATTACATATTGAATTGATATTGAGATGATTACAAATGAGAATGAGGGTCTGCTAATATACCCTAGGCAGGTGCCCTTTCATGAATGGTAATGTCTCTAAGACATGCCTCTTTATTACTAACTAACTAACTATTAGTTAATTAATTATTATTATATTTATATTTATTATTTTTATATGAATTATATTCATAACATTGCCCCTCTCTTCAAAAAGTTTTGTCCTCAAAGCTTACTGATGAAAGGTTGGATCTCTTTTTTTGCTCATCGCGGAATTTTCATCTTCATTGTTACAAGATGATATGATCCTTGGAGCGATAAATAAAATTGTTGAATCGAAAATGGATCTAACCATCCTAGACTAATCCTCTATAAAATCTTCCAGTCACTAGAAATTTTCACTGAATTGTTATCATCATATTAGATTCTGCAAACTTCAGTATTCTTAGGAACATACATATGTTGTTTTCGTTCTAAGTGATACTGATACGTAGATTGACTGGAAAGTCTGCTATTGTGATTCAAATGTTGATAAGGAGTTTTTTTGGTTGGACTTTCCCTTATCATGTTAGTAGAAATTCCTTGATTTCCTTCAGGTGTTGTTGTTGTTGAGTTGGCATCATAATTTAGAATGTTCATTGTTTGAACTGCAACTTTTGGATATGTTTTAACTTATTTTGATTCTTCATCCTCTTGAGTTGTGACATAACTAGATCAATATTTATTCCTTTTTCTTCAACTTGGACTGAAACGACCGGAGACTTCAATACTTCTTCTTGAAGTTGTTCAAACTTGTCGTTTAGTGACTTCTTGTCACTTTTAAGCTTCTTAATTTCCGTAAGTAGGGCCTGATTATTATTCCGTAGACGTGAAAGTTCATCATTTTCTAAATTGTCGACTTTGTCCTTAGTATCCTTTTCTTTATTTTGATCTGTTCTAATAACCTTTGATTAAGAGTTTTTAAACATAAACTTTTTTTCTTCCTTCTTTGATAGATTCTCATTGAATTTCTCCTTAGAACTTTCACTCTCTTGCTTTAATTTTTGCTTCTTAATCTTGGACTTTTTGACCCGTTCAAGTAATTTTTACTATGGTTTGTGAGGCGCAAAATCTCCTCATTACTTTCTGTTAATTTTTCATGAAACAGATCTTTGAGATTTTTATATTTCTTCTTTAATGCTTTGTTCTTTTGTTGAAGTTTTGCAATTTATTCCTTTAATTGTTTTATTTGTATCTGCTCATTATCATTATTCTCTTCGGTACTAAATAATCTTCCACACCTTGGACATCTTAAATTGCATTTTTTTAATATAAGTGTATCCAATTTCATCTAAACAAAATAGACATTTAGTCCAAAATATTGATTGTTGTGTGGGACTCATCTTGACTACTTTCTTCATTATTTTCAAATTAGGCTCCATTTTTCTTGACTTGATAATTTAATTTTTTATCTTCTATTTTTTATTTATATCATCAACAATTGTTTTTTTTTTTTCTTTTCCTAAACTCTCTTTTTTTTTTTTTCTTTATCTTTTTTTACTTTTATATGTATATGTATATCTATATATATATAATTTATTTTTTCTTTTTTCTTTTTGAAAAGTTACAACCCTAGTTAAATGTGGCTATTCACCTCTTTGGGGTATAATATAAAATATATGTCCACTTATGTTCCTTTGACTCGGTTGATTTTCTCCATGTAAAAAGTAAAACTTAACATTCACATAAAGAGATTTTGTAGTCCTTTTATTCTTCTTTTACCTTGAAAATACCATGGGCAATTACCATGGGTTGCTAAACCCACAAGCTTGTAACCACTTAATGAAGAATCAAGATAATCTTATCTACTCTTTCTTCTCTTACTTATAGTTTTAAAGATATTTGGACATATTCCCTTTTTGAATTTATCATGCACTTTTTATAAATAATGTAGAACCTTTATATATATATATGAATGTTCTCCTTCAAAATTTACATCGGACTATATTTTGTTTTTACTAGAATCATTGAAATGTCAATGACCAAAGGCCTTTTCTTTTTAATTTAATTTCTTGGGGCCAAAGGCCTAAATGGCGATATGGAGCATCTCCAAACTCTGAGAAAAACGCTTCAATTACACAACAACAAGGTTGACAGGAAGTTGATGGCCAAAGGCTTGGTGATCAGCCAACGTGGCTCTAATACTAATGTAACGAACAAGGCTTGTATACGTAGCGAAAATATTTAAAATACTTCAAAGATGTAAATGTCCTTTGTAATACATGTAACTATATATTGAATATTGCATATTGAATTGATATGAGATATGAGATGATTACAAATGAGAATGAGGGCCTATATATATACCCTTGGCAGATGCCCTTTCATGAATGGTCATGCCTCTAAGACATGCCTCTTCATTACTAACTAACTAACTATTAGTTAATTAATTATATTTATATTTATTATTTTTATATGAATTAGATTCATAATAAAGTCCAGCTTGGTGAAGTACTTTACTTGTTACAACTGATCTAGTAGATCATCTATCCTAGGCAGGGGGTATCTGTTCTTAAGCGTGATTTTGTTCAACACCTTGTAATCTATACACACCCGCCAAGTCCTATCCTTCTTTGGCACAATGATGATGGGTGACCCACATGGTGAAGTACTCGGTCGAATGACACCCTATTCCAACAATTGTTGCAATTGTTTCTTCACCTTGCTTGCTTCTATAACAAACTGCCGTTACAACCCAATATTTGGTAATGGGGAGTTTGAAAACAATTGGATTTTGTGTTCTACTTCTGTCTTAGGTGGCAACCCTTTGGGCTCTCGAAACACATCCCTATATGCCTATAACAACTCCTCCAATTGTTGTTTCTATTTCTTAGTACACCCCTCCAGGGATGCATTGCCTCTTATTGACTCTTCTTACGACTGACTTTCTCTTAAAAATAATAAAACATACTTCTTGTTGGAACTGATCAATTTCTTGGCTTGGTTGGCACTTGCTAGTGAAATTTTCAACTTTCCTTTGTGCACATTGATGATGAATGATTTTCCATCCTTGATGAGTCGGTATTGATTGAATCTCCTCATGAATATTTCATCATGCATGTACATGTATGGTCTCCCAAACACGACTCCACATACATCAAGGAGAACCACATATATATCTACTTCATCAATAAAATTAGCACTTAAATCAAATCTATTTGTACGTTGTTTTGTTACATTCAGCTTTGCATCCTTATTTACCCATCCCAATGGATATGGGTTTGGAGGATCACGAACTTCTAACCCCAAATTCTTCACTTGCTCTGCTGCAATGAGATTCACCTGCAATCCTGAGTCAAACAAAGCATCAATCTTTGTCTTCTTGACCTATACCTTTATAAGGAAGAATTTGGTCCTTTCTTTCTCGTCTTGTTGCTGAAGGCTACTTAGATTCACTTCCTTTTGTACTAACGTACAAATGATCTTCTCATTTAGGTCTGAGTTGCTTTCAACTTGGTTTCTCAAATATATGGCCATGAGATTCTTATTCTTGTTATCTTTCTTCTTGTTCTTTGGGTTTAGCTCTAGATGCAACTTCCAACACTTCTCCTCTGTATGACCATCAATGTTGCAATGGTTGCTAGGATATTTACACGTGTGCTATGGTTATCATATTTTTATCTTTTCCCCCTTTTTTCTTCTTCTTCCCCTCTTTAGAAGCTTCTTGTTACTCCTTCTGCTTTGATACACTTGATTGTGCTCTTTTCAAACCTATGTTCTCCAGGTATTGTGCCTATACACAAGCCTCATCCACTCATTTGGGTTTGAACAACACCACTTGCTCACGTAGATGATGGTATATACCCCCCAAATACTTGAGGAGTACATATGGGTTCTTTGGAGAGATACCCAACATTATAGCCATCTTTCTGAATTCTATGATGTACTCCTACATGCTTTGACCTAACTTTTGTTTGAAGTAATGCCACCAGATTCACTGGTCCTCCACGCACCCAATGGGATAAAAATGTGACTTTGAGGGTTTTGAAATCTTCCCACTTATTTACTAGAGGTTCTCCTTCCAACCTCAGGGTTTCTGTGTGGCTCTCCCCCCAAGTAAATGTATGGTCGTCCAATTTTAACTGCACAAATGATAATTTTTGTCCTTCTTCAATCTAATGGATGCTGAAATAAACTTCCAATCGTTGCAACCAATGGTTCAGCTTCATATCGTCAATCGCGCCATGATATGGCTTGATATCGAATTTTGCTTCCCTTTTGAACAGGGACTGATTCACAACACTCAAACCAGGTTGATCTATTCTAGATTCTTTCTTCAACTGGTTCTCCATTTCTCCTCGATCTTCTAATCCCCGTTTTGATTTGTCCTATGCATTTGAACCCCGATATTCTCCAAATATCCACAACTTGTTATTCAGGGCCACCATGAGGAGGCTTACATTGCTGTTGATATTTGCGACTTGTTGTTCCAGCTGTGTAAACCTCACCTTTGCAGGATCACGACATTTACAGATAAGTCGACCATGATTAGGGTTTTACGATTTTCAGCCCTGCCGATATAGATCCCTGAAATCTCCACAAAAATACCCAAAGAAACCTGCTCTGATACAAATGATTCGTAAACTGCCATGGATATTCCATTAGATAGTTTGTCACAACAAATTTGATAATAATACATTAAAATTATGATTTTTTACACTATTACAATTTTATTAAAATTATAAATTTGTAAATTTAATTGTAATTAGTGCATGCATGTGAATGGAAATTATGCAGGAAAGTAGAGAACGACAAAATAAGCTCTCACACACACATAAGACATAAGATATGCTATGGAAAACCCTTTCGGGAGAAAACCCAACTAAAAGGTGAGGTCACTTCGCTCTCTTTCTTTGTCTGAAAAGTAAGGTTGCAGGTACAAAAAAATAATGTTTGTGGCTCGTGGGATGCTACAATGCATAGATCTTCTCTATGTGATATACCTCTTATCTCTCCTGGCTATCTTTTCTCAACTATGGAACAAAAATTCTCTCGAAAGAGTGTAATTCTTCTTCCTCTTAGTGGCTCGATTATAACACAAACCGATAGCCTACTAGTGGTTAAGTTTGACAACATCAACTCTTAACTAGAGTTATAATATAGACTCTTCTAGAGCCTTTTACATCACAAACACATGGCTAACCCCTTTTCCACGAATAATGGGGGCTGACGCGACATTCTCTTGAACTATAGGTATGAAACCAGGAATGTCAACTTCCAAGTGGCATAACTTTTGCATACGAACTCTGATTGATGCACTTCTTGCATTGTTGGAAATATATTTGTGTGTAGAATAGCATGAAAAGGCATGATGCCAATTCAACAAAGTTTTATCCCCCCAAAAAACGTCGTTTGATGCCTCAAAACGTTTCTGAAAGGTTTCAAACCCCGTTTTGCCAAACTAGGTCCCGCTAGTAAAAATGGTCCCATGGGCTGATTCCTCCACTTTTTCCACTCTGAGTGCATCAAGATGGATGACAAACAATATAATGATCCAATATGGATCACATAAGATATAATTTTGTAGAAGAGATCCATAACTACAATACATGGGAACACGAACTTTAACAAATTGAGTTGAAAGGATAATTTCCACGCAAGGCGAGGAAAATTTTCCTCACCTCATTTAGTAAAAGATTTTAGGGACCAAAATCCACCTGAAATACAGAGCTGTGATCCAGATTGGATCTGTTTTTCATCCATATTGATGTTTTTAGAGTGTAAAAAGTGGAGGAATCGACTCACGGGATCATTTTTACCAATAAGATCCAATTTGGCAAATCGGGGTCTAAAACCTTCAAAGACCATTTTGAGGCATTAAATGATGTTTTTTAAGGTTAAAATTTTCTACTTTAGCACAAAATATTTTTTTCCTATTCCACACGCGAAGACCTTTCTAATATCATAAGAATCACCTCAATCAGAGTTTGTATGCAAAAGTTATGCCACTCAAAAGCTGACCTTCATGTTTTTACCACCATAATTTGAGAGGATGCTACATTATCCCCCATTACTCAAGGAAAAGGGGCTAGCCATGTGATGATGATGAAGAAGAATCTATACGATTCCATATTGTAACCCTGGTTAATAGTTGAGGGAGTCAAACCTAACCACTAGTAGGCTATCGAGATGTGTTATAACTCGGCCACTAAGAGGAAAATGGTCAGTTCCATTATTTTCAAGTGTATCTTATTACATTGATGATCAGAGTAGCCAAGATGGATAAGGAGAGAGCACACAAATAAGATTTTTTTCACTATAGTAGCCCACCAACCACATGCCTTAATTCTTTGCACTCAGAACCATTTTCTATTGAGAGAAAGAGAGCAGAGTGACATCACCTTTCAACTAGGTTTTCTCTCGAAAGGGTTTCCTAGAATATAATTTGTGTCAATTGTGGTATGTGAGTATTTATTTTTTTGTTCTCTATTTTATGCATAGTTATAATTTGCATGCATACGTAATAAACAATAATTTACAAATACAAAAATCTAAAGAGAAATAAACCCTCGTAGTGTAGATTTCATATTTTAAAGTATAATTTATTAGATTTGTTGTGATGAACTGTCCAATGGAATATCCACAGGAAATTTACGGATCAATAGTGAAAAAATATGTCATTGATTTGATAAGCTCATTCAAAGTGTAGAGCAAAGAGCATTTGTATATCAATGGTGAATATAACAATATTTGTTACAAATGATGATAAATGCTAACTAGAAAGAGATGAATATAGAGTGAGATGATCTCATTATCCATTTCTAATTTTCTAAGGTCACTTGAGGCATGAAGCAAAAGAACATACACAAATTAGTAGGGTGGGAAATCCAAATAAACCAAGAACATTGAAAAGAATATTTATTAAGCTAATATTTTTATCACCTTTTTAAATCATTAGAAATAAATGACCATATCTCAACCAAACACAAGGAATTTTAGATGAAATGAAAGGAGTTCATAGAAACAAACAACATGTAGACATAATGGAATGGTTCAATCTACCAAGAAATGATCGACAATTATAGAAACAATATTGTGCTTTCAATCTACCAAGAAATGAAAGGAGTTCATAGAAACAAACAACATGTAGACATAATGGAATGGTTCAATCTACCAAGAAATGATCGACAATTATAGAAACAATATTGTGCTTTCAATGCAAGACAAATAATAAGCACAATCATGTAATGAACACAACCAAACTTTGATCAAAATACTACTTTCATACTTGTTACACATTGCCAAAATCTTAAAGTGAAGCTTCATACACTCTTGGATGTTATGTTGGGAAACATGATATATTGACATAGGTCAATCACTAAAGATATTTATTCACACATAGATCGAAGACTTGTACATTAATGTTTACATGGTTAAAAACACTCAAAGAGGAAAAACAATCCACAATGTTATAGGTAATATATTAATGCAAGGAAATAAGTTACATGAACATCTCTCACATCAATCATCAACAAATGACCCTCCATGCTCTTTACATAGAGATGATGGATCAATTAGGTGTTAACCCACATATCAAGTGCCATTAATATTCGGGATATGTTCACCATTAGGTTACAAATACATAAGACGTGATTGTGTTCATGGGATAGTAATAAAGTTCAAAAGCACACTTAAAATACACGTTACTTGAAAGCACATTAAACCAAGTTGAACTTAAATTAGCTTCCGGTGTTAAATATTTTTCATGTAACTTCGTGATTTTGGTATACAATTATAGCCTTGGGCCTTTGTACTATCATAATTCATTATTTGTGAAAGGCGAGTTTTATGTAATAAGGGTTGTGTTACTTTGTTGTTAATTTAAGATTTAAGTTAGGAAGTTTACATCTCTTTGGTTTTATTGCAACATCCTCCTCTGATTTATAACTTATATCATATTTTTTTGAAGGAAAAACGTAAGGGGAAAGTTAAGGCATGCTTCTCCACCTTCATTGATAGTTATTAAATCTCACAATATCATTTTATTCATTTAACTTTGAAATTGAATTTAAGGGAATTCTTGGGTTTTAGCAAAATCAATACAAATAATGTAAAATCATTATTTATATTATAGTATGAATAATAAATTCCACCATTTCAAACATTGTACCATGTTAATTATTTATGAATAGATTATATATAACTTATCAATAATTATTTTATTAAGAGTAAACATGTCACAAAATGGAATTTGAATTCGGATGATGAGGGGAACAACTTTTCCTCACAACCACTTGAATCTCATCCAAATGACCAAGAAAGGTCCACTATCTATATGATTAATAAAATCAATATAAGTTCTAGCAAAATAACATTAAAAATGTAATGATAAAATATAACATATATAATCTCATTAAAATTATAAAAATCTTAACCCCTACATCATTGCCAAAATTGATATCAATATAACATTTTTAAAATATCAAAAATAACCTCAAAACAAAAGTGCACATCAAAAACACTTTTATATTCACATATTCACATATTCACATATTCACATATTTATTTTTATTATTATAAGGTTCCAATTTTTTTCCAAAGGTGACAAAACCTATCATAACTCTGATGTCAACTGACAATAAAGACAACCATCCACGACTATAATTGCGGGCCAAATCATCACAATAATTTAAGAAAAATCATGCTACCTAAAATAAGATGTTAGTGATCTACGAGGGTGAAAATTCACTCTTGCCAAAAGCCTTTAGGAATTTGATTTTTAACTTGTTTCCTAGCATCCAAGGAAGATGAGCTCTTATCCAATAAAAAGTAGTTTCTAGTATCACTCTAGGACCAAAAAAGCATGTTCTTCTAATATGTTAGTGGCACTCTAGTTTGAGAGAAATATGAAGAAGGTCAAACAAGTTCCCATTAGATGGGTTGACGAGAAAAAAATTCAAGATGGTCAAGGCCAGTGACATATGAATATGAATTAGAAGCCTTACTTAAACAAGAGATGTTTGGTTCTTCGAATGTGGAATACAAACTCAAGGTTCTCCGTTTGGAACTTAAGATTGGATAAATTTTGGTTGAAAAGGAAGTTGCATGGAGATTGAAAACCAAAGCTCTGTGGCTAAAAAAGGGTGATGAGAATACTAAATGTTTTCATCAATGCCATTCATAAGAAAAATATATTACTATTTGGAAGATTGTAAGTCTTAATGGAAACATAGTTCAAACTTTGAAGATATTGCTTGTGTTGGAGTTGAACATTTTAATGGTATATATAAGGAAAATAATACTTTGACTCTAGCTTAGGTAGTTAAAATGATAGCATATTTCCCAAATTTTAACAACGAGGATGATAATGCAAGGTTAATGGAGGTATTTTCTAGATAGGAGCTTTAAATTGTCCTCCATACATTCTAAAAAAACAAAAGTTAAGGCCCTAATGATTGACCCATGGAGTTTTTCAAGGGATATTTTTTGAGCATGATTGAAGATTCAAGGGTTGCTAGAAAAGTATTGGCTACTTTGAATTGTACCTTTATTGATTTTATTCACAAAATTGACAATCCTCTCTTGTTTGAGGGGCTTTGGTCCATCTCATTGTATAATTGTATTTATATGATAATGGCCAAAATCATAGCTATGAGAGTTAAGAGCTTATAATCAAAGTCAATATCTACAGAACATTATGGTTTCATGTTAGGGAGACAAATTCATGAGGCAATTGAAGTTGCTCAAGAAGGTCTACATACTATTAAAACAAAGAGGTCACAAGCTAGATCTCACTTAGGCTTATGATAGAGTAAGATGACTATTTTTAAGAAAACACTAATTAATATTATCTTTTGTATCTCTTTTATCAACTAGGTAGTGAATTCTGTGACATTTCTCTATATTGATAAATGGTTCAACTATTGCTTAATTTAGGCCTATAAGAGGATTGAGACAATGTTGTTTGTGATCTCCTTTATCATTTCTCAAAATCACTAAAAGAGTAAGTACCACTAACTTAAGAGATCTAGATCATTCAAGGGGATAAGGAGTTGGGGTTCCTTATTTTTATCTCATCTCTTTTTTTGTGGTTGGTTTGATCTAAGGGGATTTAACCTTGATTTCATGGTTTACATAATACTTCATAACATGGAAATCACCAATTGAGTTGTCACTTGTGGCATTTTATCACATCTCTTATTTTGTGGATGACATTCTTTTGTTATGTGATGGGTCTATGAGAGATGCTAATAAGTTGAAGGAGATTATCAATCTCTATTATATTGCTATAGGAATGCTGATCAATGTGGGTAAGTTTACAATTTTTTTCTTCGGTATAAATGAAGATAATGAAAGGAATTTTGTGTTAATCATTTCCATTCCAAAATATTTTGCCTCTTAAATCTTTGAAGTATCTTGGGTTTTTATTAATATCTAATGTTATGTAAAGAAAGATTGGCATTCGCTAGTAGCTAAGGCAGAGAAAATATATTTTATGTGGTGTAATAAATGGATTTTAAGGGGTTGTAGATTTATATTGGTCAAATCAACTCTAGAGGCAATTCCGATTTGTTGGATGTCTTTAGCTTCTACTCTAAAAGGTGTTTTTAGAGGAAATAAGGAGGATTGACTACAATTTTTTTGGTTTGGTGATAAGGAAAGTAAGGAATTGCATGGGTACATTGGAGGAAAATTGCAGTCACAAAGAGTGTGGGGGTGGTGACTTAAAATTTTTCATAACTTCTCAAAAGCTCTAGCAACTAAGTGTGGAGGGAGGTTGATTTCAAGTGAGGGCCTTTGGAATCAAGTTGTCACAAAAAAATATATACAAACCGATAGTGTTGAGGGTTGGATTAGAAAGCCTAATAAAATTCTTCATAATGCTTCCATTATTTGGAAGGCTATTATATTGGTTTTTCCTATCATAATCATATGGTTGGTTTGGAACGTGGGCAAGGGGAATAGAGTTAGACTAGGGGAGGACCTTTGGGTCATATGTGATGCTTATTTCGAACTCCTTGCAAATTTGGTGGAATCTTATCATGAAATTACTTCTTTATGATCAAGTGGATGATGTTGCTCTGACTACCATACAAAGTTAGGATTGGAAATCTATAAAGGATATTAATTTATTAGATGTGTAAGTAGATGATTAGGAAATATATAATTTCTCTTTGAGACATAAGCATGTTTATATAAAGAGAAATGACGATGAATTGTCCTAGTCCAAGAATGTAGTTGGGTTTTACTACATAACCAAGTAGGGTTCTAAGGTTCTAAGTGAGTACGAAGTTTTGGAAAATCTTGAGCGGTGGTGCATGTGCATTTGGAATTTTAAGTGTCCTCTTAAAGTGATAAACTTCATGTGGCTGGCTCATAGACATAAAATGTTAACTTAGAACAACTTTTAGAAAATAAACAAATGTTTGTTGAGTAGGTGTCCTCTATGCAAACAAGTAGATGAGACTATTTCTCGTTTATTATTATTTTTTCCTTTTCTTGTTCAAGTTTTGAAGCAGGTTGAATCTCTTATAAGTCTGTGTGAGGTTTGGAGAGGGTATTATACTTAATGTTTTTTTTTAAGCTTTACCCTTTATTATTTCTTAGGGTATTCGACCCATTTGAAATTATACTCTCTTTAAAGACAAGCTAAAACCATTGCTTCTACGTGCTTTAAAAGGTTTGAATATGATTAACAATTTCATGTAAACAAAAAATGATAAGCATGATAGTATCATTGTTGAGGAGGAGGAAAATAACTATGGAGAATGGGTATATTTTGATGGGGTGTCTTAGTATGAATTTTAGGAAAATGGGGCTAGGGGAATCTTATATTTGAGAGGGATTCATAATCTTAAATCTATGGTGGGTTCAAGAAGGGGTACAAATAACTATGTTGAGCTTGTGGCTTTAAAATTAATTCTTTGTTCTTCTCTTTGAAAAAGATGTTCAAAATCTCCATATATTTAGGTTTTTTTTGTGGTAATTTATTGGGAGGGGATTAAGTGTTTGCTACAATTCTGTATTAAGGCCTATTTGTGATGACATTCAACTTTTCCCTTCAAATTCTAATATCATCTCAATTTTCTTTTCTACAAGAAAAGGAACACACTGGTGAATGATATGTCTAAGGATGATCTCTTGCTAGATTGGGTTAGTGGTGCATTTGGGAAGACGTGGATGGTCAGATTATTGAACTTGATCATGTTCTTGTTATTTAATTTGATCTTTGTGCATAAATTTTTTGGTTAAGAAGGCTAGTTTTAAATTAGAACATCATGGGTGCTTATAGCTTAGATGATGTTTGCTATGAGATCCGTTTGATACCTCCATATGGTGGAGTTTTATTAAATAAAACATCACTATAATAAGAGGGGCTTTATTTTTAGCATGGATAGATGAAACCCGTTTTTTTTGGGTGAGATATGTGAAAAATGTTGATAGGATCAACATAGTCTACGCAAAAATATATATTTTGTTTTGGGGATTTTCAAAGATGTATGAAAGAAATCCATGAATATATGGAGAAAATGATATAGAACATATTGCAATACATATAAAGAATGCAATTTTGTTTGTTCTTATAGATGATTTTTTTTAAAGTAAAAAATAAATGTTTATTAAATGTTCTTTTTTTTGTAAGTCAATGAGATTTTCATTATGGCAAGTTACATTGTTGTCTACAACTCTTCAAAATCCTACTAGCCTCGCTCCTACTGGATTTGTTGGTCGGTAGTTGATTCACCAGAATTTTGACAGTAGCCAAAAAAATACTAGGATAGCCAAAATAAGAGATTACCAAGAAACCAAAAAATCTACAAAATTTGCACACAACCTATAACCTTCAGGAATCAGAAGAAGTTACTGGCACAGGGTTTGTTGAGCTAGAACCAGGCGGTGGTGGCTTCAGAAGTTCACACTGAATGTACTTCTCCATGTGTTCCAAGCGTGCATCTAGACGGGTTAGATGAGCCTCCAAATGAGCCAAACTGTCTTGCATCCTCCATTGGTTTCTCTGTAAATCATTAAGGAATGATATGATCTCATTATGATCATCATGTTTCTCCTTGAGGACTTTCCCCAACAAAGTCTTTAACTACTAATGTAAGGAGACCAAGTGGATATATTGTGTTCTCTTCCCCCTAGTGTGGCCCAGATCAGGAGCCAATGATAAAATTTTCTAATAAGTTCTAAGTTCGAGAAAGATTCTCCCTCTAGATGCACAATAGGCTCTAGCTTGCGTATGTCAGATTGGGTGTAAGGAGAGGTCATAGCCTAAATGTTAAAATGATGTATGACACTCTTTTTTGTACAATACTTCCTCCTAATATTGCTTAAATTTGAGGTTTGTTCTATATATGTATATACATGCTTTCTCTTCTTAAAACAATTCTTATTTAATATATAGTAAATAGGAGTCCCCCGAGTATTGCTTAAATTTGAAGTTCATCCTATATATGTATATAGCTTCTAGAATTATAATTTAATTATCAATAATTATTAGCTAGATGGTAGGGATTTAACCCCCACAAAATATTCTAGAATATTCTTGGTAGTAGTCACAGATCAAATATTGAAATTTATCTCAAAAGTAGTTATGTCTTTTCTACCCTTCTAATTAAATTGATTAATTAAAAAAATTGTCATATGAACATGAGTTATGGGTTTCTAGGCATGTGGTATTATTAAAGCATGACATGAGCCCATGATATTATAGCAAAGTCTATTTACAAGTTAAAACTCTCCATGGTAAAATGGGGTGGATCTTCTTGGTTAAGAATCTTGTTACACTTGGAGAGTGGAGATTTCAAATTTTTAGGATGTGAACTGTGTAGAAAATTTCCTCGTTTGACGTTTCGAGTGGACACTCCACCCATTAGAAAATTTCCCCACGTTTCGAGTGGACACTCTACCCATCATCAGGGACCAGAAAGCAAGGTAAAATAACCAATTTACCATTGGCAATTTTTGGGGACAACCCATGGTTTTTCCAATGGCATTAGAAATAATATATATATAACCAACCTAGATCCCTCTTAAATTTGAATCTACTAAGAGCAAAGAGGGACCAAATCTCTTGAGGTGCAAACCTCTTTTAGAGTGAAAAGAGATTTGGTCCTTGGTAATTCCAGAGTTAAGATTGATCTAAATCTTTAGAGTGAAAAGAGATTTGATCCTTGGTAGAACTAGAGTTGAGATGGATCTGGGTTGATTTTAATCTTGACAATGTGATATGTATCACGTGGTAAGTGTTTTGATGCTTATTGACTTTTACTAGTTAATTAATTTATATTGTTGTGCTACTTTAATGTATTTTAGATAGGAGTCAGAGTTATGAGGAGAAAATCATGAAAGAAGAGAAACTATTAAACTTAGGGGTAGTCTAACTTATAAGCAAAATAACATTTCTCACCAAAATCTAATAACAAAATTTCAAGAAAAAATGTGATTTTTTGTTGTTTAAAATATATTTTCAAATGCATAAATGGATTCAACATCTTGAAAAACCCTTAGGGTTCTCGAATTCTACATATTAAACAACTTAAACTTGAGTTTTTAAAAATCTTTGACAAATTTTGGTTAAAATTAACCAAAAAAACGATTTGAAAAAGACCATTTCCTCTATAAGTTAGGCCACTCCTTAAACATATATTGTTGTGCTAGTTTAATATATTTTAGATAGGATTCCAAGTTACGAAGAGAAAGACATGAAAAAATAGAAACTAATATGCATATACCAGCCTAGATACATCTTAACTCCAAATCTACCAATCAAATCTCTTTTCACTCTAATGAGCTTTGTATCTCTTAACTCTTGATCTACCAAGTGGGATCAAATCTCTTGAGGTACAAATCTCTTTTCACCTTAAAAAGTTTTGTACCTCAAGAGATTTGATCCTACTTGGTACATCAAGAGTTTATATATATATATATATATATCATTGGGAAAACCATGGGTTATCAAAAGGAAGCCTAAAAACTTCAAATGGTAACTTGACTATTTTACCTCAATTTTATTTTAATTATTATTTTTTTTAGTTTTATTTTATTTTAAACTTAATTTTAATTTTATGTAATTTCACTGAGTCAAAATGTTTAACATGACATACTTAGCTAGAGAGCGCTTCTCAATGCAATAAAATTTGGTTAATAAATATTCTTACGAATGATAAATAATTTTTAACATGTAAAATTTAGGAATTGATAATTTTATTTTAAATTAACGTTGTTAGTTTAATTTCCATAATTACAAGTAAAATATCCAAATCAAATATAATTTTTCAATATTACCTCCAATATTTATATAATTTCATAATAATTTTTTTTGGCTCCACCCACATATATGGTTTAATCATGATTTTTTATTATTTGAAATGTGTTTTTGATTGCATATATGGATTCAACACTGTGAAAACCCTGAAAATTTATAGCGAAAATTTGTGATTTCAAAAATTCTCTACTAGATTTTGAGCAATTTGAACCTGAAAATATGGCTGGAAAAATTCCAAAACTTTAAACCTGAAAATATAGTTGAAAAAATTCCAAAACTTCTAACCTATAGACTACTGGGCATAGTGGGATATAGAATTTGAATTGGTTTAAAAATGGTAATAATTATTCTTTAATAAATTTTATATTATAAAAGGAAAAATTCCATAAATTTCATAGACCAATTTAATTGTCTTATTTCACCATAACTTTAAAAATACTTTATTATTATTACAAGTACACCCATTCTAACTTCAAAAATACATTTATAAGTACACCCATTCTAACTTCAAAAATACATTTATAAGTACACCCATTTGTCATTGGGTGGGAAGGCTTTAAAAATACATTTATAAGTGCACCCATTTGTCATTGGGTGGATGACCTCACATGGGAAGAAACACACAAGGAAAGAAAACAAAACAAATTATTCTAAATATAGCTATAATACATATTGCTTTTTCATATTATTGACCTTGACCCTTTTACTATGATTAAAATCAAACACTTCATTAAAACCTGAAATATGTAGGACGATCCCCGCACGCAATAAGGCTCTCCCATGGATTAGAAAATGCCAGCTCGTGACATGCAGATGATTGATGATTGATTGTGCAGAGGGACACCCACCATTCTAATTATTGTAATTCCGAAGGAAAGGTCCTGAAGGTCTGTTGTGCATACAATGACGATGGCCGATATCAAGGTGATCGGAGTGCTGGGAAGTGGTCAAATGGGGTCGGGAATAGCTCAGCTGGCAGCAGTTGCAGGAATATCAGTGGTGCTCGTCGATTCAAGCGACAGCGCCCTGCAAAAGGGAATGGAGGGAATTCGGTCCTCATTGCAGCGCTTTGTTAAGAAAGGAGAGCTTTCTCAGGTGATTTCCTATTCTTATTCTAGTTAGTTTTCACTATTTTAACTCTTGTATTTTGCTCCACACTGCCATGTGATTTCATTTCTGTGGTCTTATCTTTTGTTTGCTGTTTCATAATTCATCTTCTGCTTGAAGCTTTCTTCAAAAAGATCAGCTGTTCACCAGGAGATGGAATTTTTAGCACAAGATGGAATTTTCCCGAATTCACCTCGTCTCCGGAACCGTTGGCCAACACTAAAATCCATCTGAATTGTTTTTCTTCTACACTGTTCTTTTCCCCTGGTTCGGCCTCTCACTATTACTGTAGAAAAACATACCTTTCAAGCTTTAAAACCATCAATGCCCTGAGAACGTGTAAACAGAGTATAGAAAGTGGAATTTATTCGAGATGCTTATACTATCATTTTGGACGGCAGAAGAGTAAGGTCTCTGAATCCGTGTAACTCAACATCATGACTTCTGATGCAGATGATTCTCTATTCCAGTTATAGTACAGTGAGCGTGAAATTGAGATGGTCAACTTTTAGAGAATATTGTTGAACAAGATCAGAGATTTGTACAAGCCATTTCGACTGTGATCTAATAATCAGTGAATGGAAGATTGGAGTTGTTCTAACTTCCACAGAGCATCAACTTATTAGGAATTGGTCAGAGCTTGAAAAGAAAGGATACTAGAAGCAGGACGTAAAATTCCAATGTGATGCTGGAGCATTGTCGGCCTGTCAAACAGACAAGATCAAATTTGGGCACCAACTAATGGGAAATGAGGAAGAAGGGGTTTTGGACCTTGAAAACCGGTAGAAGAACTAGTCAACAGACAAATTGGAGTTGCCACGTAATCGGTGGTTGAGGTTTCTGCCAGGAAAGCATGAAGACCTAGATTCGTGAAAGACACAAGAGGTCGAGGTTCAGATCCAATGAAAGGCAGTGAAGCTACAGGATTTCTTCCAGAAGAAGGTCAAAGAACAGATAGGGCAATATGGAGGTCTTTAGGGCCTTCATGCAGCTGTCATGTCTTTTGGCTGGGCAATGAGAGGGTATTTCTGCGGGAGTGAGAGAGCAGAAGGTTTTTATAATGGTCAAGTGCCATAGTAATGATTTGTAACAGTTGTAAGCCATAGAAGATCAGAGAGAATGAAGAGTGAGGTTATTAGCTAGCCTATGGAGATTCTGGAAGTGTACTCATAATGCTTTGAAGAATATTTGATTTTGTAAATCGAGGTTCTATTCATTCATCAAAAATAAAGTACATAGATATCAAAATGCAAGTAGTCTCACCCCGACCGGGTTTGTTGACTAAAGCTAGCACCATATGACAAATAAACAGTAGCAAAACTAAAGGAACAATCCACAGCTTGACAGGCCAAAAGCACCAAAAGACAAACAGAACTAGAAGAACACCTGTGACCATGCTCAATCGTCAGAACTAATAGATGCGGGGTTGTCTGGCCTAGTCCCTGGAGGGGGAGGGGGACGATAGGTGCATTGAACATGCTGCTCAAAGTGAGCCATCCACGTTTCCAACTTCTCCATCTATTTAGATAGCAAATTTTGACCACGCCAAACCACCACAATCCTTTTCTTTGACATGGCATTGAAATTAATGCAATTGATTATGCGTAGCGATGACAACCTCGTGTTCTTCCTTCCTGGCCTTATCGTAAACTTCCAGGCGATCCAAAATACACTGGGACAGGTCACGATAGGCCTCAGAGCAACATTGCCGACCAACAACTCCTATATGCCTCAACCAACGATTCTGACCGCGCACACCTCCTCCTACCCCATGCGCCATACTACCCTTCTTTCCATTCTCAGCTGTACGACCACCCCGCACTGCTCTCGCACCACCCCTGCCACCACGGGCTTCTAACGCCGCATGGATCACACCTCCAACAGTTCGATTGCCCTGCGATGGACGCATAGTAACCCTACCCACCAACGCCACCTTTGACTCATTGCTGCACCCTCCCTGGTTGGTCGAAGCTCCCCTCTGCTTGGGCTGGGAATGGGAATTATGCGACACAGGTTGCATGGTGAGGGCCCAGGGATACACCTCTAAGATAGGATCAACAACAAACAACAACACCTCCCGACACCCCATGAACCGCAACAGAGCAAAAGGCAGCCCCGAATTATCCAGCAGACGCCTACTTCTCGGAACTGACGACCACCTCTCTCTAGCCCGGGGAGTTGCAAGCAAACCCACAGATAAGAAATGCGCCAACCAGACTGAGACCTTGCCTTCACCTCTACCAGAGGAAGCGCCTAGGAACAAAGTCTTGACACCAGGGCATAAACACATGAGATACGAACCCAAGCCAATTACCAGCGACAACAGTCGCCTTCAGACCACTTTTCCACCACCGAACCCAATTGTAGCTCTCCTAGTAGTGGGTCTCAGGAATCCAAGGAAAACCCACAAAGAGAGGAGGACTGAGAAGATATCCGACTGACAGGAGACTCAAACACCCTCTCGAACACAGATAACATCCAGGAAGAAATCTAGCATGCAATGCAGGAGTGGGCTCCAAGGCCGACCAAATTACCATGCAAAATTCACTCAAGCCACTGATAAAAGCGAGAAACCAGGTGAAGGGAGAAGAACTTAACGCTTTTGTAAACAGGACTTGGTGGAGGAGACGACGACGATGAAATCTCCACCACTCCTAGACTAACCGAGGGTTGGAGAAACCCGACAGACTAACAGAGATCGGACCACAAACTGCCAACCACCATACTACCACAACAAAATAGCATTCTTGAAACCCGACAAGTGCCATAAACCCACTTCCCTCTCCAGCACACAATTCCAAAGAGAATGAATGAAACTTTGCTCGCAACACCATTAAACTCACCGTACACCATATGATCTGATAACCACCCTATGAGTGATCTCAGTTAAGAATTATTAAATGGAGGTATTACATACTCATGTGTTGGTGTGTGTCTAGGTTATTTAAGCAACGGATCGATTAGATTGCAAATACATAGACACTTGAAATGGAAGACAGCAGAGAAACACAGTAAGCAAATATAAGAACACAAGAAATTAATAAGGAGTTCACCCTATCCTCCAGGGCTACATCTCCGGTCCAACTTTCAGTGGTGGCCTTCTTTTATTGTGTCTTAAAGCAGAGAATTACAAAGAAGGAGCTCAATATGAGTCTCCTGTCACAGGATAGCTTGGCAGGGTGGTTCTTGGATTTCCCAAGCCACTAGAGTACACAGACTCTTGGCCTTACCAACTTTTTGACCTCTTGGGTCTACAATGGAAGGAGCCCAATGTGGTGCTCGGTCCTAACAGATCCCCTTCAGGGATGGCTCGAATTTCTCAAGCCCTCTAGTGCTCGATGCTGCCTTTGGTCAGCTCGACCCTCTGTCTTCTTACTGCTTTTTGCTCTCTCTGTCTGCTTTCTCTGTTCTTCCGTGTGTGTGTCCCTTCTGTTGGTCTGTGCATGGCTTTAAAGCCACTCGAGCTCATGGCTGTTCGATTCCTCTTCCAACTCCGTTAGATCACCTACTACAGCTTCGCTTGGAGTTCCCTGTCTCGGCGTCATCATCAGACTCACAGGGAGTGGCCACTTGTCCTCCTGCGAACTGCGCCAGCTTGCTTCGTCGGTTCGGTTCTTCAGTTATGTCGTGGAATGAGTCATCTGCCACCTTGGCGGTCAAAGCGGACCTCAAATTCTTTTAAATCGCGGCTTAATCCCTCGTTACATCCGGTCTTACTGTCGGGCGCGATAACAACCGTTAGATCTGGATCCCCCAGATCCAACGCCATCCGCTCATTTCGCGCGGTTGACTTGCTCGACCGTTAGCACGCGATGAGCGGCGGTTTTCTCTCTCCTCCACTTGCCATGCGTCGGGCGCTGAGTGGAATCGCTCCATTTTCACCAAATCTGCTTACCGCCCAAGGATGCCCTCGATGAATACCGCCAGTTTTTAGAGCGTGGGTCCCGCCTTAGCCTTTAGCCTTTTTCCCCACGGTTTTCCTGGCTCCCATGTGATCGAGCGCTCGGGGCCCCTCCTTTTCAAGGGTTTTTGCCCTGCAATGCGCGATTAGCGCATCAAAAACTCCCTCTGTTTCCCGATCCGGGCTTCCTAGGGGCTAGTTTCGCCTCCTGCGCAGTCTCCATGGGCCTCGGTTACCGCACTTTGACCGAGGTCCTCGTCGTTCCACGCTGGCTGCCAACTACCACTATTTTAGAGGTGTTTTTGATCGCTGCTCTCAATTCTTTGAAGTCTGTCCTGACTTGGTATAGCCATGGTTCTTTTGATTATTCTTTATGGATCCAATTCGGATCACCATACGTAATGGGAGGATAGGATAATTGTCCTCCTTACCATCCGCCGAATGTACCCATTCATAGCACACGCATCTGGCAGGCCTTGATGTTCGTCACTCCCATCGGGGAATGCTTTGAAGAATATTGAAATGATGTTAAGAGTGATTTTTATGCCCCAGGAGGATTTTCCACTATAATTCCATTGTTCAAATTGTGAAGTTTTGATAGTTATGTTGCTTATTTGTGGTTGCACTGAGAGGCGCTCTCCAACCCAGTAAGGAAGAGATGTTGTAAGGTTATGTTATGTTGTGTAAACATTTTGACTAGGTCAAATTACATACCAATAAAAATAAAATACAATTAAAAAAATAAATAAAATATAAAAATAAATTTAATAATCATAATTATTAATTACAATATTTTGATGGGTCAAATTACATAAAAATAAAAATAAAAATAAAATAAAATTACTAATTATAATTATCAATTATTAATAAAATTAATAATTATAATTATCAATTATTAATAATTAAACCAACCTAGATCCATCTTAACTCTGTATCTACCAAGGGCCAAGAGGGATCAAATGTTTCGAGGTGCAAACTTGTTTTAGAGTGAAAAGAGATTTGATCCGTCTCGGCGCTTGGTAAATCTGGAGTTAAGATGGATCTACGCTGGTTGTATGGCACATGTATTGTTCTTGCCATTGTAATGGTTATGTAAAGTGGATGCTTGTCCGTAAGTGTTGCCAGCAAGTCTCTCTTTCCATTTGGGCTAGTGCTTGCCAACCTCAAGGGAGTGTCTAGCAAGATAATGACTGTTTGACCAGCAAGTTAGTGGCCAAACAAGGGTTTAAACATTCTTAAGTTTAATGTGTGAAATGGTCCTTTGCAAATCAGCTTCTTATATGGAAAAAATAGAGTAAGAAGAAAGTGTATTGAAGTAACTAATTGCTCAAATAAATAGCTGAAATAACTCTTTATATATTCCGCAGAATACCACTGAATCAAACAAACCAGAGTGAGTGGATCAAAACTAAATTTTATTTCGCAAGAGCCAAAAGGTTGGCTGCACCGAGATGACTATCATCGAACTTGAAGACAATGATATCCTGAGACAGATAATAACAGCTAGAAGAGAGACAAGAATGATGGAGAGAAGGGAGGAGGATACTTGCTTTGCTCAAGAAAATTCAAGTTGTAAGGTTGGCCCTTTCCCTATATTTATAATAATTTACCCCCTGCAATTCATATTAAGAGAAACAAAAGGTCGAATTCTTCATTAATGGTCACTGATGCACATGGTTGGTCGAACTAAACTCTGACTATAGAAGAAATTGTGTTAAGTGTCCATTGCTTGACTTTTTTTTCCGAGGAAAAAATCCGTAATTTATATTCATAATGAAATAAATTACATGTTGTAGATGCTTAGAGCATATGCAGATAGCTGTCCATGAGGAGGACAATTACAATAAAAAAGGAAAAATAAAATAAAAAATAACAAAAACAGCAAGCCTATACTTTTCTGCCCTTCTTCTTCTCCACCCTACGCCAACCCTGAGAGTCAGGAGGGGGTACAATGATGGCCTGCAGGTTCTCCTGTGTGTTCAATGGAAGTTCTTTGTCGGATTCTGATCCTTCAGATCCATGAGTTCTTTTTATGCCACTAACTTCCAGCTGTGGTTCTTGATGCTGGTGAATATTGTTTGGCCCCATTTGAGGGTCTGGGGCATTGGCATCCTGTGTACAATTCTGTTCCATATGTATATCAGGTTCCTCTTGGTTCTCTGTATGTT
The DNA here is from genome assembly GCA_031772625.1 of Pinus tabuliformis. Lineage (NCBI taxonomy): Eukaryota > Viridiplantae > Streptophyta > Pinopsida > Pinales > Pinaceae > Pinus > Pinus tabuliformis. Next base: position 842,016,208 of record CM062817.1, on the reverse strand, counting down.
CTGTCTGTCTATCCTCTTCTTCCATCAGATCTGTATGCTGCCACCCTTTGGGCTTTTTTTGCTGTTTCTTGTTTCCTTTGGGGTTCTTTCTGGCCAGTGGGCAAGTATATTGGAGGTGTCATGTTTGCATGCATCTGCGGCATCTGAATGCAGTGTTCTCATAGTCAAGGGGTTGAGTCCTCAGAGTGTTGTTATAGTTCAATGTAATATGATCAGGCAACCCCTGACTCAGGTCCACTTCAACGCAAATTCTGGCGAATGAGAAGATTCCTCTGCTAACTCTGTCTTCATCAATTTTTAGGAATTTCCCCAAGGAATTTCCAATGGCAGATAATACTATATGATGCCAGAAGTGTAATGGGAGGTTATGAAGCCTCACCCAAACAGGCATTGTTGAAATTTTCATAGTGTTTGCATCAAAATCAGCGAACCAGGGGGTAATAAAAAGGCCAGCATTGCCCCAAAACCAAGGCCCCTCATTGATGATACTATCCCGTTCTTCTTCTGTGTGGAAACTAACAATAAAAAATCCTTTTGAACATAGGTGTATATCACAGTCTGGTGTCCAGCAGGAGTAAATCCATTGATGTAGAGCATCGGATTTTGGCCAGAATCCATTAAATCTACATATGACAACATTTTTAGAGAGTTCAGTGTGAAGATCAGTTACCTCTGGCATAGTAACTTGGAGCATTGGGGATTCCAGTTTTTGTTCCACTATATAGGGACCTGGTTGCTCTGGTGTTGACACTGATTTGTGCTGCATTTTTTCTTTCCCCTTGACTGCATCTCGAAAGGAGCTTGGAGTCTTTGAGCTGGATCCGTTGCATCCTCCGCGCAGTCTCAGATTAAGAAAAATGGTTGTATCATGACAGATCCCATATTCCTGTAGGGTGAGATGGTCCTGTAGACTACGGCTTGTACAAATCAGGTTCTGGTCTTTTGTGGGTATTCGAAGTTGGTTCTGTATTTCCTTTTTTAACTCTTGTATGTTTAACCCCATGCTGAGTCTCATACAGTGGTGGCTGCCCCCTGTTAATTTGATGAAGATTTGGATCCAATCTTCACCCAGGCAGTATGATTCAACCACATTGTGGCAAAGCTCCAGTGGTTTGGTTGTTTTCTGTAAAAAACCCATCGCTCCCCTGTTATTTTTATTTTGTCCGCCCCATGGGGCCTCCAAATCTGGTTTATAAGGGTCATTTTTGGAGTACTCTGTCACTGCTCCCAGATTTAATGGGTCCTCTATAGTCAGCCCCCTTACATTTATACTGGGCTTCCTCTGTCCCGTTGTTAACCAGGATGCCGCGCGTCCCTCGTCACATTTCCACTCGCACTCCGGCTTGAGGGAGGTAGTTCTTGTGCCAGGCCAAGTCTCAGACCATACAGGCTGTGGTGTGTCGATTTTGTTTCTAGGCGGGCCGAAAAACCAAGCAGCCGCCTCTCGGATCCGCATCTGTGGGTTAATTCATGTTTCACGCCCAAGTAATGGGTTCTGGTAGATATTGATCCGGCCGAGAAGCCCAGGATCTTGCTGGTAAGAATATGGCAGAAAAAACCCAAATTGCGAAAACGAAAATTGCAAAAATACCTCTGCCGGGCGTGGTTCTTTGTTCAGCAAAAGGGGAACATCTACCGGCCAGCACATATTCTCTACCAAACTGTAGTGACCCATGGGGAGGGTCTCTGCGAACAGGAGGGAGAAAGACGCCATTGTGTTGCAGAGCTCCGGTCGTGGTCACAAGTAGTTCACTTTCCAATACCCCCATTGCTTGACTTGAACTGAAGAATCTCCAAGTTGTCATGTGCTAAAAATATCTATGAGCACAAATATAGCTAATTGTACTTGGGTAAAATGTTCCTTGAAGTATTATTGGAAATTTTTTTCCATGATAAAAGTATCCCAAGGCAATTTCATCTAGGTCGAGTTGCCTAATTTTGCTTCCCAAGGCAATTTCATCTAGGTCGCAATTATCTAGGTCGAGTTACCTAATTTTGCTTCAAGCAATTAGACTTGGCTAATTTTTGTTCCTCATCATCTTCAGCAGTTCAACTTGGTATAATTTTAGAAGGTTTAATTGGTATGCTTTTTCATTCTGAAAAAAAGGAGTATATTAAGGAGAAAATATAGAAAAATGGGAGATGAAAATGGAGAGAAATTAGGGGGATAAAGGAGTAGGAGCAAGAGGGAAAATAGGAGAAAGGAACATACTAGGAGAGAGAATATTATGTGAGAGGAAAACAAACTTGCCTTTATTTCCCTGTCACACTCATGTGCAGCGTGCTCTGCGACTTCACCAATGTCTCATATGAACTCTTGCCACTTGTCCACTCACAACTGCTGCCATGTGTCAACTTCTCAGATTGTCACATCATGCTGCTAAAAACAGACATGCCAAAAATAACAATCCCCAAAAAATAAGAAAAAGTAGAAAATACCTGAAATAGAGGGGGGACCATGCCACATATAGTAAGCCTAAAATAGGCATTGCTAAAAATCACAATGTAAACTACATGCCCACAATATTATACTTATCAGAATCTGATGTGGAACCCAAATATGATGTTGGCACTTCCATGCAAAGACTGCAAAAAATAGAAATATCTTATATTCTAATGAAACTACCCTCATCAAACTCAGAACATAATGGGGAGTCTGAATATGTAATCAAACCTGACTTGCGACCACTGCTAAAAATAGAAAGTCCTTAAAATCTCATGAAATCACACTCATTGGATTTGCCTTTTAGTAAGGAATCCAAATTTGCAAAAATTTCCTATTTGTTACTTCTAGCGAGCAAACCAAGGCATAAGACTGCTTGATCTTATAATTAACCTTTTAACTATCAATAGACATGTGGCCGTTTGTAAGAAATGAGATGTAAATCAGGTTGTTTCAGATTCTAATTTTGGTGATGGGTGCTGTTTTGAAGCTGAAAAACAGCTGATTTACAAGAACCTTCCCAGGTTGAAAGGAGGGCTCTGGAGATGATATAGGGTATAAAGGAGGGCGGAGGTATTGGGAATGGATCAGAAAGATGTTGCTGGTTTAACGAATAGAACAATAAAAAGCGAACCAAAATGACACTATACTAAATTGGAAGATGTGAGGGAAGATAGTACTTCAATAGCCTAGAGAAGAAAGACTGAGGTAGATCAATGTACAAAGGTAAGATACTAAGAAGGTAGTTGAACAGGTAAGTTATGCATTTTTGTTTGCTGTTTTGAATTCTCTTGAACCACATTTTTATGATGAAACAAAGGGAAAAGATGAATAAGGGAAGGCCATGGAGGTTGAACTTGATGTGCTCATCAAGAATGATGAAACCTTTGCACCTACGGTAGATTTAGTAACTTTCAGTTTGGTTTTAGCCCTGATAACACCATCAGCTGGAGGATTTATCATATGGACATAAAGAATACCTTCCTCAACAGTGACTTGGATGAAGAAGTTTGTTTGAATTAGCCACAAGGATTTCAGGCAGGTCGGTTATGCCTACCTACAGGTTTAAATCAGACCCCAGGGGTTGTAAAAAGTTTGACAAACATTATTACTCAGGTGTAGAATTTTGGCAGGCTGACAATTGTGATCTTGTTTTCTAAACAAGGTGCCAAAAATTTGCTAGAAAAGTTTCTTATGATACTGGTAAATCAGCATCTGCACTTATGGAGGCTAAGCTGAAATTTGCAGCCAAGAATGACCCAAAACCTCATGTGCTCCCCCCTCTTCCCTGGATTATCTGGATGGAGACTGGCTCAACTGCCAGCCACAATAGCGTTTGCTAACCCCAAGGGATTCAACTGGATTTGGATCAGTGACCGTTGGATCCCCATCAGCAACATGCCATGGGTGGATGGTTTACCAGTTGAGCTAACCTTGGGGCTACTAGGCTGGATATATGTCTTACAGTCAGTCATGTTTCACACTTTATGACAGCACTAAAAGCTGTTTATTTGAGCAAAGCTAAGAGAATCTTGTGATATATATAGGTGACATTGGATTATGGATTGTGTACAACATAACAAGACTTGCTAGATATGGATGTTCGTCATCACTTTAGTCAGCAGCTGATTTGAAGTGGGGAGATTAAGCTACAATATTATGCAATTTGGGAACTGACTACAGATATCTTCATCAAAGCATTTGGTCCAAATAAGTTTGTAAAAAGTAGCAATAAATGCTTGTATTCAGAGAGGGTATTGAATGCCGTTTTATATATGATGGTCATGTTGTATGTTTGTTTACTTTACATTTTAATATTAGAGTTAGTACATAGGATAGTAATAAATCAAGTCAACAAACATGACTTTAATAAAAATACAACCATGACTTTAATAAAAATACATAAGTTACTTTAATTATGGTAATTCGGTTGTTGGTCATTTCTCTAGTGTGGACATCTTTGTGTGTTCATTATTATAATACAATGCGAACTCTTTCTTCTCTGCAATTATGTCTATACAGGCTACATGATAGCTGATTTTTATAGGTGAGAGTGGACACGCTCGCTTGACTCCTATGGTACTGTTTATGTAACAAATCTCCTCCTAATCCCACCCCAAACACAAGTTAGAAGGAGGTGGTCACTATGATGACCCAAGATCCATGGTAGTGTTATGGAAATGGGGTCTAAAAATTTTGATCTTCAAAACTTCAAATGGACGACATTGTTGTATTTGTCTCGTCGAGAAGATTCCGGTGATATAAATTTTGTCTGGATCTGTCTCTGAATCGAAAGATATGACTTTTTAATGTTGAACTAGTCAATTAGTGCCATGTCATTGATGAGCTCTAGTATTGCAGCAAGAATGCTGCAACTCCCAAGTCTACCAACTTTAATTTATCAATCCGGGATTCGTACAAACTTAAGAGGTGGCAATACTGTATGCACAGTAAGCTAGGTTCTACATAAACTGCTATGAGGTAGTGAGTCAAACTAAAGTGTACAGAGACCATTTGGCAAACTGAATCTAAATTTTTACAAGAAAAGAAAATATTGCGTGAGAGGAAATTCTAATGTAATTGCAAGGGATTAAATACTTGGAATAAAAACCCTAATCTATTGCAAAAACAAATGACAGAGAAATAAACCTAGTCTAGCTGAATAAAGTAAATGACATGGAATCAACCCTAAACTACTGCATCCAAAGTAAATGCTAGTTACAAGCTTGAACAAATGCTTCAAGAAATAACAATGTAAACTATTCCTAGACAACAAAGTCTCCTACCCTGCACTGAGAACAGTTACGTATATGGATCTGTCTTAATATAACTTTTATAACTTTAGTAGTGTTCTTGTTGGATGTTTTGTATGCCATTGAATAATGTCTTACTTTTGCTAACCCAAACCTTCATCTAGTTGCATTCAGGTATGTGAAAAAGTATATAATCCTCAGCTATGGTCTGTTTATATTTTTTTCGTTGGCAAAATATATATTGCTATAAAATAAATTAAGATTTCAAGTTGTAAGCTTTGTGGAAGGACCTGATTGATTTCATGAAATAAAAGTTTTCATTTAATCTTTGTTCCACACTATTAACGTCTCTTTGTGTTTTCAGATAAAGCAAACTCAGATTGTGAAAATTTTGAAACTAGAGGACACTAAACTTTAAACAGTTTCAGAAAAAATGATATGGTGAAATTAGATTTTAATATTTGGCCAAATTTTGGTAAGAAAAAGTGCCGTCCAAAAGAACTAGAGTTAAATTCTATTCGAGGCACATAATACAAATTCAAAAATGGCTTCCCTTAGAATATAGAAGTATTTTCATAATACATATTCATGGTGATACATAGTTTCTCAATCTTCTGTTTCCAATCCAACAGATAAAACATTTGCAACCGTAGTTCACAGGATCATTAATCATGTGAAACTTTAGCAATTCTTTGGCTGGCAACTTAACTTTTGAAATATCTATAGGTTTCAGTGAGTGCTGACATTTTTGTATACACCGAAGTAAAACCTTTCTCCCATATATGCAGGAAGCAGCAAATGATGCACTGGCAAAAGTAAAGCACACAACATCGCTAAAAGAAATGAGCTCTGCAGATGTCATAATTGAGGCCATTGTGGAGAATGAAGATGTAAAGAAGAATGTTTTTTCTGAGTTGGATCGTATTATAAAGCCACACACAATATTAGCATCTAATACTAGTTCTATCTCTATCAACCGTCTAGCTTCTGCAACCCGACGCCCTCATCAGGTTTGAATTGTCAAAAACCTCTCAGCGTTTTTATGTGCTTAACTTGAAGCAACGAGATTTCAAGTTAGAAGCTTCATTTTTTGGATGATGAATTTGCTAGTTTATGCTATTCTGCTTCATTTCCTTATGACTTAGAAGTCGGTGGTCAATGTTCAGTTGTTATTTTTTATGCTATAATTATGTGGTTGCTGCTAGCTAACTTTCTATTGATTGTGTGTTTACTGCTTTTGACTTGCATTAAAAAATTTGCTTAGAAGAAAAGTGATAACTATTGTTGTTTGAAATTGCCAGGAATTGAGTTTATTGACAAGGCAACTCTACAGCCATATAATTTTAATAGACATTGTACTTGTAAATGTATGTCTCATATTCAAAATGTGCATAGAGAAGACTGATGAGTCCTAATCTGGTGGATGTATCCAAATATGCATACTCTCCCTTGTACCTTATTCCATTGTCACTTGTCTTTTATGGGTGACTTACTCTAAATTGATCACTCACCCAACTATGTCTTTTATATTTGTTCTTCTTTCTGATTTTCCCACTTAGCAAATATTGCTAAGTGAAAATACAATTTTGCTCAATTTTGACATTTTTGATTTTCAACTTAGGGAAAGTGGGTTGGAGGACTCCACTTGCAATTTTTGGCTAAGAAAGGCTCCAACATAGGGGAAGAGAGGCAAATTGAACTCTTAGTGGATGGTGGGGCCACCCCAAAAGGGAAATACACACCCCTTAGACAATTCACACTTTTGGAGGGAGAAAGTCAAGAGGGGGTCAATGCATGGGACCCACATGGAGAAAAGGAAGCTCAAGGATAAATAGGAGAAGCATGCATCATTTTGGGGCTTTTGAACATTTGAAAAACAAACTTACCTAGCATGCTTGAGTTGTTGAGCCAAGTTTGTAAGTGTTGTTTAGCCCACGAGATTTCCAAGGGGAAATCTTAACTCTTCCTTCGGTGGACTTCGAGTGCCACCCTAGGGGAGCCATTGTTGCATTGTGGAGCTGTTCCGGAGGTATTTCTATAGGTGAATTCGTGGCATTCTGGAGTAGTTTGGGAGTAGAGAGGGACTACACATTCCTGGGGAGAGTGAGCTACAGAGCAACATCATTTCCGGGAATTTAGGAGCAAATTCCCTTGGGGATTAGCAACAATTTTGCAAGGGTTTGTCTGATGGTTGGAGGGGCTACACTACAAGCCGAGTTTTCTTCATCTGGGCTAGCGCAGAAGTGATTGGACTAGGCTTGCGCAGTCCCTTTGTGAGGGCTCATTCCGGGAGTTTGGAGCTGAGTTGGCGTGGAGGCACAAGGAAAATTTTGGGAGAAGGTTACTCAACATTTTGGAGGACTTGGGAAGCAAAATTTCCTGGGGGTTCGAATTACCCAACTGGTTGAGGAGCACGCTAAAATTGGGGTGAATTTTGGAGATTGGAACCAGGCCCAACCCTTTCTGGGTCTTTGTGGGTTTCTTGAGGAGAGGCCAAGGCTAATTTCTCAGAATTTTCTGAGCACTCTAGAGGGGCCAAACAACAACTTTTTTCCAGCCAACGATTGTAGATTTCCAGGGCCAACGCATAAATTGAAGGGGATGTACTTCCTAGCAGTTGGGAAACACAATTTCTCACCTGGTGTTGTCAAGCTTGCTTTAGCAAGCCCAGGTGCACATGTTCCATTCAGATTTGTACTTTCCTCTTACATATATAATAAAATGGCTCAAATTTGTGCAGTTTTTGGTTGAATTTGTGGGTCACTTATTGCATGTTGGATTTTATGTGTTGCATGTAATTTTTTTTATTGTTTATCATTCTATTTCCTAGTAGGAATATTACAGTGGTATCAGAGCTCTGGTCTTAGCTTAGTTGTGGGGATATTTCTATGATCACAAAGGAAAAGCAAAACGTTACCTATTGGAGGCAGAGGTATAGGAGATGGGAGACGGAGTTGGAGATCACACCTGATACTGAGACCCTAGAATAGGCGGTAGAGGAAATTGACATGGGGGAGCCCAAGAGAAAAGAGGAGGCAACTTTCAATTGCCTCTTGAGAGCCCTGAATGACTTAGCCAGGGGTAAGAAGGAGATGTTGGAAGAGATTAAGTAACAGAACTGGGACAAGGGCATTCACCGAGATTTCTTGTTTGGGGAAACTCCAGGGGTTTCCCACCAGTATGACCACCATTCCCCCTTGACTCACCCACACACTTTCAGTGGGCCAACCAGGACTATGTTGCCCACATTTTTGCCCTCAGGAGCAGGTGAGTAGGCTGGTCGGGATGATATGCCTATGGGAGAATACTGTCGGGAGTGGCAGTCTATGGGGGAGGATTTTCGAGCTGCACTGTCAAGCAGAATGAAAAGGGCAAGGGCGCAGGGGGCTCAGGCATGCAGAATTCAGAGTTGCAGCGTACTATTGGGAGGATGTATCTCCCCACTTTTGATGGGTCATCCAAGTGCATGGCTAGGGCATGGGTAGAGAAGTTGGACACATACTTTCAACTTAGTCGGATGATTGAGGTGGAAGCCATTAAAATGGCTACTCTGCACTTGGAGGGAGCAACACATGATTGGTGGTTCCATGGGTTGACCACGCTAGGGCATGCCAGTGTGACCTCCTATGAGGACTTCACACAGAGGGTTGCGCAGTGTTTTGATAGGAGAGATCCAAAGGCACATTTCAGAGAGCTGACACAACTCAGATAGACAGGCAACCCAGAGCACTACATATCGGAGTTTTTGAGGGTATTAGTGATGGTGCTGGACTTATCAGATGTTAGGAGGGTCTATACCTTTGTTGAGGGCTTGGTTGAGCCACTGCACGGGTTAGTGAGGTCTCTTTGGCCCACCACTGTATAGGAGGCAATATCTTGCACCAGGGATTTGCAGGACACAATTCCCAAGGCTAGGGCACCAGTTCCACCATGAGTTCCTTTCCCACAAAGGGGCTGTGACACTAGGCCTCCACCACAACGAGATATTCAGGGGCGTGGGTAGTTGGATGATGAGACCCGGAGAGAGCTCCATAGGAGGAAGTTGTGCTTCACTTGCCAGGAGCCATGGGCACTAGGGCACAGGTGCATCAAGGGCAAGGCCCACTACATAGAGATGTTTTTTGATAGTGAGCCGGAGGATGAGGTAGAGCAGGAGATGGGCACTGGTGATGATGAGCCGTAGGCGACAGAAGGAGGAGGAGGAGGAGGCCCACCACCCCCACCAGGAGGAGCTCCTTTCTTGCTGGAAATAGGAGTTATCGCTTCACTTTGGGGAGTGCCAAAGTACCTTACTTTGAGGATCAGGGGCACAGTGTAGGGACAACGTGTTTCGGTGCTAGTAGACAATGGGGCAACCCACAATTTCATAGATGCCCAGATGGTGGAGAGGAGAGACATATGCACAGAGTCCTTTGAGGGCTTCTTCATATTGGTGCTGGGAGACTGTACCATGCAGTGTTCTAGATACCTTCCCAGGATGACAGTGGTGATGGGGAACTATTCGATGACAGACTTTGTGGTTGACGTTCCAGACACCAATGTGGTGCTTGGTGTTAAGTGGCTCTACTCTTTGGGGCGTATTACCACTGATTGGAAGAAATTGTAACTAGAGTTCACACGGCCAGATGGGAAGCCAATTTTGTTGAGAGGCATGCACTCATATCCCCCATAGACAATGTCAACACATAGGATGGAGGTAGACTTGAGACATGGGGATATAGAGTGGGTTCTAGAGCTCAGGATATTTGATGTAGGGGGCGGGCCCAAACCACCACACCCGGACATCTAGGCCATTCTAGATAGTTACCCAACAGTATTCAGAGACATCCCATTGGGGCGGCCACCTGACAGGGGGTTTGAGCACACTATTGAGCTAGATCCAGGGGTACAAGCAGTCATCACAACCCCATACAAGCATCCCAAGGCCTATCGGGATGAGATTGAGCGAGCTATCCAGGAGTTGCTAGCATTGGGGCACATTAGGCCTAGCTCTAGCCCCTTCGCTTCATCAGTTGTTCTGGTGAAGAAGAAGGATGGTACGTTGCGGATGTGCATTGACTACTGGGCCCTTAATAAGACACTGAAGAACCGGTACCCCATTCCCCGCATAGATGAGCTTATGGATGAGCTTAGAGGAGCTAAGTACTTCTCTAAGATAGACTTACGTTCGAGGTACCATCAGATTTGGGTGAGGGATCAAGATATCCCTAAGACAACTTTCAGATGTCACTATGGCCATTTTGAGTTCTTGGTTATGCCCTTTGGGCTGACCAACACACTTGCTACCTTCCAGTCCTGCATGAACCATGTGTTTCACAAGTAGTTGCATAGGTTCGTGCTGGTGTTCTTTGACGACATATTGATTTACAACAGGACATGGGAGGAGCACCTACAACATATAAAGGAGGTGCTTCGTATTTTGGAGGGGCAACAATTTTATGCGAAGCTATCCAAGTGTGAGTTTGGGTTGACTAAGATGCTTTACTTGGGGCACATTATTAGAGAGGATGGAGTGTAGGTGCATGAGGAGAGGATTAGAGCCATCCGGGACTAGCCGGTTCCCTGGAATGTGACTGGGTTGAGGGGGTTTGCGGGCAATTGCACATATTATAGGAAGTTCGTAAAGGGCTTCTCACATCTAGCGGCGCCCCTCACAGATCTGACTAAGAAGGGGGCATTCGCATGGACAGATAGGACGTAGGCAACATTTGAGCACCTCAAGGAGGTGATGAGTTGTTGTCCGGTGTTGGCCTTGCCTGATTTTACACAACCAATCACCTTGGAGTGTTATACATCAGGTGAGGGCATTGGTGCAGTGTTGTCATAGGGAGGCCACTCGATAGCTTTTGAAAGTCGGAAGCTCCTTAGTCATGAGAGGCTATATTCTATCTATGACAAGGAGATGTTGGCCATTATGCATGCATTGGCCAAATTCTGACAATACTTTGTGGGCAACAGGTTTAGAGTGAAGACTGATCATAACATTTTTTGCCATTTTTTGGAGCAGAAGGGCCTCAATGAGAGGCAACAGAAGTGGGTCAGTAGGATTCATGCCTACGACTTTGACATAGAGTATGTCAAAGGCAAGTGGAACATAGTGGCATATGCCCTATCCAAGAGGCTCTCGACGCTTTCACTCATGAGCATTTGGCATGATTGGAAGGCATAGCTTTTGGTGGAGTACTCTAAGGATCGATAGATGTGTGAGATCTTGGATGGTAATCATGGGGATGAGCACTACTGGGTGATGGATGATGTCATTTACTACAAAGGGCACATATATTTGGTACCAGGTTCACAGTTGAGGGAGAAGATTCTCCTTGCAACACATGATTCGCCATTGTCAGGACATCAGGGGTTCCTGAAGACTTACAAGACAGTTAGGGAGCATTTCACTTGGAGGGGCCTCAAGGGGGATGTGTTGAGGCATGTGCAAGAGTGTGAGGCCTCTTAGAGGAATAAGGGGGAGTTGACTCATCCCGCTAGGTTACTGCTGCCGCTTCCCATTCCCGAGGGGAAGTGGGAGAGCATCTCGATGGACTTCATTACAAGACTCCCTATGGTGCAAGGCTATGACTGTATATATATGGTGGTGGACCGGTTGATGAAGTGTGCCCACTTCTTTGCTATCCCCAACAGGTACACTACTTCGCAAGTTGTAGAGCTATTCTTCAAGGAGATTTTTTGGTTGCAATGTCTCCCCAAGTCCATAGTTAATGACAGGGATAGTCGCTTCATGGGGGCATTTTGGCAGGAGCTCTTCAAGTTGGTGGGCACAGAGCTCACTCCCACTACCATCTACCACCCTCAGACAGGCGGGTAGACTGAGATAGTTAATAAGTGGTTGGAGGGATATTTGTGGAACTAGATGACAGGGCAACTGTGAGCTTGGGCGAGATGGTTACACTTGGGGAAGTATTGCTACAATACTACCTATCATATGTTTATTGGTATGTCACCTTTCCGAGCCTTATATGGATATGATGCTTTATATTTTGTTGACCTTGTTTTTGGAGACAGCTAGGCCCCAAGGGCCAAAGATTGGATATAGGAGAGCCAAAACATCCTTAAAGCTCTCAAATATAATTTGCAGACAACCCAAAATCAACGGAAAATGTATGCACACAGGCACCGGGTCGAGAGACATTTTGAGGTGGGAGACTTGGTTTTCATGTGTCTCCAGCCATACATGCAGTCCACGCTGAAGCAGAAGGGGGTCGAGAAGTTACAACCACGTTTTTATGGGCCCTATTGATTAAGTGGAAAAACTTGTCCAATGAGGATGCCACTTGGGAGGGTGAGCATATACTTGAACACCCATCTCTATAGTTGCTTGAGGGAAAGCAACATTTTGGCGGGGAGGACTGTGATATTCCCACTTAGCAAATATTGCTAAGTGAAAATACAATTTTGCTCAATTTTGACATTTTTGGTTTTCAACTTAGGGAAAGTGGGTTGGAGGACCCCACTTGCAATTTTTGGCTAAGGAAGGCTCCAACATAGGGGAAGAGAGGCAAATCAAACTCTTAGTGGATGGTGGGAGCCACCCCAAAAGGTAAATACGCATCCCTTAGACAATTCACACTTTTGGAGGCAGAAAGTCAAGAGGGGGTTGATGCATGGGACCCACATGGAGAGAAGGAAGCTTAAGGGTAAATAGGAGAAGCATGCATCATTTCAGGGCTTTTGAACCTTTGACAAACAAACTTACCTAGCACGCTTGAGTCAAGAAGAGGTTGATGCATGGGACCCACATGGAGAGAAGGAAGCTCAAGGATAAATAGGAGAAGCATGCATCATTTCAGGGCTTTTGAACCTTTGACAAACAAACTTACCTAGCACTCTTGAGCTATTGAGCCAAGTTTTCAAGTGCTGTTCAGCACATGAGATTTCCAAGGGGAAATATCAACTCTTCCTTTGGTGGATTTCGAGTGCCACCCTAGGGGAGCCATTATTGCATTGTGGAGCTATTCCAGAGGTGTTTCTACAAGTGAATTCACGACATTCTGGAGCAGTTTGGGAGCAGAGAGGGACTACGCATTCTCGGGGAGAGTGAGCTACAGGGCAACATCATTTATGGGAATTTAGGAGCAAATTCCCTTGGGTATTAGCAACAAATTTGCAGGGGTTTGTCTGATGGTTGGAGGGGCTACACTACAAGCCGAGTTTTCTTCATATGGGCTAGCGCAGAAATGATTGGATTGGGCCTGCGCAGTCCCTTTGTGAGGGCTTATTCCGTGAGTTTGGAGCTGAGTTGGCTTGGAGGCACAAGGAGAATTTTGGGAGAAGGTTACTCAGCATTTTGCAGGATTTGGGTAGCAGAATTTCCTAGGGGTTCGAATTACCCAGCTGGTTGAGGAGCACGCTAAAATTGGGGTGACTTTCGGAGATTGGAACTGGTTCCAACCCTTTTTGGGTCTTTGTGGGTTTCTTGAGGAGAGGCCAAGGCTAATTTCTTAGAATTTTTTGAGCACTCTAGAGGGGCCAAACAACAACTTCTTTCCAGCCAACAGTTGCATATTTCCAGGGCCAGCGTAGAAATAGAAGGGGAAGTACTTCCTAGCAGTTGGGCAACATAATTTCTCACCTAGGGTTGTCAAGCTTGCTTTAGCAAGCCCAGGTGCAAACATTCCATTTATATTTGTACTTTCGTCTTACATATATAATAAAATGGCTCAGATTTGCGCAGTTTTTGGTTGAATTTGTGGGTCACTTATTGCATGTTGGATTTTATGTGTTGCATGTAAAATTTTGCTTGTTTATCGCTGTATTTCCTAGTAGGAATATTACATTCTTAGAAACTTGGTCAAAGACTCAAAGATAAAATCTCCACCAGTTTCATTCTCCTATATACCTAATGTAGTCTAATGAGTACAACATGCGCACAGTTTGGAAATATTCTCTTATGCTTGCATACATGCTCCTTTGCTTTAAAACTTGAATGTGAGTATTAATTATTTTATCATTGTTGTTAACTGTTTTCTTAATATCATATCTTTCAGAGCCTAAAATCAAGGCTTTTCAGGGTTCTGCAATTTTGACCTCAATGGGATCTTTCTTGCTCAAAATTCTTCTTGAATTCTTAACTCAAGTGGTTTGAGCGATTTATAGGGGTGTTGACATTCTCCTTTCCTATATGTAGCCATTGAGTTGTAGGTAAATTGATCACTACTCAAATTTCTCTCCCAAATTTTTGCATTTTCATTTTTCTGTGACATTCTGTAGCTCCTCGTTAGTTGTGGTTTGTCTATTTGCCACATTTATCCTGCTGGTTTCTAGGTAGAAATCTGCACCATTGCACAAACTTATGATACCACTAATTAAGCTCACAATATGGTTGATACTCACGATATTTTTCTTATGGGTGACATACTTCGATTGCTACCTGTGATTTGCTCCTTTTAGGTTTCAAATTGACGAAGTTTGTATTTCTATACTATGCAATGCCCTCTAGTCACTCTTCCAAAGGCTTCTCTGACTCTCAAGAGTCCACCCTCACTCAGTTCATGGTAGGGCTAAAGAAAGAACGAAAACCCGAATGAAACCAACCCTTGATGAAGCAGCTTGCTGCGAAATGACAACAATAAAAAAATTGCAAGCCAAAATGTTGCAAAACATGTTGGGCATCTTCCAGCAGCTGATAACCACATAGTAGCAAACTTTGCAACAATGGTCATTGTAACAACACTATATGCCTACTGGTATCCACCCCATCCAATTTTTTTTCAAGTTGGACACTAAACTCTTTTTTCCCAGGTTCAACAAAGCTTTCAACGGGGACAAGCTAGATTCTAGACCTAGTGGTCTAGAGGCCTCCTTCATGAATTAACCTAATTTGTTTGAAGGAATGGCATTATACATAAGTAAAATCGTTATCCTAAAATAAAGACAAATACTATGGGTCCATATCATGTCTAGGAGGTTGATCAAATGCATATTGAAAGGCCAGTGCTAGGCTAGTGATATTGAAAATTGTTGATTTTGAAGCTCAGGTAGGTACTTCCGAACATGCCTTGTGTCTAGGCATGCAAAATTCATTCACATCTCCTTAGAACTCTAGCTCTAGGTTAAGCAAGTTGCTGATGTAACTTAGTCTAAGTCTAACTTAGGAGAAAAATTACATATTAATATGTTGGCTTATTGAGCTAATAGAAACTTAGAAAAAGTAAAGTAATTTACTTTATTGAGTAATTTTTAATCTTAGACTTTGATCTCAAGTGAGGCAAGATCTAATATTGGTCGTTAATCACTTTGAGATTAGGGTTTTGGCTCAATGCAAAGTTACAAAAGCAAGGCCGAGGAAAAGAGATAGACACACAACAACAACACAAGATTGAGAGAGGCATCTCAGTTAGCAGTGTGTTGGGTCTGAGAGAGTGTAGAGAGGTTGGAGATCTAGATCTACGAGTGAAAACGAACATTGATCTAAGGCAGATTTACTGGATCAGATCTAGGTTATTGTATCTGTATTTTCTTAGGTTGGCCATTTTCCCTGGATGGGAGCCATATTTCTTAATGAAAAACTTGTTAGGCAGAAATTTGTGTGTATCATTGTGATTAGATCGTTAATTGCTTCCGCTGAATATTTTTGTTAGGAACCTAGCTTTGTTTTTATTTAGTAAGTTCTTGCTAGGAATTAAATACTAGGTGTTGGGTTCAAGGAAATCTAACAAAAATGAGAATAAAATGCAACAAAATTGTTTGTATGTTGAATAATGTGTTATTGATGTCAAAGTTAAGGGAAGACCCAAAATGGATACATTTCAAAGTTAGGGGGAGACACTTTCTATTTGTTGGCCTTGTCAAAGTTACTAGTCGACCTAGTAAAGTTCAAGGGAGTGCATTTGGATGTTGATGTTCTATAAATAATAGATTGGTGAACACATTAATGTGTGTGTGTGTGAATTAAGAAAATGAAGCGATGTGATCTAGGGTAGAGGAGCAGAGGAGTGAGGAGCAATGTAATGGAAGTTTGAGGCTCGAGAAGCAGAAGTGTGAGGAATACAGGGCCAAGGAAGTTGAAGGCATGTTTGTGGTGCAAATAAGAAGTTTGAAGTGCAAAAGAAGGCCCAAGGTGCAAAGAAGAAGTTTGAAGCGCGAAAGAAGGCCGAAGGCTTGAAGTGGGAAATTATTTGAAAATATTGAAAAAACACCAAATTTCATTATAACATGGAATCCTTGCAAGTTCCATAGTTCCATGATGTATCCATCAATTAATGGAACAAAAGCTATGCTGGTAGTTGATGGTCCATGTACTAGGCCCTCCACATATCAGATTTTTTATATAAGGTATGTTGTGTGTTTTTCCCAATATTCCGATTTCTTGTAACCCTGGTGACAAGGGTGCTTAGGTATAGCACCTAAGGGCTAAAGGTGCTCGACATATAATCATATTAATGTTTTATTTAAAGGCATAGATTCATTGGATTTTTTGATGTTTTGATGTCTAGAAGCCCCTTGTCACAACCCTTCGTCATGAGGGTGCTTATGTATAGCACATGAGGGATAAAGGCCCTCAACATATTGGCACATCAATGTTTTGGGTAAAATGTGCAGATCTCAAATTTCTTTGATATTTGGTATGCACCTAGTCCCAACACTTGGTTGTAGAGGCACTTGGTTATAGTTCTTGAGGACTTAAAGCCCTCGGCATATCGATTATTGGGGGATTAAGAAGTGCAGTTGAACCTCTGAAACTTCGATATCCCCGTGCTCAGGCATGTTTACTAACAAAAAGGTTGCTGATTATTAACAATAATATTTATTGTCATTTGGTCCAAAAGAAATTAGTTTTGCTAGGTATTTTAGTGTTAAAATTTTTTCGGGTATTTTCTTGATATCTTGATATAATGCTGAAATTCAATGTTCTGTCGCCAAAAGCCCGATAACACTGTGTAATAGAGAGTTTGTGCTAAGTGTCATCTGTCACACTAGACCTTTTCGTACAAGAAGTTTACAAACCAAAGCCTTTCATCCATCTTCCGATATTCAGATATCTCTGTGCCTAGACCTGTTATCTAACAAGAAGTTTCACAACATTTGAAACATATATTTCTTATTTGAAGAGGATTGAAAGAAAGTTGTTTTGTGGGTATTTCCTGTGTTAACAATTTCGGGCATTTCTCCCGGTATTCCAGTGTATGGCTAAAATTTGATGTTCTAACTATTATCACATCATATAGAATTTCGAGGATTCAATAAGTGCTTGGACACCTCTCGAGGGCATATAATATAATGTTGGTGTTGAGTGCCAGGTTTGAAAAGTGGGTTGAATGAAGTGCCAATTATAAAAGTGTTACATTGGTAAAGCATGGTTTTGAATGTTTGGGTTGAAGGAAGTGCTTGGTTCAGAATAACACATTAAAAAATGAATGTGCAGAGACAAAGTACAAAGAATAATTCAGAGAAGTAGAGTGGACCTTTACGGAATTGATTACAGAGCAAATAATACAGAGGATTGATGTATCCTATAGGTTGGTGCCTACAAACACTTGCAACATAGATTGGATTGGTGTATCCGTAGGTTGGTAGCTACAAACACTTGCAACACAGATTGGATTGGTGTATCTTGTAGGTTGGTGCCTACGAAGTTGAGGGGATGGGTGTCTCTTGTAGGTTGGTGTCTACAAATCTTGCAACATGGGGAATTGGTGTCTTATGTAGGTTAGTTCCTACAACTCCTGTAGCATGGGGGATTGGTGTCTCCTGTAGGTTGGTGCCTACAAAGTTTGTATCAATAGGTTGGTGCCTTTCTTTTAAAAAAAATTTCATTAATATCTTGTGTTCCATATGTGAGATTGTTTAGTTATGATTCATGAATGTTTAAATAATAAATTGTATTATATTGATTCACCCTCCCCTCTAGCTATAATTGTGAATCCAAATATTGCTATAAGAGCATGTTCCTTTGGAAGCGACCTAACCACTGGAAGGAAGATCTCAAAGGGACCATGGCTAGTCATAAAGGTTCTTTCTCATACAAAGCACCTTTATTCGATGGAACAAATTATGCTATTTGGAAGGAAAAAATGAAGTCTTATCTAATGGCTCATGGCTTCAACATTTTGTGGTTTATAGTAAATTCTTACGAAGCTCCAAAAGTGCCACCATTAGATCAAGTTGGAAAGAAGGCTAGTGAGCATAATACAAAAGTCATGAATGTCATCTTGTTGTTGATTTTTGTGTAGCTTGGGAGGTACTCCAAGTCCTAGTGTTTGGGGTTTGGAGGGAAAAGCGCCACAAGTAGGCTTGTGGGCTTAGAACCCAAGTATGGGGTTTTTCACCCATCAGGATTTGGGCCCAAACCATGATGAATTTGAGCATGAGAAAATTTGAGGTGATAGAGCTTGGCGTGCCGATTCCAACACTCTAAAGATGACTCAAATCGAAGCTCTAGAAACAAAGTTATGAATTTTTGAAGTTGTCATTAATATTTGGACAAGACAAGTCATGTAGGCTTGAGGAATTTGTCCAAGAGACATGACTCTTCATCAAATTCGTGGAGCCCTCTTTATGTATATATATAGAGGTGGAGTGGAGTCTTTATACTAATCCATTGGGTAACACTTACCTCACAAAGAGCTTGTTGGAGAGGGAGATACCTCTGTTCTAGGTTGCAGCAAGGAGGACATGACCAACGAAGGTTGAAGGGTTGTTTTGAAGCCAATTCAGGAGCACCGAGTTGCTAGAGAGAGGGCCGAAGTGCATTGCTGGAAGGCCACAGGAAGAGGGGGCTGTTTGAGGGCTTGTTTGAGGTGGGACAGTCCTCAAAAGAGGCTGCCGCAGGCCTGTTTGAAGGTGTTGTAGGGTGCCGCTGTAATAAAGGGAGGGCAGTCTGTGTTAAGGGCTTGAAACTACCCAAAAGTTGCAACATGGAGGGACAACCTCTCATTGAAGGACAACCACAGTCCTTAGGTGCAAATCTGGGTAGAAGTAAAGGCTGAAAAGGGACCGTGATGATGCCCTAGTTTGCAGTAGTGGAGTAGACTTCAAACAATGGATAGAGGTATGTATTTTGGTGAATATTTGTAGGTGTTGGATCCTAGTTTAGGATCAGTTTTGGATCAATCTACATTGCAGTTTGTTGGGAGCCATTTGTTGCAGTTGCCTTGGGCATGAAGGAACTTAAACTAGGCGCAGATCTTTTATGGAGTGATGTAGTTGTCCTAGTGTGGACAGAGTTGTTGCAGCCTGTGGAAGCCAAGGAGGTAACGCTGATGTGGCATGTTAGAAGCCCTAACTGGTGGGCAGTTTCCACAATGAAGATTGGTGCCTAGATTTGTGCAATAACTCCTCTATTGTAGAGCAAAGGGCAGATATGGAGAAGTCTGTTGGCAACCCTGTGTAAGGTTCTTCTAGGTGTGAGGATGCCCTAACTAGGAGCAGATGCTACAATGTGGACTTGGTCACTCATGGACTGTTGGAGGGCAGCGTGAGAGTGGACCTAGTGTGAACGTGGATTGGGCATTTATGGTCTGCTGGAGGACAACGTGATAGTGTCCAAGTTGGAGCCCAGTGAGCAACACCTTGATGGACAAAGGTAGTTGCGAGAGTGGCAGTTGATGAGCTCAAGGGTCTGATCAACCAGGAGCAGTTTGTGGAGCCTGAGACTTGTGTGTGGAGAAGGACTTCTACAGCAGATGATGGGCAGTCCTCCTAGCCCGTGTTCATTGTGGGAGATGGACATCTTGTAGTGATAGGTGGTAGCCCTTTGTGCCCTATGTTGGTCTTCATCGGAGCAACGCAGGAAGACCATAGTGGGCTGAAGTCCTTGAGTCGCTGAGGAGCAGTAGTAGGCAGTCGAGAGTTGTTCACAATCGGAGCTGTGAACAACTCGACAGGAGTCTCGATATGTTGATGGATGAACGATCAACTAGTGAGCAGATTAATAGCCAAGATTCAGTGGCCAGATGGACTTGGAGCATTGATAGAGGCAAGAGCTGTAGATCGGCAGCCGAAGGACCAGGCAGGTACAAGGTATGACCGAGGGGAGCTGAGAGAGTTGAGTTCATCAGCCAGATGGTCAGAGTATCTTGTTAAGGGCAGATTGGTCGTTGATGTACTGACACCAAGCCCCAGTTTGTATCTTGTACTAGTGGATGTCTGAGGACCATTATCCCTGGTACGGAAGTCCTAGATTGTTGTATTATGTTGTTTAATATAATGAAGTTGGGTTGAAAAATGTAAAAAGCTGTCTATATTTTGTGCATGTGTGATTTACTATTGTTTATGTTCCGCTATGCAAAGTAGTATCGTTGAGATTCTTGGTTTGGTAGCGTCAGAGATTTTAAGATTCTATCCTAGAGCCAAGATCGTGGAAAATCAACACTTGTGTGGTCTATCAAAATCATAGTTTGATAAGTTGTGCATTGTGAAACAACAAAAGAAATCTAGGATAAGATGCAAAACATCTCAGGGAGGTGACATTAAAGAATGAAAGATCTGGAGAATTTGAAGATGGATGAATTGCATGGAATTCATGCTACATATGAAATGAGGGCAGAAAAGCTAACATTGAAGGAAGCAACTCTAAAAGCTTTAAAGAATACAGAAGAAATCAAAGCCATTGATGCAGACACTGCTAGTAAAGAAGATCAAGGAAATCAAGAAGAGAAAACTGATTTAGAGGATGATGATATTGATGGGGAAGTAAGGCTTAAAGTAGAGCTTGTTGGTGCCTTAGAAATAGGTAGACTCAGAGGAAAGATTAAAAGGTAGAAGGAACTATTGTAGAAATATGAGAAGAAAGATCGTGATTATGATGAAGCAACAATCATCATCCTAAGGCATAACTAAAAGAGACAAGGGGGATAGATGAAGTAGTGAGAAACAAGTTGAAAGAAAAAGAAGATTGTGAAAAGCTAGAAGCAGAAATCATTTCCTTGAGAAAGGAAGTAAAAAAGGAAAATTTAAGTTGAATCAAAGCTTGAAGTTTGGAAAAAGTACTGAAATTTTAGATGACATTCATAGTTGCTAGAGGTCTCCTTTTCATCAAAACAAGGTTTGGCTACAAAGAAAATCATGAGAAACTCCAAAGGAGAAATAAGCCTAAAGACATTAGTGAAAGAAAATGAAGAAAAACCCAAAAGCCATGTTGATGTTCTCAAAAGTTCTATGAACAATGAAAGTAGTACCAGGAAAGGAGTTGAGGACCAACAAAGACGTGACTTTTCCAAAAGCTCTATCAACAATGTAAGCAACACCAAAAAGGGAGTTGAGGACCAACAAAGACTTGACTTTTCGAAAGGCTCTATCAACAATGCAAGCAACACTAGAAATGGAGTTGAGGACGGTAGAGACCTTATTTTTCTTACAAAGACACCAAGAATGGGTTCATAAGAGCTATTTATCCAAGAAGGGATTTCACATATAGGTATCAAAATCTCTTCTTTAGCTTTTGCTTTGTTTGTAATAACTTTGGTCATAAGGCAATAAATTGTAGAGCTTGTGAAAGAAATGTGTTAAATTTGGAAACTAGGGCCAAACTCCACCTTGGACAGCTCATATGATGAAGCTGATATTTTATTGGATTCCTCTTTCTGTGAGGTGTAGGATTGATCTAAAGATCATCTCATTTTGACATGTACAAATGGAATTATGAATTATTTCGTTTATGGTCAAATTGTCAAGGTCGACCAACAAACTAATGTAGGCTCAGAAGCCCAAAAGACATGTCTTTTCCTCTTCAATGTTGCATATAAATAAAAGGTGCATCTACCTCATTTGGACATCATTCATTACTGACATATCTCTCTCTCTCCTCATCTGATTGGATGTACAGATTTCTGGGCAGCCTCTCTTCTCCACACGTGCGAAGGACAAGTCTATAATATTTTGTTTTATGCGTTGATCAAAGTGCGGAAGGGTTGACCAGCGGACCAACGTTGACCGTAGGTTTGACTCTGTGTTGACCGAGTTTGACTAATATTTTCGGGATTGTTTTGGGTTGATTTGGACTATCCTTGGAGGCCGAGTTGACTGGGTTTGACCGAGCTAATTTGGAGGAAGATTGCAGCTAAGTTGATCAACGTTGACTTTTTGGTTAGGGCATCCTATTGACTACAGTTTCACTGGACAGATTTGACTGTGTTTGGGCAAGTGAATTTTGTATATTGTACTCTCTCTCTCTTTGTTGGACTTTTGAAGAATATATAGAAGACTTGATCAAAGGGTTTCCCCACATTGGGGTTTTTCCCTGGCATCCGCCAAATATTGTGTCCTCTTGTCTTGGCTTGTCTTCTGCTTTTTATTTATGTTCTATCTGCATTTACTATCATGTTAATGTGATTGCTAATCTGGAAATTGATATTGGGCTAATAAGAAAAATTGAAGTAAATTGCTCTTAAGCATAGAACATACCATTGTTATCTAAAATTAACATGGTATTAGAGCTGAGGTGAAGACAAAGCCCAAGCAAGAGTGAAAAGAGCAATCACTGAGAAGAGCAATCACTAAGATTTGTTGGACAAGGACAAGAGTCAATGGCCTCTACATCTTACTTCAAGCCTGATGACAAGCTCAATGATAAGTCTGATTATCATGCATGGAAGATGTCTCTTGATTTGAATTTGGAAGAGTAGGATGTTATGGACTATGTGCAGGGAAATATTACTGAACCTCCTACAAGTGCACTGGCTTCTGCTAAGACAAAGTACAAGAAAGGTGAAGTCAAAGCTAAGAAGATCACCAGAGATTCTATTAACAAGCATTTGGTTGCATACATCTCCGATTTGAACACATCTAAGGAGATGTATGACAGGTTGGTTGGCATGTTCAAAATTAGCAATGCAAACCAAGTTCTCTTCCTCAAGAACAAGTTGAAGGACATAAAGAAGGGAAGAGGTGAAGATATCCAATCCTACTTCATGAGGATTACCGAGATAAAAAATGATCTTCTTTCAATTGGAGAAGTTATTGCTGATAGGGAGCTCACTCTCATTGCCCTTGGAGGTCTCCCTCGTGAATGGCACGTGTTCAACACTACTATACTCAACAATGACAAGATTCCAGGTTTTGATGAGTTGTCGACTAGATGTACTCAAGAAGAGACAAGGATGATGGAGAGAGACATGCCTTCAAATAGGAATGAACCTACTGCATTCTCCGCTCATGCTAAAAAGAAGAACAATGCAGGTTCAAAGAAGCAATGTCAAAGAAGACTGGGATTCAAAGATGGAAGGAAGGGAAGATGCTTCATTTGTAACAGGTTTGGCCACTATGCTAGGGAGTGTCCTAATAGAAGGGATACACCTCATGATGATGACAACCACAACCACAACAATTTCAGGGGAAACAACAATCAAAGGAATGGCAGATTCAACAACAAAGGAAAAAGGAATGCTTCCGCTACTCAACATGGAAATGGTCGACCTCCCAAAAGATCAAGAAACTCCAGATATAATGAATCTAATGTTGTAGATAACAAGCAAAAATAATTTGATCTCATATCTTCCCTCTCTACTGCCTCTCCTCTGGATACCTTGGGAAATTGGTTGATTGATAGTGGTGCCTCAAGGCACTTCACTGGGTATA
This sequence comes from Pinus tabuliformis, assembly GCA_031772625.1. Classification (NCBI taxonomy): domain Eukaryota; kingdom Viridiplantae; phylum Streptophyta; class Pinopsida; order Pinales; family Pinaceae; genus Pinus; species Pinus tabuliformis. Next base: position 841,992,481 of record CM062817.1, on the reverse strand, counting down.
AGGAAGCTCTTTCAAATCTGATACAAAATGATACAAATCTGGAAATCATTCTTGGGGACAATGCCACCTATCTCGTGAAGGGAGTTGGAAATGTTACTCTTCAATTGAATCAAGGTAACACCATTTATCTACAAGAAGTTCTATATGTACCTGATCTAAAGAAGGACCCGGTATCTATATTAGCGCTGGAGGACAAAGGATTCAAGGTGGCATTCATTGATGGAAAGGTACATGTTTGGAATAGAAATTTCAAAGAAGCATTTACTCTTGAATTCAGGGTTGATAGGTTATATCAAGTTGGAGGAAGCCCATTGGGAGCTATGTCTTGCGACACATCACTTCAATAAGAATTATGGCACCAAAGGTTCGCTCATCTACATTATAAGGCTCTACCCGATGTGAGGAAGATGGTGATAGGTATGCCCGAATTTAAAGTAGAACATGAAGGTGTTTGTCAGGGATGTGCCAAAGGAAAACATACAAGGGGACCATTCCCCTCAAGTGATAGCAAGACTACTGACATTTTGCAATTGGTTCATTCTGATCTATCTGGTATGATGCCTTTGACATCCTTGGGAGGATATTTATATTATGCTATCTTTGTGGATGACTTCTCTCGCAAAACTCAGATATATTTCTTGAAGAAGAAGGACGAAGTATTCTCATGGTTTCGTTCTTTCAAAGCCTTGGTCAAAAATCAAACTGGGAAGAAGATCAAAATATTGAGGACCGATAATGGGACTGAATATGAATCAAATGAGTTCAATGACTATGGTAGAGAAGCTAGCATTAAGAGGGAGACTACTACCGCATATACTCCAGAGTAAAATGGCGTTGCTGAAAGGAAGAACCGTTCTATCATAGAAGCCACTCGTGCCATGTTTCATGATCAAAGCCTTTCGAAGTTCTTATGGGCAGAAGTTGGCAACACTACTATGTACGTTCAAAATAGATGCCCTCATCAAGCGTTAGACTCCAAAACACCCGAAGAAGTTTTCACTGGTAAGAAACCTGATGTTTCTCACTTTAGAATTTTTGGTAGCCCCATATATTTTCATGTGCCGCAAGAAAAGAGAAGCAAATTGGATGCATCTGGGAAGAAAGGAATTTGTGGGCTATAGTGAAACTTTAAGGCATATAGAATCTATGTGCCTGGTCAAAGAGAAGTGGAGATAAGTTATGATGTCACCTTTGATGAAGATGCTTCCCTTCGGAAGATTAGTAACCTTCCTATTCCAAGGAAGGACAAAGAAGCAGATACAGGAAAGTAGGGCGAATCGCAGGATGAGCCAATGCCCGATGTTGAAGGACCAATGGATCCCATTGATCCACCTCCTCATGAGCCCTCATGGCTTAGGGAAACTCTCGAAGATGCTGAGAGACATATTGCACCAAGGGGGACTTTTCGTGAAAGTAAGAAGCCAAATAGGTACCAAGGGTACTTAGCTGCCATGAGCACCATTGTTCAAACTGAGCCTTGCACATTTGAAGAAGCTGTGAAGCACCAAGTTTGGAAGGATGCTATGAACGAAGAGTATGAGTCGATTATGAAAAATGATGTCTGGGATGTGGTCCCTAGACCCAAGGACAAATCCGTTGTCACCTCAAAATGGCTCTACAAGATCAAGCATGGAGCTAATGGAAGTGCTGAAAAGTTCAAGGCCAAGTTTGTTGCTTGAGGCTTCTCTCAAAAGGAAGGTGTGGACTATGATGAGATATTTGCACCTGTTGCTCAATATACCATCATTCGTTCGATTATAGCCCTTGCTGCCTCGCAAGGATGGAATCTACACCAGATGGATATCAAAACCGCCTTCTTGCATGGTTCAATTAAGGAGGAAGTCTATGTAGAACAACCCGAGGGGTTCGAAGTTCAAGATCGTCAAACACATGTGTGCAGGTTGAAGCAAGCTCCCCGGGCTTGGTATGAGAGGATCGACAACTATTTGATGAAGCTGGGTTTTACAAGAAGTGAAGCCGATCCGAACCTTTACTTTAAGGTTGAGAATGACAGGCCTCCCATATTGGTACTTTATGTGGACGATCTCTTTCTGACAGGTGTAGACCCTCTTATTCATCAATGTAAGAGGGAGTTGGCTTCCGAATTCGAGATGAAGGACCTAGGACTGATGCATTATTTCCTAGGGTTGGAGGTCTGGCAAAAGCCAGGTGAGATTTTCCTTTCTCAAGGAAAATACATTGTGAAGCTACTTGAAAGATTTGGGATGGTGGACTACAAGTCCGTGACTACTCTGATGGAACTTAACTTCAAGAAGTTATGCAGAAGCGTTGCTGGGCCTGATTTGGGAAATCCTTCTGAGTATCGTCAACTTGTGGGGGCCCTGATGTTCTTGGTGAACTCTCGTCTGGACATATGCTTTGCAGTGAACACATTGAGTCAGTTTATGGTTGAGCCTCATCACATTCATTGGATTGCTGCCAAGAATCTCTTGAGATATCTTCGGGGCACAATCACTTATGGATTGAGATACACTGTCGGGAATGTGCGGCTCCATGGTTATTCTGATGCTAACTGGGCTGGCAGTGTGGTGGATTGTAAGAGCACATCGGGATGTTGCTTCTCTCTAAGTTCTACTTCAATATCCTGGATGAGTAGGAAGTAGAAATCGGTTGCTTTAAGCACTGCCGAGGCCGAATATATTGCTGCTAGTATGGCCTCCTGTGAAGCTATTTGGTTGAGGAAGATCTTTAATGAGCTGTTTGGACATGTGATGGTTACCACCGTGATCTTCTGCGACAACCAAAGTGGGATTCGTCTTTCTGAGAATCCTGTGTTTTATGACCGTTCTAAGCATATTGATATCAGGTACCACTTTATCCGGGATATGGTACAACAGGGAGCAATAAGGCTCCATCACATTGAGACTGATGATCAGGTCGTAGATATTCTTACGAAGCCCCTGGGGAAGGTCAAATTCTTAACCTTTCATGAATGAATTGGAATCGTGGAGAGACCCTCTTATGAGGGTCCCGTTTGATTTGGATATTGAGCTTTGGGAGCTTCGGGGGGCTTGGGGTACTTCTTGGAGCAATGAGCGACCATAGGGTGAGTGGTTCACCTTCCCCTAGTGGTGCGTGATGTACATGGTGAGTGGTTCACCTTCCTCTGTGATACCCCATGATGGTCGAGATATGCATAGGATGAGTGGTTCACCTTCTCTTATGGCATATGAGCAGGATGAGTGTTTCACCTTCTCCTGTCGATACATCCTACACATGTAGTCTGGGACTCATGGGGAGTACCTCTCATTTGCCCAATGAGTAGGGAAATGAGGATAGGGACCATAGTACTACTGATGGATGCATCGTGTACTACCGTACTCCCTATGCTAGGATGTTTGATATTGATCTGGGATCAATGGAGACTGACTTCGGGTCAGTGGAGAGTGGTATGATACACTCTCAATCATTGGAGACTGACTTTGAGTCAGTGGAGAGTGGTATGACACACTCTCGATCATTTCTTCTTCATTATTTCTTCATGGTTCAGCAAAGAAGAGCATAATATAACAGGGATGTCAGAAATGGTACAGATTGACAGACGATTGGCAGGTGGAGTTCTTCCTAGTTGAGAGGGAGTGTTAAATTTGGAAACTAGGGCCAAAATCCACCTAGGACAACTCATATGATGAAACTGATATTTTTATTGGGTTCCTCTTTTTGAGAGGTGTAGGATTGATCTAAAGACATCTCATTCTGACATGTACAAATGGAATTATGAATTTATTTCGTTTATGGTCAAATTGTCAAGGTCGGTCGGCGAACTAATGTAGGATCAAAAGCCCAAATACATGTCTTTTCATATTCAACGTTGCATATAAATAGAAGGTGCATCTACCTCATTTGGACATCATTCATCACTCACATATCTCTCTCTCTCCTCATCTGATTGGGTGTACGGATTTCTGGGCAGCCTCTCTCCTCCACACGTGCGAAGGACAAGTCTGTAATTTTCTATTTTATGCGTTGACCGAATTGCAGAAGGGTTGACCAACATTGACCAGGCAACAATTGACCTTGTTTGACTGCGATTTTCCTTGGAGAAATTCTGTTTGGGCAGGCCACATTTCTGGGCACAGAAATCGAGGCATTCTGAGCTGTTTGACTAGCGTTGACCGCAGGTTTGACTCTGCGTTGACTGAGTTTGACTGATATTTTCGGGATTGTTTTGGGTTGATTCAGACTATCCTTGGAGGCCGAGTTGACTGGGTTTGACTGAGCTGATTTGGAGGAAGATTTTTGCTAAGTTGACCAGCATTGACTTTCTGGTTAGGGCATCCTGTTGATTGCAGTTTGATTGGACAAATTTGACTGTGTTTGGGCAAGTGAATTTTGTATATTGTACTCTCTCTCTGCTGAACTTTTGAAGAATAATAAGAAGACTTGATCAAAGGGTTTCCCCACATTGGGGTTTTTCCTTGGCATCCGCCAAATATTGTGTCCTCTTGTCTTGGCTTGTCTTCTGCTTTTTATTTATGTTCTATCTGCATTTACTATCATGTTAATGTGATTGCTAATCTGGAAATTGATATTGGGCTAATAAGAAAAATTGAAGTAAATTGCTCTTAAGCATAGAACATACCATTGTTATCTAAAATTAACAAAATGACTATGTGAGAAATAGAAGCAAAGGATCTTATAAGACCTTAATGAATGGTAATGTAAGCAACAAATCTAGAAGTCCTTATGTTAGAAGATACAACTTATCTCCCCCCCTCTTGGATCATATTGAATCTTGCAAGTGCAATAACTATGGGTACAAAGCATATGATTGTAGAAGTAGCACAATAAGGCTTCCTAATTGTTGACCACTACCGGTCAACTACCCATGCAGTACATTCCCCTTTTCTTTGCAAAAAGGGGCAGCATCTGATCGACACGTCCGTGCCAGCCTACAGTCATCAACAGCTTGATCATTTTAATTGTAAACCCAGTCTGCATGTATGAATTGTAAATAATCTAAGCAGATCAGAGTCATGTATGTAAAATTGCCTAGGTGGACCTAACTTTCTAATGATGATCTGCGTCCCGGGAGGTTTTTCGTCTCACCGATCTACGATCGGCAGAGTTTTCCTTCAACCTGACCCCAAAGCCGGGATGCATTTTGTTATTAGAACTTTAGGAGAATCCTAGCGTGTTAATCTGCTAGATTATAGTTGTGTCGCAGAACTGGGTGGTTTATGAGGGTCTATGTTAAAGTGGGTTTGTCCCCTTAAGATGTAAATTGTAAAAGTCATGATGTAATGTGTCTTGAGGGTTGAAAAATGTTTTAGTCCCCTCATGAGTCCTAAGTCCTAGGTCCTAGTTGATGTTTCCAATGGCTTAGTTCGAATGATCCATTTAAGAAAATAAATAAAATACTAAAATAATAAAATAAATAAAAATTAAAAAAATTAAAAAATCAAATAAATAAAAAATAATAAAAAATTCATGAAATAAAGCAAAAACCCTAAATAATAAAATAATAATATTTTTTGTGAATGCATGCAAAATATCATTTTTTAATAAAATCGACGGATGAGATTAGGGGATGTCTTGATCCTAATCGACGGTCGAGATCACTTCAACATGGATCACTCAAACTAGCCGTTGGGATCATTTCCTTTATATAGGGTCTTAGGGGGTCATTTCAGAGTTTTATCCGATCTGTGAGTCTGTACTGAAAAAGCTCTCTTGTAATCTGATTTCTGGTTAATAAAAGAAGACTTTGGGGTCCAAATCTTGCTGGTGTTACTCTCTGGAATTGCTGTGAGATGTTTATTTTTCTGCATATTTCAGTTTTCAGCCATTAATAGTAGCTTGTTTTCAGAGTATTGTGAGCACAGGTATCTTGTTCACTTGCTAGGGTTTGAGTGTTGTTAGGGTTTCTGAAATAATGGCAGGTATCTCCATTATTTCCTGAGATCTAGCAGCATTCTTGCTCTCTTTATTGATGGTTGCTTGAGATGTGCAGGAAATCTTTAGGTGAAGGATATTGGTGGGCGTTTGGGGAAGTTCTAGGCTGAACCAGCCGACTCCCACAGGCTCTTCTTTGCAGAGCCCAGCTGATTTTGCCCTGGGTTAATCATTCAAAGTTTATTTCATGTTTTACATTGAGAGATTTTCTTTCTGTTCACAGCAAAGTTCAAGTTTCTGATATTTCGAAAATATTACTGCAATTATTGTTAAATTTGGCTGTTCTAGAGCTGTGATTTTCTTGTAATTCTAGGTTAATTTTGAAGTGGTTTTACTTTGAAGTTTTGCATATATCTGCCGGGCTCTTGTTTTCTGTTTTCCAGGGTTATCATTACGCTGTCTAAGGTTTTGCAGGCCCACACCTTTCTGATCTGAAGCTGTAAAAAATGAACAAATCCAATTTGGATAGCAAGTGCATGCCTCGATCAACAACGCCACGGGTGGAGCCAAAAGTCCTGGCTGTTGACAAATTTCAACGATTTTGAAACGCTGCTCTATCCGCCATTTTCCCTGTCCACAGCAAAAATGCATTGACTTCATGCTTCAATCAGGCAAAACGAAATCATTCTCTGCGGGATTTTCAGATTTGATCTCAGTAGCACAAAACGCTCAGGTAAAATTTCAGCGAATCCGTTTCTCAGACGCCAGGTACGAAAATCTCATTCAATTGAAGTGATTCGATTCTGTGCATTTCCCTGATAAATTTCTTAACCAACGCATCCTGTATTCTCAAAAAAAGGTTTTTTGTGTCGGTGCTTTATTTCCAAAAGAACGCATATTTCGATAGTCTCTGTTTTTTTTATAGCTTGCTGGGGTTTGCGGCTAGGGTCATTGTCGAAGTCTTCAACAGGTGAAATCAATTTTTTTTTTTAAAATCATTGCGTCTGTCCAGGTAAGTATCAAACCCCTACCATCCTTTGTCGAGTTTTTTTTTCTCTCCGCGTGCGTTCAGTCTTTTCCGGCCAGGGATATCGATCGCATTTGTTCTATTTTGATTTGGGCATTCATCGATTTATTGACTGGTCGCAGTGCGTTTCTAGGGCATGCTTCACGCCATTCACTGGTTTACGTTCTCGATTTGGGCATTTGCGTTTTTTTTTTAATTGCTAGCTCACTCAGCGATCCTTCTCTCAGGGCTACGATTTTTGTTGTAAGTTTTATGCTCTTTCGATTTATGCCCTTGACGCTTACGCTCAGCAAATAATCACATCTGCGGTTCTGCGTATTTAACTGTGGGTTCGATTCAGTATACCATCACATTTGGTTTGGCGTTTTCTTCAGGCCGTTTCATTTTACTTGTGCCCTCATTCGATCCTGTCATTTTGATTGTTTACATCGTCATTTTCGTGGTCCAGGGTTACGCTTCTTCCTCCGGTGGCTGAGACGTTTCAGCGTTTTATGATTTTTGGTTTTTCGATTTTTTCATAATTCCGTAGGTTCAGTGTTTTGACTCCGTCGTATGTTCCGACTTTGTCATTGTGTATGAGTCTTCACGTTTTTGTTAATTGTATTTTGAATATAAAAGAAAAGGGGCAGCGTAGATTTGTAATTTAGATTTTTATTTCAGTTTTTTTTAGTTTTGTATAGTTTTCCCTTTTTATTTTATGTGTTAGTTTTTTTAATGTTTTAGATATTAGTTAGATTTTAGATTTTAGTTTTAGATTTTTTCTTTTTAGGATTTTATCTAAAAAAAAAAAAAAAACTTTTTGGAAAATTTTCTTGCTTGCAGAAATTTTCATGTTCAGATTCAAAAGTTACTGATGTGGAATGAATATTTACTCGTACATGAATGTTAGCTGCATGTGGTATCTAGTCAATGACTGTGTGATTGATTAAAGCATTTATTTCTTTTTAGTCGCTGGATATCGTTATTTGAGGAACTTTGTGGTTTTACTGGATATTTAAAGCATTGTTCTCATTATTTGATGATAAATGATTGCTGTTTATGGTTCATGTTCTTATATCGTCTAGCAAGTAATCATTTAAGCACCAATCTCATAAGGCACTGGTCTATCAAATTAATAAAATCATTTTAGTGCATCTCGTCTCCCAGCCCAACTGTTTGGCAGTTGGCCTTCATCATTTCACAGGGTCTACCCCCCTTAGCCGTGGGAGACAGGCTTAAACGGAGGGATCGGGGATCAGAGTGACAGCCCCCGGTCTGAGCGTTGTCGTGTCAATCTGCGCGACAACATTTTTTGGCGCCGTTGCCGGGGATAGAGTTTTTCTGTCCTTGGTTCTTTCATTTCAAGCTTTTCTGTGTTCAATTTCTTGTTCAGGTGGCGACTCCACTTCCTATATTATCTGCAAGAGTACACTAGGAGACATCCAAGCAGTCCGTGCAATCCTACTCCTGATCCTGAAAAGGTTTATAGGGTGCGATCACACAAACTCGCTTCTCGTACACTTCTTGGAAATCTTGGACAAGAAGCCCTCTCCGATATTCATTTGCTCTTTAAAGGTCAAGTTAGGCGCAGCACCATGAGTCTGTATGCCCCTTGTGATTTTTCTAACATTCCTGGATACCCCAATGCTATTCCATCTGTTGGGATAGACAAATTGCCTAGCTTTCAAGGAGATAATGCTATTACTGTTAATTCCCATTTGCGAGATTTCAACATATGGATGGCTAAGTATGTTAGATCTCCTGATTTTGATCATGAAGATGTCAGGATGACTCTTTTCATCTTGACTCTAGGAGGTGATGCTTATGACTGGTTTACAGAAAAACCTCCAAATTCATTTGACTCTTTACAATCGATCATTAATTCATTTAGAGAAAAATATGGAGATAAGAGAGAGGGAAGACATCTTGTAAAAGCTCTTACTCTAATGAAAAAGAGAGAGGATGAAACCATTGAAGAATTTAATAAAAGGTTTAATGGTATTATTAGAGAACTACCTCAAGACTATAAACCTACAGATAAAACTCTCCAAGACTTTTACATTGATGCCTTTAGTCCTGAACCATCTTATGAGTTAAGGCGTGCTAAACTTAATGATTATAGAGATTGCCAAGCCTTAGCTATAGAACTTGAAAAGGACAAGGCAGCTTCTGGGAAGTCTGAAATCCTAGGTTTTGATAGGGCTGCTACAAAACTAAAGGAAACTAAGGGAAAAGCAGTCCAAGAACCTGAAAGTGAACTTGTTCTTAAATTGCTTCAAAAAATTGAAACTATGGAAATTAATCATAATAAGGAGATAAACACTTTGCAGAATAGATTGATTCAAATGGAAAGAACGCAATCGCAAAATTTTCAACCTCGAAATAATAATAACAGAAATAGTAATTGGCAAAGAAAGGGTCAATCTAGTGAGCAGAGGCCTCCTAATCCGCTTACTAATCTGGTTGATAATGCTCCTCCTTACTGTCGTGCTTGCGATGCTTTTCACGAAGAATCCTCTTGTCCCATCATCAGAAGACTCTTGGATAATGGAATGTTTGGGACAGGTGAGCAAATAAACGTAGTAGGGAGCAAATTTCCTTTGCTTATGAATGATTGGATAGAGGTTAAGGAAAGGAGCTATGATGTTATGAATCCTGCATCTGCTTTTAGTGTAAATAACCTTGAAAACGAAGATGACATTTTGGCTAGGTTATATGGTGAGAAACCCTCTCCTGAGAAAATTTTAGAAATTGCTAGAGATAAGGGTTTAACATACCAGAGAAGGGATAAAGATCAGAGCGGAAATCAAATTCCCCCTCGAACTTTAAATATAAACTCTGGAATAGATGTCGATTTGGGAAGTTGGTTTAATAATGCTAAAATCTGGGTTCCTGTATCTGAGATCGCTAAGATCCCTTCCCAAAGAGACAAGTTACTAAAAGCAATTCAGGGTCCTCAAGTCAACGCTTCTCAACAGAAGATTCGTGAGGTTGACTATCATGATGCTCCTATTTATCTGCAAAGCATAGATGCTGATAACAAAGATCATCAACCCTTCTTTATCACCTTATTAGTCAATGGGTATAAATTGAATAACTGCATGTTGGATTCAGGTGCATCTGCTTGTGTTATGACTAAAAGGGTTATGGAACAGCTTAACTTAAGAGTTTCCAGACCCTACTATAATATATGTGCCATGGATTCTAAGAAAATCGAAGTACATGGTTTAATCAAGGATTTGCAAGTTCATCTTTCGGTTTACCCAGACATCATGGTTGTTATGGATATTGTTGTCGTTGATGTACCTGATGCTTGGGGTATGCTGTTATCTAGAAAGTGGGCCTCTGATCTAGGGGGAAGCATTCAGATGAATTGGTCATATGCTATGATTCCTTCTCCTAGCGGTGGTGGTTTCGTTAGACTAAATAGAGAGCCTGAGAGGAAATTTCATGTTGAAGATCCTAAGAAGCCTCATAACGAAATAATTAGAGAACAATCTGACATCGGGAACTACTCTATCATGTCCAATTTCATAATTCCTCCCGATGATGAGATTAAAGATCTCAAGGATGAAGTCTGGTATATGTACTTTGATGGTGCGTCCTCTAGTCATGGTAAAGGTGCTGGAGTAGTGCTTAAATCTCCCCTTGGTCACATATTCAAGTTTGCCTATCGTTTAGAATTTGAAGCAACCAACAATGTCGCTGAGTATGAAGCCATATTGTTGGGACTTGAATTGGCCAAAGCTTTGAGGATTAAATTACTTAGCATCAAGGGTGATTCCGATCTGGTTATCATGCAGCTTAAAAACAAATTCACATGTAGAAATCAGAGATTAAGAAACTATCGAAATGCTGTGTGGGATACTATGGAGCACTTCGATGCCCTTAACCTTGAAGCAATTCCTAGAGAGCTAAATAGTTTGGCAGATGAACTTGCCGTAGCTGCTACCACTTTCCAGTTGTCTGACGAGTTAATTAACGATAAAATTAAAATGGAAGTAATATTCAGACCATCTGTTCCAGACAACTCAGAGCATTGGCAAGTTTTTAATGATGAAAAACAAGTCGTTCGTTTTCTCAATAGTTTGGATGAGTTTGAGGATTTCCGGATAGTTTCTGGCGAGAATGGTTCTTTAGATCATAGACATATCATAAATCCTACTCCCAGAAATGTGGTTGCCTTAGAGCAACATTTTGATCGGCATGATGCCACGAAGCTGAGAGAAGAAAACAAGTTGGACCCAGGCGAGTACCTTGAAGTTAACATTGGTACTTCTGAAAATCCGAAAATGGTTAAAATCGGTAAAGGTACTAGTTTGGAGGAAAGGAAAAAGTTAACTGATTTACTTTGCGAATATCGAGATGTTTTAGCTTTTTCCTATGATGAGTTGAAGGGCTATAGGGAAGATATTATGGAGCATACTATTCCCTTAAAAGACGAAAATGCTAAACCCTTTCGGCAGAAACTTAGGCAGATTAATCCTAAGTTAGCCCCCCTGGTCCAGAAAGAGCTTGCGAAGATGCTTGCAGCAGGAATCATCGCTCAAACTAGGCATTCGACATGGTGTTCGAATTTGGTGATTGTCAGGAAGAAGAATGGTACAATAAGACTTTGTGTCGATTTTAGAAACCTTAATCTAGCATGCAAAAAGGATAATTACCCTTTGCCAAACATGGAAACTTTGTTGCAAAGGGTAACTGGGTCTGGAATGATGTCATTGCTAGATGGCTTTTCTGGGTACAATCAAGTTTGGGTTAAAAAGGAAGATCGACACAAGACCACATTCACAACACCATGGGGCACTTTTGAATACATTAGAATGCCATTTGGGTTAACAAACGCTGGGGCTACATTCCAGAGGGCCATGGATTATGCCTTCAAAGGGTTGATCGGGAAAATTATCGAAATTTACCAAGACGATCTTACCGTTTTCTCTAAAGATGGTATCAGTCATATAGATCATCTTAGGAAAGTTTTCGATAGATGCAGAGAATATGGAATTTCTTTGAATCCGGCTAAATCTGTTTTTGGGGTAACAGAAGGGAAATTACTCGGTCATATCATTTCTAAGGAAGGAATCAAGATCGATCCCGAACGAGTTGAAGCGATTCAAAAGATTCCTCTCCCGCATAATCTTAAATCCCTTCAGTCTTTCCTTGGAAAGATAAATTTTATTAGAAGATTCATCCCAAATTATGTAGAAATAGCTAAGCCCATTCAAAGTCTTCTGAAGAAAGATGCGAAATTTGTCTGGCAAGAAGAGGGCAAAAAGGCTTTCCAAGAAATCAAGTCCGCTATTGCAAAAGCTCATGTCCTGGTTAGTCCTAATTACTCCAAGAATTTCATGATTTTTTCTTTCGCTTCTGAAGATACCATTGCCGGTGTCTTGCTTCAAAAGAATCGAGATGGTCACGAGCAGCCTATTGCTTTCATGGGTAGAGCACTTCAAAACTCTGAGTTGAAGTACAATACCATGGAAAAGCAGGCCTATGCCCTGGTCAAGTCTCTCAAGCATTTTAAAACTTATGTGGGTTATTCTAAGATTATTGCTTTCGTCCCACATTCTGCTGTTAAGGACATATTAACTCAAACTGATTGCTTAGGGACTCGTGCTAGGTGGGTTACTAAGATACAGGAGTATGATTTAGAAATCAGACCCACCAAGCTGATCAAAGGCCAAGGTTTAGCTCAAATGTTAACAGAAAGTAATGAAAAGACTCTTGGTTTGTTTTGCCTTGACGATCTATCTTCACCAGAATTGAGAAGATTAGCAGAGCATGAATGGTAAAAGGACATAGTTTACTACTTGACAAATCTTGCATGTCCTAACCATTTAGTCGCTCATAAGAGAAGGGCTCTTAGACTAAAGGCCACTAAGTATTGCCTTATGAAGGATGGCCTTGGATGGAGAAATCCTGAGGGCATAGTGCTTAGGTGTGTTGACTATGTTGAGTCCAAAAGATTAATCTCCGAATTTCATTCAGGATTTTGTGGTGGTCATTATGCCGCTAGAACTACCGCCCACAAAATCCTGAGAGCTGGCTATTATTGGCCTTCGATTTTTTCTGATGTGCACAAGTATGTTAGAACGTGTCAAACCTGTCAGCTGTTCACTGGGAAGCAGAAGCTTGCTGCCCTTCCTCTACAACCTGTTGTTGTGGAGGCACCTTTTCAGCATTGGGGTCTGGACTTCATAGGGAAGTTCTATGAAAATTCTAGCAATGGCTACTCATGGATTTTGACTGCTACAGATTATTTCACTAAATGGGTCGAAGCCATTCCTGCTAAGAATGCCACTGAAAAGGTGATTATGGATTTCATTGAGAATAACATCATTACTAGATTTGGTGTCCCCGCTAAGATCACTACGGACAATGCCAAGGCTTTTAGTTCTTCAGAGTTTACATCTTTTTGTTTCAAATATGGCATTGTCTTATCTCATTCGTCGAATTACTATCCTCAGGGTAATGGTTTGGCTGAATCAAGTAATAAAAATCTCATAACCATTATCAAGAAGATAGTAGGAGATAACAAGAAGTCTTGGGACAGCAAAATCAAGTATGCTTTGTGGGCAGACAGAATTACTAAGAAGAAGTCTACTGGTAAATCTCCCTTTGAATTAGTTTATGGCTTGGATGTTACCTTACCTGTGCACCTAAAATTGCCAGCCTATCAGCTTCTCCAAAATTTTTCCACTAATAAAGATGTTGTTCAGAATAGGATAGATCAGATTGTGGAATTAGATGAGGCTCGTCGGACAACTTTTGAGGCTATATGTAAAAATCAATCTAATATTAAGAAAAGCTTTGATAAATGCTCTCGATCTAGATCTTTGCAGGTTGGAGATATGGTTTTACTTTGGGATCGCAAAAATGAAAAGCCGGGAAAACATAAGAAGTTTGATAGTTTGTGGCTGGGACCATACATCATTAGAGATATAGCCGGGCCAAACTCATTCTACTTGAGCAGATTGGATGGCGAACCACTTGATCTACCAGTGAACGGCCAAATGCTCAAGCTGTTCTTCAGAGATGATATCTGATGCCATGGGGCATCTTCTGTATTGTATTTCTATCCCTACTCCTTGTCTTTTCAGCATTTCATTTCTGTTTTTAGGATTAGATTTACTTTTCATGTTGTTAGTTAGTCAATAAATGAAGAGCTTTTATCTTTCCTGTGCTTAATGTATATGATGATTTTGGAATGGACGCTACTTATTTTTATCTGTGTGTTGTATGGGTGCAGATTCTGGATTCTCACATTCCTACAGTGCAGCAACGTGTCCCCAAGTAGAGCCAGATGTTGACCACTACCGGTCAACTACCCATGCAGTACATTCCCCTTTTCTTTGCAAAAAGGGGCAGCATCTGATCGACACGTCCGTGCCAGCCTACAGTCATCAACAACTTGATCATTTTAACTGTAAACCCAGTCTGCATGTATGAATTGTAAATAATCTAAGCAGATCAGAGTCATGTATGTAAAATTGCCTAGGTGGACCTGCGTCCCGGGAGGTTTTTCGTCTCACCGATCTACGATCGGCAGAGTTTTCCTTAACCTGACCCCAAACCCGGGATGCATTTTGTTATTAGAACTTTAGGAGAATCCTAGCGTGTTAATCTGCTAGATTATAGTTGTGTCGCAAAACTGGGTGGTTTATGAGGGTCTATGTTAAAGTGGGTTTGTCCCCTTAAGATGTAAATTGTAAAAGTCATGATGTAATGTGTCTTGAGGGTTGAAAAATGTTTTAGTCCCCTCATGAGTCCTAAGTCCTAGGTCCTAGTTGATGTTTCCAACTTCTTAGTTCGAATGATCCATTTAAGAAAATAAATAAAATACTAAAATAATAAAATAAATAAAAATTAAAAAAATTAAAAAATTAAAAAATCAAATAAATAAAAAATAATAAAAAATTCATGAAATAAAGCAAAAACCCTAAATAATAAAATAATATTTTTTGTGAATGCATGCAAAATATCATTTTTTAATAAAATCGACGGATGAGATTAGGGGATGTCTTGATCCTAATCAACGGTCGAGATCACTTCAACATGGATCACTCAAACTAGCCGTTGGGATCATTTCCTTTATATAGGGTCTTAGGGGGTCATTTCAGAGTTTTATCTGATCTGTGAGTCTGTACTGAAAAAGCTCTCTTGTAATCTGATTTCTGGATTAATAAAAGAAGACTTTGGGGTCCAAATCTTGCTGGTGTTACTCTCTGGAATTGCTGTGAGATGTTTATTTTTCTGCATATTTCAGTTTTCAGCCATTAATAGTAGCTTGTTTTCAGAGTATTGTGAGCACAGGGATCTTGTTCACTTGCTAGGGTTTGAGTGTTGTTAGGGTTTCTGAAATAATGGCAGGTATCTCCATTATTTCCTGAGATCTAGCAACATTCTTGCTCTCTTTATTGATGGTTGCTTGAGATGTGCAGGAAATCTTTAGGTGAAGGATATTGGTGGGCGTTTGGGGAAGTTCTAGGCTGAACCAGCCGACTCCCACAGGCTCTTCTTTGCAGAGCCCAGCTGATTTTGCCCTGGGTTAATCATTCAAAGTTTATTTCATGTTTTACATTGAGAGATTTTCTTTCTGTTCACAGCAAAGTTCAAGTTTATGATATTTCGAAAATATTACTGCAATTATTGTTAAATTTGGCTGTTCTAGAGCTGTGATTTTCTTGTAATTCTAGGTTAATTTTGAAGTGGTTTTACTTTGAAGTTTTGCATATATCTGCTGGGCTCTTGTTTTCTGTTTTCCAGGGTTATCATTACGCTGTCTAAGGTTTTGCAGGCCCACACCTTTCTGATCTGAAGCTGTAAAAAACGAACAAATCCAATCTGGATAGCAAGTGCATGCCTCAATCAACAACGCCACGGGTGGAGCCAAAAGTCCTGGCTGTTGACAAATTTCAGCGATTTTGAAACACTGCTCTATCTGCCATTTTCCCTGTCCACAGCAAAAATGCATTGACTTCATGCTTCAATCAGGCAAAACGAAATCATTCTCTGTGGGATTTTCAGATTTGATCTCAGTAGCGCAAAACGCTCAGGTAAAATTTCAGCGAATCCGTTTCTCAGACGCCAGGTACGAAAATCTCATTCAATTGAAGTGATTCGATTCTGTGCATTTCCCTGATAAATTTCTTAACCAACGCATCCTGTATTCTCAAAAAAAGGTTTTTTGTGTCGGTGCTTTATTTCCAAAAGAATGCATATTTCGATAGTCTCTGTTTTTTTTATAGCTTGCTGGGGTTTGCGGCTAGGGTCATTGTCGAAGTCTTCAACAGGTGAAATCAATTTTTTTTTTTTAAATCATTGCGTCTGTCCAGGTAAGTATCAAACCCCTGCCATCCTTTGTCGAGTTTTTTTTTCTCTCCGTGTGCGTTCAGTCTTTTCCGGCCAGGGATATCGATCGCATTTGTTCTATTTTGATTTGGGCATTCATCGATTTATTGACTGGTCGCAGTGCGTTTCTAGGGCATGCTTCACGCCATTCACTGGTTTACGTTCTCGATTTGGGCATTTGCGTTTTTTTTTTAATTGCTAGCTCACTCAGCGATCCTTCTCTCAGGGCTACGATTTTTGTTGTAAGTTTTATGCTCTTTCGATTTATGCCCTTGACGCTTACGCTCAGCAAATAATCACATCTGCGGTTCTGCGTATTTAACTGTGGGTTCGATTCAGTATACCATCGCATTTGGTTTGGCGTTTTCTTCAGGCCGTTTCATTTTACTTGTGCCCTCATTCGATCCTGTCATTTTGATTGTTTACATCGTCATTTTCGTGGTCCAGGGTTACGCTTCTTCCTCCGGTGGCTGAGACGTTTCAGCGTTTTATGATTTTTGGTTTTTCGATTTTTTCATAATTCCGTAGGTTCAGTGTTTTGACTCCGTCGTATGTTCCGACTTTGTCATTGTGTATGAGTCTTCACGTTTTTGTTAATTGTATTTTGAATATAAAAGAAAAGGGGCAGCGTAGATTTGTAATTTAGATTTTTATTTCAGTTTTTGTTAGTTTTGTATAGTTTTCCCTTTTTATTTTATGTGTTAGTTTTTTTAATGTTTTAGATATTAGTTAGATTTTAGATTTTAGTTTTAGATTTTTTCTTTTTAGGATTTTATTTAAAAAAAAAAAAAAAAAAAAAAACTTTTTGGAAAATTTTCTTGCTTGCAGAAATTTTCATGTTCAGATTCAAAAGTTACTGATGTGGAATGAATATTTACTCGTACATGAATGTTAGCTGCATGTGGTATCTAGTCAATGACTGTGTGATTGATTAAAGCATTTATTTCTTTTTAGTCGTTGGATATCGTTATTTGAGGAACTTTGTGGTTTTACTGGATATTTAAAGCATTGTTCTCATTATTTGATGATAAATGATTGCTGTTTATGGTTCATGTTCTTATATCGTCTAGCAAGTAGTCATTTAAGCACCAATCTCATAAGGCACTGGTCTATCAAATTAATAAAACCATTTTAGTGCATCTCGTCTCCCAGCCCAACTGTTTGGCAGTTGGCCTTCATCATTTCACAGGGTCTACCCCCCTTAGCCGTGGGAGACAGGTTTAAACAGAGGGATCGGGGATCAGAGTGACGGCCCCCGGTCTGAGCGTTGTCGTGTCAATCTGCGCGACAACACTAATCAAAGCAAGGAAGAAGATATTATTAGGCATAGAGAACGATGCACTAAGATATGGAAAAGGAAGTAAGAAAAATAGGAAGAATGTGGGCTAGCTCTATATGTTCAAAACAAAGGAAGTCAATGATGTATTGATAATGGGTGCTCAAAACATATGACAAGAGATAAGAGCAAGTTTCTCTCTCTAAAGGAGGACAAAGGAGGCAGTGCCACTCTTGAAGATAATGCTTTAGGAAGGATAATTGGAAAGGGGATGGTTAGTCTTGATAATGGAAAGACTAAAACTCAAAATGTCCTGTATGTTGGTGGTTTAAAATACAATATTCTAAGTGTAAGTAAAATGTGTGATTGAGGATATGATCTCACATTTCATTCAAAAGCATGTGAAATAAGGAAAGCAGGTTCAAGAAGATTGGTGGTAAAAGCAATCACGACCTTAAGTAATGTATATGTCCTTAATGAAGTTAATAAGAAGAAAGTTGTTATATGGGAGTAATATACCTCTCATCTCATCTGTAAAAGGAAGCATAAGCTTAGGGGGAGCAGTCTCTTGCGCATGATTGTTGATTTTTCAAGTGCAATATAGACAAGCGCAATTTTCTATTATGGATAATTGCTTCAATGATATTGTTTATACTTTAGTAGCACATTTCTGATCATTAAGCAATTATACTTAAGAAAATTTCAACCACAAATGCAGTAGGACAGTAGAGATCATAGTAAGATAAGCATGCACAAGAGACAAAAATTTTTACCCTGGGAAAACCCAACCTTGGGAAAAAACCAACAATCTTTTCTTAGGAGAAATTGTCCAATTCAAAAAATGTACATTTTGAATATCCCAGTCAAACTTAGTCAAACTGACCAATCAATTCATATAGGTCAAACCTGGACACAAGAGAGAGAATCTTAGTCTTCTGCTACAGCGAGTCAAATCTGGTCAAATAGGTTGAATTTTGGCCCTTGCAATTGCCTCAGGAATTTCGGTCAATTGTCCTAGAATTTCGGTCAACTGCCTTAGTCAAATTGTGGTCAAACAAAGCAACAGGAGGTTTGGTCAACACAAGTCAAACAACCTAGACAAATTCTCAGTTAACGCTGGTCAAAGCATATCAAACTTATGGTGAACTTCGCTAGTCTTGACTCTCTCTATTCTTCGCACGTGTAGATAGAAAACAAAAAAATAGATGATCTGAATTGATGCCAAATGGAGGAAATTGATTGGTGTATTTATAGAGGTCACTTTAGGAGGGTTTTGACCAAGGGTCAAACCCATTTGTATGGTGGGGTCGACTTGTCCTCCTGGAGCCGACAATAACTCTAGAAAAATAATATTTTCTTTCTTTTGAATATTGACCACAACTACAAAAATTCAACACCCCCTCTTAGCTAGGGACGTGTTCACCTTGACTTCCTCATATGTACATTTGTTGAAAAATTTCTCCATCCCAAGAAAAGATTGAATGAGCTAGCTATGTTGATGTATCCATCCACTACATGTGGAAAGCATCCTGCATTAACATCATGCAAATAAATCTAGCTACCCACTAGACATACCCCCTTTGTTGTTGGAAATGTAACTAGTTTTGGTCGTCATAATTTTTGTTTTACTCATTTCAATATGTATATCTTATGTAACAAACAAAGGAAGAAAGAAAAGTTATTATTTTAAAGCATGAGTTTCATGCTCGTTATTGACGGTCTTCTAGGTAAAAGCATGTTTTTCACGCTTCTAGGATTTGTTAGGTCATAAGATTTATTGTCTTGAGTCAAGAGAGTCAACATCATGTTTATAAGATCCTTTTGGGCAAAATATATCTTGTAAAAGAATTTATTTTGAGTCTAGAAAGTCCTGGAAACCTCCAAAGTACAAGTTGGCCCTTGCAACTTCAAGTCAGCCTAAAGGAAGAAATTCAACCCCTTGGAAAGGCTATATAAAGGAGTAGATTCGACCTCATTTGGCACTCATTCACTCACAAGTTCGATTTAAGAGAAAAAGTTCGATCTAAGGCTAGAAGAGGCAAGAAAGAACGATTGAAGGTCTAAAAGGCAAAAGGAGTTCAAAAAGTCACGGGAAAAATTGTTTTTGGGCTCTATCTCTCTCACACGTGCGGAAATCTATGGTTTCTGCAACTACAATGGAGGCCAAAATTGTAGGTCTGAGTTGCAGTAGGACGAGTTGCAGTATCAAGTTGCTGGGAGAAGGAATATTCTGTCTTGACCTCATTGAACTTGGGAGGACCTGTCTTGATCAAAGAAGGATCTCTTGAAGAAGTTGGATTAGGGTTTTTGCAACAACTACAAGGCCGAAGGTGCAGGACAAAATTGCAGGCTAGAAATTGTGGTCGAAGTTGCAGCTAGAAGCAAGTTCTCTTGGAAGGGATGACTTGGTACTTGGAGGAGAACTTGGTCTAGGGTTTGGGTCTTTGTTGTCTCATTTGAAGATTCTATAAGAAGAGAAGAGTTTTTTGGGTTTTCCCCCTTGGATGGGTTTTTCCCTAGCTTGGAGCCTAACTTGGTGTTCACTGTATTGTTTTTCTCTTGATATTTGTTTGTTGATAAAGAACACAAGAAGAAGAATAAAGTCCACAAGCAAGTATTAAGGTAGGAAAATTGGAATTAATAACTGCCACACTGCATTTTCCAACATTTGCAAATGGATCTAGTCACCCGCAAGCCAGTTACCCATTGGCTGGTCTGGTACTCCCTAACACAAGACTAGTCCTTGTTTCACCAACCCACCAAGTCGTCACTTGGAACCATGTCAGGTACCCCCTGACAAATGGTGAAACACTGGGCCCATTTACCGTTCCCACATGTCATGACATGCTATTGAATGGTAAAAATACTTGCTCGATGCTATGAGGCATTCACTCAACCCACTAGCCAAGTAACCCTTGGCAATATGGTTAGGTAATCCCTGACTAGGGGAGCACTCCGGGCCTTGATGCTCACTGGGCCAATCTCCCTAGCCACATTACATGGCTCATGGTCATTACTCATGCCTTGGTCAATGCCCTTGATCTAGGGAGAATCTTCATCCCTTGATGCTACAACAACAATACTCCCTCTCATCGAGGGAGGCATTCTCGACCACTGCATGCGTATCCCTGAAGTATACAAAATTTGCTTAGGGTAGAGGCTTTGTGAGAATGTCAGCGACTTGCTCGTTTGTAGAAATGTATTAGAGCTTCATTGCTCACTTTTGTACCATGTCACAGATGTAGTGGTACTTGATCTCAATGTGCTTCGACGTGTCATGAAAAACAGGATTTTCTGAAAGCTTCACATAGCTTTGATTGTCACAATATATCATGGTCGATTCCAACACTCGATCAAACAATCTTGCGAGTAGCTTCCGAAGCCACACTGCTTCACAACTTACCAAGCTAGCTGCAATATACTCAGCTTCAACAGTGTTGAGTGCGACAGATGTCTGCTTTTGGCTCATCCAAGAGATCATAACAGATTACAAACTGAATTAACATCTTGATGTGCTTTTCTTGTCATCAATACTTCTTTCCCAATCGGAATCTATGAATCCCTGTAGTTGAACTTCGCCATTTGAAACATATCTCAATCCATACTTGACTACACCACATAAATATCTCAATATATGCTTTTGTTGCAATCCAATGTTCATGCCTCGGTTCCACGTAGAACCGATTTAGAGTGTTTACTACAAAGCAAATATATGGCCTGGCATTAACTAGATACATCAAGGATCCAATCAATTGTCGATACATAGAGGGATCCACCAAATCTGACTCAGAGTCTCTCAACTTCTTCAGGTTAGTCACCATGGGAGTGGCCATGGACTTGCAGTCCAACATCCCAAATCTTTGAAGGATTGTAATAACATACTTCCCTTGAGCAAGGAAGATCTTACTCGGCTTCTGCTATACTTCTAATCCCAAGAAGTAGTGTATCAGACCTAAGTCCTTCTTCTCGAACTTAGAGGTCAAATCCCTCTTACATTGAACAATGAGATTCTATGCTCTATAGTAACAAAATTACCGGCTCACCTCCAATAATTTTGAAGTAAAGATTTGGATTAGCATCATTCTTGGAGAAACCAAGACTCATTAGGTATCCATCAATTCGAGAATACCGAGCATGAGGTGCCTGCTTGAGTCCCTACAAAGCTTTCTTTAGTCTACAAACATGAGTCTCCCTCTCATGTACCTCAAAACCTTGAGGTTGTTCTATGTACACTTATTCCTCAATCACTCCATTGAGGAAAGCAATTTTCACATCCATCTGATGCAATTTCCAACTTGCAATAAAAGCAATAGAAATAATCATTCTAATAGAAGTGTACTTGGAAATTGGAGCAAATGTGTCTTCATAGTCCTTTCCCTCTTTCTGGGAAAACCCTTTTGCCACAAATCTTGCTTTGTACTTCTCTATGCCGCCATCCACCACATGCTTGATCTCATAGATCCACTTGGAAGTCACCACTGACTTCCCTTCAGGTCTCGACACAACATCCAACACATCATTCTTCATGATGGATTGATATTCCTCCATCATGGCATCCTTCCAAGCTTGCTGGCCTGTTGCTTCCTCACAATTGGATGGCTCAAAATCAATGAGGTGAGTCATCAATGCTGCATACTTGTTATTGTCACCAAGCTCCACTTTTTGTGTTAACTTCTTTTCTACCAATTTTGTGAGACTGTCACGGTTACCTGTCATATGATTGGATGATCTGAAATCTTTGATTTATCGACATAATCCAAGATCTTTTCTTCGGTTGATGTTAGTAGAATTGCATGAAAGAGCATGTAAAAACCATATGTGCAAATACTTAAAGAAGAAGCAACATAAAGGAGACCATAAAGACAATACACACAAAAGTTTGATAACAGAGTTCGTCCAGTGTGGACTACATCTTCGGACCTTGCTTCAATAGTGGGGAGGCCGCTTCATTCATCTCATAAAAAAGAAAGGCAAGTACATGGAAAAATACATCATTATACCTCCAATCCTAGGAGTGACTTGAAATTCGGCTACTCAAATCGCAGCATTCATAGCACCAGCAGGTCCGTCTCGTCCTCTTGAGACTTTTGACTGTAAACATGACCTACTTCTGAAAGGCGCATTTTTGTCTCAAACTTCGTGCCCAACAATTAATGATGAAGACAGGTTTCTACCATGACCCCTAAAATACACTACTCATATGCAAAAACAAACTGCACCATTGCGATCCTTGCGAAATTTTGGTTAAAATGAGTATAAAGTTGACCACATTCTGCCACCCGCAATTCTGTCTGCTTAGGGAATCTTTTAGATTCCTCGCATCATCAAAAAAGGTATATACTAGGAATATTCCATAATATATGCTTTGGGATTATTCCTAGAATCTTCTTGTGATTCATGCCTGCATTAGTCTGCGTGCACCCTCCTCTGTCATACATTCTCCATGGTTCCCTTTCAACCATTCGAATGGCATTTTTAAACAAATTGTGAGGGTGAATAAGACAAAGTGTGTGGTTGGCATAGTCATATTAAGTTACTTGTTGCTAGGGAGGTTTTGGGTTCAAAACCCATGGACTCCCAATTTTGGTTTAATATAGTTTTAAAGCCCAAATTTGGTTTTAATATAGTTTTCAAACCATATAATATATGGTAAATGCATATCCACATTGTAACAACTCCCCAAACCATGAGAATAAGACAAAAATGGAGGTTACACCATCCCAAGGCCACTTGGGCCTGATTTGAGGTGCCATGTGGCACCATGTGATTGGGCTATGTGGCAGGCTCTCATTGGTCCACGTCATATGCCATCTCTGCCACTTGCCATGCGTCGACTTGTGGTGTTGCCACATCACTTGCTTGTGGGTCCACTTGGTTCGCTGACTGGGCTGCCACATCAGCTCTATGGGTCGCACCAGGCCTGCTAATTTTGCTGCCACGTGGCAGCCTATGAGAGTACCACGTGGCACCCTGGGTTGACTTTGACTTTGACTTTTGTCTAGTTTGATCAAAACTTTGACAAGCCATAACTTTTGCATACGAACTCAAATTGAGGTGTTGTTTGCACCATTGGAAAGCTTGCGACAAGCTCTTCGATTTGGTCTTGGTTTTGCCGCAATCCAAGGACTTTGATTTTTGAGCCATTAGGGATCCACCTAAATCATTCCTCCCCACTGAAGGACTTTTGGTCGTCCAAAAGTATAAATAGTATTTCAATCTTGATCTGCATAACAAATGTCTTTGAAAGGCCGCACTTTCTTCTCCTTCACCTTTGTACTTCGGAGCTTGAAGTGATGAAATTGACACCTATATCCATATGCAAATCTGTAGCCACCAATACGTGTCCAATGTACAGGATTCCAAACAAGAGCATACTTGCTAAGAGTTTATAACACACTGATGGTCAAGTATTCAACAAAAACCATACCCCTTACATTCCAATTGAAGGCCAAAATATCACTTTGTTGCATATACAAGTGATGTTATACATTCATCGCTTTTACAAACATTTTCGCAACATGTGATTTACAATGGTGGCCATACTCAACTACTTAAAAAGACTACCCATCTCTTACCTAACCAGGCTAATGGGCTTTCTTCCTGTAGCTAACTTCCTTGTTGAACTGCTTCATTGGTCGGTTCCTTCACTGGTGCTTTCACATGCTCCCTGTCCTTCTTTGGGAGTAGCTCTAGATGGAGCTTCCAACTTGTGGATTTCTGATGTTCACCCATGTTGTAATGGTTGCAATGGTTCTTACTCTAGAGTTTCTTGACCTTCTTTCTCCCAATGAGTGTAAGAGGGCTTTGCTTCCTTTTTCCTTGTTGTCGCTATCTTTTTTGCACGACTATCTTGTTCATACTTTCCCCTTCTTTCCAGAAGTACAACCTTCACACTAGCTTCATCAAGAGTTTTGGGTTCAAACAACAACAAAGAATGTCAAAGATAACTATGTAAAGAACCAATATACTTCATCAAAGTATCAAGTGAATCTAAAGGAATGCTCGATGCTAAAGCTTGTTTTCTAAATTCCTTTGTGAAACTTTGAACATCTTGGCCTTTTCCTTGTCTCAAATGTTGCTATTCTATCATGGCATTTTGTCGATATCTTAATGGATAAAATTGTCCTTTTAAAGCAGAAACAAATTCAAACCAGGAAGAAAGGATTTTACCCACACGTTCAATACCTTTCTGAAGCTTGCTCTCCCACACACGAGAATGGTGCCACTCAGTCGAAGAGATGCTAACTGGATCTTGGCCTCATCTTCTTCAATCTGCTGAATCTGACAATACACTTCAATTTGTTTGATCCAATTATTTAGCTTTTCTGCATTAGACTCTCTGTTAAACACATGCAAATCAAACTTTACATCCAACTTAAAAAAGGCTTTTTAGAAGCATTTCTATGCTACTTGTTAGAATGATGAGAATGAGATGATGAAGAATAACTTTCACTAGAAGATGGAGATGGAGGTTCAAGAGGTTCTCCTCCATTTTCCCAATTCACTGAAGCATTGTTCTTTGCTTTCTCTTCCTTCTTCTTTTCCTTCTTGATCATTTTCCTCTCATAATCTGCAAACAATTTGTCTACCTTATTTGCCATGATGTAAAAAGATTTATAGAAGCTTGTTCGTTCTCGGTATGAACATTATCATCTGCCATTTTCCTTCTCCGCGTTGCACACCCAATATCTGGATCAAAGGAAATAATTTTTCCTTCTCCTTGTTGGAGCTTGTTCCTAGTTATCATTCACACTCGCAAATCACATCAGCAAGAAAACTGCTCCGATACCAAACCTGATCCAGAATCTTTGATTTACCGGCATAATCCAAGATCTTTTCTTTGATTGATGTTAGCAGAATTGCATGAAAGAGCATGTAAAAACCATAAAGACAATGCACACAAAAGTTTGATAACATAGATCGTCCAGTGTGGACTACGTCTCGAGACCCTACTTCAATAGTGGGGAGGCCGCTTCATTCATCTCATAGAAAAGAAAGGCAAGTACATGGCAAAATACATCATTATACCTCCGATCTTGCGAGTGACTTGAAATATGGCTACTCAAATCGTAGCAATCACAACACCAGTAGGTCTGTCTTGTCCTCTTGAGACTTATGACTGTAAACATGACCTACTTTTGAAAGGCGCATTTCTGTCTCGAACTTCGTGCCCAACAATTAATGATGAAAGTGGGTTTCTACCATGACCCCTAAAATCCGCTGCTCATATGTAAAAGCAGATTGCACCATTGCGAACCTTGCGAAATTCTAGTTAAAATGAGTATAAAGTCGGCTACATTCCACCATTTGCAATTTTGGTCCCTCGGGGAATCTTTTAGATTCCTCACAACATCAAAAACGAAATATTTTGGGAATCTTCCCTAATATATGCTTTGGGAGTATTCCTAAAATCTTCTCGTGATTCATGCTTGCATGCACCCTCCTCTCTCATACATTCTCCATGCTTCCCTTTGAACCATTCGAATGGCATTTTATAACAAAGTGTGAGGGTGAATAAGACAAAGTGTGTGGTTGGCACAATGGTTGGCATAGTCATATTAAGTTACTTGTTGTTGGGGAGGTTTTGGGTTCAAAACCCATGGACTCCCAATTTTTTTTTTAATATAGTTTTAAAGCCCAATTTTTGGTTTTAATATAGTTTTCAAACCATATAATATATGTTAAACGTATGTCCACATTGTAATGACTCCCCAAACCATGAGAATAAGACAAAAATGGAGGTTGGACCATCCCAAGGCCACTTGGCCTAATTTGAGGTGCCATGTGGCACCATGTGATTAGGTGATGTGGTAGGCTCTAATTGGTCCACATCATATGCCACCTCTGCGACCTACTTGCCATGTGTCGACTTGTGATATTGCCACGTCACCTATTTGTGGGTCCCTCTAGTTTACTGACTGGTCTGCCACATCAGCTTTGTGGGTCTCCCCAGGCTTGCTAACTTTGCTGCCACATGGCAGCCTATGGGAGTGCCACGTGGCACCTTGGGTTGACTTTGACTTTGACTTTTGCCTAGTTTAACCAAAACTTTGACTAGCCATAACTTTTGCATACAAACTCGGATTGAGGTGTCATTTGTGCCGTTGGAAAGCTTGCAACAAGCTCTTTGATTTGGTCCTGGTTTTACTGCAATCCAAGGACTTTGATTTTTGAGCCATTAGGGATCCACCTGGATCACTGGATGCACGATTGTCCACTAACCAAATGTCATTGTGATCTGTAATAGAACCTGCAAGGGTAGAAATGTTCATCATTAATGTTTGGAGCTGAAGCATGTTGCTTGCCCTTCCTCTTCCTATTATCCTTTCCTTTAGGGCACTTGTCCTTATAGTGACCAAACTTGTGGCAACAGAAACATTGAATCTTTGACATATCCTTCTTTCCTTGAGAGGGAGCATGTCTTCTTCTTCCATCCTTTTTTTGAAACTTTCCGAAATTTCTTCTTCCTCTGCCACTCTTAGAGTGGGCTGCGAATGCTTGAGAATCACCTCCTTGAGGTCTCTGAATCTTCCCTTTCGACACTAGTCTAGATTCCTCTTTAGTACGTGAGGTCCATAGCTGATCAAAACTTGGAACTTTTGCCCTACCACAAATGATAGATGTAAATGAATCCCATGAATCAGGTAGACCATTAAGAGTTGCAGTCACAAGTTCTGTCTCATCAATGATTTCTCCAATAGCCTGAAGTTGATCTCTTAATTGAGAGGTGCTCATGAAGTAGGAAGCCATCTTATCATCTCTAGTCATTTGAACATCATGAAGTTGGTTCCTTAAGGTCATTTTCTAACCAATGTTATTGATGGTATACAATCTCACTAGAGCATCATACATTTGCTTTGAAGTTTCCAACCCTAAAACGTATGGAATGAAGTGGTCTTTGATGGATTCAACATAAATCCTCTTAGTTGTGATTTCAAACTTCTTGTTGCTTGCTTTTCCTTCATTATCCCGTGGTTCAGTAACTTTTCCTTTCACATAATCCATAACATCATTCTCTTCAAGAATAGATCAGTCCTTCTCTTCCAGGACCTAAAATTTGTAGCACCTTCCATCTTATTCTTTGTCTTAGTAGATGAACCCATGGTCAAAGATCTGGTCACAAATTAGATTGCCGAAGTAGGTGTCATCAAGAGTGATCTCAATGCTAAATCCTTCACCAAAGTTCTGATACCATGTTGATTTTCAAGTTTAATATAGACAAGCACAATTTTCTGTTACACATAATTACTTCCAAGGATATTGTTTATACTTTAGCACATTTCAAACTATTAAATAATTATACTTCAGAAAATTTCAACCATAAATGTAGTAAGACAGTAGATCACAGTGATATAAGCATGCACAAGAGACACAAAAACTTACCCTGGGAAAACCCAACCTTGGGAAAAAGCCAACAATCTTTTCTTAGGAGAAATTTTCCAATTCAACAAATGTACAATCTGAATATCCCAATCAAACTTAGTCAAACTGACCAATCAATTCATATAGGTCAAACTTGGTCAAAAGAGTGAATCTTAGACTTTTGCAACAACTAGTGAAATTTGGTCAAACAGGCTGAATTTTGGCCCCTGCAACTTCTGGTAAACTCTAGTCAAATAGGTTGAATTTTGGCCCTTGCAACTACCTTAGGAAATTCGGTCAACTGTCCCACAATTTTGGTCAACCGCCTCAGTCAAACTGTGGTCAAACTGAGCTGTAGAAGGTTTGATCAATGCAGGTCAAACAACCCAGAAAAATCCTCAGTTAACGTTGGTCAAAGCAGATCAAACTTTTGGTTAACTTCGCTAGTCTTGAATCTCTATCTCCTTCGCACGTGTGGACAAAGAACAAAATAATAGATGATCTGAATTGATGCCAAATGGAGGAGATTGATTGGTGTATTTATAGAGGTCAAACTAGGAGGGTTTTGACCAAGAGTCAAAACCATTCGTATGGTGGGGCCGACCTGTCCTCTTGGAGCCAACATGAACTCTAGAAAAATAATTTTTTTCTCTCTTTTGAGAACTGTCCGTAGTTACAAAAATTCAACAATGGTTTATATAATTGGGGGAGAGTTGTAGATGAGGAGAAGCATAAGTTCAGGGGGAATTAAGTTGCAGACAAAGGATAGTCGTAGAAAAGGAGAAGTTACAGATAGGGACATAGTTGCAGACAGGGAGAGAAGTTGCAAATAGGGGGAGTATCCCATTTGTTATCGATGTCATAGGGGGAGAAGTTACAGATATAGGAAGAACTGCAAACATAGGAAGTATTACACTAAGGAGGAATAGCCCTTTGCCATTGATGTCAAAGGGGGAGAAATTATATACAAGGGGAGCCTTATAGCAAAAGTGTACAAATGTCTAGGGTTGCCATCAATGACAAAGGGGGAGATTGTTGAATAATGTGTTTTCATTGATGTCAAAGTTAGGGAGAGACCCAAAATGGATACTTGTCAAAGTTAAGGGGATAACCTTATAACAAAAGTGCACAAATGTCTAGGGTTGCCATCAATGACAAAGGGGGAGATTGTTGAATAATGTGTTTTTATTGATGTCAAAGTTAGGGAGAGACCCAAAATGGATACATGTCAAAGTTAAGGGGATAACCTTTTTATATGTCAGTCCCATCAAGGTTACTAGTCAGCCTAGCAAAGGTTAAGGGAGTCCATTTGGGTGATGATGCTTTATAAATAATGGATTGGTGAGTGCATTACTATGTCTGAATTAAGAAAATGAAGCAATGTGATACGAGGTAGAGGAGCAGAGGAGCGAGGAGTAATGTAATGGAAGTTTGAGGCTTGAGAAGTAGAAGTGTGAGGAACAAAGGGCCAAGGAAGTTGAAGGTAGATTTGTGGTGCAAGGAAGAATTCTAATGAAAGAAGGTCCAATGCGGAAAGTGGGAAATTATTTGAAAATATCGGAAATACATGAAATTTCGTTATAATGTGGAATCCATGCAAATTCCATATTTCCATGTTGGTATCCATTAGTTAATAGAAAAGAACCTTTGCGAAAAGTTGATGGTCTATTTGTCGGGTCCTCTACATATCATACTTTTTATATAAGGTACGTTCTGTGTTTTTCTTGATATTTCGATATCTTGTAGCTCTTGGTCACAACTGCTAGTCATGAGTGTGCTTAGGTATAACACCTAAGGGCTAAAGGCCCTTAGCATATCGCCATATCGATGTTTTATTAAAAAGGCATAGATTCATTGATTTTCCGATATTCTAATATCCAGAAGTCCCCAATCACATCCATGGTCACGAGGATGCTCAAGTATAGCACTTGAGGGTTAAGGGCCCTCGACATATCACCATATTGGAATTTTATTAAAAGGCACAAATTCATTGAATTTTTCGATATTTCGATATCTAGAAGCCTTCGATCACAACCCTTAGTCATGAGGGTGCTTAGGTATAACACCTGAGGGCTAAATGCCCTAGGCATATTGACATTTCGAAATTTTGGGTGAAAAGTATTGATCGTAGATTTCATCGATATCTAGTAAGTGCTTGGTTCCAACACTTGGTTGCAGAGGCGCTTGGTTATAGCACTAGAGAGATTAAGAAGTGCAGTCAAACCTTCATTATATCGATATCCCTGTGCCAAGGCCTGTCAATTGACAGAAAGGTTGCCGATGATTGATAGAAATATTTTTTGTCATTTGGGTCCAAAAGAACTTATTTTTGAAAGGTATTTTAGTGTTAAATATTTTCGGGTATCTTCTCGATATCTCGATATAATGTTGAAATTTGATGTTCTATCGGGAAAAGCGCATTAACACTATTTGATAGAGTTTGGCGCTACGTGTCATCTGTCACACTGAACCTTTCCATATCGGAATCCATCTTTCGATCTTGTAATATCCTAGTGACTCGGCCCGTTATTTGATAGGAAGTTTCACAACATTTGACATATATATTTCTTGTATGAGGAGGATTGAAAGAAATTTGTTTTGTGGGTGTTTTTGGTGTTAAAGATTTTGGGCATTTCTCTCGATAGTTTGGTATATGGCTAAAATTTGATGTTCTGACTATTGTCACATCATATAGAGTTCTAAGGATCTGATAAGCGCCTAGACACATCTCGTGGGCATATAATATAATGTTTTGGTGTTATAAGCTTCAAGTTTGAAAAGTGGGTTGAAGGAAGCACCAATTATAAAAGTGCTACATTGGTAAAGCATAGTTTTGAATTTTGGGTTGAAGGAAGTGCCTTTTTCAAAGTAGCACCGTAAAAAGTGAATGCACATTGAGACATAAAACATAGTAGAATTCAAAGAAGCAGAGTGGACCATTATAGAATAGATTACGAAGCAGATAATAGAGGGGATTGGTGGCTCTTGTAGGTTGGTGCCTACAAACACTTGTAGCAAAGGGGATTGGTGTTTCCTGTAGGTTGGTGTCTACAAAGTTTTTAATAGTAGGTTTGTGCCTACAAAGTTCTTATCAGAAGGTTGGTCCCTACAAAGATTTGTTTTAAAGAAGTTTTTATTTATATCTTGTGTTCAATATGTGGGATTGTTTAGTTATAATTCATGAATGTTTAAATGAGGAATTGTTTTATACCAATTAACCCCCCCTTTCAGTATAGTAGATTTATTTTCAAGAAGTTTTCATTTATATCTTGTGTTCAATATGTGGGATTATTTAGTTATGATTCATGAATGTTTAAATAAGGAATTGTTTTATATTGATTCATCCCCCCCCTTTCAGTATAATTGTGAATCCAATGTTCTATTTAAAATTGCTAGCTATGAATCTCTACATCATTTGGGGAGCCAAAAAACATCGTGGGTTCAAACATCAAAGGAGTTTTGAACTAGAAAAGTGTATGAAGGGTGACTCTGTGATGGTGTACACGAAAGGAAAAAGAGTGTTGTTAATGTTAGACTTAGAATGGCAAGGAAGGAATTTTTGTTAAGGGTTTTATTCAAAGGAGAATATAGGTAAGTATACCCCGTTTTAAATTGAACCTCCTCTCCTAAAGTCAATTCGTGGGGGAAAAGTTAAGCAATGTTTTTTTTAAAGAGTGTACTTTTTTCCAATATTCCACCAAGTTTTCGAGACAAGGGGACACAAGAACAGGGAGATGCATAGGGGGGACATGTGAGAACACCCCCAAATTTAGGGAAATCTGGCAGGGATGTGGGTATGCCAGAGTGTGTGTCTATGTGTATTATGAACATGGTTCAAATTCAAATTCAATAATGAAATCCATTGATTCATACATCATAAATGATTCAATGAAATAGAAATAGTAAAATATTGTACACATTATTTAAATTCATAATTCATCATTCTAGAATCCGATTAGTATGGCAAAATAGTAGATACTAAAGTCTGAAGATTTGAGTAGTAAATTGAAATTATTCAAACCCAAAAATTGTAAAGAGTGACGAATCAAAGACTTGGTCTGCGGTCATCAATATCTAGAGTTAAGACTCCGAAGTTAAAATTTAAAATGAACAATGGAAAATGAACCAATATTATCAAAACAAACCGGTCATCTAACTAGTCAACCCCAAGTTCGAGAACCAAAAAAAATTGGTTGACCAAAAAATACATGAATATTTAAATTTGAAAAAAATGCATAAATATTAATGTGCATCCATATGAATCCACATTGTTATACACAAATATGCAAAGTTTCTCATATATATAGCAAGTGTGGATATAACCAAAATAGCACTGAGTGCTATCCATATTTGAACCAAAAATACATTAACAGAGAGGGTTTAGATGGCCTCTATTCCAAAAAAATTCATGCTACAACAAATACGTACGTGTAATTAAAATCGTTGCATATATTGGGATCCTCATCATCAATATCATCGTTTGAGCATTAAGCTAAGATAGAAAAAGCTTAAAGCGTCAAATCAAGATTTTGTTTGAGTGATGGGTATAGTTTTACTAGGGTCATTATAGAGGAGCTCAACAATCAATGCCACCAACATTGAGGTACATAGAGGGATTGGTGCTCTTGATTAAATGATAGCACCATACCCTCACATGATAGTCACCAATGGAAACGTTGCAATATTGAAAATTGTAATGTGGAAGGTTATCTCTGGTTATGGTTCATGCCTTAGCTAGAAAGACCACAAGTTGTCCTTTGACCATGGAGCGTGTTCATGGAGATGGTGAAATTTTTTCTAGTTTGCGGGGATAACTTCACGAGTTCATGCGTAGTGTTGGAGGATCAGTTAGGTGTACCCTTCTTCAATTAACTAAGTAATGACGAGTTATGACTCCAGTGATGACTCGAATCTGTAAAGGAAGGACAAAGGCACAAAGTTTATTAATTGTTGAGTGAACAAGTTTTGTGAGATCTCTTTGCTTGTGGTGTGCGTAACGTTGATGAGCAAGAATGCACATGCTTATTGAGCAGATTTGCGCTATATAATAGGAGACCAAGTGCACACAGAAATAGGAGCCTAGTATGCTACAAAATAGGTGATTTTGTGGGCAAGGAAATAGGTCCTAGTGCGCTAGGAAATAGGGCTGCTAGTGCGCAAAGGATTAGCAGCAAGGATCACGAGTTTTGCAGGGTGAGTCTAAGCTAGTTCAACGAGAGAACAATTTTGTTCTCAGTGTGACAGATTGCCTTATAAGAGATTCAATTGCTCAAGCTCAATCAATAAAATACTACAAAAAAGAAACAACTTTTCCCAGTTGGGTTTCTTGAGAAAATAAGTGTCAACTTGTGTGATTGTGTTTTTATCTCTGTGTTTA
This sequence comes from Pinus tabuliformis, assembly GCA_031772625.1. Taxonomy (NCBI): domain Eukaryota; kingdom Viridiplantae; phylum Streptophyta; class Pinopsida; order Pinales; family Pinaceae; genus Pinus; species Pinus tabuliformis. Next base: position 841,959,253 of record CM062817.1, on the reverse strand, counting down.
TATTCCACTACTTATCAGTTAAGAAAATTTGTATCTTGGTGAAAATAATTTTGGTTTCAGTATTGGTTGCCTTTTTTTCAATTATTCACTAAGTAGTTGCAGAGTTTTACGGAAATTTAACAACAATTGCCCCCAATCCTGAAAATTGTTAAGTTTGCTGGAACCACTCTCAAACACCCTAAAACAATTAATGGTAATGTTAAAAATTTATGTAACTTTAACTTTACGAATCTAACATTACCATTAATTACATAGCATTAGTAGGGTCCTAAGGTTGAATATCAAGCTTCCTTGCTCAAAAGTTATTGTTTTAAGGAAAATTGTAGTGGGGGACGCCTAGATGTTCCCCTTTAGAGGGGAGATGCCCACAAGCACTGCTTTTGGGGAAACATGTCCCCCACATTTGGGAAACATTTCCCCCTATGTTTCCTTGAGCTTCCCCAAAAGGGGGACCTGGGGAAATGTTTCCCCAGGTACCCCCCTTCTGGGGAGCGTGGGAAACACGGGGAGCATGCCCCCAACCCTGGGGGATGCATCCTCATGGAACACTGCCTTTTTCTAAAAGGGCCACATTTTAAAGTGAGTTTGTTTTTTCCATAAGCAATTTTGAAGAAATTTTATTGGGATTTATTGAAATTATTTTTAATGGTGGGAAGTGGTCAAAGTGTTACCTTGCAAAATGTAAATAATGTAAAAAAAAAATAATTATAGGTACCCGATACCCTATGTGCACACTGAGGATGTGGTACTTCTTGAAATCACCAATTTCACTCCAAACTTGTTTCCCTGATACCTTTCCTCACTATCTTGCTATTAATTAATCAACACATGTAGGCAAATTTACGCAAGAATAATTAATAATTCAGTCATAATGGTACTATGAAATATAATTGTAGGCTTACACATGCAAACATGACTAAACAAACTAGACAATAATAAAATCCATGACATAAACAACATTATTTCAACATAATTCACAGGGACATTAGTGAACACTTATTTATTTGGAAATTGTCAACCAACTAGCTATAGAAGAAGGATGTTCTACCCAACCATAGGCTCCTTGATGCATCAATTCTATCTACAAGAGAGGCCACTCTTGAGTTGATCCTTTGAATCCATAAGGGAAAACATCTCTTACCTTTAATTCTCTTCTCACAACCCAATTCCCAGGTTCACAATCAATATTTACACCTATTGTTGGTCTCCAGAATTGTCATCTCCAACTACCTCTTTTCTTTATTATTTCCCTACTTCTTGTACCCATTTTGCCTCAAAAACCCATGATTTTAACCCCGAGTACCCCTAACTAGTGTTATGATGTAATAATTGCTTAATCTATTGAAATCTTCAGTTATTAATTAGATTTAAGTGGGTCTTTTGAGATTATGTTACTAATGATGGATTTGTAGTTCACTTCTGGTACATGTAGGAGGATTATGGTACTAAAGATTTATGATTTCATCGTATACCATATGTATAGTTGTACCGTTGTCCAAATAGGAATACAACTCATGAGTTTCGAAGGTACAAATGTCAACATGGTATCCTTCCTTTGGCATGCGCTCAAACTACTTCAAGTAATCCCCATATCAAGTCAAAGCATATATTGGTTTTCTTGTGCACAGGTCAGTGGCAGTGCTCGTTCCTCCAGACGACGAAACCCTATTTTGGCTATGGAAAAACGTACATATGAGATATGGTTGATCCTTGTGCACCTATGTTTATCATGGTGAAGGTTTTAGAGCTTAAAAAGATTTACTTTCTAGTATTTTGAATATTTTGAGAGGTCCTATTCCCAAAATAGGGGAATGATCCTCATCCATGTAAATGGCCTCTCTATGACTATAAGTTAATTAGGTGCTACTGGTTGGAAGGGCTCCTCACACGAATGCATACCTACTCTGTATTTTATCACCTTCATTTATATATAGTTTGAAGGTTTACCTTTGGATATGCTTTACTTCTTGTAGCGTTATATTTCATTGATTTGTGTTTTGATATTTATTGTGGTTATCGTTGTATGTGCAAATACATAATAGGGTAAAGCTGTGTGTCCCATTTGTGAGCAATAATAGCACGTGAAACTTAGATATGAGATCGATTTGATCCCATATTGAAGTCTGTGTCATATAATGCTTTGTATGTCTGTATTTGGATTAAAACCATCTTTCTATTTCGAGATCTTATTAAATTATTAACCCATTGGAAATTGATTGAACATCGTATCAGGAATTTGAGCTGATTAATATTGTTTTCATTCGATTTGGCTTTCTTTGATTTTATATAAAAACTTACATGATATTGTCAACCCTGGATTTCGATTGAATACCCTGTCATTGATGTGACAACATTATGAGATTAATGAGATTGTTCTGAAATAGTGTTGACTTCTATATTGGGAACTCGATGCTTTAGAATTGATTTGCAACATTGATTCATAATCTCATCCCCAAAAATCAATGTCATTTGAATGAGTTGAAATCGATATGCTTGTGATTTTGTATGCTTAATTCTAATCTTTGGTTCGAATAGCAATACATTTTATCGTGAAACTAGGGTTTTATTGTCCATTGTCAAGCACAGTGACTCTGTGTAACATTTACAACACTGTTCTAATAATACTTAGTATTGGTGTGCTTATGGATTGTATGTTTGAGTGTGACTCATTAATACCTGAAGTATAGTGACTGTAATTATTATTATTGGAAGTATTGGGAATCTGTATTGTGTGCTTTGCTTATATCTTTCATGGTTTGTCAGATAGTATTGGTAGAGAATTACTAAAGGTTCCATATCAGATCTCTCGCTCAAGCAAAACACTAGGTGACAACTTTAGTATAGGCTTCATTTTAGTGCTTTGATCTACGATTTAATGCCTTCTCTTTGGATTTCCAGTATTTGATTTCAGGGAACTAAGAACTAGAACTAGAATCTTTCATTCATCAAATCCAACTTGCTAATGAATACATGAATGCTTCCCTACATAGCAAAAAGATTGTGTTCTGGAGTTAAGCAGGGGATTTAAGATAAAGACTAGCTTGACAAATTTTAGACCCAACGTGTTCTATTTCAGTTTCCACAGATTATTCAGTTGCTTTACATTGCCAGCACTAGTTTTAGATACAAGTTCGAGTTCTTTTTCTGAATTATATCATGGAGTAATAGTTTTGGTTGGTTTGGCAAGTAGAATAGTCTTTTCGTTGCCTGCATATACTGTGTTTACAACTCATAAGCTTATGTCCTAGATTGCCTTGTGAAGGGTTTTATTTGTGACATTAAAATAGGCCAACACCTACAACAATCCCAAGCAACAACCCTCTTTCCCCATTAGCCTGCACAACCCAAGGAATGTGATTCCCTTCTTTGCTTAGCAATCCCCTAGGCTATCCCACTTCCCTCTAGGGCTCAACCACAGGTTGGCTAGGAAACCTCATTTTTGGGATTCCATTGTTGGGATTCCATGGATTATCAATTGTATTGAAATTTCTCAATGACATAAATTATCCTTCCATATAGTCACAATTCTCTCATAATTCATGGTTTATCCAGCAAGATGGCAATTTGAGCTCTTCCAAATTTGGTAACTTGAATTCCGTCACTAAGTGATAACTCGGACTACATGAAGATTCAAATTAGAGTGGTCGTTTCAATAGATTGGTCACTTGAACCTCTACTACTTTGAACCCTTTGATAATGCAATTCCTCTATAATTTTAATTGCCCCCCCCAAAACATTCTAACTCACCCCCCAAAACTTCAAACTCTCGCTTTGTCACATGGACAAAAAAGGCATAGGTAAAATTACATGTAAGTGGCAAATCATGTGTCTTCATGGAAAGTACATGTTTTCCCTCTTCTACACTAAATCCAAGGATTAAGGAATACTAATTAAGCAAGGTTAAGGACTTAGGATTATCATTAAAATAATGTTATTTTCTTTAGCCCCCATGGGCCTCTTCAGTCCCCTTTCTTTCTGTCCTTGTGGAGTCATAGCTCCCCATTCTTTTGTTTTTCTCTTTTGTAGCATGTGATGTAATTTTGTGTTATCATTCGATGTATAATCTTATATATTATGTTGTTCGACTCTTATCCATTCATTATATACATACACAATGCTAATCTAGGAGTTAGGAATGGGGTATTACATTCCCCTCTCTTAGATTTTGCACCATTCTTGTTGCACATCATCTTTATATACAATAATTTTTACATCAAGATTTCAAAATAAATGTGAATATGCCTCTTGCACTGCATTCTCCAACTCCCATATTTCTTATTCAAGGATGTAGTGGGTTCGTTGGACCTTTTAAGTTTTACCATCCCTATGACTGTTCCTAAGCACAATGACCTTCTTGTATAGTATGCATATTGGTTGTGTTAACTTTAATACTAGCTCTGATTTATTTTTTCCTCAACAATTAATTTATACCCAGAAAATATTTTGGTCAATAAAATTATGAAAACTGTTGGAAAATAAATACATTGGTATTTCTAATTTCAAAAATAAAATTGCAGCAAAAATAAAATAGGAAAATCAACCACAGGAACAATAGAAAATTCTTCCCAAACAAATTCACCTTCACTTTATTAAATATGGAAAATTGGGGTCTTGACCCACAGAGAAACACAAAAAATACAACACACATGGAACCTAGATTTTGACCCACTATGACTAAAGAAGGTCGGCCCTCTGGAAATTTGGCTTCACTAGAAAAATTGGTCCTTGAAATCTCAACACCACCTGCAAAAATCGGCTTCCTCCACCTGTACGGCCTCTTGTACATTGGGAAACTGGCCTCCCTCCTCTGCGCAAACCTAGTTGGAAAAATTCGGCTTCTCTTTGCTGGTTTCAGCTTGCTCCAAAAACTCTGCCTCTTTCTCCACAAGCTCAACCTCCCTAAATTTCACTCCTGAAAATTCTTTGCTGCACACCTTTCCCCTCTCGTCAGTCTTGGATTCTCTCCCTTCTTGAGAAAATAGCTCTCAATCACAATATGTCTTTCACCTCTCCCTTACTTTTATTTTATAATTTCATCTTGAGCTAAATCCTTAACCCCAGACCTCAAAAGTGATATATGACTAGGATTAATTCTTAACCCACTTAGATTAGTGATAGAGATTAGATCCAAGTAACTTAAATAATTTAATTATTTATCCTTAGAAACTTAGCTTAATAGTCAACATTAATTAATTAAATTAATTAATGTGCTTTTCCTAAGTTAAATCTTAGGAAAGAAATTATAATAATCACTTACTCCACTGAAGCAACCATCTGAAGAGGAAATCAAACATCTTTTGCCATGCTAGACACTTAGCCTATGTAGAAGCACTTGTTCGAGCTAATAACATCAACAGGCTGTACCTAGAAGTCTCCTTTTGATTCCACATGAATCAATGCCGCATCAATGACATGGTTAGGAGCATGCACATACTTTTTCAACAATGATATGTGGAAGTCATTGTGAATTTTTGTCATAGCAGGCAATGGAAGCATGATCTTATCCTAACCAAGATCTCAAAGGGAACACAATATTTGGCTACCAATTTAGTGCAACCCCCCAACTTCAATGAACTTTTCTTTGGTTTTGCTTTAAAAAACACATGCTCCTTGTTGTCGCCTGGATTGTACAGGCACGACGACAATGCTTAGGACGGGGGCTGTCACTCTGATCCCCGCCCACTCCGTTCTAGTTGTCTCCCAACAACAGGCTATGGGGGTAGTCCCTATGGAATGAAGTGAAGGAAAGCAAGTTGAGAATCAACTTACTTGGGAGACATGAATGAGTGGCCTAGCCACTTGGTTGAATTTAAGCAAGATTATTGATTAAATTATATTTTTTTATTATGAGACCAGTGCCTTAATGGAGTCACAAATTCTTGCTTCTTATGAATTGAAACCAAATGACCAGATGGACACTCGCTGCTTGAATGATTGACTAACCTATATGATGTGAAAATCCTAGGACCTATGTGAGATGCAGTGATCTTGGTAAATTTTAGTTAAATGCCTAGTCTAAGTGTAACCTTCCTTTAACTATTTTGAAGCTGGGCTCCAAGGTAGGTTGTGGGAAGGAGGCTAACAAGAAGCAGGCTAGGGCCTGATTAACGATACCTTTTGTTAGGCTTTTATCACTCAATGCCTTGGGCGCTACAAGGTTATTGTGGCTCTGACGACTGCAAGGTTACTGTGTTAGCCACCGAAGAGTTGCCGAGGCCCCTCAAGCTAGATAGAAAGGGTTGACCTATATCTCTATCAACCTAGCTTATGCTAGGAGGTAAATTATTAATGCAAATCTAGATCTAGAATGCTTATGCAAGAGATTATGAGTGAGATTTATCTTGAGTTAAGATTTTATTAAGTTGTTTAAGTACTTTGATTAGAAACCTTTTAAGAGTACTTATCAATAGTGAAATGCAAATCTTAAACAAGATAAATTGCTTACGGATACAAGTGCAAATTTCAACAATATTTCACAAGATATCAAGTAACCCAAGATGCCAAATGCTAACAATAGTCAATCAAGATGCTGATCACAGATTTATGACAGTTTATATCAGCAATACTACTTCAGAAAATTCAGATTTATCAATGTTGTAGTAGCAGTGCATAAACTACTTCAAATGACGAAACTTGCCCAACACATTGAAACATAAAATTTCCAATTTGACCAACAATGTAAATTAGCTTCTTTAGCACACTTTACGATGGTGTATTCAACAATATTTCAGATTTGATTTTGAAATTACAGCAGTAAGTAAAGACAGATCAGCAAGATAAAATTGCCCAAGATAGATGGCCAATATGCCAAAAAATAGCAAAATGCACCAGAACTTGAAAATTTCAATTTTAGGGCTTTTGGTGAGTTTGACTTAGCAATTTTCAGATCTGATATGATTATTACAGCAGTGAGTTAACCATAGATCAACAAATTAATCTAGCCAAAAATAGATGCCCAATACTTCTAAAAATAGAAAATTTTCACCAAACTTGAAAAAATTAATTTTTTGAGTTTTCTAGAGAATGTGATTCATAAATTTCAGAATTGATAAACTAATTACAGCAGTAAGTTAGTTACAGATCAACAAGCTAAAAATACTAAATATGCTGCCCCAAATGTCTAAAAATAGTAAGTTTTAACGGAAACTAAAAATTCCAAAATTTTTAGTCCTTATCAAGTATGTGCTTCAGAAATATTTTAGACTTGAATTTCACATTTATGCAGTAAATTCCAGCAAAGCTAAAATGTAGGTCAAATTAGAGATGCCCAAGTGGCCAAAACTTGTGAAAACTTAGATTTTGCAATTTTAATTGATATTGACCAATTAGAATATGATTTTAGGGCTTAGAAATTAATGATTTAACCATTGTGTTGACGCTGAAGCAAAATAAGGGTTTGGAGGTTAAACCCTAGGCCCAAGGCCTTGAAGATCCCATCGTTGAAAATCGGTGAAACTTTGGGATTACCTTGTCGCTTGCGAGATGTGAATATTGAGACCTTAATCCTGTAAAACTGCCAAGTATTTAGGCTTAAAACTTCAGATTAGGGTTTCAGGTCAATTTTAGGGCAAAAGAGGCCAAAAATTGGAGAACAAGCTCAAGGGAAGCTAATTTGCGAGGATAAATGGGCTAGGATGATAGATCGGGACACAAGGATGGATAAAATGGCCAAGAAGAGCCAACGCTTTCCCTAGTGAGACTAGCATTTGGGAAATAAGGGTTTAGGGGCTAAGGCCTAGGGCCTAGGGCCTAAAGGATCCACAAGGGAGCCGCAAACCCTTAGAGGGCTGCGGCCTTGTTGGGATGGGGTCTCTGGGGTTAAATTTTGTATTTCTTTCTTGTAAAAATGTAAAGTCTCTGCGATTTGTGGAAGTGAAGCACGAAGATAGTAAGATTCAAAGGGGCTTTAGTCTCTTAGGTTGTTAGGTGTTAAGAAGGTTTTGAGACTCAGCCATGGTCCATGGACCATGGTATTGTAAAAGGAAAGAGTATAAATAGAAGAGTCATAGCGAGTCTAGGGGAGCATAATAAGTTAGAAAATCGTTGTTCGGGCAAGTAAGTTAAGGCAGGAAAGTCTGTTTCCCGTACTTAGGTGAAAGGGAAGGTTCTTGTAGCTGAGTGTGTGAAGACCTTGGTAAGTCCGCAAGCTGAGTGCGCGGGCCCCTGCAGATGAGTGCGCAGGGAAGGAAAGTCTGTACTTTGAAAGATCATATAATAAAAGATAGTTTTGATCCGTACTTTGCGTATCTACTTATTTGTATTTACATCTGCAATTTATGTGTTTCCACTCTGTATCTAAAGGTATATGAATAAATGTTTATCTAATGCGTGAAAGTGGTATATCAGTATAAATTATGCATGTTATGACTAGTTAATGACCTTCGCGAAGATATAATTGCTATGTATAAGATTTATTGTTATTAACTATTCCGGAAGGGTTAGGGTTCGCGAAGACAGAATTAAGCCCTAGAAGCCGTAGGAACCCATCACACAGACCTCTGGATGCAGAAACCTGGTTCTGTCATCCCCCAATATTGCTTTGGGTGAGACTGCAGCTTGCGCTACGTGGATTGCTGCTGAAAGGGCCAGCAGTTTAAGGTTTTGTTGGTTGGCGCAACTAACGTTGAACCTAGGTTAGGCCCCATCAAGCCAGCAAATGGTTCTGTTGCTGGGATCGGGATCTTGTTGAGGAATGTGATAAGTGGTTCCCCACTAAGAAAGAGATTGAAAAGTGGATCAATCGAAAGCTGCACGTGTTTACAACTCAGGAGAACAAAAATCCGCGATTGTCGAGGGAAGAGTGGCTGAATAAATACATATTCACAGATGAACACGAAATATTCTTCTGCTCTTTCCCCTGTGAATTGCACGAGTCGCTGTCTAAATTGGTGGATAGTCAGGGTACATGGAAGCTTGACGACCTTATTATGTAGACACCAAAACTTGTGAAGCTCTTGGAGACTTCAAAAAATAACATCGCGCGGGCTGTCGACCATTGGATCAATAGTATTCTGGGAGGATTCATCACTGAGTTCGCGATCGATACGTCCACCAGCTACAGTGAAGCAGAGCGCAGGTTCTTCAAGGGACCAAGAGGTAAGTACCTGAAATCTCTGAAGACCTGGATTAAGATGCTATTGTGTGAAAAGCAGGTTATGCCTTTAAATTTATGTTTGGGACTACGCGAAGTGGGAGAGCATTCAGAAGGAACGAAGAATCAGTCTCTGAATACAGTTTGCTTGTAGGATCTCCTGATTGCGACGATGAAGGTAATATTATGAGAACACCATGAAGCGCGTTGCAGATAGTAAGTCAGGGTATCACAGGGATGCCTCATCCATCCACTCCACATCCACCTCCTCCTCCTCCTCCTCCTCACACACCTACGTCTTCGCCTCCACCTCCACCCCCACCAAAACCATTTAGCATGGCGAATACGATGAAGATGCTGGTATTTAAGGGTTTGGGAATCGAAGACCCTGAACAATTTTGGTTTGTTGCAGATGCTGTATGGAAGGCACAACAGATCACTGATGACAATATGAAGAAAGCACAACTAGTCACAACGCTGCAGGACAGAGCGCTGAGTTGGTACATCAAGTTCTGCACAGATAAACCCAACGTGACTATGCTAGAAACCCAGCAAGCGCTGAACAATGAGTTCAAGAAGCCCAAATCTCAGGCCCAGTCTGTGACAGAGCTTAAGGAGATTCAGCAGAGGGTAAACGAGTCTGTGTGGGACTTCGATCAGAGATTAAAGTGTCAGATTCAACAAGCTAATATGAGCATTACAGATACTCAACATAGAGATTGGTACATTGCTTCACTCCTACCTCATCTGAGATTACCATTGTCGCAACAGAAAATAGGAACGCAAGCAGAAGCAGTGGAGATCGCCATGATATTAGAAGCTTCACCAGTGCATGACATGAATATAGGGGTACAACAGATTTAGTCACATCTGGCAAGCTTGCACATGGAGTTGCAGAGCCTTAAGAAGGGAAAAGAAGTCGAATCCAAAGTGCACACAAAAGTTTGGTGCCTGGAGTGTAAAGGCCTTGGTCATCATAAGGACCACTGTCCAATTGATCAAAATTACCTTATTGGGGGAGGTCCTGTTCCTCTAAAGCCAGAAAATATTGTTAGACCAAGCGCAGGGGTAGCCTTATGGTGCGCTATTTGTCAGATAGCTGGGAAGCACGCGACTGACAACTGTCATCTCCTACAAAAGTTTGTGCAAACTCCGCAACAGTTATTTTGTAATTTCTGTAAATCAGTTGGGCATGACGAGCACAACTGCTGAAGCTACGAACTGATGATGGAGCGGACCCCTACATATAGAATGCAGGTGGAAAATCGGCCTCAGGATCAGGGTGCGGGTGCAGCGCGTGGAGGATTCTAGGGTTGAGGAAGAGGACGAGGAGGAGGGGTTGGAAGGGGTTGCAGACAAGTCATTTGTTATAATTGTGGAGAAGCAGGTCATTTTGCGCGCGACTGTCAGAACCCAACATATCCCTCCTGTCAGTATTGTTGACAGTTTGATCATGTTATAGAAGATTGCCCGGTACTAATAGCCAAGATGCAGGAGAAAAAGGCTCAAATACCTATGTAGAATATTCAGATGATGAGGGCGGAGCCTTGCAAAGAAGAACCTAGCATTAATATAGTGATGCGAAGTGGTATTGCCACTGGAGAAGATAAAGGAAAACAATCGGAAACTGAAGGATGGGTATGCAAGGTTGCTGAGAAGGAAGTGGGATTCGATCTAAGCCAGGCTAAGGAAACCTTTATGGAAGCCAAAAAGAGCTTTGCTGAGGCCTCTACCTCAGGAAGTCAGGCAGAAACAACGAAGCACAGGACGTAGATCCTTCGCTATTAGCTACCTTTCTGAAGACTTGTATGAAGCTGTTACGGGATAGAAAGGCGGTAGAAGGGCTCCAAGAGTTAATTGATAATTGTACAGGTAAGGTTAAGACTCCTCCCGAACAATGCGTCGTACGAAAAGTGGGCAAAAGCAAGAAATGAACAAGTTGTGAAATGAGGCTAACTGCGCAGATTGGAGAGTACGAAATGGATTAGGTAATTCTCGATCTAGGATCTGATGCGAATGTGCTACCAAAACAAACTTGGGAAAGAATGGGAAGACCTGCACTGTAGTGGTCTCCTATCCAGCTACGCATGGCAAATCAACAGAAGATCATTCCTATGGGGCACCTGTATGGGGTTACGGTGGATATTGAAGGAGCGAGCGCCCTGGCCGACTTTGAAGTGATCGAGATAGTGGACGATAGTAATCCTTACCTTGCGCTATTAGGCATTGATTGGGCCTTCGACATGGATGCAGTCATTAATCTTAAGAAGCGCAGGATGACATTTGAGAGGAAGGCGCTTCGAGTTATTGTTCCATTGGATCCAACTGAAGGTGCACGATACACAACCAGTCCGCGATTATGAAGAAGAGGACAATCTGGACTAGATATATAAGATCACTGCGCATGATGAGGACTGGATCAATCCTAAAACAGATGGACAAATTACATGGGATAGAGATAGCTCCTGCACCTCAGATTTTGACGAAGAACTTGAGCATTGGTAGAATAGATTACATGAAGTCTCCTCGCTACGCTGCAACATGTTGACAAAATCGCTTCATGCATATCCACAAAGGTACGAAATCTACCTCATTATGATGGTTTAGATGATGTTAATTTGTTTTTGGATAAGTTTGAAAGGGAGGTGCCAGAAGAGCATCGGTTCCAGGCACTAGATCTGGCGCTGCGCGCTATGCCTGTTGTTGGTGGGGTACACATAAGGGCAAATTTGTTGATTGGAAAGAATATAGGCGAATGATGAAGCTGAGGTTCGAGTACGCCAATACTCGTATGACGGAGAAATACACAAGAAAAGACGATCCGCGCGAGCATTTGGCGCAGTGGACTAAAGCTTGGGGAGAGGAACCTCAACCTGAATGGGTGCACATCTTTTGTCACACTTTGGATACCATTCCGATGAACTGGTACCTGGAAACTGAGCTGCGCCATGGGACGACCAAGTGGGCTATCCTGAGGGAAATTTCTTGTTGACCTTCAACTTTGAGGATGGCTTTGAATGTATTGATGAGGCGCTCCAAGAAATTAAGGCTGCAATCTTTAGAATGCCTGAGGAATCGATAGAATGGGTTCAACTAGACTGGAATATGCAGCTGCGCCATCACCGTTGCAATGCTATAACGTGAGCGCAAAGGAAGAAGAAGATGACCCTAGAAATATCAACATTCCAGAGTTTGAGGGACAACGCGAAGTTGAAGGACCCAAAGCAGCAATCCCTGACATAACAGAGCCTTTGAAGATTAGATAGGTAAACTTTGGATCGGTCAACCTCGCGGCACTACTAATCCAAACCCTGCATGAGTTGCACCAAGGAGTATCGAATGAGCCGAGGGTCAGGAAGCAGTGCGCACTGCTGGTGATTAATGAAGTAAAAACAAATAACCAGTAGATCTTCGAAGAAAAGGCGCAAGCACTGAAGGAGAAGGAAGAAATTGCTACGCACAACCAGCACTTAGAAGCAGCGATTACACAGGCGTGTAATGAGCTGCCTGAACTTAACATTGCAGCTGATGCAGCGTCGATAGAAAAGATCCAGAAGCTGGCCGCGACGATCAAAGAGTCCAAAGATGAAATCGACCGAGTCCGATTTGAATTACAGCTACAGATTTTGGAGCTGCAATTGAAGCTACAGCTGACAACTTTGCCAGAGGTTCGAGAGCAGCGCAGAGCTGCTATAAAGGAAGGAATGGCCACACTAGAAGCAACAGTCAAGGACTGCACAGAGTTGTTCGAGCAAGCCATGGAGCTATGGATGTCTCTGCAGGAGGACCCCACTCTGCAGAAGATTGGCGCAGACCTTAGAGAAAAACAGTGGCAGTTTGATGAGATTAGATTGACTGCGTGCACTTTGGCGCCAGTGCAGCGGTTTGCAAGACTATAGGAAGGGAAGTAGCTTCAGAATGAAATTGAAGAGCTGCGCCGGAAAGAGGCCATTCTTATGGCAAGAACACAGCCTTGGACAGAGGAGGCCAACCAGCTAACTCTGTCAGTGCAAAGCAAGCTTAAGGGCATGCAACAAACTCAAAGGACCATGGGCCTCGCGGTGGAAGGCCCCACTACAGAGAAATTGGTTGAGGAAGTACAGTAGGCAGCTACGCAAGGCACAACTGATCTGCAGGTTTTGAAGTTGGAGTTCTGCGAACTCCAAGCAAAGATTGAAACGCCAGCTGAGTGACTCAAGGACGAGTCACCAAATTGTGTTGGGGGCCTGTTGGGATGGGGTCCTTGGGGTTAAATTTTGTATTTCCTTTTTGTAAAAATGTAAAGTCTCCATGATTTGTGGAAGCGGAGCGCGAAGATAGTAAGAGTCAAAGGGGCTTTAGTCCCTTAGGTTGTTAGGTGTTAAGAAGGTTTTGAGACCCGCCCATGGTCCGCGGACCATGGTATTGTAAAAGGAAAGGCTATAAATAGAAGAGTCATAGTGAGTCTAGGGGAGCATAATAAGATAGAAAATCATTGTTCAGGCAAGTAAGTTAAGGCAGGAAAGTCTGTTTCCTATACTTAGGCGAAGGGGAAGGCTCCTGCAGCTGAGTGCACAGAGACCTTGGTAAGTCTGCAAGTTGAGTGCGCGGGCCCCTGCAACTAAGTGCGCAGGGAAGGAAAGTCTGTACTTTGAAAGATCATATAATAAAAGCCAGTTTTGATCCGTGCTTTGCATATCTGCTTATTTGTATTTACTTTTGCAATTTATGTGTTTCCGCTATGTATCTGAAGGTATATGAATAAGTGTTTATCTAATGCGCGAAAGTGGTAGATCAGTATAAATTATGCATGTTATGACTAGTTAATGACCTTTGCAAATATATAATTGTTGTGTATAAGATTTATTGTTATTAATTGTTCTGGAAGGGTTAGGGTTCACGAAGACAGAACTAAGCCCTAGAAGCTGCAGGAACCCATCACACAGACCTCTAGATGCAGAAACCTAGTTCTGTCATCCCCCAATACTGCTTCGGGTGAGATTGCAGCCTGCGCTACGCAGGTTGTTGCTGAAAGGGCCAACAGTTTAGGGTTTTGTTGGTTGGCGCAGCTAACGTTGAACCTGGGTCAGGCCCCATCAAGCCAACAGGCCTAGGAAGAGGAGGAGGGAGGGCCAAGTGGATAAGAATGTTGTTCTGTTCCAACTTATAACCCTCCTACTTCTGCTGTACATTCTTTTTCTCCAAGCCTTCTTGTATCTGAAGATGATGCTCATTGGAGGTAGTAGCCTCAAGAATTCTATTCCTCAAATCAGATTTGCACATAGAGGCATTGCATGTACTTTTCTATTGAATGCATCAACAACCTTGTTCTCCTTCCTTCTAATATGTTTAATACCAAAGTCATATTCACTGGGAAAGTCCAACAATCTTGTCTGCCTAGCATTTAAAGCCTGTTATTCAGATAAATATTTTAGACCACTGTGGTTTGTTTTTAACTCAAACTTTCTCTCCATTAGGTAATGTCTCCACATGTTTAGTGCATAAACTATTGCAACGAGTTTTAAGTCATTGGTGATATAGTTCTTTTCATGCTTCTTAAGCTTCTTGAATTCATACAAAATCACATGCCCATTTTGAGTAAAAACTCCACCAAGTTCCTCTTTGCAAACACTTGTACATAACACAAAACTTTTGTTTGGATTAACAAAATTAATAATTGGTGCATTACTAGTAATCAATTCCTTTAACATCTAGAGGCTTTCTTCACACTTTCTTCTTTTGTAAAGGTGGGATGGGATGACTATGCTGGAGAATTCTTCTACAAATCCTCTATAGTATCTAGCAAGCCTGATGCATAACCTTACCTCAGCTACATTCTTAAGTGTGAGGCATCCCCTAATAGATTCAATCTTCCCTGAATATATTGCTATATCTTCCTTAAAGATGATGCGTCCCAAATAATGAATCTACCTTTGATAAAGAGAACACTTGCTTAAATTAGCATATAGTTGATGTTCTCATAGCACTTGTAGTATTGACATCAAGTGCTCTTCATGTTCCTCTTTTAAAATTGAATAAGAATGAAATCTAGGAATACAAGGGCAAACTTATTCGAATAATTTCTAAATAGTCGATTCATTAGTTGGTGCATTTGTTGATTCAAATGGCATTAGTACAAACTCATAGTGTCCATACTTGGTTTTGAAAGCTATCGTACTGATATCTTCATCCTTTATTTTTATATGATGATAGCATGATCTTAGATCTATCTTCTAAAAGATCTTTTCTCCTTTTAATGGATCAAATCAGTTATTGCTTTTTGGTAGAGGATATTTATTTCTCGAAGTGACCTTGTTTTGTTGTCTAAAATCAATGCATAGTCTCAAAATCCCATATTTCTTCTTTACAAAGAGTACCTGTTCGCCCCAATGAGAGACACTTGGGTGTATATACGTCTTCTTTAACAATTCTCAATTCGGATGTTCTCATTTTGTATTAAGTCTTGGATATTGGAGTGTCTATAGGCATCAAATTAATAGAGAAATCAATCTAAGATCTTCTTCTGGCTATTAAACTTTTCTTGAAGAAGCTTACTTTGATTCCAATTGTTGGAAATACACAATGATACTGGGGGGGGTGAATCAATATCACTTAGATTTAAGTTGTTTTCACTTTATTAATCTTAAAAATAAAACCTCATAATCAATCATCAACACAATGCATAAACACTGAGATTAAAGTGAAAATTCAAACTCGAAGAAAAAATACTTGAATTGCTTTTCATATACTGTTCAATTTATTACAACCACTTGTGAGGAGACCAATCCTCTATAAGCACCAACTTACAAGAATTGCAGGATCCAACCTGTTAAGAATATGAGGACACCAATCCTCTATAAGCACCAACTTACAAATCTGTAGGATCCAATCTGGAAGCTTGTACTTAACCTTGACAAATCTGTTGTCACTTCTGTTTAGGAAGCCTTGATAAATTAGGGCTCAACCTCCGCTAAACCAACACACAGAACTCAGCTAGGGATCAACCTCCTTCAAAACTCGACCTCTGGAACAGACCTCGGCCTCTCAATAGAATAGATTTCGGCCTCTTAGAATAGACCTCAACTTCTACAAAATTCGGCCTGTAGAACAATCCTTGGCCTCTTGATAGGGCTGACTTTGACCTCTTTTGAAACATAACTCGTCCTTCTTGACACCAAAACTCTATCTCCTTTAAACCAAAACCAAAACAAACAGAAAAACCTTCAAAAATTATGCCAACAAATACTTAACAAAAGACTTCTCCAACTTGGCTTCACTTCACTAAGTGGTTCATGAGGTATGAACCCCAGATCTACTCTTCCTGCTTGCTAAACCAAAACTGAACTTGCTTGGGCAATGGCTAGAAATGATCATTCCAACACCTATTTATAGTGCATTTAGGGTTTAGGGTAGGGCCAACTTGTCCACTGGCTTGGTCAACTTGTGCAACTAGCAGAATGTATAATGAATATTCAAAAAATCATTTCTCCTCAACCATGAGGAGTTAGAAGGCGTGCCATATATCATTGGAAAGGTCTCAAAATATGCTATTTGACTATGTAACTTTCTCTTTCATTTGGACAACCTTTGACTTTAATAACAACCATTTTCAACAATTTTATGCTATTTAATGTAAATTTTGCCATAACCTAACCCTTGTGTACCATGAAAAAGAGGAAGAAGATATATTTTTTTAAAGATTGACACACAAGGACAGTGCCTTTTATCAATTGGGTATATGGAGTTGAAAGGGTGAGGTCAAAGGTGGATGACCTTGAATGGAGTGAGAAACAGAGAGGAAGATTATTAATTTCTAAATACCAGATTTGATTTATATTCCAAGCAATTTTTATAACTCAAAAAGATATTTAACCTAATAAATGATTTTTTGTAATTATTGAAAATATACAATTGCGGTCGGTATTTTTGTCAACAAAGTCAAAGGAAAAATTATTATTTTTTATGCTGTTCAAGTCGACCCCAATTTGATAGGTCAACCCCACTTAATCAAGGGGTTTGATCCTTGGTCAAAACCCACTTGTTTGGACATGTATATATTGACGAATTGACCTCCTCAATTTGGCATCTCACCTCATCACACAAATTCAGGTCTGCACAAGAAGAAGATTTCTGTTCACACGTGCAAAGGAAGAAGAAGACTTTGGCCAACAAAGTTTGACCTATTATCTTCTGTTTAATCGACATTGACTTGGCATTTTTTGGGTTGCTTTGACCAAATCTTTGACAGGTTATTGGAGTGAATATCTTGGAATCTTTGACTGGACCATTGAATGAATCTTTGATTGATTTCTGGGTGTTGATTGAACTTGTTTGACCAACATTGATTGTGATAGTTTGACCAAAAATTCTGAAGAAGTTGCAAGGTCGAAATTCGGCCTCTTTGACCGTAGTTGACTAGGAGCAACAAAGGCCGAAATTCGGCTTATTGACCAGATTGGACTTGCTAACCATCATTTTGATTTTCTCTCTTTTGACTAGATTTGACTTGGAAAGTGGTATGGTTATTTTGACTATGTTTGACTGGGAATTCAATTGTACAAATTGATTGAATTGGACAATTTATCCTAAGAGAGGGTTGTTGGGTTTTTCCCTTAGTTTGAGGTTTTCTCAGGGTAAACTTTTTTGTCTCTTGTGCATCTTTATTTTACCGTGATCTCTACTACCCTACTGCATTTATGGTTGAAATTTTATGAAGTGTAATTGTTTTATGATCTAAAATGTGCTAAAGAAGTAATTGTATCATTGGAAGTAATTATATGGTAGAAAATTTGTGCTTGTTTTAATTGCACTATAAAAATCAACATGGTATTAGAGCTTTGGTGAAGGAAAGGGCATTGAGATCACTCTTAAGAGACCTACTTCTACAATCTGATTATTGTCCAGATCTATGACCATGGGTTCCTACTCTAGGACAGAGAACTGTTGGCGAATGTAACTAGGTTTGGTCTTCATAAAATGTATTTGAGTCACAATGAAATGTATTTATCAAAAGAATGAAGAAGATATTTATTATTATTATTATTATGACTTATTAAAGCATGGGTTTCATGCTTGGGTCATCATGTTTTAGGTCAAAGTCCCCATTGAGGACTTCTAGGATTTATTCTGAGTCATTAGAGTCATTGTCCATTTAAAGAGACCCTTCTTGGGCTTTTGAATCATGTAAAAAGAATTAATATTGAGTCAAATATGCTATTTGTCCCCTCCACACCAAGTCGGCCTCAAGGAGATCAAGTCGACTTCAAGAAGGGTAATTCGACCTCACTAGAAGGCTATATATACAGTGCAATGCAATTCATTTGAGACACACAAGTTTGATTTACAAGCCAAGGCAACTAAAAAGTGTGAAGTTGGAAAAGAGTTGGAAAAAGGGTATGAAATTTGGAAGGAAGGAAGAAGACATCAAAAACGAAGTTTTGGGCCATCTATCTCTCACCCAAGTGAAGTATCTAAGAAGATCGAAGTCTTTATTGCCAAGTCGAAGTTGTTGCTACTGCTAGTTGCTGCCCAATTGCTACCAGGTCGAAGTTGCTGCCGCTAGGTCGAAGTTGTTGCTGGAGAGTTATCATCTGTAGAAGAAAGAAAGGGTTGACTTGGTGTGGAGGAAGTCTTTGTCTAGGTCAAGAGTCTTGGATTATCAAGTAAAACTATTGAAGGAAGAATTGTTGATTGGGTTTTCCTCTAGATAAGGGTTTTGCCCTGGCTGTCCGCATATATCTAGTGTCTATGATCTTTGTGCTATTGTTTTGGTAATTGCCTGATGAACTAAAAGATAAAAGAAGAACATAAAGATGAAAAAAGTCACAAGTAATTATCTATATAAGAAAATCATTATGCCTTTCTGATTTTCTAACATGGTATCGGAGCTAAGGTGAAGAAGGAAAAAGGTAGTTTAAGGATCTACTGAAAGGAGTCTAAGAAACCTCAAATGATTGTGCAAGGGATCATATAAAGAGATCTTATAAGGAAAGAAGCTTACTACCTTCAAGGACAATGTCTAACACAATAAAGGGAGAGAACAATTAGAAGGAGCATCAAATATAGGTCATGGAAGAAGAGAATTGACCTCATTCTTGAAAAGAATAAAGTCTTGGATTTGTTCAAAGTAAAAGTGAAGAAACCTACCAAAGGATCTAGTGATGCAAATAAAGTGAAGTTTAGAGAGTCAAAAATATTGGCTATGACACTAATGGTAGAAAGTATAAAGGACAATATTGTCCCATACATTTCCAACATAGACTATGCTCAAAAAATGTATGAAGCCTTATCAAAATTGTTCACTATCAAGAACATCGGTCAAGTAGCAAGTCTTAAGAATGAATTAAGGACCACAAAAATGACAAAAGATGACACTGTGGCTTCCTTCTTTGTAAGGATAGCTAGAATTAGAGATGACCTTCTAGCAATTGATGAGATTGTACCAAAAAAAGAGCTAGTGATTACTAAATATGGGATTGCCACCTACATGGAGTGCTTTTGCTTCAGGACTCAACAACTGGAAAGAAACTCCATCATTTGAACAATTATGGAATGCCTACAGCCAAGAAGAGATGAGAATATCTTTAGTAAACAATAATGAAGAAGAAAAAGTTTCAAATGCATACTCCGCTTATCACAAGAAAGGAAACTTCAAGAAGTCAAAAGGCCCAAGAAGGAAGGTAGACATGCCCAAAATATAATGCTACCAATGCCATAAAATGGGTCACTATAAAAGTGACTGTCCCGACAATCTGAAGAATAAGAAAAGGAACAGGGACCAAGCTAATGTTGCTGAAGAAGGGTCTCCAAAGAAGAATAAACCCGAAGAACTAGATATAAGGTTATAGGTATCCCTCGAGCTTGGAGGGAGCCCTCACCAACTTCTAAAGATAAGTTTCTTATTCCTTATATTACCTTTTCATTTTTAGTTTTCCTTACTTATCTAATTTTGCTTGCATTAAATATTAATCACATTTCTATTCATATTTTCCTTGTTTAGGAAAATCTTGTTGAATACTCAAGGATTATGGAAGAAGGCCTCACAAAGACAAAGCATTGGAGTTACAAGGTTTGTTAAGAAACAAAAGGTATGCCTTAGACTATAAGTTTTTGCTCTCTTCATGATATTCATTCTTGATAAACTATTCTACATTACTAACATTATTGTGTCTAGCTCTCTTGAATCATAAAGATTCTTGATTGGGTGATTCATCATTAGATAAATCTACCCTCCTCATATCTTTGATTATTCTTGTGGAACCCTAGAAAGGTTCTTTGTAAAACCCTAACTTAAGGGTATGTCGATGATAATGTGTGAAACCCTAGCCTATTTAGGGTTATTGATGAAGTCTAAAGAAAATGTTTGATGCTTTGATGATGTCATGTTTGGGTTTTTGTATGGTTATGAAAAACCCTAATTTGTTAGGGTTGAATGGTGATGTATGAAATCTCAAACCTCTGAGTATTAGGGTTTGCTGTGTTATGTATTGAAACCCTAAATCATTAGGGTTTGGTAGCGTGTATAAGCAAGACTCTTATAATGTCCTAGAAATGCTATCCTACGTATATGTGTGTTTGTCTGACCGAAACCCTAGTTTGATCAAGTTTGTTATATGTCTAACCTTAACATATTGATATTTGCGTCGTTGGGTTTGACTAACAATGATATCTTCAGCCTATTCAAGAGTTTCCATAATGATACATTTGGCTCCTTGCTCAGTTATATATTCGACCTTTCCTAACAAGAATGACTTTGACATAACTACAACAATGATGACATTTGACCTACACAATGATCTACAATGGGCATCTCTATGTCAAAAATGCAAAGAAAAGTAAAAAGGCCGAGCTTGAAAGGAATTACAACAAAATCAATGTATAAGGAGGTTCAAAACAGTTCATAGTACAACTAGTATTCCAAAAACAAGAATATGCTTTAGTATGGGTCATGAAATCTGTCTTGAGAATCCAAAGTGCTGAGCATAAGGATAAATGTTTTGACAACATATCAGAAATCCAAGAACTAAGGTATACTTAATCTACAAGGGTATAAATGGAGCATCCAAAGAAGTCAGTTATCAAGTCTTGGGAATATGTGATAGAGCAGTAGTAAAAGTCGAGTTAAAGATCTATAGCAACATTTTTTAAACAAAAGTAGCATAAGTCAATCTTGGCATTCTTGAAGGCAAAACTTAAGAAGGTACAACTTTATCCTTGAAAAGAAGTCACTTACAAAATAGAATGAGGTAAGAAGGACGTGAGGTATGTATAATTGCGTTAACAATATAAAGTCTAACTCAAATTAGATTAGGGATTTTGAAATCTCTTTTGGTTCTCGGGTTTGTAATATTGAAAGTTGTTGGCATCCAAATTCTTATAAACCGTAGTTAAGAAATCCTAATTCTATTTCCTTTTGTAGAAACCCTAGTTTTGATCTCTAGGGAGTCCAAGAAGAAATTGAAAAATCCTAGCAAGTATAGAATTGAATGTAAAACCCTAGAATTAATATTTTAGAGTTTGGATCTAAAAATCCCTAGTTTGTCATCATACTCTTGTAGATGTATACTTTTGGTACTTGTCAAGTAAATGTTGCAGGTAAGAGGGAGCTCTTCATAAAGAAGCTTCCAACTTCTTACAAAGGATAAGTATTATATATCTAGATTTATCTTTATTATCCTTTCTCTTGTATTTTTTCCTTGAAAGGACTAAGCTTGCAGGTATAAGGATTATGGCTAGATTAAAAGGGAGACTTCAAAGCAAAGACTTGAATCATGAAAGAAGCTTTGTTGCAAAGGGAGCCCTTCAAAGAGGAAGCCCTACAAGGTTTGTAAAAGAAGCAACTGAAGGTATGTTCACGACCACAAGATCTATAGCTAATCTTTTTCATTTTAAAAAGGTACGATCATTTTTGAATTACTGACTCTCTCATGTCTATGGATTTGAATCATCAAGATTCTTATTTAGGGTGATTAATCTTTGCATTACATCAACCCTTACTATACCATCTATCTTTTGTTCACTTTGGTAAAACCCTAACCTTTAGGGTTCTGTAAAACCCTAACATTTTGATGCTTAAGATGTGTTGATAATGAAACCCTAGCCTACTTAGGGTTTGTTAATAAAAGTCTAGAACATATGATTAAATCCTACTCTCTTGATGTTTAGGGTTTGTTGATGCTATAATGAAACCCTAGCTTTATAGGGTTTGTTGATGTCTAGGATATACGATGAAACCCTAGATTTTTAAGGTTTGGTAAATTAGGGTTTATGGAAAAACCTTTGTAATAGTTTGTAAAATCTTAGGAATGAAACCCTAGATGTATATGCTTCTGTATGTTTGAAACCCTAGCTTGGTCGAGTTGTATAACTAACATTGGAGTTTTGATGTTTGTGCCTAAGGTTTACGACAAAACCCTAGTAAAGATTGATATAAGTTTCTAGGGCATGATGATGAAACCCTAGATGTAAAATGCTTTTGCTATCATTGGAATTTTACTAAGTTGTATGATACGGGGAAACAGGTATGAGTTTCCGAAACCGGTATGGGTACGAAACGTGACACCCCCAAATTTTGGAAATGGGGAAACACGATATATATATATATATATCTATATATTAGGACAATTAAGAAATATGTGCAATCACAAAGCATACATGATACATTATCATTTATTACATTATGATTAAATTGTCCAATGTCAATGCATAAACTACAAGTCTCTAAATTTACATCACATTTACTCATGAATGATCACATAATGAAAATTGCAATATCCAAAATCAACCTTTATTGTATATCCAAATTTAAAAATCAGCCTTTATTATATATATGAGGCTGCAAGTACAATAAAGACAATGAGGCTGCAAGTACTATAAAGACTAATAGCCTTCAACCCTCTTGCCACGAGAAATTTCTAATTTCTTTTCTTGTGCTTGATTGGGAGTCTCCTCCTGCATAGTTGAACGCCCTTGGTGCTCTTGATTAAATACAAGTTCCATACCCTAGTACCCTAGGTGCTCTTGATTATTGGGAGTCTCCCCTGCATAGAGGGCTTGGTGCTCTTGATTAAATACAAGTTCCATACCCTAGTACATGACAAAATCCATTGGAAACATTGCAATCCCCCCAATCCCGAAATCCTAAAAAAATGATAAGTCTACTGGATTTTGAGTGATATTTAAGATTCTACTTTCTCCATATGAAATCCAATGAGGGCGAAACCACTCTCAAACATCCTGAGTCATTTCATGGTAATGTTAAAATTTAAGTAAAAAATCACTTTTACTTTAAGAATTTAACATTACCATGAATTGAATATCAACACTAAAGCCATAGCCTTGAACATTAGGTTGCCCCACTCAAAATTTTTGTTTCCAATCTTCAATGGCTCCCTCTGTCACTCCTGAATGTTTTGAGTTTGGAGAACAACTAAAACACTATAAATGGTTTTTTGTGATTGATAAAGCTATGAGCAAGATTCAGTTTTTTTGACGAAATGCTGAGGCTGAGTTTGGTGTTGTTGGATAAGGGAAGCTTCCGTGGAGATATGTTTGGATTATGTGATGAACTAAGTAGCATCAGAAAGATTGAGGACCCCGAAGATTTGTGCTAACATATATATATATATATATATTGAAAGTTTGTTACTAATTGGGGTTATGATTGTGCAAGATCTCTCCATAAGTAGTTTGAATATTTTAGAAGCATGCTTGGACTGGTGGGTATATCTTTTTTAGTTAATAGGAGAGATGAAGCATCTTAGGCTGCGTGCCTGTGTGATGCTTGGGAGGACATCTTGCCGACCTATGATGATGTCTAGATCCCGAAGTAGGGAGGGTATCGTTGGTCTTATGGAGCTCCAACCTTGGATGCAATACCTAGATCCCTGTGGGTTGGTGTTAGAGCTGAATCTTGATGATACCTATAGTGGCATAAGCTTGGATAACGCCTTAGTCCCAACCAGTTAGATACCTTGGTCAAGTATCTAATCTTTAACATTGCATATGCTATGAGTCTTCATAGAACATATCATTTTGAGTTCATCCTTGTACCTATATATATGTACAATTATGAATACCTCTCTAGTTAAGAGGGAGTGTTGAAGAATGTAACTAGTGTTAGTGTTCATAATTGTATTTGAGTCATGGACTTGTTAAAAAGAAAGAAAAAGATTTATTGAAAAACAAAATTATTTTTGGCATGGGTTTCATGCTTATTGTAGGTCAAGCCTCCATTGTAGGCTTCTAGGGTTGTGTCAAAATTATAGTAATAGTCATTATGTAAAAGACCCTTCTTGGGCTCCTTATTTCGAAGAACAAAAATATATTTTTGAGTCAAAGTGTATAATAAGCCTCCATCCTTCAAGTCGGCTCCATCTTCTACAAAGCCAACTCCATCTTCTAAAAGTCGGCCTACCTACTATTCATGTCGGCCTCAAAAGAACAAACATGAACCACTATATATAGCAAATGAACTTGACCTAGTTTGTGGATAGACAAGAAATTCGATCTGCAATTACTTAGTGAAGAAAAAGGATGCGTGGAAGCCAAAAAATGAAGGAAAGCTACAGTTAAAGAAAGGATATACTTGTCTAATGAATGGAATCCGAAATACTTATCTTTCTGCCACATAATCGAAGTCTTGCAGAGCAATTACAAGAAGTTACAAACATATTATGGGGCCGAAAAGTTCAGACTAATTGCAGAAGTTGTAGGTATAGGATCACAGAAAGGGTCGAGACCATATTACACCTATGTTCTTGAAGCACTGTTTGATGTTGACTTTTGAAGAACTAGAAGTTGACTTATCTGCATGAAAGGAGGGCTTGGTGGATGGAGGAAAGTTTTGGTCTTAGTCAAAGGGTCTTGATTGTATCAACTTGATTTGATTCTACTAGAGGAAGAGTTTAATTGGATTTTCCCCTTCATAAGGGTTTTGCCCTGGCTGAATGCCTACATCTTGTGTCTATTTTGTCTTTGATGATCTTCATGTTTTGGTAGTTGTTTGATGATAAAGAACATAATAAAAACAAGAAGAAAAAGAAAGTCATAAGCAACTATCAAAGTTATGAGAAATCAAATTAAATAAGCCCTAACTAAGTTGCCCTAGATTTCTCAACATGGGCCTCTTGCACTCACGAAGAATCTAGACTGTCTCAAGAGGGAGGATTCAAAGACCTCAAGATGGTGATCAAGCATTTGTAGCTCAATCTAGGAATGGCAGAGGAAGAAGAAATTTTGGAAGGTTTTAAAGGAATACAGGAGGAAGGCTTGCTCCAGGAAGAAGACCTTCTCCCTCTCAAGGAACGAACGATATGTCAAGACTTGAATGTTTTCGTTGTCAAAAGTATGGTCACTATCAAGGCAAGTGTTTTGAAGGAAACAATAACAGGGAGAGAAGGGCAAGCAACATGCCTTAGCTGTAGATCTTGATGATAACCAAAAAATGAAGATGATGAATTTTTCTTTTACTCTGCTCTTAGAGGTTCTATTGCTAATAACAATGATGTTTGTCTAGTAGACAATGGTGCTTCTAGGCATATGACAGGGAGTCGTGAAAACCTCACAAAGTTGGTGGCAAAGAAGACTACACAAAACGTGGAGCTTGGTGACAAATATGCAAAGGCATTGGTTCAACATCTTTTCAGCTAGAATCAGGAGGGAACATTTTCTTAAATGATATATTATATGTACTTGGTTTGAAAAATAATTGGAAGATAAAGGGTATAGAGGTGCTTTTCTTGATGATCAAGTTCTAGTATGGAAGAAAGGTTCTAGCATAGATTATGCTAAAGTAATTGGTGTGCGGGAAGGAGGCTTGTATAGACTCCTAGGATGATCATTTCAAGCATTGAGACATAATGACATCGATCTTTGTAAGTTATGGAATCGAAGATATGGACACATTCACTACAAAGCCTTGCCTAGAATGAAAGAAATTTTTACAGGTTTGCCGGAAATCAAGGTTGAACATGAAGGAGTTTGCAAAGGATGTGCACTTGGGAAGAATACCAAAGGACCATTTCCAAGCAGTGATAGTAGGTCCAAAGGAATTTTAGATCTTATACATTCTGATGTGTGTGGACCCATGTCTGTGAAATCCTTGGGTGGTTTTCTATACTATGTAACTTTCATTAATGATTTCTCTCGAAAGACATGGATTTATTTCTTAAAGACCAAGGATGAAGTCTTCGATAAGTTTTAGGAATTCAAGGCTCAGGTGGAAAATTTTACAAGAAGAAGGATCAAAATTCTGAGGTCTGATAATGGTGGAGAATATACCTCCAAGGAACTTATTGCTTTTTGTAAGGATGTTGGAATTAAGAGGGAGTTGATAGTCCCCTACAACCCTCAACAAAATGGGATTGCTGAGAGAAAGAACAAAACCATTATGGAAGCTGCTAAATCCATGATTCATGATCAAGACCTACCTATGTTTTTATGGGGAGAAGCCTCCAAGACAACTGTTTATGTCTAAATAGAAGTCCTCACTGAGTATTGGGGAATAAGACTCTTGAAGAAGTCTTCATAGGTGAGAAGCCGAAAGTTGGACATTTGAGAATCTTTGGTTGTCTTGTCTACATTCATGTGCCCAAGGAGAAGAGGACCAAGCTGGAACCTTTTGGGAAGAAGGGAACATTTGTTGGATATAATGAGACATCGAAGGCCTATAGAATTTATGTTCTAGGACAACAAACAATTGAGATTAGCAGGGATGCTACCTTTAATGAGGATGCTGCCTTCTGGAAGTCCAAAGGATCACACTTGGACACTAATGATGAGGAGCAAGAAGTCCCCAAGGATGTGGGTTCAGGACTTGCAGTTGATCCTCTTAATCAACAGGAAGATCCTAAAGGACCAAATGAACTTATGGACCCACCAAGGGTCATTGTACCAGAAACCAGGAAGAGATTGGCATGGCTTGAAAGAACATTGCAGGAAGTAGAGGGACATGTAGCTCCCTGTGGGACTTTTAGGGAATCCAAATGTGTTAAGAAATTCTCAAGCTATGCAACATTGATGAATAAGATGATTGAATTCGAGCCCTCGATCTATGAAGAAGCAACATGTCAACAAGTTTGGAAAGATGCTATGTTAGAAGAATACTAGTCTATTATGAAGAATGATGTATGGGAAATCGTGCCGAGACCTGAAGGGAAGTTAGTGGTGACTTCCAAGTGGATATACAAGATCAAGCATGCAGTTGATGGCAACATAAACAAGTACAAAGCAAGATTCATGGCTAGAGGATTCTCCCAGAAAGAGGGAGAGGATTATGAAGACACATTTGCTCTAGTTGCTAGGTATTGTTATTGCTTCTATTGCAGGTTGGAAATTACATCAAATGGATGTCAAAACTACTTTCCTCAATGGATTGATTGAGGAGGAAGTGTACATAGAACAACCTCAAGGGTTTGAGGTTCATGAGAGGGAGACTCATGTTTGCAAATTGAAGAAAGCTTTGTATGGACTCAAGCAGGCACCTCGAGCTTGGTACTCTCAGATTGATGGATATTTGATGAGTCTTGGTTTTACTAAAAGTGATGCTGATCCAAACCTATACTTCAGAATTGTTAAAGATGAGCTTGTGATTTTGCTACTATATGTTGATGACTTGTTTCTGACAGGAGCAAAGGATCTCATTGTCTAGTGTAAGAGGGAGCTGATTTCTGAATTTGAAATGAAGGATCTTGGTTTAATGCATTATTACTTGGGATTAGAAGTGTGGCAAAAGCTGGGTGAAATTTTCCTTGGTCAAGGAAAGTATATTGCTAAGATCCTTCAGAGATTTGGGATAAGGTTATTTGGGAGTGGGAGCGCGAGTGGGGAGCGACATTTTCAAAAGTTCCCAGGCCTGGAGCGAATCGGGAGCAAATTTTTATATAATATATATTTTTATATATTTTGATGCATATATGTCAACAAAAGCATGTATAATGATGAATTAGATATAAAAAGCATAAAAACATGGACTAAACCATATAACATCAATCATCTAGAAGTTATGATCTTCATCAACCACGTCCACAAGTTACAAGTTCTAATTTATATAGCATGGAAGGGTGCACATAACCAAAATAGCATCGAGTGCAATCCATCTCTGAACCGAAAATATGTAATATTCCTAATTAGCCATGGCTAATTGGAATATTCGATTTTGCTTATTTTTGCCTTCTATAGTTATTTATGAATAAAAAAGGTGAGGGAAAGGGGACATGACTCACTTTTAGAATAAAAGTCACTTCCTAGTAGCACAATGTTGTGACTTAAAGGGGAGCCAAGGGGGCCAAAGGGGGACGCATTAATGGAGCCCACACAGACACTTGGAGGGACTGCGCAGAAGGGAAGAAACACGTGGCAAGAGAGGAATTACGCTGGAGAAGGTGGGCCTTGGGATTGAGAGAGGCAAAGGCTATAAAGGAGAGAGGAGCTTCCTCATTTTGGCATTCGATTATGTGCATTTGAGCTAGTCATTTTGACTTAGAGCACGCTGGCTGTTTCGCTAGTCTGCAGCACTGTTTAGTGCATTGAGTGTCTCTGTTCGGAGATCTCACCCTTAGCCCCGGGGGACTTCGAGTGCTTGCTTGGGCAAGGTATTTCCATCAGCATTTTTGCAATAGTTTCATCAGCATTTTTGGCAGGAGGATTGAGCATCTTGGAGGACTGCGTAGCATTGAGAGGGAGGACGCAGTTCTTTCTGGCAGGAGTTCTGGATTGAGGGTTTGCAGTAGGATTTGTGCAGGGGATCAACCCTTGCATATTGGAGGGTTTTGGTAGAGGTTTCAGGCAGATTTTTGGAGGGTTTCATTCAGTGGCAGCGCAGAGCCTTGGGTGACTGCGCAGAACCACAAGGGGGTGATTTTCGGGGGTCGGCCATTCCAGGAGAGCTTTCTGGGTTTTTCTGGGTTTCTTGAGTAGAGTCCGATTCCAGAGTTTCAACATTTTCCGAGGAGGGGAACAACCCCAAATCCTCACTTGATTCCAGCAGCAGCAGCAACACAACAGTTCTCCAGCAGCTTCCACGCAGTTCTGAGAGGGGCCATTTCATTGCTATTCTGAGTATATTTCTTCACTTGCCTGGTGCAAGTCGAGGTGCTATCTTCCTGATCACCTCTTGTACTCTGTCTATTACTCAGTATAATAAAATGGCTTAGCATTTCTCGCTGCATTTCTTGAGTATTTGTTTACGTTTCATGTATACATTGTTGTTTGCTGCACTATTGTTATTTCATCTCTGTGAGTTTTTCGGCTATTATACCACTTGTACGTTTTTCTGGTTGGGGTTTGATGGTGTTTGAGAAATATTCCCGGAAAGGGATATTACAGTGGTATCAGAGCATAGATCTAGCTCAGCTTGTGGAGCTAGAAATCTATGACACCGGGGGAAAAACCCTACATCTGTTACAGAGGTAGGAGATACAGAGACACTGGGCATAGGTTGGAGAATACCTACGGAGAGGGAGACTGTGTTCTGGTGGTGGACGCAGAACAGGAGCTTGTGGTGGACGCAGAGCAGAAGGATCCGATGGAAAACGAGGACAGGAAGAGATTTGCGAATATGCTCATCAAATTAGTACAGGATCTGTCGAGGCAGATTGAAGTGATGGGGCAGAGATTCACGGCAGTAGAGGCCAGACAGTGTGAGAGCCCATGGGTTTTTCAGATTGGTGAGGGATCAGGTGCATCCCATCATTTGCTAGAGCAGCGTGATACTGCGTAGCAGGTGGCCTCGCATGCCCCTACACGCTCTACCATGCCCACTTTCTTAGGAGCAGACACGGGGGTCGGGGCCCAGCAAGAGGCAGAGCCCGATCATATGGGCGATTATTTTGCAGGGTACCAGGCCTATGGGCAGGAGTTCAGGGATGCTCTTTCGTTCAGAGACTCTGTTCAGCTCCAGCGGGATAGTAGAACCCGCGACCATCACAGAGGGTACCGGCATTACCATGATGGTGACACCCACCGTGCAACGAGTAGATTCCACTTGTCTACGTTTGATGGTTCATCAAACAGTTCAGCAAAGTCTTGGGTGGATAAGTTGGACATTTATTTCCAGCTTAACCAGATGTCGGAGACAGAGGCCATCAAGGTGGCAACATTGCATTTGGATGGTGAGGCTCAGGATTGGTGGTTTCATGGGATGGTTACACTCGGACACTCCACAGTGATGACATATGCCGAGTTCACCAGGAGATTGATGGACCGATTTGATCGGAGGGATCCAGAGCAGCATTTTGTTGAGCTGACGAGGCTCAAATAGATAGGGAGCCCAGAGACCTACATTGCAGATTTCTTGAGGGTTTCGGTGATGGTGCCAGATCTATCCACGGCACGGAGGATCTATATGTATGTTGAGGGGTTAGCAGAGCCACTTCGCGGTTTAGTCTGATCCACTAGACTAGCCACACTCCAGGACGCCATTAGCAGGACCCGGGACTTACAGGATGTCTTACTCAAGACCCAGACACCATACCCCCAGAGACATATTTTCCAGTCTAAGGGGAAGGATGTGAGGAAAAGGGAATCCAGGACGAGCACAGATTGACGATGATGCCAGGAGGGAGCTGAAGAAGAAGCGGTTGTGCTTCACCTGTCAGGAGCCGTGGGCACCAGGACATAGATGTGCTGTTGGCAAAGCACATTTTATTGAGGTCTTCTCTGAGAGCAGTGGGGAAGAGGATGATGAGGATGATGTGGAGGCAGGAGATAGTCATGTCGTGCAGGGACCTTTGCCACCTCCACCGCTAGCAGCAGGTGGTGCATCTTTTGCACCTACCGGAGGGGCCCTTGCAGCATTGCGAGGAGTTCCCAAGTATCTGACGCTACGCGTACCGGGGACAGTACGTGGACAACGAGTATCAGTTTTGGTTGATAGTGGGGCAACCCACAACTTCATCAATGCACAGATGGTTGAGCGGAGAGGTATACAGACAGAGAGCTTCAATGGGTTTTCAGTCTTGGTCCCAGGAGATCAGGCCATGATGTGTGCTTGTTATGTTCCAGAGCTGTCAGTGACGATGGGCACCTACACATTGATTGACCACTTTTTCGTGGTCGATATTCGGGACACCAACATAATACTGGGTGTTCAGTGGCTTATCACTCTAGGGAAGGTCACGACAGATTAGAAGACCCTAGAGATGGAGTGGGATGATGAGAAGACAGGGAGGCATGAGAAGATAAGAGGACAGCACACACATCCGCCTCAGACTGTTTCGGCTCATCGGATGGAGGCAGTGTTCCGGAAGGGGGACATAGAGTGGGCAGTATAACTGCGTGCATCAGAGGCAGGGACTACAGGGGCAGACGGTACATCCGGAGATACAGTCCATCCTTGACCGGTACGCCATAGTGTTTGGGGAGATTCCGCCGGGACAGCCACTGGACCGGGGGTTTGAGCACGCCATCGAGCTTGAGCATGGCATACAGGCAGTGATTACCACCCCCTATAGGCAACACAAGGCCTATTGGGATGAGATTGAGCGGGCTATCCAGGAGTTGCTGGCTCTTGGGCACATTCGGCTGAGCACGAGTCCTTTCGCTTCTTCCGTGGTGTTGGTGAAGAAGAAGGACGGCACATTGAGAATGTGCATTGACTACAGGGCCCTGAACAAGAAGACATTGAAGAACAGGTACCACATACCCAGGATCGACGAGTTGACGGATGAGTTGAGAGGAGCACGGTTCTTCTCAAAGATTGATTTGAGATCTGGGTACCATCAGATTCACGTGAGGGAGCAGGACATTCCCAAGACCGCCTTCAGGTGTCACTATGGGCACTTTGAGTTCTTGGTGATGCCCTTTGGGCTAACCAACGCCCCCGCCACATTTCAGTCCTGCATGAATCACATCTTCTGCAGTAACTTGAGGAAGTTTGTGTTGGTATTCTTTGATGACATTCTCATTTACAACAGGACTTGGGAGGAGCATCTCCAGCACATTGAGGCAGTGTTGCGTATCTTATAGGAGCAATAGTTCTATGCCAAACTCTCCAAGTGTGAGTTTGGGTTGACGAAGATGTTGTATTTGGGGCACATCATAGGGGTGGACGGAGTGAGAGTTCACGAGGAGAAGATCAGGGCCATTACAGAGTTTCCAAAGCCGAGAAACGTGACAGATCTCCAGGGGTTCATTGGCATTTGTACTTACTGCCGGAAGTTCGTCAAGAGTTTCTCACAACTTGCTGCACCTTTCAGTTGGTCGGATACAGCGCAGCGAGCCTTTGACAGGCTCAAGGAGGTTATGAGCAGCTGCCCAGTGCTTGCATTGCCAGATTTCACGCAGCCATTTGTTTTGGAGTGTGACGCGTCGGGAGAGGGGATTAGCGCAGTATTGATGCAGCGAGGTCACCTATAGCCTATGAGAGCCGGAAGCTCCTTCCGCACGAGAGGTTGTATTCTATATACGACAAGGAGATGCTGGCCATCATGCATGCATTGGACAAGTTCCCGCAGTATTTAGTGGGTAACAGGTTTAGGGTGAGGACTGATCACAACAGCCTCAGATTCTTTTTGGAGCAGAAGTAGCTACAGGAGAGGCAACAGAAGTGGATCAGCAAGATCCAAGCATATGACTTTGACATTGAGTATTTCAAGGGTAAGAACAATGTGGTAGCAGATGCTCTTTCATGTAGACTAGCCACATTGTCTCTTATGAGCTTGGACACAGACTGGAGGGCTCGACTCTTAGTAGAGTACTCCAAGGACAGGTTTGCATGTGAGGTTTTGGATGGGCAGGTGGCGGATGACAGGTACAGGGTGGTCGATGAGATCATCTACTACAGGGATCAGATCTTCTTGACTGAGGGATCTCAGCTCAAGAAGAAGATACTCCAGGCATCACATGATTTACCATTGGCCAGCCATCAGGGGTTTACCAAAACCTACAGGGCCATCAGAGAGAGGTTCTCATGGAAGGGCCTCAAGGAGGACGTACTCCAACATATTCGGGAGTGTGACGTTTGCCAGAGGAACAAGGGGGAGATGAGCCATCCTGCGGGTTTATTGCAGCCTCTTCCCATTCCGGAGGGGAAATGGGAGAGTATTTCTATGAACTTCATCATAGGGTTGCCCATGGTACAGGGCAAGGATTGTATCTTTGTCATCGTTGACCGGCTGACGAAGTACACACATTTCTTTGCCATATCCGCACACTACACAGCAGCACAGGTGGCTGAGCTGTTCTTCAGAGAGGTCTTCAGGCTACATGGTCTTCCTAAGACCATCGTCAGTGACAGGGACAGCCGTTTCATGGGCGGGTTTTGGCAGGAGCTTTTTCGGCTAGTGGGGACGGAGTTGACACCAAGCACCAGTTATCACCCACAGACAGAGATAGTTAACAAGTGGCTGGAGGGCTACTTGCGTAACTATGTCAGTGGGCAGCAGAGAGCATGGCTGAAGTGGCTGCATCTAGGGGAGTACTGCTACAACACTACACATCACATGTCCATTGGTATGTCACCATTCTATGCTTTGTATGGGTATCATCCTTTATCTTTTGTTGACATGATGTTTGGTGATAGCAAGGCTCCGAGAGCCAAGATTTGGATCCAAGAGAGTCAGGATATCCTCTGAGCTCTCAAGGATAACATGGCTACAGTGCAGAACCAGCAGAAGCTGTATGCTGATAGGGGTCGGGTGGAGAGACAGTTTGAGGTAGGGGACATGGTCTACCTACGGTTACAGCCATACCGACAGTCGTCACTGAAGCAGAAGGGGGCTGAGAAGCTCAAGCCCTGCTTTTATGGGCCATACAGGGTGATACGCAGGATTGGACAGGTCGCGTATGAGTTGGAGCTGCCCCAAGGCAGTAAGATTCATAACGTTTTTCATGTATCATGTCTGAAGAAGGCATTGGGGCAGCAGGTGACAGTGACATATGAGCTACCACCCATGGATGATGAGGTGTATTTGGTGTTGCAGCTAGAGGCTATTATTGATACCAGGGAGAGGCAGCTGCGGAGCAGGACGGTCGGGGAATTCTTGGTGAGGTGGAAGAATTTGTCGGATGAGGATGCCACTTGGGAGAGTGAGAAAATCTTGTAGCATCCATCACTTCAGTTGCTTGAGGACAAGCAACATTTTGCCGGGGGAGACTGTGATATTCCTAATTAGCCATGGCTAATTAGAATATTCGATTTTGCTTATTTTTGCCTTCTATAGTTATTTATGAATAAAAAAGGTGAGGGAAAGGGGACATGACTCACTTTTAGAATAAAAGTCACTTCCTAGTAGCACAACGTTGTGACTTAAAGGGGAGCCAAGGGGGCCAAAGGGGGACACAGAAATGGAGCCCATGCAGACACTTGGAGGGACTGCGCAGAAGGGAAGAAACACGTGGCAAGCTAAGTCACAGGGTTCGGCGAACCTGAAGCTTCAGGTTCGAAATTCGCCGAACCCGTAAAAAAAATTTGAGGTTCGTTCAGGTTCGGCGAACCTCAAGCCGAACCTCAAGTCGAATTCGAACCTAATCGAACTCCATCGAACTTGTCGAAACCGAATCGAACTTAATCGGACCTAAACGAACCGAATCGCGTACTTGAACGAATTTTTGAGGTTCGATGGTTTTCTGGACGATTTTAGAAGAAAAACAGTGGGCCGCATACCGCTTTTTAGCAGTTTTGGCCCGTAACCCCTACTGCACGTTATTCACTGACTCAAAGGAGGACAAATTGCAGCACATCTCACAAGTTTGAATCGTCACTGCCTTGGGAGTAGGAAGGTTCTGATGAGGCCAGGAGGAAGGCGATCACAAAGAGAAACGCAACTCCTTCCGCCTTTGAATTTCTTGCCTCCTAGGCATTCCTCCTGATTGGGCTGTTCAGTCATCGAACACCGAGAAAAAACGATGAATCGGATACGCCAACATCGATAGGGTCCTCCCTTCTGTCTCCTTTCCTTATTAAAATAACACTTCTTCCCCCACAGGCAAGTGGCGAGATAACGAGCACAACACGAAAACAAACTATAAATAAGGTTTTCCTAAGAAGGGAAAGCCAATGGAAAATACAATTACGTGCGCTGGTTCACAAGTACAACATAACAACTATTTAAAATATAATATTTCCAAGCATCGAAAGCCCACGGAAAGTAAAATATATTTTCCAAGAAATTCATCTCAGCTTCAAAACGATACTTTCTAGTTGGAAAAAGCAGCGGAAATTATAATTAATTGTACGGGGAAATTAGTTTTAAAATGAAATTTTATTATTTTAAAGGTATTAATAATATCATATATTATAAATAAGTTAATGATTAATTTAAATTATAAATATTTAACTCATCACTTTTATTAATGGAAAATAATTAATTGGTGGTCTGTAAATAGGTTTTGGTAGTCTCAGGAGACCGCCTTTTTGCCAGATATTTTTTGGTCTTTGAGTATAACTTGTTTCTTTACTTCTTGAATTAACCAAATAAAAACAATTTTAAAACATATTCTAAACTCATTATTAATAAATTATTAATTTTTTTTTAAAATTTTTTAAAATATTAATATTACAATAAATAATTAATTAATATTATTATATTTTTTAAATTATAAACCACAAAAATATAATATAATATACAAGAAAAAACCACTAAAATAGAATCTAATATACTGCAGATTATTATAAGATAGAGTAACCAATTTTAAAAGTAAAGATTAAATAGTTATCGTAACACTTATATATACGTTGTGGAAACAAAAAAAAAAGATTTGCATTTTTTCATAATAATAGTGTTTATCATACGGTAATGAATGAGGAGAAGGTTTTTTATTTCATTGTTGTAAATTTAAAGGAAGTGACCGTCAAGGGGAATAATAAAAAATATGATTTTTTATGGTTATGTCAGAAATGTTAAATTTTTTTAATATTTAATATAAATAATAAAATTAAAAATTATTATTTATTAATTTATTTTACAATATATAAAAGATTACTAGTATTTGACATTCATTTAAATTTTGAAGACTGAAAATTATGTCATTTCTTTTTGCAAACTACTATTGTCACATTGTGTATGTTTACATTTAACTAGATGTTA
Organism: Pinus tabuliformis; assembly: GCA_031772625.1. Taxonomy (NCBI): domain Eukaryota; kingdom Viridiplantae; phylum Streptophyta; class Pinopsida; order Pinales; family Pinaceae; genus Pinus; species Pinus tabuliformis. Next base: position 841,923,157 of record CM062817.1, on the reverse strand, counting down.
GAATGATTACATTATTCATGTATGTTTACTAATAAGAATTTGTGTTCATGTGTTTATGGATCGATTTTGAATTTTCTATTATTTTGTCATATATATATATATATATATTGAAAAATATGTATAGTCGAACCTAATGCCGAACCTCATTCGAACCTGATCGAAAAATTCGAATTCGAATCGAACTTGATCGTTGTCGAACTCGAACTCGAACCGTGTGACATAGGTGGCAAGAGAGGAATTACGCTGGAGAAGCTGGGCCTTGGAATTGAGAGAGGCAAAGGCTATAAAGGAGAGAGGAGCTTCCTCATTTTGGCATTCGATTATGTGCATTTGAGCTAGTCACTTTGACTTAGAGCACGTTGGCTGTTTAGCTAGAATTTATATTGGGGTGGTAGTGAGACAGATGGAAGAAGCACAACAGGTGGATGCTTCAGCCTTGGATCCTCCATGGTCTCATGGATGAGTAGAAAGTAGGACAAAGTTGCTTTAAGTAGTGCTGAAGCTAAGTATGTTGTTGCAAGTGAAGTCTGTCAAGACATTGTTTCGCTTAGGAAGTTATTATCCAATATGTTTGAAGGATTGATTAGCTCTACACATATACACTTTGACAATGAAAGTTGTATCAAATTAACAGAAGACTCGATATTTCATTCTAGGTTGAAGCATATAAACAACAAGTGCCACTACATCAGAAGCCTAGTACGAGACGGGGTCGTGGAGCTGGACTATATACCTACTAATGAGCAGGAAGCAGATATACTGACTAAAGAATTACCAAACAAGAAGCTGGAGTATTTGAGAAACAAGCTTGGTTTGGTAGACATCTCTTCCCTAATTGAGAGGGAGTGATGTTGGATAGTTTTTGTCTTTATGGGTTAGGCACTAGACTAGGACTAACAACCATAAGTCTTAGTGAAGGCCATAAAGAAAGAATGGAGTTCAGAGGATTGGATAAGCATCTTAGATTGGAACTTCTTGTGGATTGTAGAATTTGGGAAAAGACGTTGTTGATCGATGCTCTTTAAGGATGAGAGAGGGCATCCAAGATAAGAGTAGTCAAAGAGGACCGATATTGTTTGAGGATCCAGGATTGGGAATCCAAGATAAGAATAGTCCTAAAAGGACAAACCTTGTGGACATCCGGATGGGGTATGTGCCTTAGACGTAGTGTGGCAGCTCACATAAAGCCTGTTAACATAATGCTCTCGAATAAGGATGAGCTTGTTTAGTTAAGGCCTTCAAGGACAATGTTGGTTTTGATATAGATGCTTGACAAAGATGGCTTATCAATCCGACTCTTCTTATGAAAATGCTTCAAGATTGAGATTCCTTGTACCATGTAACAAATTATGAATACCTTCCTAGTTAAGGAGTGTTGAAAATTGTAACTAGGTTCGGTCTTCATAATGACCTAATTGTAATCATGACATTGTATATTCTTTATAAAGAAAGAAAAAGAAAGAAAAAAATTTATTTTATTTTTGGAGTATGGGTTTCATACTCAAGTTTCAGTGAAAATCATGTTCTTTGTGCTTTTAGGTTTACTAGGTCTTTCTAGGATAAATAATAAGTTTTCTCATGTGTCATAGTCCCATTTGGACCCATTGTAATAAAGGAAATATTTATTTCATCAAGAAAAAAACCACTTATAAGCCCAAGACCAAATTGCCCTGTTGACCATGTACATGTCAACAGTCCAAGAAGTAGAGTATAAAGCAGTGGATCAAATTTTTTCAGATCATTGTCATCGTTCAGCTTCCGGTTTCATCACTGTAAACCCAATTTTTGCAAGTATATTGTAAATTATTCTAGTATGACTATTAAGCCATGTAATAACACATAGGTAAGTCTATGATTTGTTTCAAAGGGTTTCATCCTAGGGAGTTTTTTAACCTCCCCGAATTATGTGTGTTTCTAAACATGGGTAATCGACAAAGTTTTTCTCCTAGATATAACCCAAATCTGGGGTGGAATTCTTTGATGAGGTCTTAGGTGAGTCCTAGTGTTTATCATGTCTATGTATTATTCATACTAAATCATGTGTCTTGTCACAAAATTGGGGAAAGTCTTGAGGGTCTGTGTCAATGTTTATTTCCCCTTCTAAGGGTTGAACTAAATTGTAATATCTTGTAAAAATATTTGAGTGCATGGTTACTCATATTTAGACACCATGGCTAAAGTATTTGAGGGTGGAAAAATATTTATTCTCCTCTTGAGTTTTTTAATTAATTTTTCTGGCAAAAATAAAAAATAAAATAATTACCCAGAAAATTAATTATTTTTTAGTAAAATAATTTGAGAGAAATTAAATTCTCTCCAAGTGGAAAGTCATAAAAAAAATTGTGGGTCAAAAAAGAATTAAATTTTGGAGGTCTTCCAGCAAGCGAAAAATGATTTTTTTAAGAAAAATTGACCCCTTGGACCTTGGTGGTTAAGTCAGTAATTTTTTTGAGGATAAAAGTCCAAAATATTATTTTTGGACTAAGAAAAAAGAGGTTTTAAGAGAAATTCGATTTTTTTTTCTCAAAATAAAAATAAAAATAAATTCCAATCGACGGTGGAGATAAGTTATTTCAAATGAAAATCAATGGACAAGATTATTTTGACAAGGATCAAGCCAACTAGCCATTATTTTCCACTTGGAGTGGTTTTCTTTTCTCATTTTCTATATAAGGAAGCTATGAAGCTCCTCATTCAATCTTTGGATGATGTAACAATTATACGATGTATTAAGCAAGGCTCTGTTGGTGTTTCTTTGCACTTAATAAAAAGTCTTTGGGATTCAATTCAAGGTGTCTTTCGCTTGCTGATCTATGGTATGTGCTGGATGTTTTATTGATATGCTTTGAAATATATTGTTGATTATTATTTCAATTGCTGGTGGTAGGAACAACTATTGGTACAGGTACCTTGCCTTAGGTGTTGGGCTAGAGTAAGCACTCTAGATCTAGCGAAGTTTGGTAGGTATCTCCAGGATTATAGATCTATTGTGTGGATCAAACCCTTTTTATATATCATTTGAAGTGCATTGAGTTACAAGTTGCTCTAGCCCTTGGCCTCCAAGTTCACAAATTGTGAAGGGATCACACCCTTGTTTGGTTCCAAGCCTTGATTTAACGAGGATCTTATGCAGGAGGGGTTTGCAGAAATTAAAAAAATTATTCTTATTTATCTTGAAATTTATTTACTTGTGTCATAAAGTTTTAACATGCTAATGAGAGCAAATTTTATTTTGTAAATATTGTAAATATTTGTAAATTATTTTTCCACTAACCCTTCTATTTTTTAAATACTAACACTCTATTTTTGTATAGTATTGGAGTTTTGGGGTTTCATTTCAATTTTTGTATATAATGGGCTCTTGGCTCTTCCCTATTTCATTTGTGTAGGTGATAGCTCAAGGGTTTGAAGCATAAATGAATTTCTGAGGCGATCGTTTAAGAGGAGGCTGATCTAGGCCCTAGAGGGTAAGATCTAGCCTCTTCAAACCCTATTTCCTCAATGTCCAACTGAAAGAAGAGGGACGCTAGTTTTTTTGTAGTGTTTTCTCGCCATAATTTTGTGTTTGCAAGGGGCCAAGGACATTTGAAGGCTATCCGTGGGTATTTTAAGGCCTATTACTCCTAGCCAACCCCTTTTGGGCATTTTACCCTAGCGACAACCCTTTAGGACTTAACCACAGGCCTTAAGGCCTCTCCCTTGGCAAGCTGCAGGCCTAAAAGGCCTTTGTTTGGGCAGCCACCACGTCTAGGAGGCGTATCCCTCCTAGCTGCAGCCCCTAGAGGGGTTTTTCTTCTAGCCGCGGTCCTTTTGGGCTCTTTATGGGGTAGCTGCAGGCCTTAGAGGGCTTCTAGCCCTAGGCCGCAACCCTATTTGGGCATTTTTCTTATTGTTATAGTCTTGTATTAGCTTATTTGTGGGGTGTAGCACTTGATTTTGATCCTAATCCTTGTTTGACAGGCCTAGGGTAATTTTGGCAGGGGTTTCAAGTGTTTTCTTGTCTCACGGTATCATTGATTTATGCTATGTTGAGCTAACAATTGGTTTTGTAGGCTTTATCATTCATTGAAGGAGTTTACAAGGGCTCAAGTCCTCTCTAGCCTTCCAACCAACCCTAGAGCCCCTAACTTCAGTCAATAGAGGTCTGATATATCATTTTGTCAAGCTAATATTTGTGTCGCAGGTATTTGAGGAAGCTCTAGTGCACAAGGGAAACTCATTTGTTCATCCACAAGGCCCTTAGGCCTAGGGGTTTGCTCTCTAACCCTATTCTTTTCTTGACTGTCTTAAATAAGATCTGAAGACATCTCATTACAGTGGCAAAATCTCTGAATACACATCCTAAAGCTCATGAACATAAGCCTATAATCATCACACATTTAATCTCAAGTGATAAGAAAAACTTATGCCATTGCATTGGTGGTGTTCTGTGAGATTTTAGAGGACTGTCATATGGTTTATAAGGTCTGATATACACTTTTATAATTTTGATATAAGTCACAGTGGTAAGAAGGACATAATAGAAACCTTTAAGTTCATAAGAACTCATCTTGAGGCTTTGGTGCATCATCTCTCTTACCTTAAGTTATTGGCAAAGTAATTTTGTGGTTGGGCTAATCATTGTGGAATTATATTAAAGGAAAGTGATTGTTGTCTTGCTGATCATTCCTTGCTTGTCCCATGTCTTGCATTGCATCATTGGCATAGTCTTGCTTTTGTCTCTATTTGCATCCCATGGTTGCATATAAGTGCCCCTAAGCTAACAACAAAGTGTTAAAGTGATTGCTTGTATAAGTAGTTCATATTCTAGTTGGTAATTTCATTTGAAAGATCACTGTTAGCAATCTCTTTTGATGATAATTGTGCTTCCACAATAAGCATTGGTTAAAAAGGTGAATCTAATTGCATGTATTTGATGTAAGAAGCTTGAATGATTGCTAATGCTCTAATGTTCTCTTGATATTGCATAAGTGCATCTTGCTCTTTTTCATTTGTTACCATTGGAGCATTTGTCTTGTTAAAGAGCATAATTTCAAATTAGTCTATTGTTCCTAATTGCTAAAGTGACATAAGATTTCTCTCGCTCCTTATTGTTGTCATTTAAAGAGCATTGAATTTACTAATTGATAAGATCACTTTATAATATCTTGTGAGCGTCATGTTTTAAGCTAATATCATCATCATCTTTGGAGCATTAAGGTGAAATTTTAAGCAATATTGTGCCCTTAAGGGTGACTTCACTCAAATCTTATAATTGAATAATCCCTATTGGAAGTTACTAATTGTGTTTAAAGCCTTCTTGTCTCATTTTTGGCATTGTTCATTGTCTTCTTTGGTTTCTAATTTGCACATCAAGTTATGAAGAGTCCATTGATAAATTTGTACTCCTTGCTCTCCATTGTCATTAGATATTGATTATTAGTTCATTGGATAAATCTTGAATTGGTTTATTGTGAAGCACTTTATGTGGCAAATCAAGTGGTTTATTGGCACATTGCTTTAGTTTAGATTGTTCCTTTAATTTTTCTCCAAGTACTTCGTTTGCACTCTCCTGTTGAACATCATAAGCATTGAATCTTAAGTAATTTAACTTGAAGTACTTAAAGGTCATTTAATAATCTCACTTAAATCTGTCACTCATATCTTGCATATCATTCTAGGATTAGAGGTGCATCTATAAAATGTACCTCCAAGCATAAGCTTGGTTGAAAGAAGATAGGGAAAGCCTTTCTTACCCAACTTGTGAAGTTCAATCTGTTAGTTTTTGTAGCATTGAATGTGTTCTAACCATGAAATTTGGTGGAGAGGCTAGAATGCATGAGATCTCCAAAACCCATAAATCGTTTTTGGAAATTCCACCTAGACATGACTTAATTAGACTATTAATCTATTTTTTAATGTTTCCTAAGTCTAAACTTAGAAAAATGGTTAATTAATCAGAATTAATTAAGTCAAGGTGAGAATAGTCTAGAAACTCACACAGATCAACTTCAAGATGATCCTAGCCCTTGATTAAGTTTTAATCTTGGTCATTGGTGCTCCAATAGAGGATTATAAGAAGAAGTCGATGGGCACTTGGAGAACACACTTCAGCAGTTTGATTTCCAGAGAGCAGCAGCGGTTGCCGGAGAGCCAGAGATCGAAGTAGAGACAGTGAGGGGTAGGGACAATGATCCAAAGGAAGTTTTCCAGATCCGGAGAGGCAGCAGCAAGTGACAGAAGTGATCCATGTACAAGCAACACAGGGACTACGTAGTAGTTGAAGCAGAGTAGTTTGATTTAGTTGGGGAGGAAGTCGATTCAATTTCCATAGGTCGAGAAAGTCTTCCAGAGGATTGGAGAGTCACTTCTAGCAGCAGAGACAAGTTAGACGACTTGCTTAGAGGCAGATTCGAGCCACATGTGTAAGAGGTAGCACAAGGATTGTAGAGGGCCTACGGTGGGGTTTGGACGACCAATTTTTTTTGGAGAAGCTAGTGTCGGGATTGCTAGTGGGGTGACAAAATTTTCTCTCTAATTATTTTTGTCAAATACTTGCTATTTGGATTGCCAGCTGGGCATCCGTAGATTGTACTCAGAATTTCACTGCTGCATAATAATAAAATTCTTAGCTGTTGCACTGGTTTTCCCAAGTTGGGTTTTTCCGGGGACATTTGTCCAAAAATAACTGTGTAAAATATATGTGTGTGTGTGCTAGATTTTCTCAGTTTCTAGCGCAATTTTCTTCCACAATTTATTTGTGAAGGTTGTGTTGTGATTTATTTGATATTTGTTGTAGTAAATAAATTGTTAAATTAATTAACAATTAGAACAATAATTTCCAGTTGTTGCAATAGGATTTTAGGCTTGAAATTTTCACATGGTATCAGAACGTGAGTGATCAGCCGGGAAGCTCAGAAGAAGAGAAGATAATTTCGCTATTCAGAGGGAGTAGCAGGCTGAAATTCTTAAATGCTGTGCAATATCTTGACAGGTAGGCCAAATTTGCTGGGATCAAAGTTCAATTTTCAGTCGCAGGGTTGCAGAAAAGTTGAGTTGCCCGAGATAGTAATTCTAGCATTTAGAGGGAGTAGCAACAACTTAGATTTTCATTGAGTAGATTCCCTGGTTGGACACAGAGGGTTTGGCAGCTGCAGAATCAACGTCGGGTGGAAGAGAAAAACACACACAGAGGGAAAATTTCTCCAAGGGAACTTCGAGTTTCTGTAGTTCGATTTTTTCCAGTAGCAGATTGGCAGTAGCTAAGTGCAAATTTTCTCACTCCAGAAGGGAGTGCATATAGCAGAACCAATAACCAAGCGCAGGGAAAGAGGGAGTTTTCGACAGATTCAGAGATGGCCGCAGCGGGGCATAGAGAGATGGCTCTGATACCAAATGTTATGAAACCAGCTCACAAAAAGATAGAAAAGAAAGATCAACGCCTTAGAATTCAGCCTCTTCGAGCGGGCAACCTCCTTTCTATATATAGGAGTCTAAGGGGTCATAATATAATCAGAGCCGACATAACAATAATAATGTAAGGGAACAATAATAACAATAGTGGGCTTCTATGGGGCACAATAATAAAAATATGGGGACGACATGGGTACAACAATATAATAAGGGGGTTGTACTAATAATAATAGGGGGTTACACTAGTAGTATAGGGGCCTAACATTCCCCTCTCCTTCAAAAAGTGTTCTCCTCAATGCTTGAGTAGTTCTTGATGCTTCTATATAAAATTCTTGTCCTCCCATGTGGACTCTTCAACGGGTAAGTTCTTCCACTTGATGAGATACTCTGAAATTGATCGATTTCATAGATGTCGGGTTCTTATTTCGATGATTGCTCTAGGTTCCGATATGATTTTTCCTTCCTCTTCAAGTTTTGGCAATATTGTTTGAATTGGGATATTCTACAACTTTTGAATGAGTGGCCACACTTCTTTGTCCTTCTTCCATTCACCCCTTGCTTCATTTATCCAATTTGGTTGGATAATAGAAATAGCACAAAACAATGCTTCCACATCCTCATCCTTTCTTGAGAGTGCATCTGCAACAAAATTTTTCTTCCCTTTTCTGTAGATGATGTCAAAGTCATAACCCAACATATTTGTGACCCATTTTTTCTGTTCTAAAGATAATATTTGTTCTAAAAAGTATTTAAGACTATCATGATCCATTTTTACCTTGAAGTGTCTTCTCATTGGGTAAAGTTGCCATTTCTTAAGTGCATGTAGTATTGCCAACATTTTCTTCTCATAAATAGCTTGCTTGAGATGTAGCTGTAAAAATACCCAATCACCTACATCAAAACTTTTTTCACTGCGATGTTGATCTACCTGTTGTTTCATTCGATTTTGCACCAAAGTGGCGTTATCCTTTAAAAGTTGGAGAACTTGTTGTTGATGCTCGATGTTATCTTTCATTGCTTGAACCTTTTTCTTCTTGATATGTCCTTCTATCTTGAGAGTTTGAGGAGTAGTAATTTCTTCCAATGCTTTACAAGATATGGTCGGATTCATTTCTTGATGCTCGATGTGATCTTTCACTTCTTGAACATTTTTCTTGTTGATATGTTCTTCTATCTTGATAGTTTGAGGAGTGGTAATTCCGACCAATGCATTACAAGATATGGTTGGATTCATTTCTTCTTGCTCGATGTGATCTTTCACTTCTTGAACCTTTTTCTTCTTGATATGTCCTTCTATCTTGAGAGTTTGAGGAGTGGTAATTCTTGCCAATGCTTTACAATATATGGTTGGATTCATTTCTTCTTTCTCTGGGGCTGGGTCCTGGCGTATATCCTCTTCTTTTGATGTTTCTCAATCCTTTTCTTCCTCCTCTTCATATTCTATGTAAAATAATTTCTTCTCAGCACACTTATGACCTTTAGTGCATTTTCTATCACAATTGTAACAAAGCCTTTTTTCTTTTTTTTCTTCCAATTGTTGTGGTGTAAACCTTGTAGGTTGTGAAAGGCTAGGAGAAGAAACACTTCCATAATTATAGTCGTGAGTGGTGGGATTCCTTGTTTCCATAATTTCTCTTTCAATTTTTCTTGCCCACCTGAATGCCTTCTCCAATGAATCAGGTTCCCAAAGACGAACCTCATGTTGAATGTTATCCTTTAAAGTACCTATGAAGACATCAATCCTTTGCTTCTTTGGAATATCATTTACTCGTATATTCAATTTTTGAAAGTCCTCAATGTGCTCTGCCATTGAACACTTTTGTTTGAGATTTATCAATTGGTTAAAGAAGGCGTTTCTCTTTGTATCCTCATAATGTGCTATCATTTCCTCCGTGAAAATTGACCACATAACAAGTGGTTTACGAGAACAAAGCCCTTATACCATAAAAATTGATTCGGTTCTAAATAATTAGATGCAATACATACCTTTTGTAACAGTGGTACACCATGTAGATCAAAATATTGTTCCATCTGTAGTATCCAATTTACCGGATCCTTGCCATCAAACTTCCTCATATCGCTTTTTCTTGATTTTAGGAGCTCGATCTTGAAATGACTATAATTCTGTAATTTTGGCGCTTCCAGTTCTGAAATTGCGACCTGCAATATCCCTCTATGTCCTCTTTCCAATGCCACCAGTCTGATCAAAATTGGATTCTCCAAGAAAGAGTTATGCACAATCTCCCAAGATGACCTAATTATATACCTTTTCAGAAGAGCGAACTTGTATGAAGTGCCACATGTCACTGTCTTGTCCTTTGGATCTCCAAAATATACACAAGAAACTACAGTTTATCCTCTTTCTGTAACTTCTTACGAAATTTCAATCTGATGCTCAGAGAGACAATTATGACGATTTTCCCAAGGTGACCTGTTTGGAATGTAATTCAGGAGTCTGCAAAACCCTAACTTCCTCAGACTATATCTCCGAAACTATAGCGAGACAGGATCTAAAATTCGGAGCCGAGGTTCAAACCGATTTCTTCTCAAATGGGTTTTTTTTTTTAGCTTCTGAAACTTCGTAGCGAAAGAGTTATAGCGAAAATCCCACGATGATCTGTTTTAGTTGAAATTTTGGAGCTTGCAAAAACCCTAACTTCCTCAGATCATATCTCCAAAAATATAGTGAGACAAGCTCTGAAATTGAGATTGGAGGTTTAGCGCGATTTCTTCTCAAATGGTTTTTTTTTTAATTTTTGAAACGTCGCAGAAAAAAAGTTATAGCAAAAATGCCACAATGACCTGTTTGGAGTAGCAAAGACCCTAGAATCCAAAGCTTTGCTACCAAATGTTATGAAACTAGCTCACAAAAAGATATAAAAGATAGATCAACGCCTTAGAAATAAAACTCTTCGAGGGGGCAACCTCCTTTACATTACACAAATGAACAATTCTTGGCTGATACAAATGACAAGACCTCCTTTCTATATATAGGAGTCTAAGGGGTCATAATATAATTAGAGCCGACATAACAATAATAAAGTAAGGGAACAATAATAACAATAGTGGGCTTCTATGGGGCACAATAAAAAAAATATGGGGACTACAAGGGTACAACAATATAATAAGGGGGTTGTACTAATAACAATAAGAGGTTACACTAGAAGTATAGGGGCCTAATAGAGGGTTCTTCTAACTATGTCATCTGGAAGGCCATGATGTCCTTCCTATTAGATGAATACGGTAGTTCCCTAGGATGTGGATCAACTAAAGGAATACCAGAGGGAAATGGTGAAGGCGAAGCGGTTGATCCTAGATAGAGTCTGGGACCATATAGTCTCGCATATATCTAGCAAGGATACTGCCAAACAGATGTGGGATGCTCTCGCCCAGCTATATCAGGGTACTTCTGAGCAACGAAAGATGTTTTTGGAAGAAAAGATGAGATGCATCAGGATGCAGAAAGGGGAAGGCATAGATCCCTTCCTCACCAGGATTCAGGAGGTCCGGGATCAACTTGCAGTTGTTGGGGCAGCGCCTCAACCAACAGAGCTAGTGTGGTTGGCATTGAACAATGTCTCGGAGGATTAGCAAGTCTTCGACCAAAGTATATTGGTTCGATACAAGCTACCAGAATGGGACAGGATGTGGGCCAACTTGCAACAGGCGGAGTTGAGGCGAGCTCTTCTAAGGAGCTCCATCAGTGGCAACAGTAGCAGTGGATCAAAGGGTGTGAAGGAGGAGGAGAATGTGGCCCTCGCATCTAAGGGTCCCAGTCAGGGGCAGGGGGAGCAGAAGAAGAAGAAGAAGGACCTGTCAAAGGTCAAGTGCTTTAGGTGTGGTGAGTTCAGCCACTACAATACCCAGTGTCCTCTCAGGAAGAAGGACAAGCAGGAGAAGCAGACAACATTCGCGGAAATAGACAAGCTTTCCTCTAGGCTAGAGGAAGAGTTTGCTATGTTTGCAGATATACCTCCAAGAGTGAGGTGGGGTGATTTGGTGTTGTAGCCCCAGAGAGCTACAAAGATTGGGTAGGGTCCTTGAGGAGTCCACCTCATGGATCATTACCTGGCTACGGGGGCCCACAGTATTCAGTAGCAGGATGGATCAGTGGCAATTGATGCAGTCAGTACTAGAGTGACAGTTGCAGACTAGTAGTAGTCAGACACTGAGGAGCGTAGTGCAGTGTTGACAACAAAGTAGGTGGCTCAGTGCAGAGTTAGCAGCAGCGCAGATTCTTCAATGACAATGCAGAGGCTAGTAGCAGTCAGGACTCGGGAGATAGATGCATCATACTGAACACAAATGATTCAGTATTTTGGATGCTTCTCAGTTGTAGTAATTGCAGTTGCAGCAACAACAGATGAGAGGGAGTTGCAGTGTTGGCAGTGTCAGCAGCAACATAGATGCAACATCAAAGTTGCGCAGTGGTTGGTGGGCAGTATGGCCAGACATCAGCAGCGTGACAGAGGATGATACAAAGACAAAGTGTTGTAGTAGGGTGTGCAACACTAGAACACAATCCTCGCTAAGAGGGAGTGTTAGTTTTTGTAGCATCAAATGTGTTCTAGCCATGAAATTTGGTGGAGAGGCTAGAATGCATGAGATCTCCAAAACCCATAAATCGTTTTTGGAAATTCCACCTAGAGATGACTTAATTAGATTATTAACCTATTTTTTAATGTTTCCTAAGTCTAAACTTAGGAAAATTGGTTAATTAATCAGAATTAATTAAGTCAAGGTGAGAATAGTATAGAAACTCACACAGATCGACTTCAATATGATTGTAGCCCTTGATTGAGTTTTAATCTTGGTCGTTGGTGCTCCAACAGAGGATTATAAGAAGAAGTCGATGGGCACTTGGAGAACACACTTCAGCAGTTCAATTTCCTTGGTAGATCGATTTTTAGAGAGCAAAAAAAATTGCCAGAGAGCCAGAGATTGAAGCAGAGACAGTGAGGGGCAGGGACAATGATTCATAGGAAGTTTTCCAAATCCAGAGAGGCAGTAGCAAGTGACTGAAGTGATCCATGTGGAAGCAACACAGGGACTGCACAGTAGCTGAAGCAGAGCAATTTGATTTAGCTGCAAAGGAAGTCGATTTAATTTCCAGAGGCCTGGAAAGTCTTCCAGAGGGTTGGAGAGTCACTTCCCGCAACAGAGATAGGCTAGATGGCTTGATTAGAGGAAGATTTGAGCCACACGTGCAAGAAGCGGCGCAAGGACTGCATAGAGGGCCTACGTTGGGGTTTGGACGAACAATTTTTTTGGAGAAGCCAGTGCCAGGATTGCTAATGGGGTGAGAGAATTTTCTCTCTAATTATTTCTGTCAAATACATGTTGTTTGGATTACCAGTTGGGCATCCATAGATTGTACTCAGAATTTCACTGCTACATAATAATAAAACCTTCAGCGGCTGCACCAGTTTTCCCAAGTTGGGTTTTTCCGGGAACATTTGTCCAAAAATAACTGTGTAAAATATATGTGTGTGTGTGCTAGATTTTCTCAGTTTCTAGCGCTATTTTCTTCCACAGTTTATTTGTGAAGTTTGTAGTGTGATTTATTCGATATTTGCCGATATTTGTCGTAGCAAATAAATTGTTAACAATTAGAAGAATAATTTCCAATTACTGCAATAGGATTTCAGATTTGAAATTTTCACACAGACCCTCATTGTGGTTAACATAGGTGACCTTGCAGTTCTCTTGTGGGCAATCCCTTGTAGGAACGAAGGCACTTGGATGGTTAGAACCTCACGAGAGGTATCGTTAATGAGGCCATAGCCTCCTTCTTGTGGGCTTCTCTCTACAACCTACATTTGAGGTTGACTTCAAAACAGTTGAGAGTACAAATTCACTTAGAATAGACATTCTAATTAAAATTAACCAAGGCCTTTCATCTCACTTAGATTTAGGTGTTGCATCTCATATAGGATAGTTTTTCATCCTAGTGGCAACTATTCATCCTGTAACTTGGAATTTAATCTATATTGTGCAAGTAAATTGACTCCTAAGGCACTGGTCTCTAATTGATAATTTCAATAAATTTAATTGAGTTGCGCTGAATAATTAAACTTGCCAATTATCCCTAACCAAGTTGCTAAGCCATTCGGTTGTCTCTCTCGAACTCATCTCATTCCTAGTGACTACCCTAGGGAGACAACTTAAATGGAGAGGGTTGGGATTAGAATGACAACCCCTGCCCTAAGAGTTGTCGCATTTTGGTGTACAATTTGAGTGACAACACGGCCCAAGGAGCAAATCAACTCAGCCTAAAGGAGGGGAATTTGACCCTCAATAAAGGCTATATAAAGGGGAGAAGTTCGACCCATTTGGGCACTCATCAAGCACAAGTTCGATCTGCAATATTGAAGGTGAAGAAGAGTAGCTGGAAGGATGAAGAAGAAGAGCAAAAGTCAAGGTTTGAAGATAATCTTTCTTTTTCTCATTTCTAGGGTTTGTGAAGTTGTCAAGTGAAGCTACCAGTTGCAGGAGGCTAAAGTTGCAAGGCCAAATTTCTGTGAAGTAGTTGCAGGGGTCGAAGATGCAATAGCAAAGTTGCAGCCTTGAAGTTCTAGAAGCTGCCTTAAAGATCTTGCTGGGGGCTAACTTGGGGCTTGGAGGGTTTGTTGGCTTTGGTCCTTGGGTCTTGGAAGACTCTTTGTAAGCAAATTCTATAGAAGAAAAATATTTTTTTGGGTTTTCCCCCTAAAGCGGTTTTTCCCTGGCTTGGAGCCTATATCCTCTGTACTTTGTCTCTTTGTGATCTTCATTGTTTTTGATAATTGCTTGATGAACAAAACTAAAGAAGTAATTAAAGACAAACTAACGTCACAAGTAATTATCAAGATAAGGAAAATAAGTAATAATCTACAAAACTATATATTTTCCAACAACACTATTAGGTGCTTCCAATCTCAAGAGGAGGAACAGTGCCTAGGCCAACCCATCAATTAGTAGGTGCAAATGAATAGTTGTATGATGGGGGTTTACTTCATAGGGGATGTCGCCATCTATGTACCAATTATGAAATACCATCATCCTTGAGCATTATAATGTGAAGAGAGAGCAATCGTGGGACTTAAGTCACTCCTTTCCTCAACCTATTTTTACCACCCCTCTTGTCTACCTTTTCTTCATTGATTTTTGTTTTTATGGCATATCTTGGGCTACAAGCTTTATTTATGCATTCATTACCCTTTAAGGATGAGGTATTTTATTGCTCATCAAAGTTGGGATATCAAAGTTCCTTTGATTTTGGTTTACTCATGTTTTAGCCACGAACTGGGTGAGGGCTAATGAGGGGGATAGAGATTTATCCTAGCCAATATTTTGCATTCTATCTTTATGGTTCATGCTTTTTCTTTTCTTTCTGTTGCATCAACCTTTGAGAGAAATGTTTCTAAGCCCCTATTGAAGAATGAGGAAATCAGGGTACTAATACTAGTGATAGATTACAGTCAACCCGGAGATTGGGACATGAAACCAAGGGAAAATGGAAAATGGCAAGTATGGATTATGATGGGCATGCGACATCAATTAGTGCCTCCTATTTTTTCCCCTCTTGGACAATGGAAAGAAAGGCCTTAAAGAATGTCACACTGGATTAGGGGCAAAGGATAACCACCAAGGTGAAGCATGCAAACAAGGATACAACCAAAAGTGGTCAATCATCCAATTCAACTTGTGATTCATACCAATATGCTCTTAAACATTAAATGAAAGCACTTGATTACAAACATGGTTAATGTACCTTATGATGGATGACCCACCTTCATCTATTAAGTAGGCTAGATGTCACAAAGCACTAAACGAAGTATAGATGGAGGGCCTTTAAGGCTAGCCATATGTAGATCACATAGGGCTGTTGTGTGGTAGACTGATCAGATTCAGAGAAATGTTTTCTCCTAGGGATCACCCACTTGGGTGGATAACAATGCCATAGGTGTTTTGGTTAAAGCATGCGAACAAGGATACATCCAAAAGTGGTCAATCATCCAATACAACTTGTGATTCATAACAATATGCTCTTAAACATTAAATGAATGCACTTGATTACAAACATGGTTAATGTACCTTATGATGGATGACCCACTTCATCTATTAAGTAGGCTAGATGTCACAAAGCACTAAGCGAAGTATAGATGGAGGGCCTTTAAGGCTAGCCATATATAGATCACATAGGGCTGTTGTGTTGTAGACTGATCAGATTCAGAGAAATGTTTTCTCCTAGGGATCACCCACTTGGGTGGATAACAATGCCATAGGTGTTTTGGTTAATCTAACAAAAGTCTACATGCCCCGATTGGATTGCTCCCAAAACTATAAATGAACTTCCTAGTGTCCTATGGTTAGTCAATATTTATGTTAAGTTCAACATCTTAAACTATTCAAAGATTTCTTTTCCTTTCCATCACTTGACCAAGTTGTAAATATAGTGTTTGGTCCTCTACCTAGGAGAAAGTGATCAAATTTCTCCAGAAAATCTCTCATTATGCTCTTGTTCTTTCTTTTCCTAACTTGGCTAAATACATTTAACATCTTGGGTGAAATTCAACCTTTTCCCAAGCCAAATTAATTCACTATGCTCTTGTTCTTTCCTTTCCTAACTTTGCTAATTAAATATAATGTCTCGGGTGAACTTCGGCCTTTTCCCAAGCCAAATTAATTTACTTTTATTATGATAAAGAACTTTATGCTTTTGCCCAAGCTATTGAGCAAGGGTGTTTCTTCAGTCTTAGAATAACCGATGTCACACAAGTTTTCAGAATGGAGAAACAAGTTGGGAATGACTAGGAGCTCTTCCCAAATTTTGCAAGAAATGACACATTGAAAGAGGGAAAAATAAATATTCAAAATAAAAAAATAAAAATGAAAGAAAAAAATAGCAAAAGATTCAAAATACATAAAAATTTAGCTCAAGAATGATGCATACATAATACTATTACATAATGCATAATAATATCAGTTATGATTCTAAACATGTAACATGTTAACATATCGATACTCAAATGATAACATAATTATTTAATGATAAATGTGAGACTGAATTATTAGTTTTCGACCTATGTGCAATCATTGTAGAGCTCAGCTAGGGTTCCACACAAATGAGCTCTTGTACCATGCTCATGATTGGTAGACCATTATATCCCTTGCTAGAGAAAGGGAATCTTTGACTAAAGATCAGACACATAAAAGGAGGTTTGCTATTATTGTTAATGGTAGGGAAAGGTAGTGTTCTATGCAAATCTTATGACCAAAATTTTGATGCTAATTGGAAGAAAAAGGACCTAGTAGTTGGCAGTTGGTTCACTTGGTTAAACGTAGGGAGAGGTGTGGAAAGAATTCAAGCTAGATTGGACATAGTGTATGTCCTTTTCACTTCTAAGTGGTTGGAGAGTTGGAGTGGTGTAATGATACATAAGTTTTAATCATCTTCCCATTCACACTGTTATCCATTTAAGGAGCTAGCTTGCCTGCATCCCTTTCATTATGCTTGATATTTTGATCTTGAATTTGAAGGTTGTCAACAACTCATTACTAAGCTTTGGAATAAGGTTCATATGCTAAAGGGTGAAGAGGGATGGAGTATTTGGTGGGAGGCAACAATTAATCACATCGGAAGAATTTTTGCCAACCATAGGAGAAGAAAAGAAAGGCAAACTCAACAAAGACTTCAAGAGTTGGGTACTCTTATGGATGTATATGCTCACAATATCACCCTTCAAGAAGTCCCAACAAAGGGGTATTTCATAAGGTGGATGGAAAAATATCATGTTAGATATGCACATGTTAGAGCTAGGTTACAATGGATAGAGGAGGGTGATGAACCATCCGACAATGCTTTGATTTTTTTAGGAGGAAGAATGTGCTAGAGAGGATTATGGGCTTGAAGCACCCAGATGGTGTGTTGGTTGAAGACTAGATAAAATTAAGGTTATGTTTGGGTGGCCTTTCCAAAATATATTTGTAGAGTATCATATTATAAACTAGGTAGTAATCTTTGCTCACGAGGCTTGTAGAAACGTGGTTCCCTAGGAAGTGTGGACTAGTGAGAGGGATATTTGATGGAGGATAATCTTATCCAAGCCTTCAATTGAATGGAAAACATCAAATCACCAAGGATGGATGGCTTTAAATGTGAGATTTTGAAGAAAATGTCACTGTCCATTGGAAGCAATACTTTATCTATGGCACATGAATTGTTTTGCATTAGAAGAATGGGAGAGATGCAAAATTGAGGCTTGATCAAATTGAGTCCTAGGAATGCAACTAATGAGATTATTGGTCTATTGAGATCAATTACCCTTATTAATGTGTCTTACAAGATATTAGCGAAGGTGTTGCCCATACGGGTTCCAAAGTTTGTGTCTTTAATTATCCTGCTAGAACAGGCAAGATTTTTATAGGGGCGATTTTTCTTGGAGATGGTTCCCACAAAATTTGTGAGTATAAAATGGGCTAAGGAGATAGGGAAATATTGATAAAGCCTACGATAGGGTTGACTAGTTTTTAATCAATGACATGCTTTCTTAGCTAGCTTTTGTGGAAATGATTAAGACATTGTTTGCTAATGCCTTGAATTTCCTATTAGTTAATGATTCCCTCTTGGTTAAAATTGTGATTCACAAGCCCATTGGGTAGGGGTGCCCTTTAGCTACTTATCTCTATGTGTTAGCCATTGATGCTTTTGGTTATATTCTTGATTCAACCAAACCACAGGGGAGGGTGAGAGAGAATTCCATTGCATTAGGGGAAGTTTTAAAATGACCACTTTGCTAATGATTCACTTCTCTTGGTCCAACCGTTCCCTGATTTCAATGGAGTTGCTTTGAGTTTTTTAGATACTTTTTGTATTGTAGCAAGTTTCATTCTTAGTGATCAAAAATCTATTTCTTGGTTTACATGGACGGATGTTCTTCTCGCTTGGTTGAATTGCCTATGGAGGAGGGTTAATGAGGGACAAATTGCTTGGTATTTAGGAGTTCCCTTTAGTGTTAGTGTTTTTGTAGCTGATATGTAGGTTTAGATCTTGAAAGATCTTCAATGTAAGAACTGGCTAGTAAAGTCATTGTCCTTAGAAAAATCTTTTGGGCTGGTCATGTGTATTAGGTTGCTTGTTGGTTCCCCTCCAACACCCAATTCAGAAAACTAGAGAAATCATTGAGAAGCTATCTCTAATCCAAGCTTGATGGTAAAAGAGGCATGCCATTAATTCTATGGCTGATTTGCACAATGTCCAAATAGTTTGGGAGTTTTGGCTTGATTGACATTAGTCTTCAAGGTGCTATTTGTCTACTAGATGGGTTGCTCACAATGTTTTTGGTGATGAACTCTAGGAGCGACTTCTCTAGTACAAAATTCTTCATTTTAGGCATACTACTTGCTTAAGGGGTCTTTTTCAACATTTTGATATTATAAGTACTCAAATGATTTTAAGATTTTAGGTTCTTCTATGCTTGAGGAAATTTATGAAGCATGGAAGAAGGTTGCTTCTTGTCTGTCATTGTAAGCTTTGGGCTTTTGGAGGGGTAATAATGTTGCCATCCAAACCATTTCGTCTTGGAAGATATATAACACTCTACTCTCATATAGAAAGATTTTGGCCTAAATGTTTGGCAAAGAAGGGATTTTTTGTGTGGGGTGACCTTTGGGATCATCACAATAGATTTTTGATGTCTTGGTCTTTGCTCTAGCATGAAAATAGCTTCCTTATATTAGAAAATGCCATTATTCAAGAATTAGAAAGCCCATCTCTACAGAAGACAAACATAGGTTGGATAGCCACACACTTGGCCTTATCAGGATGGATTGGCCTTAGTGGTATAATAAGCTGATTTGGGTTTACAAGACTCATCAGTTGTATTGTGAAACCCGCATTTTAACAATTTAATCAAAATCTAGAATTGTACCCCAAATTTGACCAAAATTTGAAACCTGAATTAATTAATTATCTAGAGTCTAAACTCATTTAACAAATTTGTGAAACCCACTTTGGGAAGTCTACCAGAATCTAACCAATTTAACAAATTAACCGGAATCTAAAAGGTGTGCCCTAAATTTATAAAATTTACACCAAACATTCCATAAAAGACATAAAAGATACACAGATTTCCAATTTACTCATACATGCAAATAATTGGGATGCAGAAGAATACCTGGTTATCTGTTTGAAGGTATTTGTTGTCTGTGCTCCCGCTGCCCCCGCTACCAAACCAAATTTTCCTCCCAGCCTATCTGGGGATTAATCTATCCGTTCCCCAGATCCAGAAGACTTCGTATTTGAGGTCTTTTGGCCCCCGTGCCCAAAACCCCAAGAACAATTACTCAATTTACCAAATTTCTCTTCACAAATTCCCTCTGTCCCTTTGTCTATTACTTCTCCACTTCTCTGCATAACCTCTATGTCTTTGCTTCTCGGTAAGATTCATAAATCCTCCTTCGTGTGCCCTCCTCTGCCTACACTCCTCCCCTTATATCATCTCCAGTTCCTTCCTCTCTATGCCACCTCTTCACCGCCCTTCCATAAAATATTGTCCAATTTTCATGCAATGACCGTCTTCATTATAGGTGTCAATAGTGTGATCCTTATATAATTGTGAGTTATAATTCCTTGGTAATTCATTTATAACATATTTCTTTTATTTTGGGTTGTATAAGACGTATATATTATAGTTCCTTTCTAGTTAGCATGATATATGTATATTATAATTATAGTTCCTTTAGTATAATAAATAATAATATATATTATAATCCCTTTTGTTTTGTATAACATGGTTATATATATATATATATATATATATATATATTATGTCAGTGGTACACACATTAAGTACTCCACTTATAATTCCTTTATATTCTTGTGAATTAGGTACTAGTATTTTCAATAATTAATTCATTTATTCTATACTTGGACATTTTTCAGAATCAATTAATATGTATATTAGTGTCGTGCATGCGATGCATGCATATGTAGCTATCATATGCATGTATCGTATGCATGCTAATATTCCTATGGAGCTCACGATTCAAGATGGTTGTTACATGTATCAAATGCTCCATGTGAGACTTCCACTTAAGGAGATCTTCAACAAAGATGGGATATTGAGGAGGAAAAGGAGTGGGATTTTCATTTAAATTTAGTTTGGGATCATAGGGTATCTCACTTGCTGAGGGTCTTTCTTGGATGGTGGTCTATTAGGGACTTCCTTCAAAGTTGAGACATGCTAAATTCGGTTTGCAAATGCATTTTGCCTCCGTTGTGGGGTCACAAAGATAGTTTGCCACATTTTTTGGAACGACAAGTGTGCCAAAGCCTGGTGGGATCTGGTTTGGATCTCTTGGAATCATATTCTATTATCTAATACAAACGTTTTTGTTTTATCGATACCCTTTAGAGGATTTGGATGTTGTTTCCCTACCTCACTTTAGAGGAGTTTGGTATTGCATTAGAATAGGGTGGTTGTTTTCATCTGGAGAGTGAGATGTAATACAGGTTTTTGGCAACTCATTTTTCGTGTTGATCTTTCCATGGATCGTTGTATGCTGAACTTAAGGCCCAACTTACAACTAAGGTCATTCTCATTTGGAAAAAGTATTATTATCCCTGGGCTGAATCTATTTTAACTTTTAAGGTCCTTTTCTTTGCACTTTGGATATAAGCTAGTGTATATTTTGTATTTTTGTTGTTAATATAAGAAGCATTCTTTCAAACAAAAATGATGAGACTAAATTTACAAATTGATAACATGAAGGAGGGGAAAAATCGTGAGGCTGAATTTATAAATTGATAATATGAAGTAGAGGCACAAACTTGAAAATAATACGTTATAAATTAAGCATATTGTTGTTTGAATGTTTATAGTCAAGTCAAAGGCATAATCAATGGAAAATATATCCTCTTAAAGCAATATCCGGTATATACACATCAGTGCTATATTAATCCTATGTTCTTTATCTTGATTGTCTGTCTTTTTATATAGTTTATCTAAATTTTTTTATTTTGTTTTATTTATATTGATTATCTTTGTTGTTGTAGAATTTATCTAAAATTTCTTATTTTGTTGGGCATTGCATTCAACACTTTCCTCAATGACATTTTTTATAGCAATAAATGTTTAAAGTCTAGATCACAATGTTGTCAATAATAAAAAATGCTAATGTAAGGAACTCTCAATTACAAATCGAGAACACCTTTTTCTATAATGCAGACTAATGAAACCGACATAAATTAGTATGTTGTTCTATAAAGTTTCCACCTGTAATAATATATTCATTCTCATGGAAGAGTGCAACTATTAGTGGTTTCTTGGGTATGTTCAATCCTAACATATTGTAATACCTTACTAACAATGAAGATATTTCCTAATTCTTGATTATTTTCCAGTGGTGTTTTTCATACATTCTTGCATGATACTAAACGATAACCAATTCACCATTAGGGCACAACACCACTATAATCGAATATATGAAATGTGGCATGTATCTTACCTCCAAGAGAATGCACTTAAAATATGTGGACATACAAAAATTTTGTATATCAAATGTTAGGTGGCCATTTTCGAAGTCACCAAATATTTCTATTTGTAGAGATTCATGGTTATTATTATTGCTTTTTGATGCCAAGTGAGACACTTTGGAGTGTCAGCTTGGCCGACTGAGCCCTTTATAGGCCTGTTTCAACACCTCCATTGGGTTCACATGTTTGGTAGCTTGGGAAAGTTTTCAACTTATTGAGGAGTGTTGTGGAGAATAAGTTTCAAGGAACAAGATATTACTAATGGGTCCATACCTCAATGAGTTTGTCAAATAAAAGAACGAAAATATATGAAGGTTTTGACCAACAGAGTTAATGGTCGTAGTTGTCCTCACCTTCTCTGTTGGACATTGGATAAACCAACGCTCCCCGTGTGTTTTGCGACATGGACTAATCGCCTCTCGTGGATCCTTATCTATGGCTATGCGATCGTTGACTAACACCTGCGGGTTTTGGTTTGACGTGTGATTTCCAACAAGTGGTATTAGAGCGTAGGTCACGAGTTCGATACACACCCGAATCGCGTTGGGGGGGGGATATTGTTAGACATTGGATAAATCAATGCTCTCTGTGTGTTTCGCGACATGGACTAACCGCCTCTCGTGGATCCTTATCTCTGGCGATGCGATAGTTGACTAACACCTGCGGGTTTTGGTCTAACGACAATCGTGATTCCCAACATTCTCAACCCAACACTTGAGAGTTTCGCATCACGACTTTCAAGATTTGAGTTGTTTGTATAATGCTCATGGACTTTGGATATTTTTTAGGTAGTCACTCATACTATAAGTTCCAATTTCAAGCCTGTTACCCACCAAAAGTGGGTGACCCCTAAGAGAAACTCCATTCCTCTTCATCTCTTTGAGATGACAGCCAACAACCCCTGAGAGCCACCTTGTAGCTAATATGACGTGCCATTCATATCTTTGCCACCTGCATCAGTCATATGTCCCCTTGCCCATTTGTCAGGATCACATGTTGGAAGGTGGGCTTCTGGTCAAAAGGTACATTATTCATTTTGCATTCAGGTGCTTATGCTTGTTTGTATTTTGGGCATTTTGGCATGAATTATGGGGTGACTTGGAAGAAAGAAGGGTCTTGGCGGTAGTCTTTTTCCCTCACCTTAAATGGGGGGGAGGGTAACTTTTTATCTTGGTCCAACAAGACTGCCTCTAATGGATTATTTCTTTAGGAAAGGGAACTACTTTGGAATCCATGATTGAGATAGTGTGTCCCGTCTATCCCTTTTCCATACTTAACACTCCCCTTTGTACATTACTAATCCTTATTCCACTTCCCTTCTTTGGGTCCACTAGGATTGAGGACACCCCCTCCTCTTTTCCACATGTATGGGTCGGGCCCGAAAATGTTGCCCCAGGAGGTTGATACAGATGAAAGAAAAGAAAGAGCATATCGTGGCCACAAGCAAGAAACAAAAGAAAGAAAATTATAAAATGCAAAATATGGTTAGGACATTAACATTAGCACGTGGGTAAAATCCAAGCATGAGCTCTACCCTTATCATTATGGCCATCACCTAGCTCCCGAGGCCAATGTTTCCCTATCACATCATTGGAAAGGAACCCTTGCATGTCCCGACCCTTGGTGGGCGATGAACTGCCCCGCCATTAAGGGGTAACCATTGCTACACATCATTCAAAGCATGCTCTCATTTCCTAGAGCTTCAAGTGGTAATACAAAGAAATATCAAGAAAAACCAAAAGGCAATAAGAGGGGTGGAAAAACAAAGGCCGGGGTGACTCATGCATCCAAAATTTCTCCCTCCTCACATTTGTACACTCAAAATGTGGAATTCCTCATCATTTGTAATATTCCAAACTTAAATAAATAGTGATATGCAAAGCAAGAACGATTTACAACACAAAATTTTTAAACAATCAACAAATGCTCATAAAAGCTCTGGAATTAAGAACCAGCTGAGCCATTTTATTAATCAATGGAGCAAGTATAATAGTATGGAGGAATGCACCTAGGCTTGCCTCAATGGCAAGCATGACAGAACCCAGGTGATAATACATTGATCTCAAATGTTGGGAATGACTATTCCTCTAATGCTCTGCGCTGCCTAGAAAACTTCACTGCTCTTGGAAAGGGACTACAAGAAAATCCTCCTCCAGTGCTTAGAAAATGATGAAACTTCAGTGACAAACTCCTTGGCCAAAACCCACAAAAACCCAAAAATGGTTTGGCCCGATTTTGACTTCCCAAAATTGACCCCCAAAGGCACTATTCAATCCCCAGCGATTCTACACGGTTTGATGCAAAGATATGGCTTAAAACCCCACCTATGGTGTTCAGAAAATTATGAAACTTTATTTATGGGATCCTTGTCAGAAACCCATAAAAATTCAGAAAGGATTTTGATTGGTTTAGACTTCTGAAATTCGACTGCCTTGGAGCCCAACCTCAGTTGCAACTGCAAAACTAGGCCAGCTGGAAACTACCTGTAAATCCTCCTGGAAATGCCCCCAAAGTGCTGGGCTGACCCTTGCTATCCAATCCCTGACTTCCTGGGTGAGCTCTTGGCCTAAGACAACTGCTCCTAAGGTCCATGAAAAACTGATGAGTAACCTCTGCACTGTCCCCTAGCCCAGCAATTCGAACTGGTGGAATGTTGGCTTCGCTGGCTGTAAAACTTAGCAAGAATGCTGGTTTATTGTTGCTATCTCAGCTCTCTAACTCCTCGACAAACAATCTGATCTCTGCTGGCCTCTATCTCCCTTTGTGTATTCTCTAGCTGCCCAGAAATACGCACTCCCTGCTCTGCGCTGGTTGGTGGTGCTATGTCACTACCCTGAAACTCCTGAAATCCTTGTAGAACTGCCTCTCTAGGGCAGGCATGGATGGTCCCCTGAAGTAGAGGTTGAATCTCCCGCTTGAGAGATTCGTGGCTAAACAACTAGTTGACTCAGCTAAACAACAGAGTGAACAGTCAAGTGATTTTGTTTGCAAGATGTATGAATGAATCCCAAAATGAGAGCTGCTCCCTCCTTATAACTCCTTGGGCCTCCCTTGCCTCATGTGGGCCCCTCCATCCACCTATTCGACTTTCCCTCCAAGCTATTCGAATGGGCCAATTTGAATTCCCATGTGGGTGCCCCCCACATTCCACTAGCAACCAAATTAAGTTGAATTGCCTCCTAAGTCCCTAAGTCGAAAATGATGGGTTCTCTTCCTTAGCCAAAATTGTGTAGCAACACCCTGTTACAAATGTGTTTGAGAAGGGACATGACATCATTGCTACCCTCTTGACCAGGGCATTTGGCCTTGAGACCCCTTCTTCCCTCCATTCCATCATCATTCAAATATACCACCTATCAATTGAAGGGAGGACTGAGGACTTGTCACTTCCCTTTGGGAGTTGGAAACACATAACAGGGTCACCTTTTAGCCACTCCTACCTAGGCAAATAACACCATTATTTGACTAAGCCCCCAATTTTGGAAGAGGAACCTTGTATGAAGTGTCACATTGTCCATTACTTGCAAGCTTTGTTCACTTTCATGCAAAAATGATTAAATGTACCTAATGTCATAAATTGCAGAACTGGATATTGTGTGTGATTGGCAAGTGGTTTCATTATGGGTTGGGCAACTTAATTGAGGCCCATGCCCACCAGAGGTTCATATTGACGCCCACAGGTGCTCCGTTGAGGGCCCTGGGTTCTGGACATTTATAGAGCATCATTTGCATTCATGGGCACCTTCAACACCCCAAAGCTTCTGCACTTTTCCCTATGTTATTCATGGGAGGATGCACCTAGATCAACATACCCCAACCGACTTATATAATGTTCCAACACAGAAATTTGCACAATTTTTCTTCAAAATTCATCAATTCCTGTAGCAGACTTTAAACAAACAGTTTGCATGCTAATTCTGTCAAACACAAAATTTGATACCACAAAGCACATTCAGTTATTTTTACAAACATTTAGTGGGAAAACTAGAAACAAAGCTACGACCAACAATTATGCTAAAAAATCTCCCACCCAACAACAGTATTTACTATTTTCATTCAAAACAGTTGGAAAAAGTCTTTCACAAAATGAGGGAACCTGGGAATTAAATTTCTGAAGATGCTCCACCCAGTTTGTTCCTCTTGGATGTGTACATGACCTTCTTGAATTGAGTAGTCCGTCCTAATGGGAATTTTCCCACCAACTCAGCCCTTTGGAAGTGGTTCAACCGCACAACTAAGCCATTTGGCCCTCTTTGGAAAATATGGAAATTAAACTTGGCTCTCTGGACCAAGAACTCTGCCCTCTGCAAAATTGGGAATTTCAGCCTTCACCCAATACCCATGAAAATTGCAACTCAGTCTTCCACAAGATAACCTGGCCTCCTTGAAGAAATTTTGGCCCCAACAAATAAACTCCTAGAAATGGCACAATTTGGCCACAAGAAGTTCGACACCCTCACCAGAACTCGACCCAAGGATACTAAGGGGAATTTCGGCCCACAAAAAGGTATTTGACCTCTTCAAAAAATTGGCAGCTCAGCCCTGGAGAAATTTGTGCACTCGCGCCCCTTGAACAATGGGCAATTCGACCCCTTTAGAAATACAATTTTGGCCCCCGTGGAAGAAATCAACCTCACTTGGCAATTCAGCCTCCTCACAAGATAACATGACCTGTCAATTAAATTTCAGTGCCTCTGTAATTGTGATTCCCCTGCAATAAAATTTGGCATCAAACTCTAACAAGAAAATTTGAAATTAGTTCAACAACAAATGCAACTAGTGTGGCAATGTATTCCACCGAAATTGGGGAACCAACTAGGGTGACAATTAAATTTACTGAAACTGGGTTGAGGTTCTCCCTTGAAGCCCTCTAGTTGAACTCGGTTGAGCTCTGCTTCAACTGCAATTAGAAATGGTCAAATTGGATAAACTTCAGAATGAACTCCTTCCCCTTTTTATAGTTTCTCTTTGAGAGTTCTTTTTAATTTAATATTAAGTTCACCTGTTTGTCACCTTTTTATCAAAACACTAAATACCAGAATTACCCTTTTGCCAAC
Source organism: Pinus tabuliformis (assembly GCA_031772625.1). Taxonomy (NCBI): domain Eukaryota; kingdom Viridiplantae; phylum Streptophyta; class Pinopsida; order Pinales; family Pinaceae; genus Pinus; species Pinus tabuliformis. The sequence goes on along the minus strand of CM062817.1, from coordinate 841,896,190 downwards.
TTTTTATCAAAAAACTGATCAAAAATGCCAAAAATGGATAGAATATGCTACTGTTCAAAATGATGGGGACATTACCGCTTAGCAGTGATCACATGGTTTGGCAGTTGATCCAGTGCCCATATGAGGTTTGTCTCATCTTTGGAGACATGGGAGAGCTTGCACCATCTTTAGTGCCCTCAACGCTGGAGCAGAGACAAAGATTTAGCCACGTGGAGACCCATGAGACCCATTTTGTGCCCCAAACTGTATTTGGGGGTCCACAAGATGATTTGCATCGAGACAAAGGGACCAACCCCTCCATCATGACTTTAGTGTTGAAAAGTGTAACTAGGTTCAGTCTTCATAATGACATGTGTAATTGTGATTTTATGTAATTGATGTAAAGAAGAAAATAAAATTATTTTTGTAGTACTTGAATCATGGGTTTCATGATCAAGGAATTTTATTTTAGTTAAGGTTCCCATTGTGAACCTTTAGGTTTTGTCATCAAGTCATAAAAGTCAAATTGAGTCAATGTCATGTATGAAGGACCCTTCTTGGGCATGTTACATTTTTGTATGAGTCATTAAATGAATAAGAAGGCCCTCCAAGACCAAGCAAAGCATCTCCTTCAAGTCGGCTACAAGATGGAGTAAATGATCTACACCAAAGGACATGTCAACTCACCCTCACTCAAGTCGACTTATTTGATGGGCAAACCACTATAAATAGGGCAACTCGGCTTTCATTTGAGGCAGAGATTTTCGGTCAAGCAAGTCTGCAATTAGGAGTGCAAGAAACACTTAGAAAGGAGTCTCATAGCCAGCGAAAGGAAGGAAGGAAGAGCAAGGTTGTTTGGGTCTGTTTTAGGGTTGATCTCCACTCACACATGCGAAGAAAAGGAGTGTCACTGCTGCAGAAAAGGGCCAAAGTCTTCCTTGCTATGCTAGAAGCCAAATCAAGAAGTATTTAAGTCAATTCATCAAGCCGAGTTGGAGAAGAAAGCCATTCAGTCCAAGCGAAGGAGATTAAGGGGTTGAATCACCATATATCTCTCACATGTGTTGCAACTAGGGTTTCCAAGGAGGCCGAAATAGGGTGCAAGTCTGAAGCAGAGAAAAGGAAGCCGAATTCTGAAGGGTAGCCGAGAAGGAGGAAGAAGCAGAGGTTTGACTATTGTTGACTCAAGCAAGAAGAATCTCATCAAGGAGGCTTTGTGTCTTGGTCTTGGAGTGGCAAATAGGTCAAGGGTCTTGGTCTTGGTATTCATCAATTGAAGTCTCTATAAGAAGAAGAATTCGTTTGGGTTTTCCTCTCAATTGGGAGAGGTTTTGGCCCTGGCTGATAGCCTACATTGTGTGTCTCTTGTCTCTTTATGGTTTATGCATTGGTAATTGTTTGATGAAGAAGAACACTATAATAACATAAGTAAAAGAAGATCCTAATCTAAGAAGTAAAAATCATTCACAAGCAGTTATCTATCATAGAGAAATCACCTAATTGTTATGCCCTAGATTTCTCAACATTTAGAGGCCCTCTACATCACACATGGCACCATTTGGCCTCAACGCCTTCCCTCTAGAGGTCTACACATGCATGATGTTAGCATTTCGGTCCTCCTTTAGGAGATTTTATCATTTGTTACATTGGTTACTAGGTCGCCTATGACCCATAGGTGTTTCTAGCACATCACTTTATGATTTTAGGGGCTTGTAGGCATAATAGCACATATTAAGACTCATAATTATTAGAGAGATGTCATTTCATCTCTCATCATCACTCATTGGGGAATTCAACCTCGTTAGAGAGACTCACACTTGTTCTTTTCTTGGATTATTGGATGATTGGATGCATTTTGATATTTGGAGCTGATTTTTGGACATCTTTTGGAGCTATTCTTGGCATAATGGATGGAATTTCTTGCTAAATTGTCTTGTAAGTGCTTTATTGTTGAAGATATTTCTTTTCATGTCTAATGTATGGAATGAGTAGTTCTAATCTATGCTAAATTGTGCCCTAAATTTTGATAAGTATGTATTGAATGCTAGTTAGAAGAAAATTGCATGCATTATTCATACATGACATTGTAAGATTATCCTAGTGGTGAAACTCTTTGTAGCTCTTCCCATAAAATTCCATTATTCCTTGAGTGGGTAAATGCTTGAAATTTGTGCTAGGGCATCAAATTTCAGCCTCCTTAAGAGCAAGATTGGCCTATCTTAAACATCCATGACTCCATATACCCAAGGGACAAGGCACTAGTCCAAGTCTTTGGTGATCAATCTAAATTCTTATTCATTTTCTCCTTTAAAATTTTGGTCCTTTCAAGGATAGAGGAGAAACTAGGGCTTGGTGTGAATTTCTAGGGAAGAGGGTTTTTGGAGGATTGAGAACCTAAATGTCAAGTTGACTTGGTTTGCCACAAAATTTCTCAATTTGGTGGGCATCCACTCAAATTTCGTCCATAAATTCTCTTGCCCTAGGTGTTTTCCCTAGAAGGGAAACCCTAGTCTTCATTCTCTCAACTTAAGGACTTCCTTGAGGTTTTTATGAGCCTTGGATTCACTGGTTATCATAAAATTCCCTTTCCCTTTGGCTTTGACCTTGAGAACACCTATTATCATCAAAAACCTCAAAACCATAGGTCTTGAGCCTTGTTTTCTAGGGCCTTTCTTTGAGACTGATTTGCTTCTTTGAACCTTGAGCCGTTATTGTGTGTCTCTCTCTTGAATGAGCCCTAGTGAGATCATCTCATACCTTATCTATCACATATCTATCATAGAATTGATATCTATCTCTCTTATCATGACTCCTCCCATCAGTGAAAATCCGTAAAGAGCAGGGTGTTTTGGCTGAGGTGACATTGGGCCTCTACCCCATTGCTGTCCCATTGTCTAGTTAATACCTTGTAGGGTTTCCCTCTCCAAGCCTTGCTAGATTTTGCGGCAACAAATCCCAAAGAAAGATGCTCATCTTAAGCAGGATTCTTGTTCAATTTTGTGGAGTTCCTGTGCTTCAATGAGGGGGGAGAGATAGTCATTTTTGAAGGAGGCACCTTTGGCATTTATGGTGGTCACTTTGGAAAGGACAAGGCTCTTCATGATTTATAGAGATTATTCTATTAGTCTTGGACCTAGAAAGATGTGTTCTACTTCCTTTGAGTCTTGGCTGCTTGTCACAAGTCCATGATAGCCAATAGCAAATTAGGAAATTTGGTTTTTCTCTTGTTAAATGCCTCTTTCTTCTTGGTCTTGATCTCAATGTATTTGGTTTTTGGATTTTTGACTACAATGTATCACTATGATTCTGTCATTGAAGATTTCTAATGAAATCAATGGCTCACTCACATTCAAAATGTCCAGTGGAACTTTGGGCTTCTGTGCAGCATCGCTGTTGGAATTTGAACTCAGAGGTTGTTTCCCTTTTTTTGAGGGGCTTCGTGGATATTGTTGAATACCATTTTTCGATGGTTAGACACAGATGGTGAACCAAATCCTGTTTTAAGTCCTTATATTTTTTAATCAAACCTCACCTTCTATTGTATTTTAAATCTAACTCAGACTGACTGTTCACATAACAGAGCAATTCAGGTCTCCACTTCTCATTCTTCATTTGAGGTTTACATCTAGTGTTGGAGTGTTAATACTTTAATACTAAAATTGAAATATAATGAAGTCACAGTTTTATTAATGACTTTAAGAAAATGATACTAGGGTATTTGTTAATAAGTGCTTAGGATCAATGTTATCAGAACCGAACCGGTGATTGAACCGAAAAACCGTGTGTACCAGGAACCGGTAAAAAACTGAAAAAATAATGGTTTACCAAAAACACATAAAATTTTCATATTTTAAAGAAAAACATATATATTCATGTGCACCCATATGAATCTAAACCATTTATATACAAATATGCAAAAGTTTTCATTTACATTGCATATACGGGTGCACATAACCAAAATAGTATTGAGTGCAATCCATCTCTGAACCGAAAATACATCAACAAATAGGCTCTAGATGGCCTCTAGCATAAAAAAAAATCGTGCTACAACAAATGCCTACATATCATCAAAATCATTGCCTATATTGGGGTCTTCGTCATCAATATAACCATTTAGGCATTAAAATAAGATAGAAAAAATGTAGCATGTCATGTCAAGATTTTGTTTGAGTGATGGGTACATTTTTAGTAGAGTCATGGTAGAGGAGTTCGACAACCAATGCCACTATCATCAAATTACATAGAGGGCTTGGTGCTCTTTATTAAATACTAGCTCCATACCCTTGTACAAGACCAAATCCAATGGAAATGTTGCAATCCTGAAATCCTGAAATCCTGTTAAGTCTGCTAGATTTTGAGTGAAATTCTACTTTCTACTTTGGAACCACTCTCAAACATCCTGAGTCATTTCATGATAATGTTAAAAATTTAAGTAAAAGGATGAAAATGAAAACATTACCATGAATTGCATAGCAATACTAGGGCTATAGGCTTGATTATTACGCTGAGGGCCATAGGCTTGAATATTAGGCTAGCCTAGGGGAGAGTAAGAAGTGTGTCAACTAACTAAAAATTAATAAAAAAAAGACAATTTTTTTTGCACAAAACCGGTCCTGAACCAGCTGGTTCGGAGGGCTGGTTCGGACCGGTTTTGCCTCCAAACCGGTCGGACTGGCCAGTTTTGCTAGAACCAGTTCGGTTCTGATAACACTGCTTAGGACTATTGGGTAGTCTAATCAGCACATTGATGTAATAAAAGGGGAATTCCTTCTTTATATATGATGAGTCCCAGTCCTTGAATATTAAATAGTCATTCATCCTTTCATCTCTTTGTTTATTGTCAAAAGTCCAACATCCAGCACTTCATAACTCATGGCAAAGATGAATCAGTGTCCTCATCTGGTTTGGTGAATATCTCGTCATTGGATGTAGCAGGAGTTTCCTTACTTGTAGGAAGCTCTCTGCCAATACTTACCCTTGAGAGGAACTGATGAAGAATAATATTTAGTGTTGTATTGTTTAAAGGGACTAAATCTGGTAGTTATTTTTTGACCAGAGGGAACATAAGTTATAATGAATTACACGTCCATGAGAGGGAGCACATGCCAAGGTAGTTGGTAATTAATTGTTAGGTAGTTTTCAACTTTCAAGAAGTTCGTATTTTTTAATTAGCAAAATGCGTGATAAAAATAGTTATGTAGGCAAATATAAAACTTGTCAGGAATTTGAATAGTCTGTCTGCGTTTCTCTCTCTGTTTTTATCTCTTGATTTTTGTCTGTGTCAATTGTCACTATCAATGATTGATCTTTAAATGCCATGTTGAAGAACAACTTTGAACCCTTGAATGAAGTGGTGCATAGTGGAAACACGACCCTTAACTTTTCCATTGATTTGGTTGTGTGTTTAATCTCTCCATTACATTTGATCTAAATCAAGGATGTCTCATCTTTGAGAATTTTTATGTGGTTTATTTTTTTGGAAATACTGCTTACATGACTTACAGCTGACCTTCTGGCTAAGTTTCCACGTTATGAAGGGTGTTTTATGCTGTTAAATCACCCAGAACTTGCACTTGGCCTCAACCACATCTACTTGGGTGGTTTGAACCTGAGACTTCAAATTAACATGAGCCAAATCACCTTGTTTTTTTCTGCTAGACCATACTCCCACTGGCAATCTTTGTGTAACTAAGATAACTATGTTTCTATTTTAAAAATTGAATCCATAAACAGATTTAAAGCACATTGGTAAATGAATCTTTGCTGTTATTTTTGTTTGTATCTTTCGTGTATGGGGGCTGGGGCTCCTTTCCATGACATTATGACTGGCTTTAGTATCAATTTTTTTGAGGTAGAATTTTGCAGCTAGACTATTGCTATAAGTCAAATCACTTCAAGCCTGGGGCAAGTGATCATGATATGTTTTCTGTATGCCTTCTTGTTCTGAAATTATATGCTTTTCCATTGGCAATGAAGATCTGGCCTTTCATGGAGGACTAAGGGGTGCCCATTGGTTCAATGGGCTCTACCTTATTGAGTTTGACCTATTTAAGGTCAAATTTGGTGGGCAATGTTCCCTTGAATTTCCTCCCTCAATACATGGCCCTCTCACTTTACAAAATACAGTCTTTTTCAGAGCCTCTAGCGGCCAGAAGGTATGTGTTGGTGTTTTAGTGTTTTGAATGGGATTTAATCTCTCCATATTCTTTTAATGTTATTGGGAGATCGAATAGAGGATATATAACCTATATCTATCTCCGGGATCAAGTAAATTAGTAATAATAATTGACAATGTCCTGAAAAGATGCGGATTTAGAGCTCAGTCTATTTGGTCTCAGATCTTTGTTGAGTTTAGTATATGACCATTGAGGAAGGGAATGTTTTTGAGGATGCTAGTATGAGACGAAATTGCTAGGGTTAAGTTTAGATTTCATGGAAGCTTTTCATGTGAATTCACAGAAGCTATGGTAGTGTGAATGGGCTACAATGTGCATGTACATTGGTAAACTCTTGAGATTAATCACATGTTTTTGAAAGTTGGTTTCTGTGGCCTGAGGGGCCATGGACGAGTGTCTTATGTGAGACCAAATTCACATAAAAATGTATTTCTGATAGCTTAAGCTGTGCAGGTTTGATAGAATCTGACAAAAGTTCAGCAAATCTATATTCGAAGATTAATGCAGACCACATCTGATCTTTTTGCAGGTGATTGGTATGCATTTCATGAACCCCCCACCTATCATGAAGCTAGTTGAAATTGTTCGAGGATCAGCAACAGCAGATGGAGTCTTTGCAACTATCAAAGCCTTGGCTGAAAGGTGACACCTAGCTTCTTGCCCTAATCAGCTTTATTGCATGATATATGCTAAAGTCTAATCTCGTTTGGATGTCAGTGCCATCTTCTTTTGTCATCAACAATCTGTTCATGAAATGATTTGGTGGAAGGTCTTACATTAAATTTCGTTGCCCTTTTTCCCCATTTTTTTGCATTTGACAGCATGCATATTTGACAATATTGAGAGCTACGTGTCACTGTCTATGAGAGAAAATAGATTGAGAAATATTTAGAAGCAAGAGCAGCACAAGTAATATTGGCTTTCTTATTATTGCACAGGTAGTATTGTCTTTCTTGTCTGGTCACCATTTTCATGGCCAGTTTTGTAACAACAATGAACCTATGCTCTAAGCCATGATCACTCAACGAGTTTGATTAAACTTCAAGTATAATACATAGAATGCACTTCCATCTCAGAATTGTCAGGGCAAAAAATGGTGAACATAGAATGCATATTCTATCTCTGAATTATGTTAGCATTAAAAAGGACGTATCTTGTTTAACTTTGAAAATGAATCATAAATAAGTGATTGTGTAGGGTCCAAATGTGATTGAAGTCGAGCCATGAAATAAAGATTCCTAGTGAAGACCTCTATTGGTTGCTATAAATAATTTACCATACCCCAGCCACTCCAATCCATGATTACAAAGAGGCGTAAACTCAGCCTACAATGTTTCAGTAGGTGCCTATGAAGCAGTTCCCCTGAGCTTCATCTTGAACCTCATGCCATTCCTCATTTTCTTCTGTAAATAGTACTATTCCATGATGTTCTGTAAAGGTCCTGCCGCATGGGTGATATGTATACACTCCCATATCACTGCATGTATGAGAACTTTGTGGCTTCCCAGTTTTTTCATCTCAATACACACTCTGAGATTTGAACGAAACAATCACCAAGGAAGAACTGAAGGTCACCAGAGAGTCTACATACTTTGTCTGCTTATCTTCATATAATTTTTTTTTATCATCTGTGGACTTAGTTCCTTGTTATCTCCAGTTAGTACTGCAATTCCTTAACAGAAGAAAAGTTAAATTTAATTTTTGTCTTCTCATTTGGGGAATCCGGAACTGCCTTTGCTGATATTTACTAATTTTTTGTCATTAACTGTGTGTGTATAGTTACTTTTTAATCATCCTTCACAGTTTAGATTGCAGAAAAAGATGAACTAAGGAAGCATCATATTCCACAGGAGTCACTGATTAAAAATGTTTTGCAGGTTTAGCAAGACTGTCATATGTTCACAAGACTATCCTGGATTCATTGTAAATCGTATTCTCATGCCAATGATCAATGAGGCATTTTACACACTTTATACGGGTGTGGCAACGAAAGAAGACATTGATTGTGGGATGAAGCTGGGTACAAGCCACCCCATGGGACCCCTAGAACTTGCAGACTTCATTGGATTAGATGTTTGCCTCTCAATTATGAAGATTCTCCATCACGGGCTTGGAGAAAGCAAATATTCCCCATGCCCACTGCTTGTGCAGTATGTTGATGCAGGGTACCTTGGTCGGAAGAGTGGGAAGGGCATCTACTCCTACCGTGCATCACCAAGTAATGGTAATCCAAGGTCTCGCATATAAAATTCTCAGGAGAATTAAGTCTGGATAGTCCAAAGAAAATCAGTGTTACTAACTAAAAGGGACTTATTTGACGAGCATGGAATTTCCCCATGAATAATCCATTCCAAGCAAGGTTGTTGATGCAGTAGTATATGAACCTCATTAGTTAAAAGCCAAATCATTTATTTATGGTAACCTGTGTGCATCTTTTGTATATATTGGGAAGGAGTAAATAGGGGGGAGGCTCTTCAGTTTATTTAAGTCTGGCATTTCTGAAAGGCAAAGCTGTCAGGCTAACTGCTTTCCCTTGTCATTTGCTTTTAATCTTCAATTCATATCATTAAGCTTTACCAATCTAGGAAAGGTTCATATCTCATGGGATGCATATTGAAGCTTAGTTGCTGTTGCTTAAAGTTTATGCTCAACATGTCTTCTAGATGAAATTTTTTCTTAACATGGCAGTAGAAAAAAAGTAAACTGGTATAGATTCATCTTAAGCTCAGCTCTATTAAGCTTAGAGGGATAAAAAAGGGAGCTTAAATAATCTAAGGTTAAGATGAATCTATGCTAGTTTATTTTTCTTATATTATGATAATTAATTAAAAGAAATAAAAGATTAACACTTCATTTTTTGGGACAGTATTTCTAGTAATTTAAAAAAATTAGATGTCTTTGTTTTGATCTCTTCCACCATGCATTATCACCATGTATTGTAAGAGCACCTTGCTTCTCTTGGTGCAATATGTAAGCCTCTTTAGTTAAAAGTCAAATCGTTAATTAGTTTATCAGAGCAGCCTTTCGTTAATTGATGGTAACCTCTGTGCATCTTTTGTACATATTGAGTAAATAGGAGGGAGGCCATTCAGTTTATTTTTTGGTAGGTTTACCCTTGTCATTTTTTTTAATGTTCTATCATGAAGATTTTACGAGGGATGCATGTTAAGGATTGATTGTTGTGTAAACCGAAATCACAAGACACAAGGACACGGGACACGGAGCACACATAAATACAGTATTCGACATGAGACACAATGACCTAGGAAATAGGATATGAAGGACACATTATATATATATATATATATATATATATATATATGTGTGTGCCTGATTCATATTTTTTAGAATTTAGAACATATACATATATGAATTATGATGATATCTATTTACTAATTGAGTATTTATAATTTTACAATTTTAGAACTAGTAAGTTCCAATTTACTACATCAATGATGTTCGCAGTTCAGTGTTCATTATTCATGTTATTAACAATTGTTCAAGCACATAAGAAACTAGAAACTTAGAAATATCATGATTGATAAAATAAAACTAGAAATTAGAAGTATATCTTAGATATTAAAACCAGAAATTGCAGATTTTTCATTAAATCATCAAAGTCAAAATTTATTTACATAGATACTAATGGAATGCCGCTGGAAAATACAAAATAGAGTAGATACAAAATACTTAGGAATATCATAGCTCGTTAGTGGTACTGGTCATGACTCACTAGTCACCACTCTATCAATAGTGTAGGTCCTCCTCCATGTCACAATCATCATCACTACCATTGCCCTCTAACTTTGTTCCATCCTCCTCCATGTCACAATCACCATCACTACCATTTCCCTCTAACTCTGTTCCACCCTCCTCCTCTATGCCCAATCCAAGATCTTCTGCTGCATTTGTTGGTGTGGAGGATGACCCCTCAAGAGACTCATCATCAAAAGTGATTGGCTCTAGCACTGGGTCATTAAGATCCATGTTGGCTAATGCCTCATGAACAAACATGAAATTGACAAAAAAATGAAAAAAATCAAGATGTGCCGCTTTTTACTTTGGGATTTTAGGGCACGTGTCCGACACAACCCAAACATGTGTTCTAAAACTAGGACACGTAGGGCACGTGTTCGACATAGCCCAAACACGCATCCTGATTTTATGACACATTTTATTGGTCATGTCGTGTCCGACACGCAAAATACGGGACACAAGATCTCTAAGGACATGTCCCGTGACTTAGGTGTAAACCTTGCACCCAACATGTTCTCTAGATCAAAAATTTCATGACATTATGAGTAGCGAAATGTAGATTGACATAGATCCATCTTAACCCTGTATCTATTAAGCATCAATGGATAAAAATCTAGGCTTAAAGATTTAGAGTTAAGTTGGATCTGTGCTTGTTTTATAATGTTATGGTACTTAATTAAAAGAAATAAGAAACCATGTCTTTTATTTTTTGAGATTATAGTAAATAAAAAAATAGATATTGTCATTTTTATTTTATTCTACTACAAATGGACACAAAGATCTCTTCCACCATGTGTTGTAAGAGCACCTCCCTTCTTTTGTTGAAATTATTGTACAACGAAAAGTATTTATCTCAATCTCTTCTATTCATTTTCCCTAAGTCCCTTCTCATGTGAAAACCTTTATTGAAATTCTTTATGGCATAAGTGCATCTACTTTGGAAACCTAAATCATGTATAACCAACCCAAAACATGTAAGGTTGAAAAATGTACATGCATATGTATTAGCCCTACTTCTATTTGTGTTTAATAATAGTTTGTAAATCTTATAACCTAATCATGTAAATTCATTACCATTTCATAACATCGTGAGTAGCAAAAAAGCAAACTAGCATAGATACATCTTATCCTTCGATCCATTAAGCATCAATGTATAAAGATCCACACTTAAAAGATTTAGGGTTAAGCTAAATAGATGCTTGTTTTTTATTGTTGTGGTAGTAAATTAAAAGGAATAAGAAGTCATGTCTTTCACTTTTTTTGAGATTATAGTAATTAAAAAAATAGATGTTGTTTTCATTTTATTCTACTACAAATGGACACAAAGAGCTCTTGCACCATGCATTGCGAGAACACCCTACTTTTTTTTGGGTGAAATGATTGTATAAAGAAAAATCTTCTTCCCAATATGCTTATTCATTTTCCTTGAGCCCCTTCTCATGTCACAACCTTTATTAAAATTGATTATTACATAAGCACATCTCCATATGTTACTTGGTGCGTCACTTGCTCTATCAATTATGGATGCACAAAGTTGGTAGTGTCCATCTTAAATTGACATAGAGGTCAAGTCACTGCTTGCGGGGAGTGGTTTCATTATTGTTAATCCACTCCATGTTTTACTGAAGTTTAGTGGATATGGCCAAGTTAGTTCTCCCCTAAGGTTATGAGAGTGGTCTAGGGAGCAACTTTAGTCCACAAATTTGATAATTATTTTCCAGATCTTTGTTGAAAATTGGGAATGGCTTGAAGTGGTCACCAAGCATGATAGTAATGATTAGATCAACTTTATCTCAAACATCATCCAAGTGAGATGAACCATCATCTTCTCATTTGAGCTACTATTGTTCTTAGTATTCAGCTATATATTAACAAGCACCAAAATTATAATGAATACCTCTTTTTAACAAGGAAATTTTGTTGCTAGAATTTATTTTATTAGATTTTATTTCTCACTAAATGACCAATCTTACTTGCATTGTTATGATGATATTTCCATATATTCAATCATATGTCTTGAATTTGACACTAAACCCTTATTACCACCATAACTGAAAATTTATGATCAATACACCTATTCATAAATGATTCAAGTGGGTAAATGAACAGAGATATTAACCCATAAGAAGCCCTTGAACATAGGAGCTACAATCATACTTTGTGTTCCACCAATTTTTTTAAATTTAATGGAATAATATTTGAAAAAATAATGTGATTGATAAAAAAAATTCAGCGGAAAATCCAACTAACCTAATACATTATGAACAAACTTACATGTTGTAGAGCTATGTTGAATTTCTAATGCTACTTCAGTGTTAATTTTCTCCCATACCTTTCCCAAGGAAACATAAAGTTACCAAATCAAGCTTTATTGCTGGTTTACCAAATTGCCTAGATCATTGTTTTGGAAGAAATTTGGGCCATCCACCTATAAGTTTTGTTCAACATTTGACATAGCTTCCAATAGGTATCCTGGAGTAGGAAATCATTTATATGAAGCTTTGCATTTGAATTTTCAAGCTAGCTTTCCATATCAAAAGTTACCAACAACCTTGGCAGTGATTTTGTTCACAACATCATTTTGTTCACCATATTGGAGATAAATCCTCTTTGGCCCCTCGATTAGCCCATCTCCCCATGGCCTTCTAAGAATAAAAGGTTATATGAGCTACTCTAGTGAATTGGATTTTGTCCATAACTAGCATGTTTCAACTAGATCTATTTCCATTATACTTGGAATTAAATATGCAATAATTATACATATTCAAAGATATAAAATTCCTTTGTGGTGAAGGTAGTCTGTGTATCCTTCCATTATAGATGCTTATTTTTGTAATGATTTAACCCTTTTCTAGAATGACATCCCTTGCAATAACCTCAATATGTTATTACTTTCTCTAAATTAATCTTTTTCTACACTTCCTCAACCAAGTAGTAGAAAACATTAGGATGTCGTTGATTAGGTTATTCTCCTAATTGAACAACTTGCTAACCTCATTAAGGTCACATTCCTTTAAAATGTAGTACAATTTATCAACACTTAGCTCTCCTTTTGAAGGTCATGTCCAAGGCCTCCATCTATTCCCATAAACATTCATATTAATTCCTTTTCCTCTACAACAAGAGAAAAGGTACGAAATTGCGTCAATCAAGCATGCAATGCCAACTTCTATAGGTAGATTGCCTTGGATATTAGGTTAGTGTTGACCCATTTATGTTCCACTCGTGTTATAGAGGCTTGAAAAGTGTTTCAAAGCTTAGTATCTGTCTTTCATGCTCAAACTAGAGTAGGTGGGGTTCCCTAGTAAAAGCATTACAAATGATTGATATCAATTTATCACTATATGGCACATGCTTCTATGTTTGACATGAGCATCATTGATTGTTCTTTTCTCATGCATATCTTTTTAGTTTTAAGAAAGTTTACAAATATGTTTATATATCTGGTGATTTATAATGCAAAATTGGTTCCAATCTATATCATGTTCACATGTATATCATTATTTATTACTCTTGAAAGGTTGAATAAATATTTGCATAAGACCTTGATTATACACATTATAAGACAATAATTGGAATAATGTTTGAAGTTCATTGTGGTTTGAAACCTGTATGTCAAGCCATATTGTTGTGATTGATTACGATATAAATAGAAGAACCTACAAGCTAAGATTACATGTCAATAATATAATTGTTTTACTTCTCATGCGAAACAATGTCAATTTGAAAAGAAAATATGATAGCTATTTTTTTTGTAAGTTGGGTTATTGTTGTGAATTTGAAAGAACACATGCATTAGTTATATGTGCATGAATCCTTGGAAGTCATACTTACACACCAAGATGAGTTGTGTCGATTGTTGTGATGCATATTCAATGTATGGTTTGATAAAAAATAACAAAGCTCAATTTACCATATGTTTTTTTTTTTCAGGACTTTGCTCCTACAAATTTCATATCATATTTAGTTTCAAAAGAAATGTTATGGGTGATTTAGTTTGATATATCTTTAAAATTATTTGAAAATTAAGAAAAATGGGGGTTGGTTCATACTTATTAATACATATTATGCTTTGTAAAAGAAAATCCTAGAAGGGATTTCAATTTTTTTTTTAAAGAGATATGTTGAAAATCTAGACTCTATTTCAAATATCCAATGATAACCTAAAGCATGGGGATTGATTCAAATTGAAAACAAAGATTATAATTTACAACTCATTCATTCATCCATCTATACTACAACTTTTCATATGTTATTACTTTGAAAGAAAAACAAGATTAATAGTTGCGATGCAGCATAATCCTTGTGAAAATTCCTCAACAGGAACTCCTACTGCAACAAACTGATGTTACTTCTCCTACTTGTTAATCCATACAAGTTATTTACTGTGTTCTGCGATAAATATCGAAGTAAACACTACTGCAACCTTCACTTAATTAAATATTATGCGGAAACAAGAGACTGAGCAAGAATTAAAATACAACAGAAATGAAATCGTTATTTTTGGACAAATGTCCCTGGAAAAACCCAATGCGAGAAAACCAGTGCAACAGTTCTGAGGGTTTATTAGTATTAAGCAGTAATAAATTCTGAATACATCTTTGAATACCTCTTAGGTTATTAAGTTACAGAGAGAAATACTAGCATAAAGATTTGTGAGATTACCTCACACAATCACTGAGAAAAATTCTGGCTTCTCTAGACACTGGATTAGGTGCCTATGGCAGACCCTATGCTACTCTGCACAGTCCTCACACAGTCTCCGCATCAACCTCTCTAGGCTCTGCGTCACCTAGTTTGTTGATCGATTTGTTGCCCAGAGTCTCTGCTCTTAGCCTCCCGGTCTCACACCCCGACTCGCGACTTTTGAAACTGACTCTTCTCAGTAAAATCTTAGACTCTCTCTCACCCTTTGCGTGGTCCTTCATGGCCCTGTGTCAGCCTCTGCGTTTGGGCTACTAGATCGCTCTTTGCCTCTCTCTGCTGATGATTCTACAATTGAGAAAATCTCTCTCTCTCTCTGGATGCTATCCCTGCCCCTCAACTGCAAGAAATCTCCTCAATCGAATTTCCTCCTAAGAACTTCTCACTTCAGAAATCCGATCTCTTGATCTCTCAGTATATTTTCCAAATGACCCTCAAGCCCCTTCTTATATCTTTCCGTTGAACAACCAATGACTTAGATTAACTCCTAATCAAAGGCTCATATCATTTTGGCTTGATCTCCGTCTTCTTCTAGAATTTACGCCCACAATTATATTAATACCCATTAATATTTTAATTTTCCTAAGTTTAGACTTAGGAACTCCATTAAAAATATTAATTATTTTAATAAAATCGTTATGGGTGGAATTTTCCAAAACGCTTTATGAGTTCTTTGGAATACATGTGCCCAAGCCTCCCTGCAAAATTTGAGTCCTAGAGCACATCCAATGCTACCTCAAATCAACACTCCTTTTTAGCAAGGAATGTGCTCTAGCAATATATGTTGCTGCATACTTCTCTGACTCTGAAGCATTATCCTCTGCGCTGTCGATGTCTGACATGTTTTCCACCAACTATTGCGCTACTACTCTATTTGTATTGCTGCTATCACTACCACTGTCAACACTGCATTTGTACTACAACTCCCTCTCAAGTGTTGCATCTATGCTACTGCTAGCAGTGCCACTGCCAACTTCCACTGCATTGCAAACTATTTCTTATAGTAACGGAAAAACATCCAAAATTATTGAACTAATTGTGTTTAGTATGATACCACGTCAATGCTAAAGTCTAATTGTTACTAGTCTTTGCACTGACCCTCTAAATATACTACGTTGTTGTTGACCTCTGCTCTGTGCCAATTGCGCTGCTGTCAACTCTGCCCTGTGTTGCTCAGACTCTAGCACTCCTAGCCACTGCAAATGTCTCCCCGACACTCCTCGACACCAATCAACACTAGTCCATCCTGTTACTACTGATCTGGGCTCTCGTAGCAAGGTATTGATTCGAGAGGTGGATTCCTCAAGGATCCTGCCCATCTGTAGCTCTTTCGAACTACAGTTCCAAATCAGCCCACCTCCCTCCTGGAGGTATCTCGGCTGTCATGGCGAACTTCTCTTCTTCGATCTTCGTGGGCGCAGCCTTTGGATCATGCTTCTCATCCTTGTCCTTCTTTCTGAGAGGACATTGAATTGCGTAGTGACCCATCTCACCACACTTGAAGCACTTTATCTTCGAGACGCCCTTCTTACATCTCCACTGCTCCTGCTGTCCCTTCGATGCAAGGGATGCATTGTCCTCCTCCTCCTTGGGCTTCGACCCATAGTTGCTCCTTCCGTCAAGTTTAACCTTGACTAAGTCTCTCCTCAGATCCTCTTATTTTAGAGATGCCCACATCTCATCCCAATTAGGCAATGTTGCTCTACCCAGGATACTCTGGACAAAGACTTGCCACTCATCTGAGATAGAATTAAGGGCCGATCTAACCAACTATGAATCCTGAGGTGTATGCCCTGCAACAGACAACTCATCACGAGTTTCCTTCAGCTTTGTGAGGAATGGATCCACACATTCTCCCTTCTACATTTGATAAAATCTCAGCTTCTGCTCTAAGTACATATTTCGCTGCTCGGAAGATCCCTGATATAACGTAGCCAAGGCATCCCACATCTCCTTAGCAGTTCCTTTGCTAGCAACATGACACACCATGTGATCCTTGACTACATCCGGAATCATCCTCTTGGCCTTCACCATTTTAGATCTGTACTTCTTCAATGGATCCGCGTCTATAGGGACAACCACCACGCTGTCTACGTATGTCTTGAGGGCATGCTCATCTAGAAGCAATGACATTCTTGCCTTCCAGATGACATAATTGGATGCTCCGTCCAACCTGTCTAGATCCCTCAAGCCACTAGTTGCCATATCTGCCAAAAATATCGAAAATCTTGTTTCTTCTTCTCACTGCTGCTGCTTAGCCAATGAGAAAACGAACTTCTCGGCAGGAAGTTTGCTAAGGAAAAGTTTCCTCAAGGTGATTTTCTTCTCTCTTCTGACATTTTTTCAGCCCAACAATCTGCGTGTTGAAAAATCTGCGTCCCACCAACTCTCTCACGCTGAGGTTTTAGCGCTGCTCCCTTTGCCCCGACAAAAATTCAAACTGGAAGTCCTTCTCTCCGTCGAGTCACTCAGAGAGATTCTGCCTCAAAAATCTTCCTGCTTCACTTGTAGCTCTGATACCATGTGAAAATTCCTCAACAAGAACTCCTACTGCAGCAAACTGATGTTACTTATCCTACTTGTTGTAATGCCCCACTTAAATCTTATCCTGCAAATTTTGTTAATGTTTACATTATCTGAAAATATTGAAACATATTGGTCTAATATAAAATTCATGATTTCCATTATTTCAAATAATATATGTATTCATCTCACATTCCCCAATGTACCCTCACATTTACTAGGGAGAAGACATGGTCCTCTCCATTTAATTACATCTCACATTCTTCAATGTACCCTCACATTTACTTGGGAGAAGACATGGTCCTCTCCAACTCATTATCAATATATATATTCATTTCACATTCCCCAATGTACCCTCACATTTACTAGGGAGAAGACATGGTTCTCTCCATGTAATTACATCTCACATTCCCCAATGTACCCTCACATTTACTTGGGAGAAGACATAGTCCTCTCCATTGAATTATAAATATATATATTCATCTCACATTCCCAAATGTACTTTTAGATTTACTTGGGAGGAGATATGGTCTTCTCCCATTAATTTCCCAATTTTATATTCATGTCACATTTCTAAATGTACTCCCAGCGTTACTTGGGAGAAAAGAAGTCAACTGTAAGGATGGATGAGAAGTTAATGACATTAATAAGAGGTGGTTGAAGTGGAAAAGGGAGGGAGAGTATAAAAGGGAAGGGGGAAGGGAGAACATGGGGGAGGTTGGGGTTTTGCTTATGATTGTGGGGTTGGTTGTGATTTGAGGACTTGTTGTGTTTTTGGAGACCTTAGGAACCTGTGGAGGTTTCTTGAGTTGTTGAGAGGAGGGAAATATTGTTATCTTGATCTAGATCATTCATCTTGGACACACACACTACAACTAGTTGGACTTGGGCTCGAAGAGCTAGGGAACCTATGGAGGTTTCCTGGGCTAGGGATTATTCCCTAATTGGCTGGGAGGTAAATCCAGTTGGTTCCATCAAGAGGAGCGTTCATCAAGAGTAGCAGGAAAAAGGCATCTCCATCAGCCATTGGTACAGGTATTTCTCCATAGATTACTCTTGTAAATTTTATTAGAATGAAATATTCACCTTAAGTTATGCTGATTAGAATGTAAATGGTAAAATTTTATTTGTTTAAAAGTCTTGTAAGTAAACTATCTCCTCTTATTTCATTTAATTTAAGAAGAGATTAGATCTGTTAGCAGACCCTAGGATAGGTCTCTTACATATGGTATCAAAGCTTTGGTTCAAAATCTGGACCCAAAGCCCACTAAACTCCAAATTCCGTTATAAAGAGCTTGTAACCCTCGTAAGGACTCATAATCATAATGTATAAATTCTTCATATTTTCCCCTCCAAAGCCACCTTGCACCTATTTTCAGATCTTAAATCGCCTTACAGATGCCATGTAAGTGCAGATCCATGAGATGGACCGTGTAAGTGTGCTTCCAAAGAACCGTTTTGCATAATCTTGTATTCTAGCAGCCTTGTCTTCCCATGGACACAGAAACCCAGCAAAGACACGAGGTTTGGATGCCTAATTTTGCTCATTAGTTCAACCTCACTCTAAAATTCATCATCTGCCTATTTTCTGTTTTCATTTAGCATCTTGACCGCAAAACAAAAATCAGCAAGGAACTTCAAGCCTGCACGGGCGCACCAAAGGTTTTGTTTCCCTCGGAAATGTTCACCTCTACTACGCACTGCATCAGGGTAATGTGATTGTGCAGCCTCTCTATGGCAATCACTCGACCTCTTTGTTGCACTGCCAGCATGCTTCTCAAAACTAGAAATGTTGAAAAACATTTCTCCTTTGCAAACGGTCACATTGACATTGGATTTCTTGCCCTATAATCCTGCCATTGAATTGCATGTTCCCTCCCCGGGTCAAATAGTGAACATCGCATCCTTCCAGCAAACCTGTCGAAAGTAACATTTTGGCACATGTAGGTGCCTGCGTCAATATTATCTCTTTAACTGGTGCTCTAGCAACAGAGGAAGCCTGGTTGAATTTTTTTTTTGTTTCCCGCTGATGTCTTCCCACTAAGGTTTATCTGTTTATTGTTAGGCATGTGAGAAGGGAAACATTACGTTCAGATGTCCTTGTCACCCCATCATTTTCTTTGCACCAAGTAAATTTTTCATTTTCTATTTCCATGGGATCATTCTTCCCATGGAATTGATCAAGTTTTCCATGTTCAGTAAGACTATGTAATTCTTGAGCTTTGGAATTTTCAATTAAAACTTCCTCCCTCGAAGATGTCCTGGAGCATCCATCTTGAGCAGTATCCTGAATCTTGAATCCAACTCCCGCCATTTGCAGTTCTTTTCCTGAAAACCCAACTTCCGAAGCTGTGATAACACTCTCAAAGGAAGACTTGCTCCAAAGCTCCCCTGTGGGAGTGCAAGCAGCATTCTCGCCTCCCTCTATATTTGCAACTGAAACAACACCGCAAAAATTTTCAGGGAAGTTTTGGGGATACTCTTTCATAAATAATGGCCTAGGACTTGAAGTTTTCCCAGAAACAATCCAATTATTCCTTTTAGAATAAGGACTCTGCAAGCACTCATCTATAACATCACTACAGACAACTGGAACAACGCCATTGTCTGATAAATTCACTAGACGCTCTGACGCTTCTGGAAGAAGATTGGACCCGTAATGATTCACTTCTGCTAGTGCACTATCGCTAATCACTTGGAATCCCCAGTTAGTACCCTCTGTTCCTTGCCTTTTATGAAGATGAAATTGATCAACATCTCCAGCAGATTCTACCTCACATCGTTTTCGTTTAGTCGCTTCTGCTACTGCACTGTCGCTAATTCCTTGGCATCCCCTGTTTGTACCCTCTGGTTTTTCCCTTATATAAAGATTAAATTGAGCAACATTTCCAGCAGATTCTACCAAATCGCCACGAAGGGTTACATAGTTGAAGACTTATTTCCCTTTCTGTGGAACCAAAAGATAGGTTAACAAAATTAGGATAAATAATCAAAGCTCTCTGTAAAATGGTCTTTGTAACACTTGGAGCACATATTCTCCATTGCGGAGCTTTAGAAAAGCTACACCCTGTAAATTATTTAAATATTTTGAAATTTACAATAAAATTTATTAATCGGCTCTTGAATTTAATATCAACCGTCGTGCTCACTTAATCGTTCCTTGGCGTTATCTGAATATAAAGCATAGATTCCAATTCAATTTCAAATTTTAGTTAACATTAATTTTTTTACAAACCCCAAATTCTATTAAGCAACAGATTACATAGACATCTAAGATTCCCACGAAATTTGTCATCAATGTTAGTAGCAATAATTTGAGCGGCAGTAATTATTTATAAACATTTTTCCTTGGAGCTTTGAAAACAAAATAGCAGATATTTTGGTGCCACCGACTGGATGAGCTTCCTGTTCTTCTTTTGACACGAAGTGTTGGGATTAATCTTTATGAGAATTTTTTTTGGAAATAATGGAATGAGATGCCTATGTCCTTGGACATTGATCGCTAGTTTAAAAGTTATTTCAATGACGAGTCTAATACATTTTATTAAATGAAAACATTTATTCATTTTTCAAATAATATAGACACATTTGGTATCAGATATATTATAAATACATTGGTCTTTGGAATTTGCAATTTTTTTACGGTCAAATATATAGCTTGAGTGGGCCTAATGGTTAAGAGCATGTGTTTCCTCTTAAGAGGTCACAGGTTCAAAACCAAAGGGGGTAGAGTATGTATGCCTTCGTAGACTTAGCAGTCAAATCGCTGCGCAGAGGTGGGTCCCTTGTCCCACAAACAAGGGGGTATCATACACCAATTTAGTGTCTGGCTTGGCTGTGACCTTAAAAATAGATATTATTATTATTATTATTATTTTAAGTATTTATTTTATTTTTTCAATAACAAATATTAAATATTTCATAATAAAATTATTTATATTATGAAAAATATATATAATTAATACAAAGTCTCAACATCCACAGATTTTGAGTGCACGACTGGTTCTTTTCTTCACGGAAGATAATGCGCAACTACAATATTCTGTTATTGAAAACTTTTTCAATGAATTTATTTCACTGGGCACGTCCTTAGACAACCTTTTAGTCATTTATGAATGGCCATGTTGCCCACAACCAAGGGAATCATGAGAAACTGCTTCAATTTTAATAATAATCCCATTATGTGGAGATATAAATAGTAACATAACTTGAGTACAACCACTACTGCGAAAGTAGGAATTTCACATGTCTACAGTGTTTTTCAGAGGGGCCGTAAATCTAGAAACAATTTTTTTTTTTTTTTTTTGAATCTAGGATAATCGGTAACTGGTGAGAGTTATCCTGAACAGACCCAGGATCAAATCTAACTGGCTGCCACTATAAACCTAGGCTACGTGCAACAACCTGCAAGCTGCACAATAGCAGGAAACTTATGCCTCAACAAGAGCCAAGATGTCCTCTATGGGGTCGCCTACTCTTCTAGCCAAGACACAACGGGTCAAATATATACTCAATGAGATTTGAACCCTCATCTTGTGGGTTTCACCCAACAAAACTCACCGCTAAACCCCATACACTGTATAAACAAATTTATTATGTTATTAACACATAAGTATGATTCTGGGAGCTTGGAGACTTCATCGCTTCCATTCCTTATTTAGTACGTAGAAGATACCAATTATTAATTTTCTATTATTTAATAAAGGAAAAATCATAGGAATGGGTATTAGATTCCAATCTCATTTATTTTAAATATATACCATGTAAGATTTGAAAATTTTGTTGCCATTAAATAGCACTGTACAGTTGCTAATATCACTAGTTCCCTCATCCTTCTATCTTAATTTTCCTGTTTATTTATCAAAAAATAAATAAATAAATGCAAAAACATAAATTTTATTCCTCTGGTACTATAATATCATGGGGACTCATGGAAGAATATAGAGAGTTATCAATACTACATTCTCTTGTTGTATATTGTATATGGAAAACCTAATGGAATGAAACAGGTAGAAGGAAAGATGAGGGAGAGTCAACTCACAAATTTTTCTAAGGGAAAACTCCTTTCTAGAAGAAAATACTCTTGTGAATGTTTTATAATCTTCTCTTCACCCTCTTGGAGTTGGAGCTGGGTTAGGGTTTTTCCACTTTGTGCAATAAAATATTAGTTCACATAATCAATGACTATTAAAATACCTTGGTAAACATGAATGTAAATATCTATGACTCCCAATTGGGCCCACTTTAGACATTCATAAATGAAGAAAATCGTTTGTTGTAGTCCTTATTCAGTTTCAAGTTTTTACATGAAGTTTAATGCCCAAACCCAATACTACATGTAGCTGAGATAAATGTTAAACATGCATTCTGTGAAAATTTTTTAATCTAATACATCAGAACCTCTACTGCATTTTCTGGTTTACTATCTCCTACTTGTTCTTTGCATAAACAAGTTATTTAAAAGCATAAATATCGAAGTAAACACAAATGCAGCCTTCCCAAATAAACAAATCAACATGTTCTAAAGTTTAAATTGTGGCAACTTCGCATAACTTAAATTGATCTATTGCTTGGGTTCTCTTTGGACTATCTAGAGTGTGGTAGAAAATGTTAGGAATAGTGTTGATAAGTCTTAGATATCGTGCATATTTTTAACAAATCAAAATGGTAAGGACACGAAGAAACTAAGGGCCCGGAGAGTCTTCACAAGGACCTCCTTCACATAACCCGTTACCTTCACCAGAATTGACTCTCATCCTGCGTTCCCTAGAAGCAATTAATGAGACCTTGAGAGGGCGCCAAACAAATGAAATGGAAGGGGAACACCCTTCATCAGTGTTAGGGAACCCCCAGGGATCTAGAGACTATGATAGAAGACCTCCAGTTGAGGACATTACTAGGGAGCTCTAGAAGATTAAGCTCCCAGAGTTTGCAGGAGGTCGTGCCAACGAGCATGCAGAACTCTAGTTAGAGGGGATGGGAAAGTGTTTTGCTCTAAGGGATTACAATTCCAATTCCAAAGCCAAAATAGCAATATTCCAACTCCGAGATAGTGCTTTGAACTGGTGGGGTAACTTGGAGCATCAACTACACCTCACTCCAGACACAGTTACTTGGGAATTATTTGAGGAGAGGTTCAGGAAGAAGTACCTACCAGCGTATTATGAAGAACAACAGGTAGGAGCCTTCCATGCCCTGATACAGGGAGGTCATACTGGAAAAGAATATGAAATTCGATTTATGGAATTGGTCAAGTATGTCTCCTACATGGATACTGACCAGCGCCAAGCGGATCGTTTTATGTATGGATTGAGACCTAAGATTAGGGCAATGGTGCGGATGTGGAAACCATCCTCAGTTGCAGAAGTTGTAGAACAAGCTCGTTATGTCGAAGAACACCTAGACTTAAAGGGTGAAGGTAGAGCCATCTTTCAACGTCAAATAGGGTTTATGGGGAAGGCCCCTCGTACCTTCCCAAGGGGAGGAAGTCGGAGGCCTCCACCATATGGAAATAGGGTTATACCTAGGACACTGACAGTAGGGATTTCAATGGTTTCTAGTGCAGCTTCACCCACAGCTTCAAGGGCGCGTACAAATCAAAGTCATACGCGAGGAGTAGCAAGTGGGGGCAGGGGTTTTAGGGGAAGAAATTCTTTCCAAAGAACTCCACAACATTCAGTTCAAGGTCCACCACACATCACTTGTTGGGGATGCGAAGGACCTCATTACTAGCAGGATTTCCCTGAGTTTCGAACCGGTAACAACAGAAGAGAGGGAAAAGAACCAATGGGGAGAGTAGGTAGCCACCACCGAATCTATGCAGCAGTTGACAATCAACAAGTTGAACACCAGTCTGCCGTGGTAGAAACCTCAGGTATGATAAACAAAGTAAAAGTTAAAATTTTGTTTGACTCTAGTGCTACAGATAGTTTCATTTCACCAGTTGCATTAGAAAAATGTGGGTTGGCAGCCTATGAGCATGATGACTTTAAACAAGTTGAGATGGATTCTAGAATAAAACAAGCAGTAGGGCCTAGTGTTGACCAATGTCAGGTAAACCTCAGGGTGTGCATGACTAAGTTGAAGGCATATGTCACAGCATTGGGAACGTATGATGTAATTATTGGAATGGACTGGCTAGAAGCTCATCGAGCTTTGGTAGACTGTTTCAAGAAGAAGGTGATCTGTTTAGATGATGAAGGTAGGCCAATTGAAATTTTTGGAATCAAGAGGGGAGTGTCCCTACGATTCATATCCATGATGAAGGTACAACATTGTCTCAGACAAGGTTGCAAACTATATTTGGTCAAAACTGTAAGTGACCAGAAAGGACCTTCCCTGGATCAGCATCCAGTCTTGGCAGAATTCAAGGATGTTTTTCCAGAAGAATTGCCTGGATTACCTCTTGTAAGAGAGATTGATTTCACCATTGATCTGAAGCCAGGTGCAGAACCAATATCTAAGACACCCTATAGGATGACAAATTCAGAGCTTTATGAATTGTAGCTGCAGTTAAAGGAGCTATTAGACTTGGGACTGATCAGACCTAGTATTTCACCTTGGGGTGCACCAGTAATTTTTGTCAAGAAGAAGGATGGTTCCTTGCGGCTACGCATAGATTATAGAGACTTAAACAAAGCCATGATAAAGAATAGGTACCCAATACCTCGAATAGATGACTTATTTGATAAAATGAAGGGGGCATCGATCTTCTCAAAAATCAATCTACGATCTGGGTACCACCAATTGAGGATAAAGGAGGAGGACATCTCAAAAACTGCATTTCAAACTCGGTTTGGGCACTATGAGTTCGTAGTTATTCCATTCGGTTTAACCAATGCACCAGCAGCATTCATGAGCCTCATGAATGGTGTGTTCAAGAAGTATTTGGACCAATTTGTGCAAGTCTTCCTTGATGACATTCTTATATATTCCAAGAATGAAAAGGAGTATGAAAAGCACCTAAGGGTAGTATTGACTTGTTTAAGGGAAAATCAATTGAATGGGAAATTGTCAAAATGTTCCTTCTTTCAGAAGAAAGTCCATTACCTTGGGCACATCATTTCAAGAGAAGGGATTTCAGTTGAACCGGAAAAGGTGAAAGCCATAATGGATTGGCCAGTACCAAAAAATTCCCATACATAGTTTTATGGGGCTAGCTGGGTATTATCGCAGATTTGTGGAAGGGTTTTCAAGGATTGCAAAACCCATCACCACATTATAGCGAAAGGGGGTTAGGTATGAATGGACAAATGAATGTGACACTGCATTCACAGAGCTGAAGAGGTTACTAACTAGTGCACTGATCCTTCAAGTACCAGACATGAGAAAAGACTTCATTGTCTGCACCGATGCTTCGGCGCAAAGATTGGGTGCAGTATTGATGCAAGAAGGCGGAGTAATAGTTTACGCTTCTAGAAAATTGAAGAAACATGAAGAATTATATGCTACCCACGACTTAGAATTGGCAACAGTGATGTTAGCCTTTAAGTTATGGAGACACTACCTAATTGGGAGAAGATTTGAGTTAAGAACGGATCATCAAAGCTTGAAGCATCTCTTCACTCAAAGGGATTTGAATGCTAGACAAAGGAGATGGAGCAAATTCATGAGTGAGTATGATTTTGAATTCTCATGCATTAAGGGAAAGGAGAACGTAGTGGCGGATGCACTAAGTAGGAGGCCATTAACCTTCTCCGTAATAGCCTTAAAGGTAAATTTAAGGGAGCGGATATTGGAGAAACTCTTTGAGGATAGTAGGTATCTAAAAGTCATCTCAGCTATCCAGAATGGGAAACAGATAGAACCAAAGTTTGAAGGATATGTCCTTGAACCAGATGGGCTATTGAGATTCCAAGGGAGAAGGTACATACCTAAGGAAGGGGGCATAAGAGAAACCATCCTCAGAGAGTCTCATAGAGCACTCTATTGTGCACATCCTAGGGTAAAGAAGATGTACGCAGACACAAGGAAACTCTTCTTTTGGGCAGGCATGAAGCATGACATAGTCCAGTTTGTCGCCAAATGTCTTGAATGTCAGCGAGTGAAGGCTAATCATAACCATCCAGCAGGACTCATACAACCTCATGACATCCCTACATCTAATGGGAAGTAATTTCCATGGATTTTGTGGTGGGTTTGCCACTCACTTCCTAGAGGCACAATGCTATATTGGTTATAGTTGATAAATTGACCAAAAGTGCCCATTTCATCCCAGTAAGGGACACTTACGATGTTACGGATGTGGTGCGAGTGTTTGTCAATGAAGTTATTTGACTACACAGATTGCCCACAAAGATCATTTCTGATAGAGACTCCCGATTTACATCTAGGTTTTGGACAAGTTTGCAGTCAGCACTAGGAACTGAGTTATACCTGAGCACTGCATATCAACTAGAAAAAGATGGGCAACTGAAAGAGTAAATCAGGTTCTGGAAGACATGATTAGGATGTACGTCATGGATAATCAAACTCAAAGGTACTTACCATTGGTAGAGTTTTCCTATAATAACAATTATCACAGTTCGACCGGGATGCCTCCTTATCAAGCTCTATATGGAAGGTCTTGCAGGACACCGTTGAGTTGGGAAAAGTTGGAGGACCGAGTGATAGTTGGCCCGGAATTAGTTCAAGAAATGGAGGAACAGGTAAATCAGGTTCGACAAAGGTTAAAGGAAGCACAAGATAGACAGAAGATTTATGCTGATCCACATAGGATTTATTGCAGTTATGAAGTAGGGGACCAAGTTTTTATTCGTAACCGGCCCAAAAAAAGCACCATCCAGTTTGGGAAGGGGACAAAATTGTCACCTTGATTTGTAGGACCTTTTAGGATCAAAGAGAAGATTGGACGAGTTGCCTATCGTCTTGTACTACCGCCGCATTTGCATAAAACTCATGATGTTTTTCTTGTATCTATTTTACGACATTATGTTTCTGACGAATCTCACAAACTGGATTGGCGGGACTTGCAGGTCCCGCACATGGGATTTGTAATGGTAGAACCATTACGCATATTGGACCGTAGGGTTCGACAGCTCAGACGTCGCATGGTGGACCGAGTTAAGGTCTAGCGGGAAAAGTATAGCCCAGGATCTGCTACCTGGGAGGATGCAGAGACTATGCGTCGTGACTGCCCCTCACTATTTTGAGCATCTATGATGCCTATTTTGACTTAGATAGCTACCTATGTTAAGGTTCTATTTTGCAGTTCCATGTTATTTATTTATGAATATTATGTAATATTGATGCATTTGGTTTGACACATAAAACTACTTATATGAATCAGTTGATAGATTTGATATTTATGATAGAAATGGTTGATGTATGGACTACATGTATGACTCACTTAGTGATGGATTATCTAGTGCATAACTTATCAGAATTATTTTGGTTCATATATAGCTCAAGTGGATATGATTTATTTAGATGAATGACTTAGTGAGAATTCCCAGATTGACACATGGATACTAGAATTAATAATGTGATGATTATATGTCTTGTTGTTATATAAATGCATGAATGAGAGCTAACCCGCAGGGGAAAAGAACTATATGATAGCCAAGAGGGAAGGACGAGACATCTCATGAGGAAGGCGGCAAGATGACCTGACTGGATTATTCGATGACAAGTCCAACCAGCTCTATAGTGTGGTTCGTATTAGGGTATTGACCCTAGTTCTACAGGAGGGGTGGAGGCTTTTCCCACCGTGTATCCTCCAAAACCTAGAATTGTGGGAGGGCAGTGGTGGACATGCTCCCCTAGACGTGTGATGACGATTGCCAGTTGCCTGCTGGGGAAGTTAGGTCGATGTATTCGACGCTTCCACCATGTCGGTTTTATCAGTGGTTAGTAAGGTCGTTGCCACTGATAAAGCAGTAGAGGACAGATAGGGTGGGAACGAAAGTAGGTCAGGATGGATAGGAGGATATAGATCAGTTGTAGACTCATGATGGGAAGTAATGTCATTGTCTAACTTATCAAATTTTAATGCTATAACTCTCTCTAGTTTGTTATGCTTTCAAACTCCTTGCATATTTTCATTCTAACTCCGGGACGAAGTTTTCTGAAGGAGGGGTGTATGTAATGCCCCACTTAAATGTTATCCTGCAAATTTTGTTAATGTTTACATTATCTGAAAATATTGACAAATATTGGTCTAATATAAAATTCATGATTTCCATTATTTCAAATAATATATGTATTCATCTTGCTTTCCCCAATGTACCCTCACATTTACTAAGGAGAAGATATGGTCCTATCCATTTAATTACATCTCACATTCCCCAATGTACCCTCACATTTACTTGGGAGAAGACATGGTCCTCTCCAACTCATTATCAATATATATATTCATTTCACATTCTCCAATGTACCCTCACATTTACTAGGGAGAAGACATGGTCCTCTCCATGTAATTACATCTCACATTCCCCAATATACCCTCACATTTACTTGGGAGAAGACATAGTCCTCTCCATTTAATTATCATATATATATATATATATATATTCATCTCACATTCCCAAATGTACTTTTAGATTTACATGGGAGGAGACATGGTCCTCGCCCATTAATTTCCCAATTTTATATTCATGTCACATTTCCAAATGTACTCCCAACTTTACTTGGGAGAAGAGAAGTCAACTGTAAGGATGGATGAGAAGTCAATGACATTAATGAGAGGTGGTTGAGATGGAAAAGAGAGGGAGGGTATAAAAAGGGAATGGGGAAGGGAGAAAGGGGGGGGGTGCGGGTTGTTGGGGTCTTGCTTATGATTGTAGGTTTGGTTGTGATTTGAGGACTTGTTGTGTTTTTGAAGACCTTAGGAACTCGTGGAGGTTTCTTGGGTTGTTGAGAGGAGGGAAATATTGTTATCTTGATCTGGATCATTCATCTTGGACACACACACTACATCTGGTTGGACTTGGGCTCGGAGGGCTAGAGAACCTGTGGAGGTTTCTTGGGCTAGGGATTATTTCCTAGTTGGCTGGGAGGTAAATCCAGTTGGGTCCATCAAGAGGAGCGTTCAGCAGGAGTAACAGGATAAAGGCATCTCCATCAGCCACTGGTACAGGTATTCCTCCATAAATTACCCTTGTAAATTTTATTAGAATGAATAATTCACCTTAAGTTATGCTGATTAGAATATAAATGGTAAAATTTTATTTGTTTAAAAGTCTTGTAAGTAAGTAAACTATCTCCTCTTATTTCATTTAATTTAAGAAGAAATTAGATCTGTTAGCAGACCCTAGGATAGGTCTCTTACACTTGTTAATCCATACAAGTTATTTACTATGTTCTACTGTTAATATCAAAGTAAATACTACTGCAACCTTCACTTAATTAAATATTATGCAGAAACAAGAGACTAAGTAAGAAAGAAATACAACGCAAATGACACCGTTATTTTTGGACAAATGTCCCTAGAAAAACCCAATACGGGAAAACCGATGCAACAGTTTTGAGGGTTTATTATTATTAAGCAGTAGAAAATTTTGAATACATCTCTAAATACCTCTTAGGTTATTTAGTTACAGAGAGAAATATTGGCAGAAAGATTTGTGAGATTACCTCACACAATCACTGAGAAAAATCTCAGCTGCTCTAAACACTAGATGAGGTGCCTCTGGAAGGCCCTACGCTACTCTGCGAAGTCCTCACGCAGTCTCTGCGTCAACCTCTCTAGGCTTTGTGTCACCCAGTCTGCTGATCGATTTGATGCCCAGAGTCTCTGCTCTCAACCTCTTAGTCTCACACCCTGAGTCCCGACTTTTGAAACTGACTCTCCTTAGCAAAATCTCGGACTCTCTCTCACCCTCTTGGCTGCCTCTACGTGGCCCTTCGTGGCCCTACGTCAACCTCTACATCTGGGATACTGGATCACTCTTTGCCTCTCTCTGCTGATGATTCTCCGACTAAAAAATTCTCTCTCCGGATGCTATCCCTGCCCCTCAACTGCAAGAAATCTCCTCAATCGAATTTTCTCCTAAGAACTTCTCACTTCATAAATTCAATCTCTTGATCTCTCAATGTGTTTTCCAAATGACTCTCAAGCCCCTTCTTATATCTTTCTTTTGGAAAACCAACGGCCTAGATTAACTCGTAATCAAAGGCTTAGATCATTTTGGCTTGATCTTCGTCTTCTTCTAGAAGTTACACCCACAATTAGATTAATGCTCATTAATATTTTAATTTTCCTAAGTTTAGATTTAGGAACTCCATTAAAAATATTAATTGTTTTAATAAAATCGTTTCTTGGTGGAATTTCCCAAAACTCTTTCTGGGTTCTTTGGAATACATGTGCCCAAGCCTCCCTACAAAATTTGAGGCCTAGAGCACATCTGATGCTACATCAAATCAACAATCCTTACCTCTACTACTATCGCTAACTAATTGATTAAAGATTGTACGGATTGCAAAGAAAATTCCACACAATGAAAGAAAAACTCTCTCCCCACGAAGCTCTCTCCACAATGAAAGCTCTCAGCAGAGTGAAAGATTTCTACACAAGCTTCAACAGGTAGTTTAATTGACACTTGTACTTATTACAATCGAGTAAAACAACAACTAAAATACATGAAATTGATCTAAAAACTTGATTGTGTGGAACTGCAGAGAAAAGTATTTTCAATGTGCAGTGTCTCTAACTTAGCTCCCTAACCCACGCTAAGAAATAAACCTTAAAAACATTTACTATACTTGTGCGGAAAGCTTCTCACAAGCAAAGCTCCACACACTACTTAAAAACTTTAAACACTAGGTGTTAATATATGTTTAAGTTTACATGTCTTCCTTAAAAAAAAAAAAAATCAATGCCACATGCTCCTAAATTCTTAATTTTACATGCTTTGAAATAAATGATGAACTGGTAAAAATATGATTAATTTCATGAATTTAATAGAACGTTAAATCTATAATTTAAATAATGCCATTACCAGTGTGGAAATTTGCAAAAGTAATAGTCGTCTCTTATTTATCTCCCCAACCCACCCTAAGAAATAAACCTTAAAAATAGTTACTAGACTTGTGCGGAGCGTTGCTTGTGCAAAGCTTTCAATGTGTGGAAAATTTTGCACATTGTTTAAAATTTTTAGTTTACATGACTGCCTTTCAAAAACAAAGAAAATAATCAATGCCACATGTTTCTAAATGGTAACAATACGATTTCATGAATTTAATTAAACCTTAATGCTATAGTTTCAAAAATGCCATTATCAGTGTGGAAATTTGTAAAAGTAATAGTTGTCTCCTACTTAGCTCCCCAACTCTTGCTAAGAAATAAACTTTAAAAACATTTACTAGACTTGTATGGAGCTTTGCTTGTGCAGAGCTTTAATAAAAAAATATTACTTAACAGTAAAAATAGGTAAAACAACATCAACTACCAACCCAAATAAACATGTTTTGAAATAAAAGATTAACTGGAAAAATATTATTTATCTCATGAATTTAATAAAACATTAACGCTATAGTTTCAATAATGCCATTAGCACTATGGAAATTTGTAAAAGTAATAGTCGTCTCTTACTTAGATCCCCAACCCACGTTAAGGAATAAACCTTAAAAATATTTACTAGACTTGTGCGGAGGTTTGCTTGTGCAGGGCTTTCACTGTGCAAAAAGATACACACATTGTTTTAATGCAAAGCTTACCACGTGTTCCTAAATGCTTAATTATACATGCTTTGAAATAAATT
The DNA here is from genome assembly GCA_031772625.1 of Pinus tabuliformis. NCBI lineage: Eukaryota > Viridiplantae > Streptophyta > Pinopsida > Pinales > Pinaceae > Pinus > Pinus tabuliformis. The sequence continues at coordinate 841,864,353 of CM062817.1, read as the reverse complement.
ATTAACTAGTAAAAATATAATTTCATAAATTTAATAAAACGTTAAAGCTATAGTTTCAATAATGTCATTACCAGTGTGGAAATTTGTAAAAGTAATAATCATCTCTTACTTATCTCTCCAACCCATATTAATAAATAAACCTTAAAAACATTTACTAGAATTGTGCAAAACTTTGCTTGTGTGAAGCTTTAATAAAAAATCTTAATAGTAAAAATAGGTAAAACAATATCAACTACCAATCCAAATAAACATACTTTGAAATAAATGATTAATTGATAAAAATATGATTAATTTCATGAAATTAATAAAACATTAAAGCTATAGTTTCAATAATTCCATTACCACTGTGGAAATTTGTAAAAGTAATAGTTGTCTCTTACTTAGATCCCCAACCAACCCTAATAAATAGGCCATAAAAATATTTATTAGACTTGTATAGAGCTTTCACTATGCAGAAAGCTCCACACAAGCAAAGCTTTGTACATTGCTTTACATGCAAAGATTTGCGCACTGTTTAAAAAAATTAGTTTACATGTCTTCCTTTAAAAATAAAAAATAAAAAAAAAATCAACGCCACTTGTTCTTAAATGTTCAATTTTACATGCTTTAAAATAAATGATCAACTGGTAAAAATATAATTTCATGAATTTAATAAAATGTTAAAGCTATAGTTTCAAAAATGCCATTACTAGTATGGAATTTTGTAAAAGTAATAATAGTCTCTTACTTAGCTCCTGAACCCATGCTAAGAAATGAACCTTGAAAACATTTACTAGACTTGTGTAGAGCTTTCACTATGCGAAAAGCTCTGCATAAGAAAAACTTCACACAATGCCTTACATGCAAATCTCCACACACTATTTAAAAACTTTAAATACCAAGTGTTAACAAATATTTAGGTTTACATTCCTTCCTTTCAATAAAAAATAAAAAAATCAACGCCATGTGTTCCTAAATGTTTAATTTAACATGCTTTAAAATAAATGATTAATTGGTAAAAATATGATTAATTTTATGAATTTAATAAAATGTTAAAGCTATAGTTTCATAAAGTCATTACCAGTGTGGAAATTTGTAAAAGTAATAGTTGTCTCTTACTCAGCTCCTTAGCCCACGCCAAGAAGTAAACCTTAAAAATATTTACTAGAATTGTGTGGAGCTTTCAGTGTGTGAAAAAATTTGCACAAGCAAAGTTCACATGCTATTTTACATGCAAAGCTCCAAACATTGCTTTACATTGAAAAATTGGCACACTGTTTAAAAATTTTAAATACTAGGTGTTAATAGATGTTTAAGTTTACATGCCTCGTGCTCAACACACAACGCCCTGTCGAGTGCCTGGGCACCCACATCGTCATGTATCACACGCCACCTTGTCGCATGCTTCATCGAACTCTCCCTTGCCTGTTCTGCACTTCGTGCCAACTGCCCCTCATGTAGCCCGATCCTGCTTGTCACACATCTCGCTTGGCTTGTGCCCATCGCGCACATATTGTCGGCACCCTCTGCCCCACTCGTCCATGGCATACGTCATGTGGTTGTGTTGCCTGACACTTTAACTCACCCGCTTCTTGTTGACTCGTGCACGCAATCCGCCTATGTGCACCTGGGGACCTTGCCTTTATGTGGGCGCGCGCGAGGTGCTTACCTTTCTGTCGTGCAGTCTATGTGACTCCCATGGGCCCACTTAGTCTAACCAATCGGCCAAACACTCGACCCATGCGTCCAACGTGTCATGCTTGTGCTCCACACCCATTACATTGCACGACTCAGGCACGCATGGTCTATAAGTCACCAAGGATCATCATGGGCACCCGTTTAACCATGGTGCCAACTTGAGGTCTTAAGAATCCTTTACTTATATGTGTCATTGTCCGTTCATTTGTTTGGGTGGGCGCCCCTTCATAAGTCGAGCCAACACACTGTGTGTCGTGAAGGCACACCCCTTTGTTTAGGTGCCCCAATGTGCCAAGAGCGCAATGCCCCATCGGGCACCTGGGAACCCCGCCATCGTGTGGGCATGCCCAGGGCATGGGCACTGACATCACTATGTATTGTGTGCTACCTTGTCATTCGCTTCACCGAATTCACCCACACTCATTTCACCCATCTCATGTCTCGCCCGAGAGATTATTACCACATGTCTCGCCACGCTTGTGCCTTTTTCTTGCTCTACACATCGTACCTGATTGCCACTCATGTGGCTCGGTTCATGTCTGTCACACATCTCGCTCCCCCTGCACCCGTCGTGAGTGTATCGACAGTGCCCTCCGCTCGACTCACCCTTGGCGTCTGTTATGTGGTCGTGTCACCTAGTGCTCCAACTCACCCACTTGTCATCCACTCATTCACACAACCTCGCCTATAGGTGCTTGGGCGTCACACCTTCGTGTGTGCACGACTAGGGTGCTCACCTTTGTGCTTGAAAGTTTTGAAATAAATGATTAATTATGGAGCCCATGCTAAGAAATAAACCTTAAAAATATTTATTAGACTTGTGTGGAGCTTTCACTCTATGGAAAGCTCCACATGCAAAGCTCTACAAACTGCTTTACATGAAAAGCTCCACACACTGTTTAAAAACTTTAAACACCATGTGTTAACAAATGTTTAAGTCATATGCTTTCCTTTCAAAAAAAAATCAATGCCACGTGTTTCTAAATACTTAATTTTACATGCTTTGAAATAAATGATTAATTGGTAAAAATATGATTATTTTATGAGTTTAAAATGTTAAAGCTATAGTTTCAATCATAACATTACCAGTGTGGAAATTTGTAAAAGTAATTGTTGTCTCTTACTTAGCTCGCTAATGCGCGCTAAGAAATAAAACTTAAAAAAATTGTTAGACTTGTCCGAAGCTTTGCTTGTGCGGATCTTTCACTGTGCGGAAAGCTCCGCACACTGTTTAAAAACTTTAAACACTTGGTGTTAACGAATGTTTAAGTTTACATGCCTTCCTTTAAAATAAAAAATAAAAAAATTAACGCCACGTGTTTTTAAATGCTTAATTTTACATGCATTGAAATAAATGATTAATTGGTAAAAATATAATTGATGTCATAAATTTAATAAAACATTAAAGTTATAGTTTCGATAATCCCATTACCGTTGTGGAAATTTGTAAATGTAATAGTTGTCTCTTAGCTCCCCACCCCACACTAAGAAATAAACCTTAAAAATATTTACTAGACTTGTGTAGAGCTTTGCTTATGTGGAACTTTCATTGTGCGAAAAGCTCCACACAAGGAAAGCTCTGCACACCACTTTACAAGAAAAGATCGACACATTATTTAAAAACTTTAGTTTACATGACTTCTTTTCAAAAAAGCAGAAAAAAATCAACATCGCATGCATGTTCGTAAATGCTTATTTTTACATGCTTTGAAATAAATGATTAACTGGTAAAGATATAATTTCATGAATTCAATAAAGTGTGAAAGTTATAGTTTTGATAATGCCATTATGAGTGTGGAAATTTGTAATAGTAATAGTAGTCTCTTACTTAGCTCCCTAGCCCATGCTAAGAAATAAACTTTAAAAATATTTACTAGACTTGTGCGGACCTTTTCTTGTGCAAAGATTTAATAAAAAGTCTTACTTAATAGTAAAAATAGGTAAAACAACATCAACTACCAATCCAAATAAACATGCTTTGAAATAAATGATTAACTGGTAAAAATATGATTAATTTCATGAATTTAATAAAACATTAAAGCTATAATTTCAATAATTACATTACCACCGTGGAAATTTGTAAAAGTAAGCCGTCTTTTACCTAGCTCCCCATCCCACGTTAATAAATAAATGTTAAAAATGTTTACGAGACTTGTGTGGAGCTTTCACTATGCGGAAAGCTCCCCACACTGATTCACATGCAAATCTCCGCATATTGTTTTAAAAATTTAGTTTACATGCCAAAAAAATCAATGCCACATGTTCCTAAATACTTAATTTTACATGCTTTAAAATAAATGATTAAATAGTAAAAGTATAATTTCATAAATTTAATAAAACGTTAAAGCTATAGTTTCAAAAATTCCATTACTAGTGTGTAAATTATTAAAAGTAATAGTCGTCTCTTATTTGGCTCCCCAACCTATGCTAAGAAATAAATCTTAAAAACATTTACTAGACTTGTACAAAGCATTGCTTGTGCAAAACTTTCACTGTGTGGAAATATCCACACAAGCAAAGCTCCAAACACTGCTTCACATGCAAATCTCTGCATACTATTTAAAAACTTTAAACACCAGGTGTTAACGAATGTTTAAGTTTACATGCCTACCTTTAAAAAAAAAATTCAATGCCATGTGTTTCTAAATGCTCAGTTTTACAAGCTTTGAAATAAATGATTAATTGGTTAAAATATGATTAATTTCATGAATTTAATTAAACGGTAAAGCTATAGTTTCAATAATGCCATTACCAGTGTGGAAGTTTGTAAAAGTAATAGTCGTATCTTACTTAGCTTCCTATCCCACACTAAGAAATAAACATTAAAAATATTTACTAAACTTGTGTGAAGCTTTCACTGTGTGGAAAACTCTACATAAGCAAAGCTCCATACACTGCTTTACATGCAAAGCTTCACACACTGTTTGAAAAATTTAAACACCAGGTGTTAATGAATGTTTAAGTTTAGATGCCTTGTCTCGGCACATAAAGCCCCGTCAGGTGGCATGGCGCCCATGTTATCGTGTATCACACATAACCCTATCGCATGCATCACCAAAATCACCCTTGCTTGTTCCGCATGGCGTGCCGACAACCGCTCTTGTAGCCCGATCATGCCCATTACACATCTCGCTCAGCCTGTGCCCATCATGTGCATATCGTCGGTGCCCTCCGCTCCAATGCTTCAACTCACCCATTTCTTGTTGACTCATGGACACATTCCACTTATGGGCGCTTGGGCACCTCACCTTCATGTGGGAGCACCTGAGGCACTCGTCTTTCTACTGTCCACTCTACACGACACCCGCGGGTCCACTTCATCCAACCAATCGACCAAACAACTCACCCATGTGCCCATGCTTAACACCTGTCACATCGCACAACTTGGGCGCGCACGGTCTAGAAGTTGCCAAGGATTTTCATGGGCGCCCGTTTGGTCATGGTTCCAACTCGAGGTCCCAACATTCCTTTACTTATATGCATCGTTGTCCATTCATTTATTTAGGTGGGTGCCCTTCAATAAGTTGGGTCGACCCATTATGTGTCGTGCAGGCACACCCCTTTGTTTGGGCACCCCAGCGTGCCCAACATGGAATGCCCCACTGGGCACCTAGGCATCCTGCCATAGTGTGGGCACACCGAAGGCATAGGCACCCACGTTTCCATGTATTGCATGCTACCCCGCTTCTTGCTTTATCGAACTTGCCCATGCTCGTTCTTCTCATCACACGTCTTTCCCGGGTGATTGCCATTACATGTCTCACCCGACCCATGCCATTTTCTTTCTTTACACATCGTGCCCAATCGTCACTCATGTGGCCCGGTTCATGCCCGTCATAAATCTCGCCCGACCTGCACCTGTCGTGCATGTATCTTCAATGTCCTCCGCCCGACTTGCCCTTGGCGCTTGTTGTGTGGTTGTGTCATCTGGTGCTCCAACTAGCCCACATGTCATCGACTCGTGCACGCAAGCCCGCCTATACGTGTCTAGGTGCCATGCCTTCGTGCGAGAGCACCTAGGGTGCTCGCCTTTGTGCTTGAAAGCTTTCTCCATAGTCCTATACATGACCAGCGGTTATTTTATTATTAATAGATTATGTAGAGTGTGAAGGTACACATAATGAAAGCTTGAAAACTTCCTCTGCAAAATGGACTCCCTTTGTAGCCCCACACATATCCATTTGTGTTAACTTTTTTTTTTGTAAGCTTGGTAGGATTACATCTTCATTATGTCCAACTTCTCACCTTGGTCGAGGGGGAGGGGGGTTGGTGGGATGCCACAAGATTTGAACCTAAGACTTCCGGTTCAGTTAGACTTCCTTTCCATGACCATTTCCAATTGAGCTACCCTAAGCAGACTCATTTGTGTTAACTTTGAGAGTATATGTTAATATTAATATTTTAATATTTTTAAAATCATGCTTTTAGATTTGATATTTTAATGCTTTGAAATATTGTCATATATAATAATGCTTTTTAATTTTGATGTGATGTAAATTTTAATTGAAAAATTACAAATTTTTTAAAAACTTTAAACACCAAGTGTTAACGAATGTTTAAGTTTACATGCCTTCCTTTCACAAAAAAAGAAAAAAATCAATGCCATGTGTTCTTAAATGCTTAATTTTACATGCTTTGAAATAAATGATTAATTGGTAAAAATATGATTAATTTCATAAATTTAATAAAACGTTAAAGCTATAGTTTCAATAATGCCATTACTAGTGTGGAAATTTGTAAAAGTAATAGTCGTCTCTTACTTAGCTCCCCAACTCACCCTAATAAATAAACCTTAAAAATATTTACTAGACTTGTCCAGAGCTTTGCTTGTGTGGAGCTTTCACTGTGTGGATATCTCTGCACAAGAAAAGCCTCAGACACTGCTTTACATGCAAAGCTCCACACATTGTTTAAAAAATTTAAACACCAGGTGTTAATGAATGTTTAAGTTTACATGCATTCCTTTAAAAAAGAAAAAGAAAAAATCAACGACACATGTTCCTAAATGCTTAATTTTGACATGCTTTGAAATAAATGATTAAATGGTAAAAATATGATTAATTTCACAATTTAATAAAACGTTAATGTTATAGTTTCAATAATGCCATTACCACTATGGAAATTTGTAAAGTAATCATCATTTCTTACTTAGCTCCCTAGCCCACGCTAAGAAATAAGACTTAAAAAGATTTACTAGACATGTGTGGAGCTTCGCTTTAGCAGAACTTTGACTGTGCAGAAACCTCCACACAAGCAAATCTCCACAGACTTTAATTTGCTAATAAAATTTTATTTTGTCATCATTATGCTCAACCACTTTTTTATTTTTAAGATTTCATTCTTATACTCAACCTTCTAATTTCTGAAATTTTATGGCAGGTGATGTCATGATTTTGAATGTCCACTTTTAATTAATAATTTAATATATTGGAATAGAGTCGATTTATGAGATGACGAAGATAAGACTTAAAAAGATTTACTAGACACGTGTGGAGTTTAGCTTTTGCAGAGCTTTGACTTTGCAGAAACCTCCACACAAGCAAAGCTCCACACACTTTAATTTACTAATAAAAATTTATTTTGTCATCATTATGCTCAACCACTTTCTTATTTTTAAGATTTCATTCCTATATTCAACCTTCTAATTTCTGAAATTTTAGGCCAAGTGATGTCATGATTTTGAATGTCCACTTTTAATTAATAATTTATTGTATTGGAATAGAATTGATTTATGAGATGACGAAGATCCACGTGAACAAATAACAAGAGAAATGACGAGGTTTTTGGATTATTGGAGTTGTTAAATGTTTTGGTTTGATGCTTTTTACATTTTATTACCATGCTTATTCATGGCACTCAAAGTAGCAACAAGTTTAATTGGTAAAAATATGATTAATTTCATGAATTTAATAAACGTTAAAGCTATAGTTTCAATAATACCATTATCAGTGTGCAAATTTGTGAAATAATTGTCTCTTACTTAGCTCTCCATCCCACGCTAAGAAATAAACCTTAAAAATATTTACTAGATTTGTTCGAAGCTTTCATTGTGTGGAAAGCTATGCACAAGCAATGTTCCAAACACTGCTTTACATGCAAAGCTCCACTATACTTAACCTTCTAATTTCCGAAATCTTATAGCAAGTGATGTCATGATTCTGAATGTCCACTTTCAATTAATAATTTATTATATTGTAATAGAATTAAATCACGTGAACAAATAATGAGAGAAATGATGAGGTTTTTGGATTATTGGTTTTTTTATTATTGGAGCGGTTAAATGTTTTGGTTCAATGGTTTTTACATTGTATTACCATGCTTATTCATGGCACTCAAAGTAGCAACAATTTTAACTGGTAAAAGGTTAATTTCATGAATTTAATTAAATGTTAAAGCTATAGTTTTGATAATGCCATACTAGTACGATATATGATGTGGAAATTTGTAAAAGTAATAGTCATCTCCACACAAGGACATATTAATTTATTACTTCTCTTTCCATTTCCTTCTTGCATGTTTAATTTTTCTATATTGTAACATGGATCTTGTTAAACATTTTTAAAAAAAATTAGTGAAGTATGTTTTTGTTGCATATTGCATTTTACTTTAGAATTATGGTTTTGTTTAAATTTTCTCTATTTAATTTATTACTCCTCTTTCCATTTTCTTCTCGCATGTTTAATTTTTCTATGTTGTAACATGGACCTTGTTAAACATTTTTAACAAAAAAATTAGTGAAGTATGTTTTTGTTGCATATTGCATTTTACTTCAGAATATCAATTGATTTTATGGAATGGCATATATGAGTTTCTTTAGTAGGAAAAGAAAATGAAACAAAAAAGGAAAGAGCAAAAGACCTAATGTGGTGTGGCAGGAAGGAAGAAATAAAAGAATAAGGTTTTCTATACAATTTGGTGCAAATCATGATGAATTCAATAAACTAATCCAAACTAGTTGCGTGGACTTGGGTGGACAACCAACCCTATCCCAAATATTTGCTTTTCCTTGTTCTAGCTCTGCAACCTCATCTGAGTATAATAGATGCTCTATACCCCCTTCCTTAGCCTAAGAATGAAGGGTGGAAAAATATTCTTGTTAGGCCTCCCTCTGTTATAGTTCATTGACCTACTAGTCCTAGATATGCATCATTACCATCATTTCTACACATGGTGACTTCAACTACTTCTTTTTCCCATTCTCCCGTAAGAAATGATAAACAACATCTTCTTGTGTTTGTTGAAGATAAATGGAAGAAACATATTGAAGTTCAAAGAATTGAGTCATCTCAGTCCACTTTTGCATAATCAAAAGTGAAATTAGTAAAGATAGGGCATGAAGGATAAAGAAAGATTTCATTTAATGATATGCACCTCGAGTTCTTTTATAATTTTATATTTTATGATCATATTTTTATAATTTTATGTTTTATGATCATATTTATATTTTGAATATTGGAGGATAATTTTTTAGGCCACAATAATGGTATAATATTTAATTTTGGTTAACTCAAATATCATATATTTTGATTAAGGGAGGTACAAATTATATGATTATGGCTATGATGATGATAATGCATTTTTTATATATATTTTTCCATGATACCTTGGTTGTATTATTTATTATGGGAGATACAAGGATATTTTTATATGCAATAAAAATTTGTGAGAAAGATTTTATTGGGTTCCCACTTTCTTTTAGTTCACTTTCCTTTAAAACAGTGATGATTTTTTTCTTAAAATATTTTTACTCCCCATAAAATAAAAGATTAAGTAAATGATTAAAAAGTAGTTGAACTACCTAACTATTTTTTACAAGTTTAAAGGAGGAGAGGAGTGACAAATTGAAGGGGAAAAATGTGTGAAAGGTATGCCCAAGCTTTGAGAGTGAGCTTATTATTCTTATTCATTTCCGTTTTGGGTTTCTTGTGGACTAAACAATCTTATTGATAGTAGGGATAAATTACAAAATGAAAAGGAAAGATTAAGTAATGTTGAACTGTGGTGTTCTTCAAGTTTATTTGTTCTCTTTGTATTCTCTTTGCACTATTTAGAAGTTATGACTTGATTCAATGCAAATTAAGGTTACATTTTGTAGAGGTTTTCTAATGTTATTTATATCTCTTGAAGTGGTCTAGATCATATTTTATTATTTTGTCTATTTTCCATGGCACTTTGTCGTCTTTGTATAAGTCTTTATTTCATTTGACGCTGCTAAGACATCTCGAGTCCCGATCCTTACATTGATCATAAAATACATTTTTGTAATTTAGCCTGATTTTCAATACAATTCATTTGTTGATTTGTTTCTCAAAATTGGCTTACTGGAATATTTTGATTTTGAATTAATATCGATGTTTATTTTATGTTATTTTTAGCATTTTTTTCATATTTATGAGCTGATGTATTATTTTTTATTCTTTCATTATTTTGCTAATATAAGTGAAAATATCAAATATTTATAAACTAAAAATTGATTTTCAATTTCAAGGGCTTAGTTCTTGAATTTTAGTTATAAATTCAGTGGGATATAAACCTAGGGTAACATTACCATCTAGTTCTCTTAGTCTAATGAGATTCAAAATATTTTCGTGACAAGTATCAAAACTTCTCAATCAGCATACTTTTGGTTCAAACCATATTGGGGGTGATTTTACTCTTGGGTTCTTTTTTCTTTTATTTTTATTTTAATCACTTTTGCTATTCCTTAGCAACCAGATATAGGAATTCATTTTCCTGATCAAATAAGTATTACTTCAAGTTTGTTTAATCTTATTCTTGAGACTATTGTATATCACAAACAACTTGAACCTTCTTAGGATGTTATTGCTTGTGATATAGAAATGAAGGAACAAAGAGAAGCTCTTGAAAGGCAAACTCAAATTTGTCATGCTCATTATTAAGTTGGATTATTTCGTCCCAATCTCATGCCTCCTAAAGAATGAGGGTTAAGTCATCTGAATTTGATCCTTTTGTTGAAATTGGAAGGGGAAAGGAAATCTTAGAAAGTCTACAAAAGCAAATTTAAACAATCTCATTTTGATTATGAAATAGAAGTCACAAAACTTCTTCTCCTAAGAAATTCATAATGAATTCTTTAGGTGTTTCAAACATATCCTCCACATCTTAGGCTTCTACATTCTCTCTTATTAAAAACATGTACAATCACTCTAATCCTATTCAATCCACAACAAATCTAGCTAAGCCAATTAAATAATATTTTTTATTCCAATTTGAAGTAGATGCAAATGCCACTCCTTGGCATCTACCTTTCCCTCTAAATTTATTGTCAACAACCAACCCTCTCCCTAAATTCAAATAATTTTTTTTCCCAAATTCTTTGTCAATGGAAGTATTTATAAAATGAAAATTTCGTTGATTTCTCAAATGTATGTCATAATATAGGGACAAATGATAATGACACATACATGAGATTATTTGTTGGTTCTTTGGAAGGGAAAGCTACTCCTGATTTTTTTGAATTGTTGTATAAGGTTTCCTTAACTTGGACTAATTATGATAATGGTTTAAATCTACATATGAACAAACTCAAACTCTGGTGGACATGTTGAGAGATTATAATGATCTTGTTTATAATAAAGGTGAAACAATCAAGTCATCTAATTTACGTTTCATCAAATCAAATAGTTAAATCCTTGAGACCATTAGACCTCAAAATCAACTTACATTGGTGCATTATTATAACACATTATATTTTTCTCATCAACAAACACACACACACAATCTATGTTGATGACAAAAATCCCTAAGAAAAAATCATAATTTTATTCAACGTGTAAACAAGGAATACATTACATTTTGTAGATGCCATTAGGCATTCCTTTTGGCTGATGCACAATATATATATATATATATATATATATATATATATATATATATATATATATATATAATTTTTCTGAGGGATAAGTGTGATATTAATCACTTAACTTCTTATTTTTTCCTTTCTTTTTCTAAACTTTTTTCCAAACCCTATTGTTAAGATCAACTATTACTATTTCTAATTGATTTCTACCTTCCTGCCCAACAACCTCTTTGTCTGAATTTGAACTTCCAGATACATGTGTTCTCTTTATAACCCCCAATCCCTTTTCACAGAGTGTATTCTCTTTCTGTTGCTTTGGTGCTTTTATTTTTGCTAATTCTGCACCCTTCTGGATGCGGGTCACGATTCCTACTGGTCCCCAACTCCTTCATCTACCTGGCTGCCATGTTGTCCTTGAGCATCCATATTTGGAGGATTTTCCATGATCTCTTCTTATTCATCCTCAGAACTGTTAGGTACTTGCCCTCCGTTTGGTTTATGCCCTCCCTTTGGTTTATGGGTCTGCCTCTCTTTTTTTTTTGGATATTTTTTCTTGTGGCCATGTGTCTGCAACTATCCTATTTGAAAGCAAATTCAACATCTAAATGTCATATTTTCGTAATCTAGAACCTGAGTCTTTTGTAAGTTTTCATGTTTTATATGGATAACATTAGGTAGACCTTTACTAAGGTCTATCTCCACACAGATTCTGAAAAATGTAAAGAGTCATTTTTCTATTCTAGTAGTGTCCATGTTTTTGAATTTTCCAAGAATATTCAAAATATCTTGTACGACTTGACAAAAAGGGAGAGGGAGGTTTGGTAATATCACCTAGACCAACATTGTAGTGACCACCATACTTGTAGCATCAAAACATTGTAGTGACCACCATGCTTGTAGCATCAAATTCTGGGAACCAAGGGGTATAAAGAGCCCAACTCTACCCCAAAACCATGGCCCATTGTTTACTACTTGCTCCCTAGCTTTTTTGTGTGTCAAATTGAACTATGAGGAAACCCTTAGAACATAAGAAAAGTTCACAAGTGGGTGTCCAAGAAGAGTATACCCACTAATGTAAATCTTCAATTCTCGGTTAGAAGGCATTAACTATGGATATTAATTTTGTAGACTATGGATCAACAAAAAGTTATTTCATCTCAAGGTGTTTAACATCCATTATTGGTGCTTTTTAGCTTGTTTGACTATGTATGGTCTTGACATGTTTTAGATCTGGTCAATATGAAATGCCACTGTATCGTTGAATGAAGCAGGTCCATTGGGGTTTCTAATACTTGAAGCTCAAACCCTCAGCCTTCGATTTAATATTATAGTGGAGTTCCTTTCAATACCATAAGCATTCATCTAAATGGAATCTTGCAACAATTTCCCATAAAGAATCAAACTTTGTAAATCCACTGGTATACATAGTTTATTCTATATAGCCTGCTCAAGTTTTCTACAAGATCTGATCCTCGAACCCTTAGAAGGACTGATTTGCCACTTATGGTTTTAAAAAACATATGAAAAACCTCCTCCATATCCAGTTTTTTATTCTGAGGATTCTCCACGATATCTAAGCCCCAAATATAGATTATGGAAGTCTTCTAATTACTTTTTGTTGGGAGATTAGGTATGCTTCTGAATCTGCCTATCTTTTGGTCAGATCTAGAAGTTTCAGATTCTCTGGATCTAGAAATGACGTGGCAAGCATATGACCCCAAATCATAAAATTCGACTTCATCTTACTCGATCTTTCTTTTTCCGCTCCTCTCATAGTTCCCTACATCAGAACTCCTTGATCTATGCTCTCCCAGAACCAAAAGCTTCTTGGGATCATGATGATGCAGACTTTGTGTTGAAATAGGCTATTTTGCTCCAGCGTTGACACTTATGGCCACTCTGAGCGAGGCTGATCACTCCTCTTGCTAGCCATATCCACCACTTCTCAACCGTACGACCGTTCATTCCAATAGATCTCACCTTGTCATCTAAAGGTCAACACAACTCCGCCACTGGTTCCATTTTTCTCCAAGCCAACTAAAATCTAGGTGTGAGCCACTACCTGTTCGTCTCAGACTCGCATCTGCTCAAGCCCTCAAGCCCTCAGGCCCTGCAATGAAAACCCTAGATCTCTTAGATTTCACCGTCGTCTCCACCTTCACCCATTTCATCACAATGAAGTCCAAAATCCATCAACATAGATTATAAGAAACGAATCCAAATAGTTTGGGATCAACTCTGCAAACATGTTTAGAGTACGAAGAACAATTAACAAGGATATGTATTCTTGTTGAAGATCTAAGTAAGCAAATTAATATATCAACTATCTCATAGCTTGTATAGGATATGAGAAATAGGACGATTGATATTGAGAGAAAGGGTGTTGTTTCAACATCTGCAGATACTTTTATACAAACTCCTTTGAAAAATCAATTTCAAGGTTTTCAACGCAGAACAATACTTTCAAGATCATGGTGTAATTTTTGTGAAGAGAACCGTGATGAAAATATCTACGAATTGAGAAATAATGCTTGAGAATGGATTTTTCGAAGCAAATATGATTCTACAATCACCACTTGAGATTAAGCTCTTGAATATGATACAATTTTGGTTGAGACAAGAAATAACTCTTATTAAAATAGGAGCATGGATGGTCCTCAAACACCATGTTTGCTCAAGGTTCATTTTCTCAACAAATAGATTTTCAAAAAACTTCTAATTTAGATAGTCAACTTGTTTGCTCAAGGTTCGTCTTCTCGACAAGTAGATTTTCAAAATACTTCTAATTTAGATAGTCAACTTCTCGGACCTACTTCATATCCTGAGGTAAGCTCAACTCCCTCTTCTTCATATTTATCAAAGCATAACATTTTGAATAAATGGCTAGCATAAAAGAAAATGCTTAATTACTAGATGTCACACCTATCTTGAGTAACAAAAAACCTTAAAAGTTTCATGGAAGGTAATACCTTCACTATTATCATTTTGATTAAAAATGAAGATGAAGCAAATTTGTATGGAAATACGATAGGTGTATATAGTTCTAGATATCTATTTGAGAATCCTCCTTTTTATGTTTCAATGAAGATCACAAATAAAATTGCCCATTGTTGTTTGATTGATGGTGCATCCAGTCCTAATGTGATGTAAAGGATCATAATGAAATAATTAGGTATTTCGTGAAATAATGAGAATTCTAAAAGCATGTTAGCTTAAATAATAAACAATATGCTACCATTGGTGAGATTAAAGATGCACAACATGAAAACATGATCACCTGTAATTTTCAAGTCATAGATATGCTAGCAAGAAATTGTTCTATCATTCTAGGAAGAGTTTGGTAGGCTCTAACTAGTGGGAACGTGTAAATGGATGGAATCTACATGTCTCTTCCAAAGGTTGGAAAAAGAATTATTGTGCTCCATGAAGGAAAAATTTCATTGTATATTCAAAGAGGCACGCAACTACATGTATATTATGTAAAAGAAAAAATGGGTGTATATTATATATTTAGAAGAAGACGATAATCTTGTCACTCAACATATTGGTCATAGAAATAATATCTGGCATATGCACTTTGATGGTGCATGCTCAAACGAAGGAAATGGAGTAGGTATTTTTCTATCACAACTGATCCTACAAGACAATTACTCCTTAAGATACTAGATTGTACTTTCAAGTCTTCATATGATCCTCACTTTCTAGGCAACATTGAAGCCTGCCAAGTTTTTTCTGATGATGAAAGAATGTGTTCTTTCTTGTAGAATGACCCCTTGAATAAGAAATAAATTATTTTTTTGGAATATAATAAACTCCCCAAAGGATTAACTCCTTTGGAAATCTCATCTTCATCAAGTGATGTAACTAATCAAAAGGAAAAAAATGAGGAATTGAAAAGGAAAATAGGTGAAAATATTCCTTGTGAACATTGGGACTCATGAGGATCCAAATATTTTAAAGATTGGATCCTAGTGTTTAGAACATGAAAAACAAAAATTCATTTACTCTTTCCATGAATTTGTGATGTCTTTGCATGGTCCTATTATTAAGTATCCAGATCAAAATAACATAGAAACTTAAGAAAATTAGCTCAATGACAAGATAATAAGCCACTTCGAGGGGGAAACCTCCCTTTACATCACCTAAATAAACAATTCATGGATGATTCAAATGATATACCTCGGTATATATAAGAGTCTAAAGTGCCAAACTATAATTATGGTGTACATAACAATAATAATATAAGGGAACATCAATAACAATAGTGGGATTCTATGGGGCACAATAATAACAATATATGAAATACGTTAGTATTATAGGGACCTAGCACGCCCCTCTCCTTTAAAAAAGTGTTGTCCTCAACATTTGAGTAGTTCTGGATGATTCTATATAAAATACTCATCTTCCCATGTCGAATCTTTAGCAGGTAAGTTCTTCCACTTAATGATATACTCTGAAATTGATTGATTTCATAGCCCCCAAATTCTTGTTTCCGTGATTTCTTTAGGCTCCAATATGATTATTCCTTCCTAGCCAAGTTCTGGAAATATAGTTTGTACTAGGAGCTTTTCACCTATAACTTTCTTTAAGCATGAAACATGAAAATCTGGGTGTACTCACGAAGATGCAGGTAGTACTAATATTTTAGAACACCTTGTAAGGTCCATAGTACTTGGATGTTAATTCATTATCCTTCTTAGCTTGCTTGAGAAGCATTTGTTTATATGGCTGTAGCCATAAAAATACCCAATCACCCATGTCAAAACTTCTTTCTTTTTTTTGCTAATGCAAGAGTTGTGCCTTCTATTCAAAATGTTCAAAGGGTAAAATTACATAAAATACAAACAACCACAGGCTAAACCTTTTAGCCCTAGGTAAAGCCTTACCAAAAAAAAAAAAAACCGCCAACTAGGTCCTAAAGACCCAAACAACAAACCCGAAGTAACTCAAATCCAAAATAAACAATGTGTGAATGGCCAAAAGACCCGGACCCACCAACATGCACGATAAAAGACCCGGACCCACCGACATGCATGCTATTCCCTAACCGTTGATTCTCCTCGCCTGATCCAACGACGGAGGATCATATCGCATGAACCAAAAGCACAGATAATTACCGCACGATGAGAGTGGTATTCTCTCCCCAACCTTGGCCACGTGTTGCGTGGTGAGTGGAATCACTCCCACCTCTAAAAAACCGCTCTCGGCTTTAAGGGCATGTGATAAACCAGAAACCACCTTGAGAGTCGTATTGACACCATAGGAAGTAAAGCGGGGGTTTTGAGTCTGCTGAGAAAGCCGAGACTTCGGTCCCTCGCACCATCCCAACTCCTCAGGCGCATGAACCAAAGGAAGATAAAAATCTTCTTACCATTCTTGATGTTCTCCATCCGATCATCCGAGAACCATTGTCTGTCGAGCAACTCCCACCTGAGACTTCTGGGTTTGCGCTTACCTGGGCTGAGGAGGTAGACAAAGACCTGCATCCCAAATGTAACATCACTTTTGAAATAACACTTCATGTTGAATCCGAATCAACTAGACCTTGTCTTTGTGACTCTGTTTCAAAATAACGTTCTGCCCTCATCCGCCTGATTGAGACAATGCTCCCTCAATTTATTCTAAGGCATCTCTTGCCAACTCAACTTGACCCTGCTTTTGGTGCAAAGCACCCCTTGATTGGCTAGAATGTCTGCCAATTTATTTTCCGTCCTTCGCACATGAGTAAAACTCATGGTTCACAAGCACAGAAGGTGAAACTGAATCCTTTGAAAGACATAAATCAGCCTCCAGCGTCTTGAGACTTTTTTTGGCTCCGTGCCACAACAGATTCTCTTGATCGAGTTAATGATTAACTCAGAATCAACTTCAATTATTATATTCTAGAGATTGTCCTACTTCAGGATTTCTAAACATTGCTCAAGTGCCATTAATTCCGCCATATTGTTTGTAGCTCTTCCCAAATGGCAATGAAAAATAAAAAGGATGCAGCCATTTTCATCCCTTAACACCCCTCCATAACCAGCAATACCCGGGTTTCCTTTTGAGGTCCCATCAATGTTGCATTTCAAAAAACCTTGAGGGGGAGGATGCCAACAGTCTGGCTTATTGACCAGTTTCTTCACCTTCCTGTCCATGCCCCGTGGTATAAGCCCCTACATACCCAACTGAAGAAGTATCTGAATTTCAGCTTCTGAAGGTGGATTGTTTGGAGAAGTTCGCACTAAAGTTCCCACCGTCTCCTTAAGCTGTCTTAAGATTTGCCCAATAATGTGTTGGGAGGAACTTTTTAATTTTTGAGATTCTGTAGTTCCTTTCTTTCTAGACATTCCATATTATGAAGCTTGGAGTTAAAGCCCAAGCTGAGCGAAGAATTTCATAATTAGAGAAGTTTCTTCTCCAGTTATTAAGGGTATTGATAATGCTTCCTTTTTCCCTGTTTGTCTATTTGAAAATTGTGGCAAAAGTATCCCACAACCTGGAGGTGAAAATGCAATTATTGAGAAGGTGCTCCATCGTTTCCTCTTGGGATTCACAAAGCTGGCATCTAGAAGGACCCAGAACACCCCTCTTCCGAATGTTTTCCCAAGTCAGAATTTTCTTATGATGTACCAGCCACATGAAGAGTTTGATTTTCATTCATCCTTGATGCCTCCATAGGTTCTGCCAAACCCTGTTTGGTTCATTGGATTCCAGCTCCAGGATTATGCACTTTGCCTCCTTAAGATTGAAGGTACCCTCATTATTGTTGCCCCATCTAAGTTGGTCATGCTCCTATGAAACCAGAATTTTCCTTTGGTCCAACATTGTCAGAAGTGCATCAGCGTTTGCTTTCAAGGGGCTATCATCCTGTATTCCGTATTCTTCTAGGTTCTCCATTTTCCTTCACTATTGGTTTGATCCCAAAAATCTTTTACCCTAAGTGACCCTTTGGTATCAGTTCCATTCTTGAGGTCCACAAAGTCCTCTCTGAGTAGTATAGGTTCTTGTTGCCATTTATCCTCCCAAAACAAAGCAAGATCTCCCTCTCTGATTTCCTAGAAGCTATTTTTTTGCACCAAGCCTCTATTCTCCCAGGCTTTATTCCAGATGTAGGAGCCTTTTATGATGCCAGTCATCCTTATGTGATCATTATCTTGCCAATTGCTAGCATATTTTTCTTTCCAAATACGAGCCCACTGAGCCTTTGGATCAATTAGCAATATTTTCAATAACAATTAATCTTTCTAACCATCACTAGTAATTGAAGATAGAAAAATAAATGCAATGACAAAGGAGACAATCAACACATCAACAAGAGAGACCAGATTTGGTCAAAGACCATGGAAAAAACCTCACAAGCGGGAAACCTGTTATGAAACCAACTCACAAAAAGATAGAAAAGATAGATGAACACCTTAGAAATAAGCCTCTTCGAGGGGGTAACCTCATTTACATTACACAAATGAACAATTCTTTGATGATACAAATGACAAGACCTCCTTTCTATATATAGGAGTCTAAGGGGTCTTAATATAATCAAAGCCGACATAACAGTAATAATGTAAGGGCACAATAATAACAATATGGGGACTACATGGGCACAACAATATAATAAGGGGGTTCTACTAATAACAATAAGGGGTTACACTAGTAGTATAGGGACCTAACATGCCCCTCTCCTTCAAAAGGTGTTGTCCTCAACGCTTGAGTAGTTCTTGATGCTTCTGTATAAAATTCTTGTCCTCCCATGTGGAATCTTCAACATGTAAGTTCTTCCACTTGAGGAGATACTATGAAATTGATTGATTTCATAGCTGTTGGGTTCTTGTTTCTGTGACTACTCTAGGCTCCAATATGGTTTTTCCTTCCTTGTCAAGTTCTGGCAATATTGTTTGAACTAGGATCTTCTACAACTTTTGAATGAGTGGCCACACTTCTTCGTCCTTCTTCCATTCATCCCTTGCTTCGTTTATCCAATCTGGTTGGATAATAGAAATAGCACAAAACAATGCTTCCACATCCTCATCCTTTCTTGAGAGTGCATTTGCAACAACATTTTGCTTCCCTTTTTTGTAGATGATTTCAAAGTCATAACCCAACATATTTGTGACCCATTTTTCTGTTCTTCTAAAGACAATCTTTGTTCTAAAAAGTATTTAAGACTATCATGATCCATTTTTACCTTGAAGTGTCTTCCCATTAGGTAAGGTCGCCATTTCTTAAGTGCATGTTGTATTGCCAACATTTCCTTCTCATAAATAGCTTGCTTGACATGTAGCCGTAAAAATACCCAATCGCATACATCAAAACTTCTTTCACTGCGATATTGATCTGGCTGTTGTTTCATTTGATTCTACACCAAAGTGGCATTATCCTTTAAAAGTTGGAGAACTTGTTGTTCATGCTCGATGTGATCTTTCACTGCTTGAATCTTTTTCTTCTTGATATGTCCTTCTATCTTGAGAGTTTGAGGAGTCGTAATTTCTTCCAATGCATTACAAGATATGGTTGGATTCATTTCTTGATGCTCGATGTGAACCTTCACTTCTTGAACATTTTTCTTCTTGATATGTCCTTCTATCTTAATAGTTTGAGGAGTGGTAATTCCGGCCAATGCATTACAAGATATGGCTAGATTCATTTATTCTTTCTCGATGTGATCTTTCACTTCTTGGACCTTTTTCTTCTTGATATGTCCTTCTATATTGCGAGTTTGAGGAGTGTTAATTCTTGCCAATGCTTTACAAGATATGGTCGAATTCATTTCTTCTTTCTGTGGGGTCGGTTCTTGGTGTATATCCTCTTCTTTTGATGTTTCTTGATCCTTTTCTTCCTCCTCTTCATAATCTATGTAAAATAATTTCTTCTCAACACACTTATGACCCTTAGTGTATTTGCTATCACAATTGTAACAAAGCCCTTTTTCTCTTTTTTCATCCAATTTTTGTCATGTAAACCTTGTACGTTGTGGAAGGCTAGGAGAAAAAAACATCCATAATTATAGTCGTTAGTGGTGGGATTCCCTGTTTCCATAATTTCGCTTTCAATTTTTCTTGCCAACCTGAATGCATGCTCCAACGAATTAGGTTCCCAAAGACGAACCTCATGTTGAATGTTGTCCTTTAAAGTCCCTATGAAGACATCAATCCTTTGCTTCTCTGGAATATCATTTACCCTTATATTCAATTTTTGGAAGTCCTCAATATGCTTTTCCATTGAACCCTTTTGTTCGAGATTTATCAATTGGCTAAAGAAGATGTTACTCTTTGTATCCTCATAATGTGCTATCATTTCTTCCGTGAAAATTGACCAAGTGACAAGTGCTTTACGAGAACAAAGCCCTTTACACCTTAAAAATTGATTTGGTTCTAAATATAAAGATGCAATATGTACCTTTTGTAACAGTTGAACCTCATGTAGATCAAAATATTGCTCCATCTGTAGTATCCAATTTACCGGATCATTGTCATCAAACTTCCTCATATCGCATTTTCTTGATTTTAGGAGCTTGATCTTGAAATGACTGTAACTTGCTAATTTTATATCTCCAAGTTCTGAATTGCGTCCTGCAGTAGCCCTCTGAGTCCTCTTTCTAACCCTGCAAGTCTGATCAGAGCATGATTCTCCAAGAAAGAGTTATGCCCAATCTCCTAAGATGACCTGATTATATAATGTTTTAGTAGAGAAAGCTTGTACGACGTGCCACGTGTCATTGTTTCAACCTTCGGATCTGAAAAGTATACATAGAAAACTATAGTCTGTCCTATTTCTGTAACTTCTTACGAAATTTCAATTTGTTTCTCAGAGATAAAGTTATGATGATTTTCCCAAGGTCACCTGTTTAGAATATAATTCGGGAGTCTGCAAAAACCCTAACTGCCTCAGATTATATATCCGAAAATATAGCAAGAAAAGATCTGAGATTCAGACCCAAGCGTCACCAACCTTTTGGCTCAAATGAGTTTTAATTTCAGAGTCTGAACCTTTGTAGAAAAAATATTATAGCGAAAATTCCAAGATGACATGTTTGAGATGAAATTTTAGAGCTTGCAAATACCCTAACTTCCTCAGATCATATATCCGAAAATATAGCGAGACAATATGTGAAGTTCGGATGTGAGGTTCAAACCGGTATCTTCTCAAATGGGTTTTTCTTTTAGCTTCTGAAAATTTGTAGCACAAAAATTATAGTGAAAATGCCACGATGACCTGTTTGGAGCAGTGAAACCATAGAATCCAAAGCTTTGATACCCAATGTTATGAAACCAGCTCACAAAAAGATAGAAAAGATAGATGAACGACTTAGAAATAAGCTTCTTCGAGGGGGGAAACTCTTTTACATTACACAAATGAACAATTCTTGGATGATACAGATGACAAGACCTCCTTTCTATATATAGGAGTCTAAGGGGTCATAATATAATCAGAGCTGACATAACAATAATAATGTAAGGGCACAATAATAATAATAGTGGGCTTCTATGGGGCACAATAATAATAATATGGGGACTACATGGGCACACCAATATAATAAGGGGGTTGTACTAATAACAATAAGGTGTTACACTAGTAGTATAGGGACCTAACAAAACCCTTTGAAAATTATTCTTCTATTAGATTGTCATAAAATGTTCAGCAGATAGTACAACAATCCCAATACAAAATCATCTAGAAAAATTAACCCAACAACATTATGAAATATGTTCCCAACATCAATATATATCAGAGACAACTTTTCTTGTCTACGGTCATCTACGGTCAGATGTCAAAATTTAGCCCTAGATCCCAACCACATGGAGGAAGACTTGTGAATGTAGTTGATACCTTCCAACCACACCATTGATATTACTAGCCTACGCTTATAACTGGAAATTTCCTTTGATGAGCCTGCAGTTGTGACCAAAAACCCTAGAACATGTGCGAGCTTCGGACCCTGTATTTTTGAATCTGTGCGGATCTCTTTCATTGACCCAACCTCAGACCTATGTGTACCAATCAATGAAGAAGAGAAGAAAATGATGCTTGGTGATGTCAAAATTATCTTGAGGTCACTTGTATTTATAGGCTTCCTAGGGTGACCAATTTCCTGTGAAGGCCAACCTCTCCAAATGTGCATATGTGGGATTTTCTTCATAAGTACACTTTCCCTTGTCCAAATTAAGCACTTCAATAGTCAAAATTGGTTCTCTCAAAAAGAGGAATATAGTCCCATGGTTGCAATTTGTCATTGAGCTTCCAAATTAACACTCCCTCTTAGATAGGGAGAAATTCCAACTACATCCTGTTGTCATATCATGTCCCATCTCTCCTCAACTCTATCTTCTGAAACATTCTCGAATCTAAAGAAGAAGAATCATCAGGGAGCATAATGTACCACCCTCTATAATGTCAGAGAGAACAACTCAATCCGAAAAAATATCAAGGAACACATCTCAATCTAAATCTACATTGGGAAGCACATCTCAACCCAGAATCTTATGGGGGAGCTAGACATCTTCAACCCCATATCGAGCAATAGGTGATATAAGGGAGAAAATATCAACCCATCCTATTTTCCACTGATATTCCCAACAATGACCCTAAAGAGTCATGCGGTATAACACCTACACCATAATCAACTTTGGTTGTACAACCCCAAGTACACTCTCAACCTATTGGCCAAACGGGGAGCACTAATTCCAACAAGTTGAGCTTGTGGGTATGATGCCAACTGGGGTATACTCTACAAAGACTAAGATATGGGATCAAAATCTCCAACCCTATAGGTAAAAGATATGGGAGAAAAATATATGATCCTATTTTCCACAGATTCCTCAAGCCAAGGAGCCCTCCATCTCAATTTCCCACCCTGGGAGCTCAGACAAGGGGGAAGAGATGACTCATTGTTCTCGATCAGTGATGCCCCTTATCAGGATGGGTCACATCCATCAGTCCAAGCTACTCTCTAAATATCAAGAACTTCCTTTTTGGCAAAGCCTTGGTGAGAATATCTGCAATCTCCTCATCTGTCATATGTGATGGAGTTTAATGGCTCCTCTCTGCACCATGTCTCGAATGAAATGATATCAAATCTCTATGAGCTTGGAATTTCCATGAAATACAAGATTATTTTCCAGAAGGATCCCAATCATATTGTCACAAGGACTTACTCAAATAACTCTCCAAAGAGCTTCCTCAACCAAACTACTTCACATCTAGCCATGCTAGTGGCAATGTACTCTGCCTCGATGATACTCAATGATATGGACTTCTTCTTCCTTCTCATCCAAGATATCATGGAAAATCAAAGGTTAAAACAACATCCCTATGTACTCTTCATGTCAAAATTGTTTCTTGCCTAGGAAACATCAGTATATCCATGAAATCAAACACCTACGATAAAATATCTCAGACCAAGTGTGATCGTCCCATGAAAATATCTCAAAATGTTTTTGGCAACGATCCAATGTGCATGGAGAGGATTGGTCATGAATTGAATCAATGTTTTCACAACATAGCATATGTTTGGATAAGTGTTCACTAAGAACATCAAAGCCCAAATAGACTGTCTATAATTGGATGGATTACCAATTCAGGTCCTGCAACTTCTCCACATAACTTCTTGAAGTTCATTTCCATCAGTGTGGGTAGGGAATTTCATTCTGTCATTCCAAATCTCTCCAACAACTTCACAACATATTTTCCTTGTGAAAGGAAAATATCACCAGGCCTTTACCACACCTCAAGACCTAGAAAGTAGTGCGTGAGTCCAAGGTCCTTCATCTCAAATTCAAAGGCTAGCTCCCTCTCTTACACTTGATTATTGGGGGCTCAATACTTGTCAATAATAGATCGTCAACATATAAAACCAAAATAAATGATATATCTTGGACTATTTTGAATTAGAGGTTAGGATCAACATTGCTTCTTGTGAATCCCATCTTCTCCAAATAACTGTCTATGTGGGTGTACCATGCTCTAGGGGCTTAATTCAATCCATATAATGCCTACTTGAACCTCGAAACATGCATCTTTCAATCCTCTACTTCAAATCCATGTGTTTTCTCAATGTGCACTTCTTCTTGTAACATGCCATGGAGGAATGTTGTCTTTACATCCATCTAATGTAGGGTCCATCCTTGACTTGTGTCAAGAGAAACTATCAAATGAATGGTTGTATATCGAGCCAAAGTGAAAATATGTTGTTATAATCTTCTCCCTCTTTCTGGGAGAATCCTCGGTCCACAAACCTTGCTTTATATTTCTCAGTGCTACCATCAACTCCATGTTTGATCTTTAATAGCCACTTTGAAGTCACCACGGACTTCCCCTTCGATCTTGGTACAACGTCCCATACATCATTCTTCATAATTGATTCATATTATTTGGCCATAGCATCCTTCCAAACTTGTTCTTTCATGACTTCTTCAAAGGTGGGAGGTTCAGATTGAATCATAGTGCTCATGGCTACAACATATCCATGGTATATGCATGGCTTCTTCCTTTCTCTAAATGATCTTCAAATAGGAATTCATCTCTCATCATCTTGTAATGTGTCACAGAGCCAAAGTGGCCTCTTCCTGGTAGGAGGATCACTTGGAGGAGGATCTAAGGGATCCATGGGCTCCATGGGATCATAAACAATGTTTGCCTGGGATTTAGGCATGTAAGGACCATCTAAAATATCGATATCGTCATTCTTCCTCTCAGGAGGAGGAGGTAGAGAAAGGTCCCTTGATTTCTTGAGGGAAACATCTTCATCGAACGTTACATCCATAATAATTTCAACCTTCCTTTGACCAGGAATATATATTCTAAAATATTTATAATTCTTGCAATACCCAACAAATGCACCTTTTCTTCCCGTGGCTTCCAAATTGTTTCTTTTGTCCTTCGACACATGAAAATATATGGGACAGGAAAAAATACGGAGACGGATAAAATTGGGCTTGACACCTGTGAACACTTATTTAGGGGTCTTGTTGTCCAATGCTTGATTGGGTACCCTAATTTGTACATATACGACAAAATTCATTGCTTCTCCCCAAAGGAACTTCAACAACTTTTGATCATGGAGAATGGCACGAGCAACTTCTACAATAGACCAGTTCTTTCTTTCAGCTACTCCATTTTTTTTGGGAGTATAGAGCATAATCGTCTCTTTCTTGATACCTTTCTTCTTGAAAAAATCAATGAACTCCTTTGATATGTACTCTCCACCATTGTCAGATTTGAATATCTTGATTTTCTTCCCTATTTGATTTTCGACCAAAGCTTTGAACTCCTTGAACATTTCAAAGGCTTCATCCTTGTGCTTCAACTAATATATCCACGTCTTTCTTGAGAAGCCATCAATGAAGGTGATGTAATAGAGATGGCCATCAATAGAATGCACGAGCATTAGACCACATATTTCAGAATGAATGGGATGGAGGATGTCATTTGTCTTGTTCTCGCTAGAGGGGAATGGTCCCCTTGTCTTCTTTCCACTGGCACAACATGGACATACTCCATCATGTTGGGCTTGAACATTGTGATACCAGATATTATTTTTTCATTTTCGAAAGAGCGTCATAATGTAAATGGGCTAATATTCAGTGCCATAGCTCACTTAGATGATTAGTATCATGGACCAATGCTAGAAGAGGTCTTCTAGTAACCCTGTAGAGTCCTTCAAATCTCGATACCAATGTGAATGCATCTCTCATAGGTGATCCAACAGGCCAAATAAGAACCTTTACCCTAATGAAGGAAACCCTCATCCCTCTGTCTTCCAAAGTGTATATTGACACCAAATTCTTCTTCAATATCGATGCATACATCACATCTTGGTGCAAAATAGATTCCAAATGAAATTTGACGGATCAAAAGTCTTTAACGATATGAGTGGAGTTGTCTCCAAGAATAATTTTCAAATTTGATTCCCTCTCTACCAAATTAGAGAGAACTTCCTTATACCCAGATAAATGATGAGTAGCCCCATGAATCTAGAGGAGAGGAACTAGTAAGGGAAGAAATAATCTAGAGGAGAGGAACTATCCCATGAATCTAGAGGAGAGGAACTAGTAAGGGAAGAAATAATAATATATTCAGATTGATTGGCAAAATTATTTTCACACCTGGAGAATCTTGATTTCTTTTGAGGATGACAATCTTCTTCATGATCACTTGGAGCATATCTTCTTCTTCTTTAATCTCTTCTATTGTGATCATTCCTTTGGTAATATCTTCTTCTTCAATCATCAAACTTGTTGTTTTTGCTTATAGTGTTGTGGCAAGGAACATTGTTCTTTTTGGGGCAATCTCTAGCATAATGACCCTTCTTGTGAAAATGTAGCATGCAATGTGGAGGTTTTCTTGAATTTAATAAGCCTTATTTCCCTTTCTTTTTCTTGTTTTGAGTGACGAATACAGTGGGATCTCCTTCTTCATGATTTTGAATCTTCCTCTTGATGTCATCCTTGATTCTTCTTGAGTGAGCTTTCCAACAATATCATCAAATGATAGGAAGGTATTGTTGTTTCTTATAGTAGTAATGAAGGTTTCCCAAATGTGAGGGATACCTCTAAGAGTTACAATCACCAATTCTATGTCGGACATAGTTTCTTCAACTCTTTGCAATTGATCTCTAAGATGAGATATCCTCATAATGTAGGATTGCACAGACTCTCCTTTGTTTATCTTCATGTATTTGAGTTGATCCTTCAATGACATGATTTCATTCAAATAGTTGACTTCATACATGCCGAATTTCTTATTATACATGTCCTTAGACTTCCTCAAATTTCCAACATATGCAAGTAAACTACCTTGTAAACCATCAACTATAATTTACTTTTCTTTTAACTCACCTTTCTTGTACTTGTTCTTGGTAGCAGCGGAAGAATTCTCTGGAGGCTCATGTACTTTTCCTTTAATGTATTCCAAAACATCATTGATATCAGCTATGATCTCTAACCTGATCTTCCATGCAAAAAAGTTAAATGAGTCACCCAACATCTCATGTTCCTTGAAGAAAGAGGAAGATGTCTTGACTTGACTAGATAGGCTCCTTCAACTTTCCAAAGATGATTACTTCAATACTTGTCTCCTTTTGGGCTTGTCCTTCACCTTAGCTTTGATATCATGTTAATTTTCACACTGTTGTATGCTGTTTCAATTACTTTTAGACTAATTCAATCCTTCAATTAGCAATATTTTCAATAACAATTAATCTTTCCAATCATCAATAGTAATTGAAGATAGAATAATAAATGAAATGACCAAGGAGACAATCAACACATCAATAAGAGACACCATATTTGGTCAAAGACAAGGGAAAAACCCCACAAGCGGGAAACCCTTTGAAAATTCTTCTTCTATTAGATTGTCATAAAATGTTCAATAGAGAGTACAATGAGCCCAATACAAAATTATTTAAAAAAATTAACCCAACAACATTCATAAATATGTTCACAGCATCAATATAAGTCAGAGACAACTTTTCTTGTCTGTAGTCAACTACGGTCAGATGCCAAAATGTAGCCCTAGAGCCAACCACATGGAGGAAGAGTTGTGCATGCGGTTGAGACCTTCCAACAACACCCTTGAGCTTGTTAGCCCATGGTTATAGCTGAAAATTTCCTTTGACGAGCCTGGGGTTATGACCCAAAACCCTAGAACACATGCGAGATTTAGGCCCTGTATTTTCAAACCCGTGCGAACCTGTTTCCTCAACCCAACCTCAGATATGTGCGAACCAATCAATGAAGAATATAATAAAATGATGTTTGTTGATGTCTGAATGAGCTTGAGGTCACTTGTATTTATAGTCTTCCAAGGGTGACCAATTTCTTGTCAGGGTCGACCTGCCCAAATGTGCATATCTGAGATTTTCTTCATAATTACACTTTCCCTTGTCCAAATTGAGCGCTTCAATAGTCAAAATTGGTCTTCTCAAAAAGAGGAATCTAATCCAATGGTTGGAATTGGTCACTAAGCTGCCAAATTAATAGAAATATCTAGTATAAGGGGACAAGCACTATTTGTAGCGATAGACAAAACAATGGGGCTTGTAGAATTTTCTCTTTGCAAAATGTGTTTAAGAGCTTGGAATATTGTCGATATTTTGTTGCCTTTCATAAACTGTTATCTGTAAATTTGAGCTTGGACGATAGCAACAGTGCAGGGTACAAAAGTTGTATAATATTGCAAGCTTCTATATCGATTTTCCTATTCGCTTGTTTTTGGTTCATCAAGCTTTTCTCTATAATACTCTACAGTATTGTGTAAACATTGATTTTATTTACAATATTACTCGAAATGAGTGTGTCAAGTTATTTGTAAATCAAATTTGGTTCAATTTTACAAAGTAGTGGGGAGTAGTTGTGAAGTTGATTTGTTGTATAAGGTAATTTTTCTATTTTGTGGTATTATTGATAGTTTTACAAGTTTTAAATTTTAGTAATTATATTATTTTCGTAATTTTAAAAAACAAAGAGTTTAAAATTAAATACGTTTGTGCGAAATAAGGTTTGCACTACATCGTAAATGCATGTCAAATTTTGTGAGAAATATACGTGTCAAGTTACTCGTAAATCAAATTTGGTTCAATTTTACAAGGTCGTGGAAGGTAGTTGTCAAGTCAATTTGTCATAGAGAGTAGCTGAATATAGGTTACAAATTCGCTCGGAGAGATATTTTTCACTGGAATCTGACGATTTGATTCAACACCATAAAAAACTCC
Organism: Pinus tabuliformis; assembly: GCA_031772625.1. Taxonomy (NCBI): domain Eukaryota; kingdom Viridiplantae; phylum Streptophyta; class Pinopsida; order Pinales; family Pinaceae; genus Pinus; species Pinus tabuliformis. The sequence goes on along the minus strand of CM062817.1, from coordinate 841,835,167 downwards.
TTGGACACCTAAAATCTTGAAGCCTAATGGCTGTAACCCATATTTCCCAAAATTATAATTCATGAAGATGGAAATAATAGAAAAAATAAAAATAAAAAAGTTAAATAAAAAAGAAATAAAACTAAAAACAAAAAGTTAGTAACTAATAGAAATGGAATTTACTAAGACCTCAATGAATTACTTTACAAACAAATAAATTTAAATAAAATAAAAATTAACAAAAATTGAATTCTTAATGTTAAACTATGGATAAACATCATAATTTTTTGGTCAAAGACAAACTAATACGCAGTGAAAGCAATACCATGCCAATTTTTTATTAGAGAAATTTAAAAAACACTTTAAAAAAATAATGAAAAAAGAAAAAGAAAAAACAAGCAATGAAAAAAATAGAAATATAAAAAAGTAGAAAAATGTTAAGTTTAAAGGTTTTTTTTTGTAATAATAATATTTGATATGTAATACATGGTTGGAAAATATTTGAATTTTAACCTTACCAAAAAAGGAGACGATGTTGCATCTTCATTTTTACATTTCAACTTGTTTTTTCATGTTTTTGGTAGCCATTATATTTATTTATTCTTTAATACTATAATTGAAAAATGCTTGAAATTTTAACCCTGGCCAAAGAAAAACCTAGATGATTTGCATCCTTATTTTTACATTTCAACATGTTTTTTTATGTTTTTGATAGTCATTATATTTATTTAGTCTTTAATACTGGTTGAATTCTAACCGATTAAAAAAATGATCTTGCATCACCCCTTCTAGATGTTTTTGAAAAAATGGAAAAAAAATACATAATTTTTTTATAAAACAAAACAAAAAACAAATTTTTAAATGTTTACCATTTTTCCTTAGCATTTTTAATGTAAATTGTTAAAAAAATAATTAATGATTAAAGAAAAAATTATGTAATGTCATTTTTAATTTATAGTTAATTTTGTTTTTTCATTTTACGTGGTACTAATAGTCAACTTTCTAATATTAATTAATTGGTAATTTTAATCCAAAAATAATATAAAATAAAAGTTAGAGAAATTTAAAAAACACTTAATAAAACAAGTAATGGAAAAAAAAGACAAGCAATAAAAAAAATAGAAAAGTAGACATTCTAAGTGTTAATTTTTAAAGTTTTTTTGTAATCATAATATTTGATACATAATGCTATGGTTGAAAAATATTTGAATTTTAACCCATTACAAAAAAAATCCTTATTTTTGCATTTCAAAATGTATTTTCATATTTTTGGTAGTCATTACTTTTATTTATTAGTTAATGCCATAATTGAAAAATGATTGAAATTTTAACTCTTACAGAAAAACTAAGTGATATTACATCTTTATTTTTGCATTTCAACATATTTTTTAATGTTTTTGATAGTCATTATATTTATTTAGTCTTTAATACCACAATTGAAAAATACTTTAATCTTAATCTATTAAAAAAATGATAAGCACTACCATTTTTACATTTTTTTTAAAAATGATAAGCACTACCATTTTTACATTTTTTAAAATAATTTTTCGTGTATTTCATAATCATGATATTTAATTTTTAATATTTAATTTTTAATATGATAATTTAAAAAACTATTGAAATTTATCCACTTTCAAAATCTAAATTATGCAACCAAAAAAAAACTTTACCAATACTAATTGATAACATTGTTAATTACTAATTCAAAGTATCTATGAGGTAGCCTCCAAATTGATCATAGTGGAATCAGTTTCATGACCCAGGTTTGAACCACCCCACCTCAAGGATTCCTTCTGCAATCAGAGCAGAGCCCAAATATAGACACAACATGGGCCCTTTGTACAAGTTTTTCTTCAACCATGACGTGGGAATCGCTTTTTTTGAGCTATATATAACCAGGTTGACGTATCGAAATCGGTGATGGGCATTAAGATGATACAACATTAAATGATTTGGCAACGAGCTCGTGGATAAAATCATTTAAATTTGATGAATAGAGATGGAGCAAAAAGTAAAATTAGAGATTTTTCTTGAAGTTTTACAATTTGTACTCATCCCATCTGTTCCCATAAATTCAAGCTTCAAGCTGCAAGCTTGCCAACCTGTAATATTTCATTGCTTCTGCTGCAGCTGTGAGGATACCAGTAATTCCACTTTCTGTCTCTGTTTCTTTGGGGCATCATGGCTATATACTCTGCAGAAGCACCTAATTCAGTGAGTGATTTTCTGATCCTTTTAAATTCAAGGCTTCCAAGGTTTCTATTGGTTCTGTGTTGGAATTGACAGCTGATCATGATATTCTTATAATTTTCTACATTTGTCAAGGTAAAGTGTTTTTTATTATATAGTCCATCACTCTTTCCCATTTTTTATTTGTTAAATGTCAAACACCTTTGTTTGATGGCTAAGAATTCATTTCCACATTTAAAACAATTTGTAAAGGATTATGCATGAAAGAAAACAGTTCAATCCCTTCATTTTTTGGACAGAAACAAAACGTTGGGCAAAAACACAATTGCAAGGTGAGCATGATCAGTTTGCCAATTATCAGTGACTCAAAAATTCAGATGTAGGGTACATTGGAACAGTGAATTTGTGCAGTTTTTTTCATATAATTGTGACAGACAGGTTGGAACTATGAATTTTGTGTAGATTTTACGAGTTTTCTTTTTCACAAAATTGTGAGACAAGTTGGAACTGTAAATTCTTGCTGTTCTTTAATTTTGGTTTTATGCAGTTTTTGAGTCAGAAATGATTAGCAACTTGTCCATTGTTTCATGTTAAATGAATTTTAAGAAATAGGTTATTGGTGTAGTAGTGGGAATTTTTCCAGAGATCTGTTTAGATTTTTGATAGATTGTTGGAGTTATAAATTTTGATTATTAAGATTGTAACATTATTTTCTACAACTAGATGGAGTTTGCAATTTTTTAATGGTTTGGTTTTATACAGTTTTTGAGCAAGAAATGATTAGCAAAGTGTGCAGTTCTTTAATAGTTTGGTTTTATATATTTGTCGAGGAAGAAATGATTAGCAACTTGTCAATTGGTTCAAGTCAAATGAATTTTATCAAATAGATTATTGGTGTAGTTGTGGATTTTTTTTATAAATTTGATAAGATTTAATGGTTGGAGTTATAAATTTTGATTATTAAAATTGTAATATAAAGTTTTTATAATTGGATTTGAATGGTTTTCAGAGATTGATTTACAATATTTTTTTTTGTTGGGGTTTGCCTATGATTTATGAGATTAATTTGGGATATTTAAGTGATCAAAGTTTAGAGATCCAAATGATTTTTTGTTTGTTGGTGTTTGTTTATGATTTATGAGATTTACAAATCTATAATTTATGAGATTAGTTTTGGATATTTAAGTAGTCAAAATCAAAGCATTCTAAGATTGCTGGTTCTGGGTCCTGTAACATGATTAGATTATAAAATTAGTTTGAGACATTTAAATAATCAAAATCATCATTCTATAACCACTTGTTCTAAAACCTCACTCGATAATATCACACAAAAGTACTAACAAGATACCTTGTAACTAACTATTCTGACCCTAATGGATGATTCATTTACGATGTTACAGTTTATACCATTTATTGAAAATATATTTTCAATTAGCAATTTTTGACTGAATTTACTTAAATGTACAAACAGACTGTTCGGACATTTAATATCAAATAAATCTAAACATGTGAGACAGAAGTGTTATATCCTGAAGGCAATTTCACCCCATCCAATTTAGTTTAATAAACATCTCATGGAAACTATGCTACATTCATTCTTTATATATAAGGGCTGGGCTTTTGAACGTCCAATATCGATATTCTAGATTGATTTAAATTTAAATTTGAATAGCTTCATTATGTGCAATTCTGCAAGTGATTTATGTCAATTTGCATTGCAGATATTGGAGGAGGAAGCGAGGTTTGAGGCAGAGGTCTCAGAGACGCAAGCATGGTGGAACAGCACAGACCGCTTTCGTCTCACACGCCGCCCCTACACTGCCAGAGACGTGGTCCGCCTGAGAGGAAGTATGCGCCAGAGTTATGCCTCCAACGAGATGGCAAAAAAACTATGGAGGACACTCAAAACCCACCAGGCCAACAAAACAGCATCACGCACTTTCGGTGCCCTGGACCCTGTCCAGGTTTCCATGATGGCCAAATACTTGGATTCCATCTATGTCTCTGGATGGCAATGTTCATCGACCCACACAACGACTAATGAACCAGGCCCTGATCTTGCAGACTACCCTTACGATACTGTGCCCAACAAGGTTGAGCACCTTTTCTTTGCCCAACAGTTTCATGACCGCAAGCAGAAGGAAGCCAGAATGAGTATGACCAGGGAGGAGCGCTTAAAGACTCCATACATTGACTACCTGAAACCAATTATAGCAGATGGAGACACTGGTTTTGGGGGTGCTACTGCTACTGTGAAATTATGCAAGCTATTTGTTGAGAGAGGGGCTGCTGGAGTGCACATTGAAGACCAGGCTTCTGTCACTAAAAAATGTGGTCACATGGCAGGGAAGGTGCTGGTCTCTGTGGGAGAACATGTTAACAGAATGGTTGCTGCCAGGCTCCAGTTTGATATCATGGGCGTTGAGACCTTGTTGGTGGCTCGCACTGATGCAGTGGCTGCTACACTGATTCAGACCAATGTGGATGCTAGGGATCATCAGTTTATATTGGGTGCCACCAATCCTAATCTCAAGGGTAAGCCTCTTGCTGATGTTTTAGCACGAGCTATGGCCAGTGGAAAGAGTGGTGCAGACTTACAGGCTGTGGAGGATGAGTGGATGGCTATGGCAGGTTTGAAGCTTTTCTCTGATTGTGTAGTGGATGGTATCAAAGCTCTCAATGTTTCAGAGCAGGAGAAGGGTAGGAGATTGGGTGAATGGATGCAGCAGACTGGGGGTAACACTTACAATGCTTTATCATATTATCAGGCTAAGGAATTGGCTGAAAAACTGGGGATATCCAATCTGTTCTGGGATTGGGATCTGCCTAGAACTAGAGAAGGCTTCTACAGGTTCCAAGGTAGTGTCAAGGCTGCTATTGTCAGAGGATGGGCTTTTGGGCCCCATGCTGACATCATTTGGATGGAGACCTCTAGTCCTGACATGGTTGAGTGCAGGGACTTTGCACTAGGAGTGAAATCTAAGCATCCTGAGATAATGTTGGCCTACAATCTTTCACCTTCCTTCAACTGGGATGCCTCCAGAATGACTGATGAGCAGATGAAGAACTTCATTCCTGAGATTGCACGGTTAGGTTATTGCTGGCAATTCATCACACTGGCTGGATTCCATGCCAATGCACTGGTGATTGATACTTTCGCCAAGGACTTTGCACAGCGAGGGATGCTTGCATACGTGGAGAAAATCCAAAGGCAGGAAAGGATGAATGGAGTGGACACATTAGCTCACCAGAAATGGTCAGGTGCCAACTATTATGATCAGCTGCTGAAGACTGTTCAGGGTGGTATCTCTGCTACTGCTGCTATGGCTAAAGGTGCTTTTTCTGCCTACCTACTATTTTTTTCCAATAGCTATTTGGGATTAATAAAGGTTCTACTCTTGACAGCGGTGACTTAGTTACATATTTGTATTTTTCTTTTCAAAAATTATATGGCACAGTCGTATTAACCTGCCTAGAAATTGACTACCAGTCTAGGGATGAAATCCAAACAATAACCACCATGGCTATAAGAGTGGAGTCTATTGCTTTGGGTCCATCTCTTTCTGTTTTTATTGATAGTATGGTATTGTTGGATATGAACAACAGTGTGAGCTTAGAAATAAACGATAGCCTCACAATTAGAACAATATCCACTCTGTTTCTTGACTACCAATCTAGGCATCAAATCCAAATAATATCTGCCATGGCTGCAAGAGTGGAACCTATTGCTTGTGGCCCATCAATTATTGCTTTTATTCAAAAGCAATGTATTATTATATATTTAATCATAACAGTAGTGAGCTTGGAAATAGACTATAGCCTCATACAATTAGAGCAATAACTACCCTGTTTCTTGACTAGCAATCTCGGCATCAAATCCAAATAATAACCCCCATGGCTGCAAAAGCCTCAGACAATTAGAACAATAACCACCATGTGTCCTGACTACCAATCTAGGCATCAAATCCAAATAATAACCATCATGGCTGCAAGACTGGAGCCTATTGCTTGTAGCCCATCTCTTGTTGTTTTTTTTCCAAAAATAATGAATTACTAGATATTTGATCACAACAGTAGTGAGCTGGAAATTGATTATAGCCTACAATTAGAACAATAACCACCATATTTATTTGATTTCCTACATTAGACCACCAGCTGCACTGAGAATTTGTATCTTAAATTAATGTATTATCAGATATCTTACCCAGCTCATGTTGAGATATCGGTCTGCAAATTATGGCCCAGATTTTATGCATGATTAGACATCTATTTACTTGGTGATTTTGCTGATTGCAGGAGTGACAGAAGACCAGTTCAAGGAGACACAAAGCAGCACACTGGCACTAGAGTCTAATATTGGTGCGGGTACTGTGCTGGCCAAGTCTAGAATGTAAAACAATGAGAATTGTGGTTTCACTCCATATACGTGGGGATATTCCATCAAACCATTCACCTATTGGGTAGAGGGGAATTATGGAAAATTGTTATTGCTGAAATAACTTTAGCAAAGGTAGTCAATAAATGTTGCAAGGCCTTGACTTTAATAATATTATTATTAATATTGTAGTGAATATAAATTTTGAAGCACCATATAAGAAAAAGGATGGTGCTAAATTGAGTTCAGGATTGACAATCAAGTCGCATAAAATAAATGTTCTTTTGAATTTTTTTCTTCATCGTTGTAGCTTCTAATGCAATTATGTTATCATGTCAGTTCATTCACATATGAATTACATAACCGGCAAAACGTTTGTTTAGAATTGGAAATGGATATCATGTTTTCATCATTTGAGCATTATGAGATAATCGTTGTTATTTTTTTATCTATATATGAATTTATGTATTTTGCTAGGTAGTGGGAACTTGGTTTAGGATTGAAGGGCATATATTAGATTTCTATGATTTCTATTCTGTTTCATGTGATGCACATTTAACATAATTGTCTTTGCAATACAAAAAATCTAATTAAAAACTTCAAAATTATAGTTTTGTAATTGAGGTTAAATCTGTTATGTTGGACATAGGAAAAATTATCCAATTGCACAATAATAATATGAAGGTGCACAATGTTTTTTTGATCAACTAGTGAAATCACCAATATGCTGTAATATTTCTCATAAAACACAACCACCCAATATGCTGTAATATTCCTCATAAAACACAACCACCCAATACATATTACATCTTTGCCCATATAACTTTAATATTCAACTTGGTCATTTGGATTATTGATAATAAATAGTTTTTCCTACCAAAATCATATAATATATTATTACTAAGGTTCTTATATTAAAAATGGAGAGTGATTTCCAAATTTTCTATAAATGTAGTGTTAGACAATCGGAAAGGCAGAAATTTTTTCTTATGTTGATAATTACTTGTGATATTCTTATGTTCTTCTTTTATCTTTTCATCAACCAATCATCAAATTAAAACCATGAAAATTAGGAATATTAGAAGTAGGCACTCAACCAGGGCTAAAACCCCTATATAGGGGAAAATTTAGTCAAAAACTCTTCCTTTAGTAGATTAAAAGTGAGATAGACCAAAACCTTAGACCCAAGACCTTCCTCCTCCACCAAGTCAATCTTCCAATATGATTCAACAAACTTTGATAGTCTCTTCTTGTCCAACAGCTACAACCCAACAACAACCCTGAAATTTTGGCCTCAGCTTCTCCAAAAGTTCATTCCCCCCAACTACTGCAAAATTTTGCCCCCCTGCAACACTCCAGAACTTCACACGTGTGGGATAAGAGAGAGAAATTTCGACTTCTTGACCTTGAGAGAGACCTTCTTCTTTTCCCTTGGACTTTTCCTCTTCTTCCTTAGAATTTCACACTTTTCCAGCTTCCTACAATTGTAGATCAAACTTCTTGAGTTGGTGCTCCATATGAGGTCGAGTTGTTGCCTTTATATAGGTTTTTCTACCCCTCAATTAGGCCGACTTATCCTTCTTTGAGTCCGACTTGGTGGAGGATACCTAATTGACCTATTTTACATTAAAATAAATTTATTTCTTGACAAATAAATCCCAAGAAGGGTCCTTTACAATATGACATGGACATGGACATTTGACATAAACCTTAGAAACCTGCAATGGAGGCTTTGACCTATAAAGAATTGACCCAAACATGAAACCCATGCTTTAATAAGTCAATTTTATTTAAAATAAATTTTATTTTTATTTCTTTTGACAAGTACATTACATCATGACTTGGATACAATTATGAAGATCGACATTAGTTACATTCTTCAACACTCTCTCTTAACTAGGGGGGTATTCATAATTATATATATATAGAGGTATATGGAATATCTCAAAATGAACTATGAAGAGTTCTAGCACATTAAATACTGCGGAATAGAAACCTGACCAGGGTATTCTATCTGGGTGGGACTAAGGGGACTCAAGCTTTAGCCAACTCTAGGTACCATCCGGCTTTTAAGCTCTACCACCAACCTAGGGATCTAGGTGCATATCCAAGGTCAAAGCTCCATGACCAACACATCTAGACATCAAACACATAGGTCGGCCAGATGTCTTCCCAAGCATCCTGCCATTAAATGCTTCATCTCTCTAATAAACTAAATTAGATATATCCATTTGTCCAAGCATTTTTTCAAAGTGTTCAAAACTTTTATCGAGATATTTTCCTGTACAAACACAAATGCCAATTAGCGATAAACTTTCAAATATAAGTAAACACAAACCTGTGGATTTTTAATCATTATGATGCTACTTTCATCATCAAATTATCCATATACGTCTTGTCGGAGCTTTTTATTCTTTTATTTCTTCAGCAACACCAAATACAACCTCAGTGCTTTGAAAATCCATTCAATCTTCAATTTCCTTCTTTCTTCAAGGTATTTACTATGCCCTCCCTCTCAATAGGGGAGATGTACCCCTTTATTTAGTCTCCCTCTCAACTTGGGGAGATCACTTTCTTCTTATATGGCTTCATCCTTTCTTACAGTATTAATGTAATCTTCATCATCATTATTCATATAACTTCCTTCATCATGCTTATCATTATCATATGAATATCTTCATCATCTTGAAGATTATGTACCTGCAAAACTATAATAGCAAGTACAACAAAGTACAAATATATGAAAGCATGAAGTTAACTAAATCATATTACTATAATGGAAGCATTCAAACATTCAAACTTTTAGACATCAAATACCTAAACCTAGTTAGGTTCATAACAGACACATCTTTTACATACTACACTTCAACTTCTAGCTAGGGATTTGTCATAGACCCTAGATTCCTTCTTTGATACTCAAAGCCTTAGATATCAACAATTCAATCAAATTACAATCCAATCATATACATCTAAGATTTCAACAAAATGTTTTTACATGTTAGACACTACTAGAGTTTGTTCCAAACCGTAGATTTATCATCAAAGCTAAATCATATCAATAATCGAAAACAATATCATTATCTCCTAGAATATCAATCTCTAAGAGGGTTTTGTAACAAACCCTTGATTTTACAAATCAAAACATGAGTGTCAACAATTAAGTTAGCATACTCGCATATATCTAGGATTTCATAACCATGCACTAGCATCTCACAACAATATCTACTAGATAAACCCAATACACAAACTTTAATACATCAAAGTTAGATATACAACAATTTTGAGTAGACATGATCCAGACTTATGTAGGAACACAACTAAATACAAATATAAACATAAACACAAAGATGCAATAGAAGTAAAACTTCATTTCATTATTATCAAAGCACTGAAATATGCTTACATACATAATGAAAATAAAGTAGCTCGGGCAATGGTAGCTTATCTCTAAGAAGAGATGTGGCAGCTACATGCCACTGAACTGTGTTACAATGAGGCTCAAAGGCCTATTTATTATTAAGAAACAATGGAAAACCCTAAACATCTAAAAAAATAACCCTAGGAGATGAAGCGCCAAAAATATGGGCCCCGTTGGGGTAAATTGGTACATCAACTTCCCCGAGTCGTAACATTGGCATACGATCTTCGTTTGATGCCCATGATACCTCGTTAGAAAGATCTATCCGAGGACTACAAATTTCGAATATGAACAATAATTAAACTATTATGCTTGCCTGTTTTCCAAAAAAATGTTGTTTATGGCCTCAAAATGGCTCCGGAAGTTCAAGACCCAAAAAACTGCCAAAAATAGTAAATTGTGCTACAATTAAGGAAACTGAAAAACCAAAAGAAACAATGGTGGGGGTCCAAGTGGAATAAGAAAGTGGCCACCAATATCCACCTGGATCAATCCTCCCCCATTAGGATGCAATGGTCCCCATTGTGTTGAGTGCCTCCATGAGATGGGGGAACTTCTGTTGAACTTGGTCCTTGGTGATCCACTTGCCTTGGTGCAGGTGTTGGCCAACTTTGACAACCCGATACACTTGGATCTTCTGCAGGTGAGGGTTATTGATCTATGTGTCCATGATCGAATCAATTGTGGCTTGTTCCATGCAGTTTAGGTTTAACTCTGTTGGTGTGAGTTGTTCTGCAATGTCTGATGTGTCCAATAATGGTGGAAAGTATGGTCGAATGCTATCCACATTGGACATTGGGTGGAGGCCAAGGAATAGGAGAATGCTGAGCTCAAAAGTATTGTCTCCCACAACCTTGGTAATGGTGTAAGGCCCATATCTGAGTGGTTTGAGCTTCCGATGGGCTCCGGTAAGGTGTTCTTTCTGCAAATGCAACCAAACTTTGTCGCCCTCCTAAAACTTGTGTGGCACCCGATGTTGATCATGTCGCTAGTACTTGGCATTGAACTTCTCCAAGATGTCGTGAACCTGCTAGGGGATGTGTTGTATGCATTCAATAAATCTATTTGCTTTATCAGCCTCAGAGAGTACATGTGTGGATTTTGTCTGTGTAGTCACATGAGGCATGGCAACATCAATCAGGCACAATGATTGAAATCCTAGACCCACTTAAAAGGGACTGCAACTAATCGAGCTATGGAGAGCTCTGTTATAACTATGTTGCACAAAGGGAAGACTTTAATTCTAGGTTTGTGGATGCTTGGAGTTGTACATGCAGAGTATGTGCACTATCATCCTGTTGATGACCTCTGTCTAGCCATCATTATGGGGATGGTGTTAGGTAAACTTGACTTGGGATAGAGTCAAAGTTGACCAGGTTAAACAGTGATGGTTTTGGGGCACATGGTATTGTGCACCCATGGTATTCTGCCTGTGGTATTATATGTAATGGAGGTTATAAAAGGTTGGAAGGACTTCATTGTAATGCAGGGCCTGGAGGTGAGTGGTGAAGGCTCACTTGGTTGGATTGGCCAAGATTTTTGCCAATGCTAATGAGATCTTATTAGGTTGGGTTTTTCCCCAGATTTGGGGTTTGCTCAGATAAACATTTGTGTTTATGTATTTATGGTTGTTGGTGGTTATTTTTATATTTGTTTCTGTCAGTAATTCTCCATAATTAATTTGTGTTCTCGGGTAAATTTCTTAACAACTGGTATCAGAGCCGAAGGTCTATTTGGCTGATAAACTTGCAGGAAAGAAGGGTTCCTCGTTCGAGTGGGAGCAATGGCAGAAGATGGTAAGTTTAGGGTCGAGAAATTTAACGGCCAAAACTTCTCGTTATGGAAGATGCAGATGGAAGATTATCTGTATCAGAAAGATCTGTACCTACCATTGAGCGGAAAAACAAAGAAGCCGACGACTATGACAGATGAAGAATGGAACCTTCTCGATACAAAGGCACTCGGAACAATACAGTTGTGCCTTGCTGCGTCAGTCGCCTTCAACATTTCAAAGGAAACAACGACAGAGGGTTTGATTCAGGCACTGTCGAAACTATATGAAAAACCCTCGGCCTCAAACAGGGTATTTCTTATGAAACGGTTATTTAATATGAAGATGTCGGAAGGTGGATCTGTTGCAGATCATTTAAATGATTTTAATACAGTTACAAGTCAATTAAGTTCTGTAGGGGTAAACTTTGAAGATGAAGTTAGAGCTCTATTATTCTTGTGCTCATTACCAGAAAGTTGGAATGGTTTAGTAATCGCCATTAGTAACTCTATGTCTGGATCTAGTACTTTAAAGTTTGATGATGTTGTGGTGCTATCCTTAGCAAGGAAATGCGACAGAAGAGCTCCGGTGAGACATCGAGTAATGCTTTGAGTGCAGAGTCTAGGGGAAGAAAAATGGAAAGTGGAAAGAGCTCAGGATATCGCAGTAAATCAAGGAAAGGCAGATCCAAGTCCAGATCGGGGATAGTGTGCTGGAAATGCGGAAAGAAATGATACCTAAAGAAAGACTGTAGATCTCGGAAGGGAAAAGAAGGAGATGCACAACAAGAAAACAATCATGAAGCAAATGTGACAGGTGAGGTGTTACAAGATGCTTTGATTCTTTCTTTCGAAAATATTATTGATTCCTGGGTGGTAGATTCAGGGGCCTCATTCCATGCCACACCTGATAAGAATACTTTCATGACTATGTTCAAGGAGATTTTGGACAAGTTCGTTTGGGTGATGATAAACCCTATAAAATTGTTGGAATGGGTAAGGTTCTTGTAAAACAACAGAATGGAAACCAATGGCTACTAAAGGAGGTAAGGCATGTTCCAGATCTAAAGAAAAATCTGATTTCAACAGGGCACTTAGGCGGTGAAGGTTGTGTGACAACTTTCACAGATAAAGCCTGGAAGGTCACCAAAGGAGCCCTAGTAATAGCAAAAAGCGAAATGGTTGGTACATTGTATTTATGCAATGGTATTTCTAACTCTGTTAATGCTTTAACTTCCAAAGGATCAGATGCAGCATTATGGCATCATAGGCTCGGACACATGAGTGAAAAGGGGATGAAGATTCTTCACTCAAGGAATTTGTTGTCGGGTTTGAAGAATGTTGATTTGGACTTATGTGAGAATTGCATTTATGGAAAACAGAAGAGAGTCAGATTTCTCAAAGTTGGGAAAGAAAAGAAGAGCGAAAAATTAGAGCTTGTGCATACAGATGTATGGGGACCTGCTCAGGTATCATCTCTCCGTGGCTCTCGTTATTATGTTACTTTTATTGATGATGCAACTAGAAAAACTTGGATTTATTGTATTAAGAATAAATCTGATGTATTTGGTACTTTCAGGAAATGGAAAGCTTTGGTTGAGATTGAGACAGGAAAGAAATTGAAGTGTCTTAGATCAGACAATGGAGGTGAATATTGCAGCAAAGAGTTTGATAGGTACTGTTCAGAGCATGGAATTCGCAAAGAGAAGACAGTTCCAAGAACACCACAAGAAATGGTGTGTCAGAAAGGATGAACAGAACAATCATGGAGTGTGCAAGGTGCATGAGATTGCATGCAGGATTGCCTTTACAGTTTTGGGCAGATGCTATAGATACTGCTGTTTATCTAATAAACAGAGGGCCTTCAAGTTCCTTGGATGGTGGTGTTCCAGAGAAAGCATGGACAGGAAAAAAGGTAAACTACTCTTTTTTAAAGCCTTTTGGTTGTGAGGCCTTTGTCCATATTGATAAAGAAAATAGAACAAAGCTTGAGGCAAAGTCAAAGAAATGTACCTTTATTGGATATGGTGTTAATGATTTTGGTTATCGCTTATATGATTACAAAAATCACAAAATCATTAGGAGCAAAGATGTAATATTCAATGAAAAGGTCTTGTATAAAAATCAGTTGCAAGAAAAGAAACAGGAAAAAGAAAACAAGGAATACGCAGTTCTTGATGAAATCACTGAAAAAGTAAAGGTGCCTGAAAATAATAATAATCAGCAACAACAACCACCACAACCGCAACATGCACCCCAAACACCTGAAAGTGGTGTTAAAAGATTTACCAGGATAAGTAGACCCCCTGAACGATACTCTCCTTCATTATATTATTTATTGTTGACTGATTCTAGTGAACCCGAATGTTATGAAGAAGCAATGCAGGTTGAAAGTAGGAAGAAGTGGGAGGTAGCCATGGAAGAAGAGATGGACTCCTTAATGCATAACCAGACTTGGGACTTAGTGAGGTTGCCTGCAGGAAAAACTACATTGAAGAATAAATGGGTTTACAGGCTGAAGGAAGAAGATGGAGGAAAACAGAGGTACAAAGCTAGACTTGTGGTGAATGGGTTTGCACCGAAGAAAGGTATTGATTTTGATGAAATATTTTCTCCTGTTGTTAAAATGACTTCAATCAATTCTATTTTAAGTCTAGTAGCAGCTGAAGATCTGCATCTTGAGCAGTTAGATGTAAAGACAGCCTTTCTCCATGGGGATTTGGAGGAAGAGATATATATGCAGCAGCCACAAGGATATGAGGTGAAAGGGAAGGAGAAACTAGTGTGCAAGTTGAAGAAGAGCTTGTATGGCTTAAAACAGGCTCCAAGACAGTGGTATCTAAAATTTGACAAGTTTATGTCTGAACAAGGTTATACTAGATGTCACTTTGATCATTGTGTTTATCTGAAAAAGCAAAATGATGGCAGCTATATTATATTGTTATTGTATGTAGATGACATGCTTGTTACAGGGTCTAACATGTAGGAAATACATGTGCTCAAAAGAAAATTGGCAAATTCATTTGCAATGAAGGATTTGGGAGCTGCAAAACAAATCCTTGGTATGAGAATAACTAGAGACAGGAAAAATTGCAAATTAACATTGTCTCAAAATGAGTACATACAAAAGGTGTTGAAAAGATTTAACATGCACAATGCAAAACCAGTTAGTACACCTTTTGCTAGCCATTTCAAACTTAGTAAGGAAATGTGCCCAAAGACCTAAGAAGACATGGATTATATGTCTAAAGTTCCATATGCATCAGCAGTTGGAAGCTTAATGTATGCAATGGTATGCACAAGGCCTGATATTGCACATGCAGTGGGAGTTGTAAGCAGGTACATGAACAATCCAGGAAAGGAACATTGGATGGCAGTGAAATGGATTCTCAGATATTTGAAAGGTACCACAAACCAAGCATTATGCTTTGGTGGTTCAAACATTTCTCTATGGGGATATGTTGATGCAGATATGGCAAGTGACAGAGATAACAGGAGAAGCACTACAGGATATGTATTTACTATTGGTGGAACAACTATCAGTTGGGTTTAAAAAATCCAAAGTTTTGTTGCACTTTCAACAACAGAAGCAGAGTATGTTGCTGCTACAGAGGCTAGTAAAGAAATGATTTGGTTACAAAGGTTTATGGGTGAACTGGGTAAGGAGCATGATATGGGCACATTATACAGTGATAGCCAAAGTGCCATTCATCTTGCAAAGAACTCAGCATTTCATTCCAGGACTAAACACATACAGCTCAAGTACCATTTCATACGATCAGTGTTGGAAGATGGAGAGTTGAAGCTGGAAAAGACACACACTAGCCAGAATCCTGCAGACATGCTAACAAAAGTTGTAACCAGGGAGAAATTGAGAACATGCTCAGTTTCAATTGGTCTTCAAGGATGACAATGAAGATGAGAAACAACCAGGTCCAAATAGGAGTCATTGTCCAGCAAATGAAGTAGCGGTGGAGTTGCTACAATCATTCTCCAAGTGGGAGATTGTTGTGTGTGGAGCATGATTGTTCAGAGGTCTTTGTTTTAGCCGGATGTATACCCCAGGAAGTTTGTACACCCATCCACGCGTGGATGTGCGGGGGGGACTTGTCCCCCCCGCGGGGGCCAATCCCCCTGGCTGGGGGGTCTGGGGCCAGCGGTCCCCCGGCGGGGGCTCGGGGGCAGTGCCCCCGAAGCCAAAAATAAATGTAAAATTGCCTTGTAAAAGTATAGTAATTTCTAGTCAATCTGGGTCGTTCATTAGGCAGATGATCTGACGGTAGAACTTATGTTTAGTTTAGGGTTTTTTGCCCTAGAAGGCAACCCCCTCTCTTTGTATGAGGGCATTGTATTTTAGGCTATGAAATCGATGTGTATTCTGAGAGCGAGAAACAAAGAGGTGAGACTGTGAGAGAAAACAAAGGATATTACAGCGGATCTGCTGTAGGTTGTGTCTCTTCATTTTGCTGGATAATAGAAAGGCAGGACTGGCTGTTCGAGGTGGACGTAGCCCAAACTGGGTGAACCAAGTATATCTGTGTCTCTCTTGTTTTATGTGTTTATATTTCTGCAATATTTTATGTGTTCCATTGCTTCGTAATATATAATTTTATAACAGATGGAATGCAATCGACTTGGTGAGCTTGGATTGCAATAGTGCCTAGAGGCTTGAACAGAATGTGCTCAGGAACCTACTATCCTGATTTTATATAATGGTCTACGTGATCCCAAAATGTACCCACACTCATTCAAAGAAGAGTTTGGCAGTGTCCTCTATTGTGATACTCTTCTTGCAGGCCACCAATATAGCCATCTTAGAAAATTTGTCCACGACCACAAATACATAGTCATTACCATACTTGTTAGAAGGGAGGCTAAACAGATAGTCCATGGAGATGGATTCCCAAGGCTGGTTGGGAGTAGGAAGAGGAGTGTACATGCCTTGCTTCTTGATGGTTGGCTTGGCGATGGTGCAGTCAATGCAAGAGCTGATATATTTCCCAACAACTTGTCAAAGTTTTGGCCAATAAAATTACTTTTGTAGTATGGTTAGAGTTTTCTCCACACCAAAGTGTCCTGCGACTTGATTATAGTGCGCCTCTCAAAACAACTTGGCATGCTCACTTGAAGGAACACAAAGGTGGCCCAGGTAGCCTAATAATGTGTCCTAGAGGTGGAAATTAGGAACTTTCTTGCCATCTACTAGAATCTGGTATATGGAGGTGAACTCTGGATCATTTTTGTGTAGTTGTGGCCATCCAGAGGTCTCGTGGCCACAAGTGTTGAGAACGGTAGTCAGTGCTAAAACTGGTGGGTAACTAAGGCATTCTACAACATGATTGGTGTTGCCCCTTTTGTATTTAATGTTCAAGTGGAATTGTTACAGATATGTAGACCACTTCTAATGGTGATCATTCTGCAACTTCCCTTGTGTTTATATAAAATGAAGAGTTCAGTGATCGGTGTGGATGACCGTCTCCTTACCCAAAATGTAATTCTTCCATTGTCGGAAAGCATGCACGATGGAATACATCTCTTTATCATAGGTAGAGTACTTCCGAATCGTTTTGGAAAGTGTCACACTATCATATGCCATTGGATGCTCGTGTTGCGTGAGGACTACACCAATAACATAGTCAGAGGTGTTTGTCTCAATTTCAAATGGCTATTGTAGGTATGGAATTGTGAGTACCGGTGTAGAGCAGAGGCAACACTACAACTCAACAAACACCTTATGTTGGGAATCAGACTAGGAAATATTTTCTTTAGCTCTGCTTTTGGTAATCTAACTCAAAGGCTAAGTGATATGGGATAATCCGAACACAAACCTTTGATAAAAATTTGCAAGGCCCAAAAAGCTGCGAAGCTCTATTAGAGTGGTCGGGCTGGCCAATCCTGAATGACTTGGATCTTAGTTGGATCCACATGCATGCCTCTCTCATCTATGATGTAACCTAGATATTAGACCTGGCTCATGCCAAAGGTGCATTTCTCCAAGTTGGAACAAATTGTCCTTCCTCAAGGTTTGAAGGACTTGTCAAATGTGTTGCAAGTGTTCTTCCCAACTCTTGTTGAATATGAGGATGTCGTCAAGATAAACAACCACGAATGAGTTGGTCAAGGGACACAAGAAGTCATCCATTAGTTTCATAAAAGTAGCAAGGGAATTTTTCAACCCGAAGGGCATAACCAACCATTCAAAAAGGCCTTCCTTGGATTTGAAGGAGGCCTTCCTTGGATTTGAAGGCGGTCTTCCATACATCTTTGGGCTCTATTGAAACCTGGTGATAGCCATACTTCAGATCGATCTTGCTGAAATACTTGGGCCCCTTGAGTTGGTCCAAAAGATCATCAATCAGTGGGATTGGATATCTGTTCTTGACAGTGATTTTGTTTAGTGCCTGATAATCAATGTAGAGCCTCCATGTCCCGTCCTTATTTTGTACAAGTACAATTGGGCTCCCACAAGGCGAGGAACTTCGTCAGATGTGCCCTTTTTGTAACAACTCCTGGATTTGCTACTTGATCTCTTCATTTTTTAGAATGGAGCGACGATATATCAGCCCATTGGGTAGAGGTGCTCTGGGAGTCAGATCGATCGAATGCTTGACCTAATAGTGTAAGGGTACCCCTATGAGTGAGGAGAAGATGTCCCTGTATTCTTGCACGACCTTATCCACCTGATTCTGGTACATGGAGGAACCCTTCCCAGGGGCCATGGATGTGGCCACGGTCTTCTCCTTACTTTGAGAGAAAAATAGAAAGAAAACAAATTTCCCAATCTGAGAGATGATCTTACTGCATTTCTTAGCAAAGATCAAAGATATGGTGGTAGGTGAGGCTACCTCCGGTATCCTGTATAACTTATTACCCAAATAAATAATAACAGCACGAGGCCTCAACTCATATACAACATGATGCTTCCATATGTATGGTTGGCCTAATAATACATCAGAAACTTCAAGAGGAGAAACATCACACAATTCCTCATCTGTGAATGGCTTGATACTATAGGGAATGCGGCACTGCTAGCTAACGCAAAGATATCATCCTTGATGAAGCCACCGGATGGTGTATTCCAGTGGTGTGGTCGGTACGCTCAACCACTTCATGACCTCTGCTGAAATGATGTTCTTTTGGCTCTCGCTTTCAACAATGAATTGCAGGACGAACCCTACACCCACATCTGTGAGTTGAAGAGACACTCCCCCTCCTCTAGATATTCAAGCTCAATCCTTTATTTCTTGGTGGTGGAAACAGTGGCGTTGGGCTCTGCATCAATAATCTGCTTCCCTTTGTCATTCCCCTTGTTGGGTTCTGACTCAAAGTTGGAACAAACATCTGATTATGAAGCCTTCAGCTTGACCACCAGTGACTGCTTGGCCCGACACTCACTTGTGTGGTGAGTGGGGCTCTTATGGACCATGCACCACTTTCCTGACAGTGATTTTGTTTAGTGCCCGATAATCAATGCAGAACCTCTAGGTCCCATCCTTCTTTTGTACAAGTACAATTGGGCTCCCACAAGGCGAGAAACTTGGTCGGATGTTCCCTTTTTGTAACAACTCTTGGATTTGTTGATTTATCTCTTCATTTTCTAGAATGGAGCAACGATATATCGGCACGTTGGGTAGAGGTTCTCTGGGAGTCAGATCAATTGAATGCTTGACCTGACAGTGCAAGGGTACCCCTATGGGTGAGGAGAAGATGTCCCTATATTCTTCCACGACCTTATCCACCCGCTTCTACTGTGTGGAGGAACCATTCTCAGGGGCCATGGATGTGGCCACGATCTTCTCCTTAATTTGGGAGAGAATCAGAAAAGAAAACAAATTTCCCAATTTGGGAGATGATCTTACTGCATTGCTTAGTAGAGATCAAAGATATGGTGGTAGGTGGGGCGGCCTCCGATATCTTGTATAACTTACTACCCAAATAAATAATAACAATGCGAGGCCTCAAATCATATACAACATGATGCTTCCACATGTATGGTTGGCCTAATAATACATCACAAACTTCAAGAGGAGAAACATCACACAATACCTCATCCGTGAAGGGATAGATACTGTAGGGAAGGCAACACTGCTAGCGGATGCGAAGATCTCGTCCTTGGTGAAGCCACCTGATGGTGTACCACTGTGGGTGTGGTGTGGCTGGTACACCCAACCACTTCATGACCTTGGTCCTCTGCTGAAATGAGGCTCTTTTGGCTCCCTCTTTCGACAATGAATTGCAACGACGAACCCTACACCCACATCTGTGAGTTGAAGAGACACTCCCCCTCCTCTAGATCTTTGAGCTCAATCTTCTGGATCTTGGTGCTGGTAACAGTGTTGTTGGACTCTGCATCAATAATCTGCTTCCCTTTGTCATTCCCCTTGTTGGTTTCTAACTCAGAGTTGGAACATGCATTTGATTCTAAATCCTTTAGCTCGACCACCAGTGACTGCTTGGCCCAACACTCACTTGTGTTGTGAGTGGGGCTCTTATGGAACTCACACCACTTTCATGTGTCTTTCTTTGTCTTCGTGGTGTTGTTCTTTTCTTTCAGCTTCAACAAGTTGTCCTGGTTCACCCCACCTTGGATTTGTCCTTTTTTCTAGTAGTTTAGGGGTGCCTTTCTGTTACTTCATATTTGCATATCCAATTCTCACTTCTTTTGTTTAAAATTCTACTTGATCTTGATAGCCTATAGATAGGCGGCGCCAAGAGAGGAGATATCTAGGAACTCCATCTCATCCTGGATGTATTTGTGAATACAACCTCAGTACTTGAGTACCAGATGCCACTAAGAATCCTTGATACCCAACTTTGTGCGAAGGGTATGAAAAATATTTGTGGACTCGAGCACATCTTAGTCCCTTCCCTGTCCTAGTGTGGTCCACTTTATGTATTTATCTTCATAGCTCCCAACAGGGTAATACTGCTCCTTGATGGCATCTCAGAAAGAGTTCCAAGTGGGTGTGGCTAAAAGCAATGAAGGTTCCCTTTTGTCCTTCTGCTCATAGTGGGTTTCCCACTAGTCCTTGACTTGGGGGGCGGCTTTGAAGAGTGCAAATGTTATCCTTTCCCTATTGGAAAAATCATGAACCAAAAAATACCCTTCCAACAGATTTAACCATCTATCTAGGACATCTACATCTATCTGGCCTTCAAATATGGGAATATCAAAGTCGACTTGTACCTTGAAGGAGGTGGTACCTCTAGAGTGGCTGTCAGATGAAGATGTGTCACCTGTGGGCATCCGTTGAAGGATCTAGGAAAAGTTTTCCATCATTGCATTCCTATGTCACTCGAGGGCTTCTTTGAGAAATATTTTGAAGGGATCTCATGCTCCCTCATCTTTCTTTTCTTCTGCAATGGTAGGTCATCGAGGTTTGCAAGGCTAATCTTGCAAAGGTTCAACCAGTTCGAGCCCTAACTCTTTATACCCTGAACTCATTAGGGACATGCAAAGAAAAACCGAGAAAGAGCAGACTGCTCTGATACCACTGATCTGGACTTATATAGGAACCCAATGGAATACAAATATAAACATAACCATAGATATGCAACAAAAATAAAACTTGATTTAATTAATATCAAAGAACTGAAATATTCTTACATATAAAATGGAAATAAACTAGCTCGGGCGATGGTAGCTGATCTCTGAGAAGAGATGTTGCAACTACATGCCTCTGAACTATGTTACAATGAGGCTCGAAGGCCTATTTATTATTGAGAAACAATGAAAAACCCTAAACATCTAAAAACCTAACCCTAGGAGATGAAGTGAAAAAACTATGGGCCCTGTTGAGGTAAATTGGTACATCAACTTCCCGGGGTTATAACTTTGGCATACGATCTATGTTTGACGCGAACGATACCTTGTTAGAAATATCTATCCTAGGACTATAAATTTCGAATAAAAGTTATAATTAAAGTATCATGTTTGCCCATTTTCCAAAAAACCATCATTTAGGGCCTCACAACGACTCTGGAAGTTCAAGACCCAAAAAACTACCAAAAATAGTAAATTGTACTACAATTAAGGAAACTGAAAAATTGAAAGAAACAATGGTGGGGATCCAAATGGAATAGGTGGGTGGCGACCAATATCCACTTGGATCAGTCCTCCCCCCAGTGAGAAATGGTCCCCATTGCGTTGAGTGCCTCCATGAGATGGGGAAACTTGTACTGAACTTGGTCCCTAGTGAGCCACTTGCCTTGCTACAAGAGTTGGCCAACTTTGACAACCCGATATAGTTGGATCTTCTATTGGCGACTGTTCTTGATCTATGTGTCCATGATCCGATCAATTGTCACCTATTCCATGCATTTTGGGTCTAACTTTGTCGGTGTGAGTTGTTCTGCAATGTCTGATGTGTCCAATAATAGTCGAAAGTATGGTCGAAAGCATTCCACATTGAACAATGGATGCATGCCAAGGAATGGGGGAATGTTGAGCTCAAAAGAATTGCCTCCCACAACCTTGGTAATGGTGTAAGGCCCATATCAGAGTGGTATGAGCTCCCGATGGGCTCTGGTAAGGCGTTCTTTCTACAAATGCAATCAAACTTTGTCGCCCACCTGAAATGTGCGTGGCACCCAATGTTGAAATTGGACTTCTCCAAGATGTCATGAACCTGTTGGTGGATGTGCTGGATGCGTTTAATAAATATGGTTGCTTTATCAACCTCAGACAATACATGTGTGGATTTGTTTGTGTAGTCACATGAGGCATGGAAACATCAATCAGACGCAATGGTTGAAATCTTAGACCCACTTGAAAGGGGTTGCAACCAGTCGAGCTATGGAGAGGTTTGTTATAATTGTGTTGCATGTAGGGAAGGCTCTCATTTTAGGTTCGTAGATGCTTGGAGTTCTACATGTGGAGTATGTGCACTATCATCTTGTTGACAACCTTTGTCTGACCAATAGTCTGGGGATGGAATTCAATCGACTTGGTGAGCTTGGTGTCCAATAGTGTCTAGAAGCCTTACCAGAATGTGCTTAGGAACCTACAATCCCAATATGATATAATGATCTACATGATCCCAAAATGTACCCACACTCATTCAAATAAGAGTTTGGTAATGTCCTCTATTGTGATACTCTTCTCGCATGCCGCAAATATAGTCATCTTAGAAAATCTACCCATGACTACAAATACACAATCATTACCATGCTTGGTAGAAGGGAGGCCAGATAGATAGCCCATGGAGATGGATTCCCAAGGTTGGCTGGGATTAGGTAGAGGAGTGTACAAGCCTTGCTTATTGATGGTTAGCTTGGATATGGAGCAAGCATTGCAGGATCTGATATATTTCCCAACATCCTGTTGGAGTTTTGGCCAATAAAAGTACTTTTGTAGTACGACTAGATTTTTCTCCACACCAAAGTGTCCTGCGACCCGAATGCAGTGCGCCTCCCAAATAATCTTGGCATGATTACTTGAAGGAACACAAAGGTGGCCCAGGTAGCATAATAATGTGTCATGGAGGTAGAAATCAAGAACTTTTTTGCCATCTAAAAGCATATGGTATTTGTGGAGGTAAAATTTGGATCATTTTTGTATAGTTGTAGCCATACAGAGGTCTCATTGCCACAAGAATTGAGAATAGTAGTCAGTGCTGCAACTGGGGGCCGCCTGAGGCAATCTGCAACATGATTGGTGCTTCCCTTTTTGTATTTAATGTTCAAGTGAAATTGTTGCAGATATGTAGACCACTTTTGATGGCGATCATTCTGCAATATCCCTTGTGTCTGTATAAACTGAAGAGGTCAGTGTTTAGTGTGGATGATTGTCTCCTTGCCCAGAATGTAATGCTTCCATTACCGGCACGCCTGCACAATGGAATACATCTCTTTATCATAAGTGGGGTACTTCTGAATTGTGTCGAAAAGTGTCTCACTATGATAGGCCACTAGATGTCTGTGTTGGGTGAGGACAACACCAATAGCATAGTCGGAGGCATCTGTCTCAATTTCAAATAGTTGTTGCAGGTCTGGGAATGTGAGTATCAGTGCAGAGCAGAGGTGACATTTCAAGTAAATGAATGCCTTCTATTGGGACTCGGACTAGGAAAACTTTGATTTTTCTCTTCCCTCGGTAATATGACTCAAAGGCCAAGTGATATGGGAGAATCGCAACATGAACCTCCAGCAAAAATTTGCAAGGCCCAAAAAACTGCGAAGTTCTGTTAGAGTGGTAAGGGCTGGAAAATCGTGAATGATTTGGATCTTAGTCGGATCTACATGCACACCTCGCTCATCTATAATGTAATCCATATATTTGACCTGACTCATGCCAAAGGTGCACTTCTCCAAGTTGGCACATAATTTGTGCTACATAGGGTTTGAAGGACTTACCATATGTGTTGCAAGGGTTCTTCCCAACTCTTGTTGAAGATGAGGATGTCGTCCAGATAAACAACCACGAATGAGTTGGTGAATAGTCACAATATGTCATCCATTAGTCTCATAAAAGTAACAAGGGAATTTTTCAACCCGAAGGGCATAACCAACCATTTAGAAAGGTCTTCCTTGGATTTGAAGGCGATATTCCATACATTTGTGGGCTCTATTGAAACCAGGTGATAGCCAAA